>CM050175.1:76018066-76215566 GCA_027410445.1 Discoglossus pictus | reverse complement strand
TTTTTTTTTATGCATTGGGGGAAATGCTCCTGCCAACATTGCCAATTGTCTCATAACAAAAACATACTTTTTGATCCCAACTACTGATTGTAGATTAAAACCCCTACCTTGGTATGGATGGATATATTATGCAAGGTAGATTGCTGTAGGGAATTGGAAAGACCGTTTATGTCAACCGGACTAACAGCACAAACTAAAAGTAAATGTGTTATTTGGGACAGGTTACAGCAAAGTTAAACACAATTATTCCCCACATCTCGAGTTAAATATCGACTTTTTCTCCTCCCTAAATATAATATCCAACTGCCTAGCTTCCCCTCAAAGTAAACTAAAGGAAAATTGTGTGAATGCGGTATGAATGAATTTTGTTGTTTTAAAAAGTGTAACTGTTTAACTGTAAGATGGAAATATTTTTAAGACAACATATGTTATGTTATTATCTGTCGTATTATGTATTTTTTATATTACAATAATAATGAAGTGTACCAAAAAAAAAAAAAAAAGCCCTACCTTGCATGACCCCCTTTTTTTTAAAATAACTATCCAACCTTATCTACTGACTCAGATATGTCCTAATATGAAATATCATCTAATAGTACTTGTTGTTATCTACTGCCCCCACTAGGGGGCAATTTGATATAAGCAGATTAAATACAGGGGTCGTGGGTATTGTGAAAGTGAATATTAATAGCATAAACATGCTAAGATATAGATTACATACCGTATATACTCGAGTATAAGCCGACCCGAGTATAAGCCGAGGCACCTATTTTACCACAAAATACTGGGTAAAATGAGTGACTCGAGTATAAGCTGAGGGTGGGAAATGTGCTGCCCCCTGTGTCCCTCTTGTGTCCTCCATCTCTCTCCTGTGTCTCTTCCCCACTCCTCATCCTCAACCTCCGTCCTCGTCCTCAACCCCCCCTCAACCTCACTCCTCAACCCCCCCAATCCTCATCCTCCCCCCTCAACCCCCCCATCCTCAACCTCCCTCCTCAACCCCCCCCATCCTCAACCTCCCTCCTCCTCATCAACCCCAACCTCAACCCCCCTAAATACATCCCCATCTACCTTTCCCCTCACTTACCTGCTTCTTCTCCGGCCTCTGCTCCTTCCGTCTTGACCCGGCGCTCATGTGACGACACATGCGTGCCGCGTCATTAGCATATACCGGGTGCCGGCACCCGGTATATCCTAATGACGCGGCGCTCATATGTGACGTCTCATGCGCGCCGGGTCAAGACGGAAGGAGCAGAGGCCGGAGAAGAAGCAGGTAAGTGAGGGGAAGGTATTTAGAGGGGAAAAAGTGAGGATGGGGGGTTGAGGATGAGGAGGGGGGTTAGAGAGACACGGGGGGGGGGGAGTGACTCGAGTATAAGCCATGGGGGCCCTTTTTAGCCTTAAAAAAAAGGGCTGAAAAACTCGGCTTATACTCGAGTATATACGGTATATGCGAGCAAATAAATGGCATGCATCCTAATCTGTATTGTATATTCCTGTTTTAAGTATTTTTAGATTTTATAGGTGGGTCAGCTTCTAAAGACTAGCGAGCGTACTTGTAGATAGATAAAAACTGGCGAGTGGGAAGAAATAAATACAGGAAGTGCCATTACTCGTAGACCAAAGGAGAACCTACCATCTGATAGGTGTTTTTGTATGTTATAAATAAAGTCATTTTATCTTTCAGGCAATCTATACCAGCAAAGAACAGGGTGTATGACGTGAATGGAATCCTCCTCTACAACGGGATGGATCTCTGCGACTGTTTGGATGATGATTGTCTCGGCTGCTTTTACTCCTGCCTCAAGTGTGGTTCCAACAAGTGTGGAGTAGAGTGCAGGTGTGACCGCAAGTGGCTGTATGAACAGATTGAAGTAGAGGGCGGGGAAACCATTCGCAACAAACACTCCGTCTGAGGATGTGGAACTCTCTCTACCAAACTGAAGCCATCAAGATAATCCCCGCTGTGGCGATTTACTGAATCGGATAGATCTGACTCACCAGTATATTGATGAGGAGCCAAAGTGTCTTCAGATTTGCGTTTTTTGCAAACTCCACTTAGTGCAGGTTTTTGTACAAAAGTTATTATTCTTAAAGTTGAATGGAAGGACCACTGAAATCTGAAAAAATATATATATTTTTTACTGTATTAAAATATTGCTAAAATAAAGGGAAGCTTTCATTTTTCCAACTATAAGCTCTGCCATTTTGCTCTTAACGGTCCTCCGCTTGATAGCAAGAACGCATCTAATGAATATGCAACATACACCAAACACATATTCATTTGCAAGTGAAGCATTAGGAAGATGGAGGTTGCTACAGTGCAAGATGGCTGCAACCATAGTGGAAACAATCCTAAATGGTAATTGCATAGCATTATCCCTTTAGGTTTATATTGTATTAATACAAGAAAAATACGTTCTATTTATAGTGATTTAACTGACATTTTTTTTAGTCTTCAGTGGTCCTTTAAATTGTGAAGGTAAATGATCTCTGAAACAGATCAGTTTAAAACAAAATGTTTACATATAAACCAGTTATGAATATTAAAGGGATATGGAAGGTTCCTGGATTTTATTAGGCATATTATTTCCCTGTGTATCTATTTACTTTTATTGTACTTTATTTTATGATTTTATAAGCTCTTTGTACTGGCTAAAATCAAAACAAATAGTCCCTCTATGGTTCTGACTTTTGCAGTATATGCAGACTCTAAGACTGGATGTGCAGTCTAGTTTCCTAGCCTATCAGGACCATGTCTCAGCAGCATGGTAAAAGCAGAGGTAATAAGTACGTTTTTAATAAAATAAAGTACATAACTGTAAATAGAGACACAGGGATATCACATACTTAGTAACATCCAGGAATCTTCCATATCCCTTTAATGTTTAAGATGTCACATTTTAGCACAAGCATCCCCCGCAATGATCTAAAACATACATATTTTTTTTGTCGTTTTTTTGGGCCTTTTGGTTTAATTTACTTTATCCTTTCACTTTTTTTGTCACCCTAAAGCCAAGCCATTTTTTTTCTTTTCTGCACCTTTTCATTTTTTTGTTACTGCTTTTTTACCAAATAAACTGACAAAATGGAAAATATGGTGAAAGTTAATTTTACAGAAGGTTGTTCATAAATGCTTAATTATATACTGGTCCACAACAATTCCATTTAAAAACAATGCAGTGTTATGTACAGTTTATATATACAAAATAAATTCTTTATTGCCTTGTTATTCTGTATAAAGAAGGAATATTATTGAAGATTTCCAGGTCACCATCTAACTTTAAGACTCTTACTAAATGGTCTTGGATTGTACCAGGAAACAATATCTCAGGTTTTCAGCCAGGTAACAATAAGAACTATTTTATACAATGTAAGTAATTTGTAAATAAAAATATTTATTTTCCCATTTTTATGTTTGATAGTTTTATAAGAATGAGGCACAAAAAACAATAAGGGCCGAGTTTACCCACCGATATTACATGTTTCCTGACTATAAAGTGTTCTATAAATAAACCTATTTGCAATCACAGTCTTTATATTCAATATTTCTCATATATAAACAGTATGTTTGAATTTCATGTGGAATGTATATATAGGACAGTCTGCTCCCCAGTCCCCCCTCTCCTCCCCAACTCCTTTATCTGTGCCCCTGTCCCTCCTATGTGTCTCCTAGTGAGTGTGAGAGTCTTCCTGGTCACTGCCCACCCAGGGTTAGACAATCTGCTCTTTATATTATTAGCTTGGTTATGTAACAATTTTGCTTTATTTCTCCCTATTTGTTGGTTTTTCAGATTTAACAATAACATTTTAAAGGTATATGGAAGATTCTCCAGTTTAAATGTTTCTTATCTAACAGACACTGATTAACAGAAAAATATAAGATTGAAAACTTTTGCCAAACACCAACAGCCCCTCGCAAAGCACTGCACTGCAGGGCAATTCTAATATTTAGAGTGACGGGTTAGTTAAGTTTTTTTTTTTCTGTTTTTCTGCTCTATTTTGGGTTTTTTTTGGCATATAAAACAGAGAAGTAACCAAGGCTGAACCCTGTCAATGCAGCCTGTTTTTGATATAGCAGTATCATTGTATTTTATATGTAAACACTATGTTATTCCTTGCAGATTTTTCCTGTTTCTTAAGGAGAGTTCATCTTATTGGCTATAGCTATATACATGTGAACAAATGCATAAATACTAATATTCTGTAAGTATTGGTACCAGATTTCATTTTATTATTATTATTATTATCTTTATTTATATCGCGCCAACATATTCCATAGCGCTGTACAGGGGTTTAGTACATGGCAAAAAACAAACTTAACACCTTATAAAGAATGGAGAGCCCTGTTTTTGAGCATATAATCAAATGTACATAGTGCTTGTTTCCAAGACACGGACACACTATTGAAAACTCGCAAACTTACAATCTAAGGGTTTAGGTGTGATACAAGAGGGTGACAAATGCAAAATGGCAAAGTGAATTCAATTTGTTTAGTCAATTGGAGGGGGAGTGTTGTACTGAAGATTGTGGGTGTGAGTGTTATTAAGCTGTGGAGTGTGCAGTTGTAATTATAAAGGCTGAAGGTGCTAAGATTTTTTTTAAACAGGTGTGTTTTTAGTATTTTTTAAAGGTTTTGAGGCAGGAAGATAATCTAATTGAGCGAGACAAGGAGTTCCAAATAGTAGGGGCAGCACGTGAAAAGTCTTGAAGACGGGAGTGAGAGGAGGTGATGAGAGAGGAGGAAAGAAGAAGGTCGTTGGGGCGGTTGGGAGAGTACTTTGAAACAAGAGCAGAGATATAAGGGGGTGCATTGTTGTTGAGGGCTTTATGTGTTAGGGTCAAGATTTTAAATGTGATTCGGGAAGCTATGGGAAGCCAGTGGAGTAACTGACAGAGAGGAGCTGCAGACACTGAGCGTTTGGTATTGAAGATGAGTCTAGCGGAGGCGTTCATTATGGATTGTAGGTGAGACAGACGAGAGATGGGTAGGCCAGCAAGGAGTGAATTGCAGTAGTCGAGTCGAGATATGATGAGAGAGTGTATTAGAATTTTAGCTGTGTCTTCTGTAAGATAATGACGAATTTTGGAGATGTTTTTTAGGTGAAACTGACAAGATTTTGTTATCGATTGGATGTGAGGAATAAAAGAGAGGGCGGGATCCAGTAGAACCCCAAGACAACGGGCCTGAGAGGTGGGAGTGATGATGGTGTTGTCAACAGTGAGAGATATTTGAGGAGTGGAAGCTGTAGTAGAGGGTGGAAAGATTAGGAGTTCAGCCTTAGACATGTTGAGTTTGAGTTGACGGGTAGACATCCAGGAGGATATGCTAGAGAGGCAGTTGGAAACTTGAGCTAAAAGAGAAGGGGATAGATCGGGTGCTGAGAGGTAGATTTGAGTATCATCTGCATAGAGATGATATTGAAATCCAAAGGATTTTATGAGGGTGCCAAGTGAGGAGGTGTAGATGGAGAAGAGGAGGGGGCCTAGGACAGAACCTTGGGGAACGCCAACAGACAGAGGGAGAGGTGAAGAAGAGGTGCCAGAGAAGGAGACGCTAAATGTACGATCTTTAAGATAGGATGTGAACCATGAAAGAGCTGTGCTCTGGATGCCAAATGAGCGGAGAGTTTGGATTAGAAGAGGGTGGTCAACTGTGTCGAAAGGCAGCAGAGAGATCCAGGAGAATTAGAATGGAGAAGTGACCCTTTGATTTGGCGGTTAGCAAGTCATTGGTGTCTTTTGTGAGGGCTGTTTCTGTTGAGTGTTGGGCACGGAAACCAGATTGGAAGGCGTCAAGAAGGGAATTGGAGGAAATAAATTGAGTGAGGCGATTGTAAACAAGCCGCTCAAGCAGTTTAGAAGCCAGGGGAAGTAGTGAGATAGGATGGTAGTTGGAGGCAGAAGCTGGGTCAGATGAGGGCTTTTTGAGAATGGGTGTAATTATGGCATGTTTTAAGGAGGATGGAAACCTGCCAGTGTTTAGGGAGAGGTTGAATAGATGTGTGAGAGCTGGGATAAGTGCGGTGGATAGGGGAGGGATTAGCTGTGATGGAATAGGATCATGTGGACATGTTGTAAGGTTAATAATAATGTAGATACTTCATCCTCTGTTAGTGGAGGAGGGATTGGGTAAGGGTTGGGTGTTGGGTTTGTGGAGAGGATGGTGGGATAGGGCCAAGCTGGGAGGAGAGGTCATTTCGGATGGTTTACATTTTTAATTTTAAAGTGGTTAGCAAAGTCATCAGCAGTTAGACAGGAAGGGGCAGGAGGTGGGCAAAGGAGGGTGTTGAATGTAGCAAATAAACGTTTAGGGTTGGAGGACAGGTTTGATATTAGTGATGAGAAGTAGTGTTGTTTGGCAAGATTGAGGCCAGAGAAGTAGGAGCGCAAGGTAAACTTGTAGTGGAGAAAGTCTGCTGAAGTGCGAGATTTCCTCCATAGTCGTTCTGCAGTGCGTGAGCATCTCTGTAGATAGCGTGTTTGTGCAGTGTGCCATGGTTGTGGATGAGAGCGAGGGCGTTTTCTTGTGATTATGGGGGCAAGAGAGTCAAGGGTGGAGGTTAGAGTAGCGCTGTACTGTGAAGTGGCGATGTCAGGGCAGGCAAGGGTGGTGAGGGGGCTGAGAAGGGGTTTTAGTATGTTTGAAAATTGTTGTGGGTTGAGTGCTTGCAGGTTTTTGCGTGTTCTGGTGGTAGGATTTGAAGAAGGGTGGTGAGCAGAAGATGAGGTGAGGTTGCAAGTTAGCAGGTGGTGGTCAGATAGGGAAAGTGAGGAGATGTCAAGGTTGGAGATAGTGCAGATATTAGTAAAAATAAGGTCAATGGAGTGTCTACCATTGTGAGAGGCCAAGAGAAGAGGTAAGTGCAAGTAATTTTGCAGTTGTTGGGGAGGTGGGGGTGTCAGTGGCTATGTTGAAATCGCCAAGAATGAGTGAAGGTATATTGGAGGAGAGAAAGTGAGGGAGCCAGGCGGCAAAGTTGTCCAGAAATTGAGAGGGTGATCCAGCCGGGCGATAGATCACAGCTCCACGCAGAGGGATGGGAGAGAAGATGCAGATAGTGTGGACTTCAAAAGATGAGAGTGGAGGGAGGGAACAGGGGGTATGCAGTGAAAAGTGCAACGAGAGGATAGCAGTATGCCCACACCTTCACCTTGTTTGTTCCCAGGTCTAGGAGTGTGGCTGAAGTGTAGACCACCATAAGAGAGTGCGGCAGAGGAGGCAGAGTCAGATGGTGTGAGCCAGGTTTCCGTGATAGCGAGTAAATTGAGGGAGTTGGAAATGAAGAGGTCATGAATAAAGGAAAGTTTATTGCAAACAGACCTTGCATTCCAGAGGGCACATGAGAAGGGCAAAGTAAATGGTTTGTGACAAGTGATGGGTATTAGATTATGGGCGTTTTGGGCATTTTCTGCCCTGGGGACTCGGTGTGGCTGACAGCAGGGGGGAATGAGTGAGGGGCCTGGGTTAGGGGATATATCCCCACAAGCCATCAGAAGAAGGAGAGAGAGTAAAAGGAGATGGGAATAGTACTTACAGGAGCATTTCTGCTTTTCAGCTTTAGGGGAGGGATGAGATAGTGACTGGAGGAAGGAGAGGAGCTCATGGGAGCAGAGGAGAGGAGATCAGGGAAGGTGAGATTGTTATTTTATTGGAGACATGTGTAGAGACAGTATAAGAGAGGCAGGAGGTTATAATAAGGAAGGTGGTGTGAGGAAACATAATGGCACTGTGTAAGCAAATATTCTTGAATGGGGTGGTTAGAGGTGATAAACAGATGTCACTGATTGAACATGTGCATGTAATTAGTATGCCTCAATATATTAAGTGTAAACAAGGGTGGGTGGGTAGAGGGGACTGCATTCAGGTGGACTTCTATGGGATATGCTGGTCTGCAGTATGTTTTAAAAGTATCTATTAGACAAAACAAGGAGATATTTGAGGGGGTGGATACATTGGAGCAGTAAAATGGTTTAGTGAACACAGCATTTCTGGTTTACAAATAAGCAACAGAATATCATGTATATCATGACAATAGCAGAACAATCTAACAGTAAAAAGTCTATCTCCGCAATTATCATAACACAGATATTAATAATATTAAATAGTCCGTTGTAAAAGTAGATATGGGTCTGGTGAGAAGCTGTTCTTCTGAAATTACCTTAGATTGCTTTAAACTGCATTCAGGTGGACTTCTATGGGATATGCTGGTCTGCAGTATTTTATTGCACATTGCTCTCATATTACAGCTACAAGAAGTCCCATCGTTATTTCATATATGTATATAATAAGTGCATAGGCAAACTCCACTAGTGGATTTGTATACAATATACACACACACACGCAATCAGCAATAAGTACAGTTACATCTCAAGTGAGACAGTTTGTAAAGTAAGAATGGCTTTCTCTGAAACTGCAAGAAAGATGAACCAAATGAAGTGTTGTCAGAGCTCTGCACTTCTGACCTCAGTTGTACTGAGCATGTCAGAAGCCACTGAGATGCAAACTGTTATATTATTCCTCCCTCTTGTTGGCTACAACTAAATATGACTTTTATGGTAATTTTGCTTGGATCTTCAGGGGCTCCCACTATCCACAAACAACCAGAAAACTGAAGTTGAAATAAGCTTTAGGGTGAGTTTATTATGGGAATTTTTCATACAAAAAAAAGTTTGCAAACGCTACTGATTCTCCTCCATCAGATGCATTCATAAAAAGGGTGTTGAAACGGAGGAGCACCATTGATATCAGAAGTCAAAGTTGTGTGAGGGCCAACCAACATGCTACAGTTTAGCAACTCACGGTCAAAACAAACCGGGGCCTACCAGATTTGTGTCTAAAATGACAGTACAGCCAACCCTGTTGCAAATGGGGCTCTGAAGCAAATGGCTGGTCACTGCACCCATGCTGACGAGGGTTCATCATTAGAAATGGCTTAAATTTGCATGACCGTACCAAAACTGGATCTCTTTCGATTGGAAAAGGGTTGCCTTCTCGAATGAGTCAAGTTTTCTGCCCCGTCAACTGGACGGCCATTGCTGTGTCTGGCACAAAACCTTTGAGGACAAGCACTCCACAACCATTGTTGGAAGGGCACAAGCTGGCGGCGGCGATATGGTCTGGGGAATGTTTTTTCAACATTGTCTGTGTCCACTTATACCTCTGGAAGGCACTCTCAACATATTGGGTTATCTATCCTTTTACCACAGGTGCTTGAGATCCAGCTTTGGTACTGTCATGCATCTATATAATATATATATATATATAATCACATATAATAGTTGTGAAATTTATGAATCGTCGTCACGCTTTGCGAGCTCGCAAGAACTGCGTCCCTCGCAAAGCGAGGGGCCGCATTTGCGGAGTTGGAGGCTCCACGGCGCCTCACACTCGGTTACAAACACCCACACAAGCGGCACTTTAACAAAATAGATCTAACACGCAATCACTAAATACAGACTTGCACAAAAAAATACAAACTGCAGGACTTAGAACGTAAAATGTACGGATTTAGCCTACAAAAATACGAGCCGTGGGACTAAGAAAAAAACAAACATTACGACCTCACAAAAATACGATCTTAACGGCCGAAACGCGCGCACCTGAAAGCACCAGGACCTCTGCAAGTGAAGTTACATCTCAATTTAAGTCCAAATTCCCGATTTTTAGACACACGAAAATCCCCTAAGCAAGAGAAAAAACGGCCGCCGAAAAAAACGAAAACGAGGCTACAGGGCCCTAAAACCGCAAAACGCCACCAAGCGCATACGGCTTTTCAAAAAAGCTGTATGAGGTACAAGATACACTTTTAGCAAGGAAAGGACACTAAATCATCCACACCCACGTACTACATACAAATTCGCCGCCATTTTACAACACTTAACACAATGCGGAAGTACACAGCTACCCTAATAGCTTTTTCTCGCTCACGCAGCCTATTTACACTGCACACATTGCTAACACACATCCGCTCCACAACACTGCAAACCTACATTACATGCTGCAGGAACATCAAAACAGATTGTCAGCTCTTCAGCACAATGCTTCCTGTAAATATTACTTCCAAATAGGTAAAGTATATTAATTTATTTATTAATTAATTTGCATCCAAAAATACATATACACAAAAAAAAACACTATCCCAATAAACACAAAAGCCATTCCCCACACGCCCCCCCCCAAACGAACACCAACGCTGCTCATAGCACACAAAGCCTTGCAATAACCGCAAAAAGCAGATCAGCGCCGACCAAACAATGACCGCAAAAGCACCTATCAGAAAAAGAAATACAACAACCAACAGCCAAAGGATCTTAGACCACAAAAAATAATGAATGTCTGTGGCAAACCGCATTACCTGCCTTGCAATTTTATTGCCCCATAATTTTTGACGGTCAAGTCGCTAGTGTATATGTATAATATATATATATATATATATATATATCACATATATAGTTGTGAGCATGCGAGTTGTTGCTAACGCTTGCGGGCTTGCATAGCGAGCCGCGGCCCTCGCAAAAAGGCGCTCCATGCCAGCAACTGCGACCCTCGCAAACTTAATGTCGCAAAGCAAACAACACGACACACCAATTACGACACTCTCTAAATTTTACGAGCAACGCAAACAACATACGACACGCGTTCACACACATTACGGCCTCGCAACACTCGGACGCAACTCGCGAACATTACAAAATTCAAAACACAATACATACACACAGCACATACATAAAAAGCTTACCTACAGCAACAGGGAGCATCCAGGACCTCAAAAATGCAACTTACACCTTCATTTCACTCAAAATAAAAGAGTTTAGACACTAAAAAATTGGCTACGCGACAGAAAAAATGGCCACCGAACAAAACGAAAACAAAGCTACACCCGCAAACACCATACGAGACACGTTAGCAGACATTACGACCTCGCAAACATCGGACGCAACACACCGACATCCAACCATTTAAAACACAATAAATACACACAACACACACACAAAAAGCTTACCTACAGCAAGAGGAACCATGCAGCACCTCAAAAAGCAAGTTACACCTTCATTTAAATTAAGATAACACACTGTAGACACTCACTCATAAAAATCGCTAAGCGAGAGAAAAAATGGCTGACGAACAAAACGAAAACGAGGCTACAGCACTCTCAACACGCAAAACACCACAGTACCTACGGATAATCTGCAACGATGCAGACGACAGATAACCCGCCATTTTACGCCAATGCGGAAGTACACCACTACGCTAACGGTTTCGTCTCGCGCATGCACAGTATTACCCTGCACACATTCAGCACACTTAAACAGCAGCTCCCCACCACTAATGCTGCAGCAACATCAAAACAGATTGCAGATCTTCAACACAATGCTTCACAATAGGTAAAGTATATTCATTTATTAATGTATTATATATGTGATTATTACACACCAAACACCATTAGCTCACTTACAATTTCATTGCCGTCATTTTTTGACGGGCAATTCGCTAGTATATATATATATTACAGTGGATATAAAAAGTGTACACACCCCTGTTAAAATGTCAGGTTTCTGTGTTGTAAAAAAATGAGACAAAGATAAATAATTTCAGAACTTTTTCCACCTTTAATGTGACCTATAAACTGTACAACTCAATTGAAAAACAAACTGAAATCTTTTAGGTGGAGGGAAGAAAAAAAAAAAGAAAAATAATGTGGTTGCATAAGTCTGCACACCCTCTTATAACTGGGGATGTAGCTGTGTTCAGAATTAAGCAATCACATTCCAAATCGTGTTAAATAGGAGTCAGCATACACCTGCCATCATTTAAAGTGCCTCTGATTAACCCCAAATAAAGTTCAGCTGCTCTAGTTGGTCTTTCCTGAAAAAATTTTAGTCGCATCCCACAGCAAAAGCCGTGGTCCACAGAGAGCTTCCAAAGCATCAGAGGGATCTCATTGTTAAAAGGTATTAGTCAGGAGAAAGGTACAAAAGAATTTCCAAGGCATTAGATATACCATGGAACACAGTGAAGAAGTCATCATCAAGTGGAGAAAATATGGCACAACAGTGACATTACCAAGAACGGGAGCTCCCTCCAAAATTGATGAAAAGACGAGAAGAAAACTGGTCTGGGAGGCTACCAAGAGGCCTACAGCAACATTAAAGGAGCTGCAGGAATATCTGGCAAGTACTGGCTGTGTGGTACATGTGACTATAATCTCCCGTATTCTTCATATGTCTGGACTATGGGGTAGAGTGGCAAGACGAAAGCCTTTTCTTATGAAGAAAAACATCCAAGCCAGGCTACATTTTGCAAAAACACATCTGAAGTCTCCTAAAAGCATGTGGGAAAAGGTGTTATGGTCTGATGAAACCAAGGTTGAACTTTTTGGCCATAATTCCAAAAGATATGTTTGGCGCAAAAACAACACTGCACATCACCAAAAGAACACCATACCCATAGTGAAGCATGGTGGTGGCAGCATCATGCTTTGGGGCTGTTTTTCTTCAGCTGGAACTGGGGCCTTAGTTAAGATAGAGGGAATTATGAACAGTTCCAAATACCAGTCAATATTGGCACAAAACCTTCAGGCTTCTGCTAGAAAGCTGAACATGAAGAGGAACTTCATCTTTCAGCATGACAACAACCCAAAGCATACATCCAAATCAACAAAGGAATGGCTTCACCAGAAGAGGATTAAAGTTTTGGAATGGCCCAGCCAGAGCCCAGACCTGAATCCGATTGAAAATCTGTGGGGTGATCTGAAGAGGGCTGTGCACAGGAGATGCCCTCGCAATCTGACAGATTTGGAGTGTTTTTGCAAAGAAGAGTGGGCAAATCTTGCCAAGTCAAAATGTGCCATGCTGATAGACTCATACCCAAAAAGACTGAGTGCTGTAATAAAATCACAAGGTGCTTCAACAAAGTATTAGTTTAAGGGTGTGCATACTTATGCAACCATATTATTTTATTTTTATATTTTTTCTCTACCTAAAAGATTTCAGTTTGTTTTTTAATTGAGTTGTACAGTTTATAGGTCACATTAAAGGTGGAAAAAGTTCTGAAATGATTTATCTTTGTCTCATTTTTTTACAGCACAGAAACCTGACATTTTAACAGGGGTGTGTACACTTTTTATATCCACTGTATATGTATATGTAACAGAAGCATAAGTACTTAAACTTGATGAATGAATGAACTGTAGTCATATTTTTTATATATTTCAATCTGTCATGTTATTAAGCATCCCATCTCACATGTGCAGGTCCAATTAGTAGGTCTATGCATATTGATCTGGGTAATGATAAAGTCTTATAATATAAGAACCTGACATTTGATTGACAGGTATAGATCCACCAGCTGGGCGTGGTCTTGTGGAGTAGCACCTCCCACTGTACAATACAATCATGTGGAGAGTGGAAGGACTTTTTATGTTTCTTATGCTTAAAGGTATCAGTTTGCGTGTGATCCCGTGTCTATCTCATATCAAATCTTTTTTTTTTTCTTTTTTTTTTTATTATTAGAGCCAGACGTAAAACAGAATAGCAAGTGTACAATATAGCATTCTTTACCAAGTACAAACATAATTTGCCCATAACTGTAGCTTTCCATAAACTTTAGTAAAAAGCAAAGTTGTCTTTACTATGAAATTCTGGTTAGAAATACCAGTGGCCTATAAAGCTATACCTATAATAATTGCTATATCATCTTCCTCCACCACTTTTCCATATTTTCCTCTTGACTAATTGTAAACATTAAATCTTAATCATTATTTAATCTTAGAACTTGATAATTTAACCATAGATTATAGGAAATGCCCCATATGTGAAAGTAATTAGTGTCCCTGGTCTTATGACCCGGGAAAGATTTTCCAACATAATCCTAGGAAACACAGATTACCTTGAAGGGGGTCCCCGGTAATAATGGGGGAAAAGCAAAATTAATAACTTAACCTAAACAATTTAGATCAAAAATGTCATCCTGGTCATATCCATACCTCTTGAAAACTCTCAACATTAAGCACTCTTATTCATTGAAACATGATTCTCCTATGTCCCCCCTCCCTCAGTCCCCGGTCTCCGACTCTCTCCCTCCCTTCTCTACTGCCTTGATTAGGACAGTGAAATTATCTAGGTTGTTGTAAGAACTCGGATGTCCGTGTATGTTATCCAAGGACCCCATATATCAAGGAATTTAGGAATTGTGTCAGCTAAGGAGTGTGTGATTCTCTCGTTTGTAACAATGAAGTGTATGTTCGCCTTCACTGCCCCCAGATCCAGAGAGTTGGTCTTCCATCCAGGAGCTATATGGCTTTTCGTAGCCAATAAGATATACTGCAGGAAATTATTTTGGGAAGCGGTAAGTGTGGCCAATGGGATCCCCAGCAGGCAGTTCTCCGCTGATAGCCTAATCGGTTGCTTAATGATATCTGCCACTAGATCTCCCACTTATTTCCATAATTGCTGCACTATACTACAATTCCACCATATGTGTAGGAAGGTACCCTTATCCAGTCAACCCCTGAAACGGCTTGGGCTCTCCGATCTATTCCACTTAGCTAGCCTATCAGGAGTGATATACGCCCTATGGAGGACCTTAATGGCAGTTTCCAGCACACTATAATTTAAGGCTCCCCTAAAGATATTGGACCATGATGTTTCCCACTTTTTAGGTTCCCAATGAAGTGCTAGATCTCTTTCCCACACCAATATATATTTAACCTTGTTTCTCTCTGAAAGGGTGTTAAAAGTGTCATATAATTCGCATATCATTCCCTTAGTCAGAGAAGCCTCTCCACAAATCTTTGAAAACCTAATATGCTGGGGCATACCTATTGAGTGGATCAACGAGGAAACAAAGTGTCTCAATCTGCAATAGTTATAATGCTGGTATATATGGAGGTCATATTTATCCCTTAACTCCTCGAAAGCGAGTATTCGACCTTCCTTAACCCACGAGCCCAACCTATCTAGTTTGTTCAATCTCCACCAATGTTGGGCCAAGGCTGGAATATCAGCAGGGGCTTGTGGATGTAGAAATATTGATATTAGATATGGTGACTTGTGGAAAAGTGTAGAATGTTGATGTGCCCGAGTGTTTAACCATTGGGTTTGGCGAGGTTCTTAACAAGGCTGGTGGGGTAGCCAGCTACACTGCTGTGTCCCATGAGAACGGGCGAATTCCCCAATTCTCCATGATCTTCTATGCAGGATGAGACGATACTGAGTTTGCCAGAGGGTCAAATGCTAGTTGTGATGCCCTATAGTAGAGTTTGAAGTTAGGGCATGCTAATCCCCCTTTTGGTTTGTGCCTATACATGATTGATTTGGGAACCCTACCAGAGCCACCGTGCCAGTAAAACTGAAATACTAACCTTTTAAAACTCGACAATTCTCATATAAATATGTATAGGTAGTGTTCTAAAGAGGTACATCAGCCTAGGTAAGATATTCATCTTTACTTTATTAATCCTGCCCAACCAGGAAATGTGAGCTTTAGACCATCTAATCAAGTCTTTTTAAGTAAGCTGTATAAAGGGTTATAATTGGCGTTATATAAGTCTGTTATTTTAGGTGTTACATTTATCCCTAAGTATTTAATATGTTTTGTGGCCCATATGAATTTATACAATTATGTTAAAATATCCTTTTCAGCTGTTGTCATGTCCAAAGCAAGAGCTTCTGTTTTTTCTATATTAATATTTAAACCCGATATGGCTCCAAATTGATCTAATATTTGCGTCAAAACTGGGCTAACCTCACGGGATCCGAGATAGATATCAAATCATTTTATTGAGGAATTCTGTATATTTGTCATTCAAAATACATTTGAAATGTTTTTGTGTGAGTTCCACCCCCGATGAACCTATGTAGGCAGAGCATTCTAGCCAATGAGCTGTGCAGAGTTGTGTCCTAGCCAATCAGTTGTCGTATCACGGCTGCAGCTTTGTATCAGCTAGTGAGAGAAATAAAACAGATTAATTGTTGAACCTGCCTCTGATTAATCACAACTAATTATGGATTGTATGCTAATTTAGCTTGGATTTTCAGGGGCATTCTTCCTCAAAATCAATTGAAGAAAGGTTTGAAAACTTATAGGGTAAGTTTATTAATGTTTATTTTAAGATATTTTCATGCAAAAACAAGATTGCATACACTACTGATTCTCCTTTATCAGATGTATTCATAATCCAGGAAGCTTCCATATACCCAACTTTCAAGCTCAGTTGTCTCATTTTGAGTCGGATAGCACCAAACTTGAATTTGTTTTTCCACTTTTATTATAACATGAATTACTCATTTTACATTTGTTATATATATATATATATATAAATCACATATATAGTTGTGAGCATGCGAGTTGTTGCTAACGCTTGTGGGCTCGCGAAGCGAGCGCTGCGGGCGAGGGCCTCAGGGACTGGCATGGAGCGCCGAAGGAGCTCCTTGCCAGCAACTGTGACCCTTGCAAACTTTACGTCGCAACGCAAACAATACGACACACCAATTACAACCCTCGCAAACTTTACCTCGCAACGCAAACAACATACGAGACACGTTAACACACATTACGACCTCGCAACACTCGGACGCAACTCGCGAACATTACAAAATTCAAAACACAATACATACACACACCACATACATAAAAAACTTACCTACAGCAAGAGGGGGCATCCAGGACTTCAAAAATGCAACTTACACCTTCATTTCACTCAAAATAAAAGAGTTTAGACACTAAAAAAATCGCTAAGCGAGAGAAAAAATGGCCGCCGAACAAAACGAAAACGAGGCTACAGCACTCTAAACACGGAAAACACCACAACACACTCGCAAAACACCACAAACGACCTACGGATATTACGCTAAGACGCATACCACACATTAGCCGCCATTTTACGACAATGCGGAAGTACACGACTACGCTAACGGTTTGGTCTCGCGCACGCACAGTATTACACTGCACACATCACGCTTAGCAACATCTGCCGCAACATCTGCAGCAACATCAAAACAGATTGCCAGCTCTTCAACACAATGCTTCAAAATAGGTAAAGTATATTCATTTATTAATGTATTATTTATTTCATTATTACACACCAAACAGCATTAGCTAACTTACAATTTGATTGCCGTCATTTTTTGACGGGCAATTCTCTAGTGTATATATATATATATATATATTTTTTTTTTTTAATGTAATTTATTTCACAATAATCATTTTCTGCCAGTAGAGGGCAGCATTTTATCACAAGAGCGGCAGTCTATGAGGATTGGGTGGAGAAACCAAAGAGACAACTCAGTCATAAAACATCCATAAAATATGAAAACCCTACATGTACAGCTATATATTTTATGTTCACTCTAATGGCTGGTTAAGTACAGGTACATTTAAAAAAGAAATTGGATTATTTTCTCTGATGTTTAGATGCTGCTCAGTATAAGACACAGCGTATCCAGTACTGTAGAGTCTGTGTCTGCATATGCCACAGAGGGCAGACCCGAACACGGACTACTTGTTTGAATTTAGGCAGTAGAAACGGAGCAAATAAACACTTTTTAATAAAATAAAGTATATAAAAGAAAATAGATACACAGGGGTGTATATACCTAGTAACACCCAGGAGTCTTCCTTTAATGTCTGTTGTAACCTACCCCGGTAGTCCACTGGTTAGGGTTCAGTGCTTTCTCCTTTTGGTTCCTTGACTGGATTGGAATCCAGGTCTCAGAGGTCACGCCACCATGCAGCATTGGGCCTGGTTAGTACTTGGATGGGAGACCACCTAGGAATACCAGGAGCTGTATGCTGTGGCCCACTGGAGAAGGAACTGGCAACCCACTCCAGTATCTCTGCCATGAATACCAAGTGGATCCGCATGGTTTGTTGTGGTCCATGAGGCCACGAAGAGTCAGACACGACTGAGCAACGCAAACACAACACATACTGCTTATATCAGAAATATACATTACGTTGGTTCATTCTATACACAAACAGATTTATTTTATATAAAAAATATTTGGTTCCCACACCGCCTGAGGTGCCCACATAGGCACCTGGTACTAACCAATAGAAACACTACTAACCTTCCACCCAACAGCAGCACAGTGCAGAGATCCATTGCAGCATTGTCTGAAGCTGCTTTGTTGCAGAGACTGATCCCCAGACATTGCAACAAAGTTGCACCTGCCTCTGCTTGCATTTTCAGGGGCTTCCTTCTCAAAATCAACTGAAGACATTTTGCAAACTTTAGGCTAAGTTTATAAATATTTAATTTGGGAATTATTCATGAAAACATGTTTTCATACAGTGCTGCTTCTCCTCTATCAGATGCATTTATACCTTTAACAAACATGTCCAATAAAAGGAACACCTATCTCATGGCTCCCAGACAAACAATGTGAGTCATGATAGGAGCAGGATGGAGGCAGATCCAGCACATCAGACTGGTAACACATCGCCCATATAAATCTCTGCTGTGCCCAGTCTTGTAAGAAATCTTTATCATTGGGCACAACTTCTGTCACCCCAAAATTAAGTTATGGCACATTATTCTTAAGGAGTATGAAAAACTGGCTATATGTTATCCCTTTTTTTTTAAAGTGAATCTGTCCTGGGAAAATCCATGTTGTTTTGCTGTATTTACATAAAATGAGCATCTCGTGCATATTAATTAGTTGCTTTGATGAGCTAATTAAGATTACAGTCTGCTTATCGATGTAGTAACCAAATTATGGACCCCCAATGTTATATGGCAGTTAGACCGATCTATCACCCTTATCAAGCACTCTGAGCCGCACACTATCACACTGAAACACACACTGAGCCGCACATTAGCATACTGAGCCGCATGCTAGCATACTGAGCCGCACAATCGTATACTGAGACCAAAAATCAATTTTACATATGTAAGAAAAGATTTAGTGTAGAGAAAAGATGGCTAGTACAATGTATAGACAGTTTTTAATACTCTTCTAAATTAAATCAACTTCCTGTGACAGTCTGTTTAATAAAATAGTCTGTACTTTATGCAGGCACTGTTTTCTGAGTCAATATATATATATAGTTTCAATTTTAACCTTTCGTATTTCAAATAAACGAAAAAAGGTAAAAATGTTCCTTTTTTTTTATTTCTCCTATAATTAGACAGCATTACTCTGTGTCAAGCCGCATTCTCCATGTATAACCTATTCAGTGCAGGGCCAGCACAGACCAAGACAAATCCTCAGACATCATAGTTAGGAATCACTCAGAAGTGCACCAACTGCAAGGGTTGTAACAATGTTACCACATGGTCCTTGGGTAGAGCCGTCTCCAAGGGTTGTAACAATGTTACCACATGGTCCTTGGGTAGAGCCGTCTCCAAGAGTTGTATCAATGTTACCACATGGCCCTTGGGTAGAGCCGTCTCCAAGAGTTGTATCAATGTTACCACATGGCCCTTGGGTAGAGCCATCTCCAAGAGTTATATCAATGTTACCTCACAGTCCTTAGGAAGAACCATCTCTAAGGGTTGTATCAATGTTACCATATGGTCCTTATGATGAGCCGTCTCCATGAGTTGTATCAATGTTACCACATAGTCCTTAGGTAGAGATGTCTACAAGGGTTGTAACAATGTTACCACATGGCCCTTAGGTGGAGCCGCCTCCAAGGGTTGTATCATTGTTACCACATAGTCCTTAGGTAGAGATGTCTACAAGGGTTGTAACAATGTTACCACATGACCCTTAGGTGGAGCCGCCTCCAAGGGTTGTATCAATGTTACCACATAGTCCTTAGGTAGAGATGTCTACAAGGGTTGTAACAATGTTACTACATAATTCTTAAGTAGAGCCGTCGGCAAAGGTTGTTTCAAGTTGCCACATATTCCTAGGTAGAGCCGTCTGCAAGGGTTGTATCAATGTTACCACATATTCCTAGGTAGAGCCGTCTGCAAGGGTTGTATCAATGTTGCCACATATTCCTAGGTAGAGCCGTCTGCAAGGGTTGTATCAATGTTACCACATATTCCAAGGTAGAGCTATCTGCAAGGCTTGTATCAATGTTACCACAAATTCGTAGGTAGAGCCGGCTGCAAGGGTTTTATCAATGTTACCACATATTCCTAGGTAGAGCCGTCTGCAAGGGTTGTATCAATGTTACCACATATTCCTAGGTAGAGCCGTCTGCAAGGGTTGTATCAATGTTACCACATATTCCTAGGTAGAGCCGTCTGCAAGGGTTGTATCAATGTTACCACATATTCCTAGGTAGAGCCATCTGCAAGGGTTGTATCAATGTTACCACATATTCCTAGGTAGAGCCGTCTGCAAGGGTTGTATCATTGTTACCACATAGTTATTAGGTAGAGCCGTCTGCAAGGGTTGTAACAATGTTACCACATATTCCTAGGTAGAGCCGTCTGCAAGGGTTGTATCAATGTTACCACATATTCCTAGGTAGAGCCGTCTGCAAGGGTTGTATCAATGTTACCACATATTCCTAGGTAGAGCCGTCTGCAAGGGTTGTATCAATGTTACCACATAGTTCTTAGGTAGAGCCGTCTGCAAGGGTTGTATCAATGTTACCACATATTCCTAGGTAGAGCCGTCTGCAAGGGTTGTATCAATGTTACCACATATTCCTAGGTAGAGCCATCTGCAAGGGTTGTATCAATGTTACCACATATTCCTAGGTAGAGCCGTCTGCAAGGGTTGTATCAATGTTACCACATATTCCTAGGTAGAGCCGTCTGCAAGGGTTGTATCAATGTTACCACATATTCCTAGGTAGAGCCGTCTGCAAGGGTTGTATCATTGTTACCACATATTCCTAGGTAGAGCCGTCTGCAAGGGTTGTATCAATGTTACCACATATTCCTAGGTAGAGCCGGCTGCAAGGGTTGTATCAATGTTACCACATATTCCTAGGTAGAGCCATCTGCAAGGGTTGTATCAATGTTACCACATATTCCTAGGTAGAGCCGGCTGCAAGGGTTTTATCAATGTTACCACATATTCCTAGGTAGAGCCGTCTGCAAGGGTTGTATCATTGTTACCACATATTCCTAGGTAGAGCCGTCTGCAAGGGTTGTATCAATGTTACCACATATTCCTAGGTAGAGCCGGCTGCAAGGGTTGTATCAATGTTACCACATATTCCTAGGTAGAGCCATCTGCAAGGGTTGTATCAATGTTACCACATATTCCTAGGTAGAGCCGGCTGCAAGGGTTGTATCAATGTTACCACATATTCCTAGGTAGAGCCATCTGCAAGGGTTGTATCAATGTTACCACATATTCCTAGGTAGAGCCGGCTGCAAGGGTTGTATCATTGTTACCACATAGTTCTTAGGTAGAGCCGTCTGCAAGGGTTGTATCATTGTTACCACATATTCCTAGGTAGAGCCGGCTGCAAGGGTTGTATCAATGTTACCACATATTCCTAGGTAGAGCCGGCTGCAAGGGTTGTATCATTGTTACCACATAGTTCTTAGGTAGAGCCATCTGCAAGGGTTGTATCAATGTTACCACATATTCCTAGGTAGAGCCGTCTGCAAGGGTTGTATCAATGTTACCACATATTCCTAGGTAGAGCCGGCTGCAAGGGTTTTATCAATGTTACCACATATTCCTAGGTAGAGCCGGCTGCAAGGGTTGTATCATTGTTACCACATATTCCTAGGTAGAGCTATCTGCAAGGGTTGTATCATTGTTACCACATATTCCTAGGTAGAGCCATTTGCAAGGGTTGTATCAATGTTACCACATATTCCTAGGTAGAGCCGGCTGCAAGGGTTGTATCAATGTTACCACATATTCCTAGGTAGAGCCGGCTGCAAGGGTTGTATCAATGTTACCACATATTCCTAGGTAGAGCCGGCTGCAAGGGTTGTATCAATGTTACCACATATTCCTAGGTAGAGCCGGCTGCAAGGGTTGTATCAATGTTACCACATATTCCTAGGTAGAGCCATCTGCAAGGGTTGTATCAATGTTACCACATATTCCTAGGTAGAGCCATCTGCAAGGGTTTTATCAATGTTACCACATATTCCTAGGTAGAGCCATCTGCAAGGGTTGTATCAATGTTACCACATATTCCTAGGTAGAGCCGTCTGCAAGGGTTGTATCATTGTTACCACATAGTTCTTAGGTAGAGCCGTCTGCAAGGGTTGTATCATTGTTACCACATATTCCTAGGTAGAGCCGGCTGCAAGGGTTTTATCAATGTTACCACATATTCCTAGGTAGAGCCGTCTGCAAGGGTTGTATCATTGTTACCACATATTCCTAGGTAGAGCCGTCTGCAAGGGTTGTATCATTGTTACCACATAGTTCTTAGGTAGAGCCGTCTGCAAGGGTTGTATCATTGTTACCACATAGTTCTTAGGTAGAGCCGTCTGCAAGGGTTGTATCAATGTTACCACATATTCCTAGGTAGAGCCGGCTGCAAGGGTTTTATCAATGTTACCACATATTCCTAGGTAGAGCCGTCTGCAAGGGTTGTATCATTGTTACCACATATTCCTAGGTAGAGCCGGCTGCAAGGGTTTTATCAATGTTACCACATATTCCTAGGTAGAGCCGTCTGCAAGGGTTGTATCATTGTTACCACATATTCCTAGGTAGAGCCGTCTGCAAGGGTTGTATCAATGTTACCACATATTCCTAGGTAGAGCCGGCTGCAAGGGTTGTATCATTGTTACCACATAGTTATTAGGTAGAGCCGTCTGCAAGGGTTGTATCATTGTTACCACATAGTTATTAGGTAGAGCCGGCTGCAAGGGTTGTATCAATGTTACCACATATTCCTAGGTAGAGCCGTCTGCAAGGGTTGTATCAATGTTACCACATAGTTCTTAGGTAGAGCCGTCTGCAAGGGTTGTATCAATGTTACCACATATTCCTAGGTAGAGCCGTCTGCAAGGGTTGTATCAATGTTACCACATATTCCTAGGTAGAGCCATCTGCAAGGGTTGTATCAATGTTACCACATATTCCTAGGTAGAGCCGTCTGCAAGGGTTGTATCAATGTTACCACATATTCCTAGGTAGAGCCATCTGCAAGGGTTGTATCAATGTTACCACATATTCCTAGGTAGAGCCGTCTGCAAGGGTTGTATCATTGTTACCACATATTCCTAGGTAGAGCCGTCTGCAAGGGTTGTATCAATGTTACCACATATTCCTAGGTAGAGCCGGCTGCAAGGGTTGTATCAATGTTACCACATATTCCTAGGTAGAGCCATCTGCAAGGGTTGTATCAATGTTACCACATATTCCTAGGTAGAGCCGGCTGCAAGGGTTTTATCAATGTTACCACATATTCCTAGGTAGAGCCGTCTGCAAGGGTTGTATCAATGTTACCACATATTCCTAGGTAGAGCCGTCTGCAAGGGTTTTATCAATGTTACCACATAGTTCTTAGGTAGAGCCGTCTGCAAGGGTTGTATCATTGTTACCACATATTCCTAGGTAGAGCCGGCTGCAAGGGTTGTATCAATGTTACCACATATTCCTAGGTAGAGCCGGGTGCAAGGGTTGTATCATTGTTACCACATAGTTCTTAGGTAGAGCCATCTGCAAGGGTTGTATCAATGTTACCACATATTCCTAGGTAGAGCCGTCTGCAAGGGTTGTATCAATGTTACCACATATTCCTAGGTAGAGCCGGCTGCAAGGGTTTTATCAATGTTACCACATATTCCTAGGTAGAGCCATCTGCAAGGGTTGTATCATTGTTACCACATATTCCTAGGTAGAGCCATCTGCAAGGGTTGTATCAATGTTACCACATATTGCTAGGTAGAGCCGGCTGCAAGGGTTGTATCAATGTTACCACATATTCCTAGGTAGAGCCGGCTGCAAGGGTTGTATCAATGTTACCACATATTCCTAGGTAGAGCCGGCTGCAAGGGTTGTATCAATGTTACCACATATTCCTAGGTAGAGCCATCTGCAAGGGTTGTATCAATGTTACCACATATTCCTAGGTAGAGCCATCTGCAAGGGTTTTATCAATGTTACCACATATTCCTAGGTAGAGCCGTCTGCAAGGGTTGTATCATTGTTACCACATAGTTCTTAGGTAGAGCCGTCTGCAAGGGTTGTATCAATGTTACCACATATTCCTAGGTAGAGCCGGCTGCAAGGGTTTTATCAATGTTACCACATATTCCTAGGTAGAGCCGTCTGCAAGGGTTGTATCATTGTTACCACATATTCCTAGGTAGAGCCGTCTGCAAGGGTTGTATCAATGTTACCACATATTCCTAGGTAGAGCCGGCTGCAAGGGTTGTATCAATGTTACCACATATTCCTAGGTAGAGCCATCTGCAAGGGTTGTATCAATGTTACCACCTATTTCTAGATAGAGCCGTCTGCAAGGGTTGTATCAATGTTACCACATATTCCTAGGTAGAGCCGGCTGCAAGGGTTGTATCAATGTTACCACATATTCCTAGGTAGAGCCTGAATATAACCATGGATGAGATCACTAAAACTAAAGCCATACCCATCCTTGCTGTGATTGTGGCAGGCAAGGGGATAGATAGTAATACAAAATGAATGTGCTAGAGTAAATGACCCCTCTGCCTGTGCCCAGCTACCACTCATATATAAAATTATCCCAGGTGTCCCTCCACCCGCTTATGCTTTGAGTGGGAAGCTCATTAAACCCCTTACCTACCATAAATAAATGTGTCCAATGGAGATGCTCTTCCCTGCTGTGATATTCAAAGCTTAGTCATGAGACCACTTTGGGCCCTTATTGGATCCTTATTGTAGTACAATGTTGCTTCACCTTCCACCACCTGCAATGCTGGGCCCCAGTGACCACTGGTGTCTTATTTTTATACTGTGACAGATGGGGGAAATTCTAGTCTTCTGTAACTGCATATGCTAATGACGTGACGTCACATTTGCGTCATGTCATTAGCATATGCCGATACGCAAGACGTGCTGCTGCGGAGCATGGTAGCAAGTAAGGATGAAGGGGGATAGGTATTGGAGAGGGTGTAGTAAGGAGGAGGTTATGGGGGAAACAAGATGATGATAAGGGGGGAGGAGGATGATTATAAGGGGGGGAGGAGGAGGATGATAAGGGGGTGAAGGAGGAGGATGATCAGGGAGGAAGGACCCTGTTTTCCACCCTCGGCTTATACTCGAGTCAATACCTTTTTACTGTTTTTTGTGGTAAAATTAGGTGCCTCGGCTTATACTCGGGTCGGCTTATACTCAAGTATATACGGTACATTTTAATTAGTGTCTGTGACGAAGTGCCCTTCGCCACTTTGTCCTGGAGAGGACTTATTGCCAGCCTCCTGTCCTGTGACTATGGTCCTGGGACATATTGCCCTTTAAAAACAGTATTCGGCCATACCAGAGTGTATGTCACTCATTCTGGCCCTTTAAATACAGGGGGGTCATTTGGTACTTGCCCTGTGAGAGCGGTGATACCCCAGATAGCTATGCCATGGAGCCCATTCATATAATGAAAGACTATGAGAAAGACTTTGGTTCCATGGTCATTGAACTGTATGTGTGTGGTCTGAGCGCCATTGAGTAATAATGTGTGCTAAGCTTTCTGCAGATATGTTCTGGGTTATAATATGTTGTGGTTATATCTGTAGAAATATTGTATTGTGTGGTATGCAGTCAAATATCTTTGGTCTCATACACTTGGTCAGGAGTTGCCCATCTGCCTCTTAATAGTATCTGCTAAAACACACGAGAGATAGCAGAACCAAAGTGTTTTAGCAGACAAGATGGTAACCATGAACAATGGGGGTAAGGACTCTTGAATAATGAGATGGCCTGGGGTTTCCCCATACTCCGAGCAGGGGCGTAAGTGAGCCTAGGGATGTTACTCCCTCCACCGCCAGAGGTAGAATGAGCAGTTAGCCACGCCTAGTGGGTGGCTCCTGGGGGAGAGGACTCCTGGCTCCCACGCCTTAACCCTGTCTGATTGGCCAGAGGTAATTAGGGGTTGACCAAAGGTAGTCACTGCCCCTACTGTGTATGTGAAGTGTTTAAAAATGTGTGTTGTTTCAATAAAGGGAGTTCTACTTGACCCTGCAAAACGTAGCCTCGTCTCGTTCTTGGAGGGAATTGCTATATCACACTGGGGATTGCTATGCGCTGCATACTCCCTTGAGCTTTAACTACTGAACTCTTGTTCCTGATGTACTCTCCTTGGAGGAGAGGTCTTCCCCACACGGTCCTGGATGCTGGAGATTCATACAGGGTGGAAGGAAGACGGCGCGGCTCCAGTTAAGCTACGGCAGTTGTGGAGTCTGTGGTGGTTGTGGTGTCCGGTGCGGTGCTTGTAGTCCTCGGCGCAAACTAGGAAGCGTCCATCAACGGAGGTACCCAGTCGGGGTGCCAGGAGATCCGTTACAGTGTCTTATAAATGTAGATGTGGTGCCGCACCCCCTGGTGATCTGATTCAGGTTTGTGCTTGTTCTTAGTTACCCCAGCAACAACAAAAGTGTGCTAAAGCAAAATCAAAATAATTTTGAATATTTTGTTCCTCAAGGAAATCAGGTAAAATGCTGCCTCCTCCTAAAGCCCTTATTTGGAGGCTTCCACATCCATTATAATGATTTCCCTTCATGATTCCTGTTATTGTCTGGAAATTAACTACTTAGGATTTCCACTAGGATGGTGTAGGCATTGGATACTAATTTGAGGGTGACTTTTAAATATCTTAAAGTACGTTGTCTTTAGTACACGGAATCCTGTTTCTTACTTTGTTTTGATGATTTCATAAAGAAACAAAAACATCTCTTAGCTTTGAAGAATCAGTGAAGTTAATATATATTCATAAATACCACTAGAAATAAGAACTCCGTAGAAGAGTAAACCCTTGTAGGATAACCCTTCCTCTCAGACTGGTAAGAAGTTCAAGATGGAATCTTCATGACACAAAGATGCAGCAAAATTTTAAGATTTTCTCTAAAAGTGTTTTTGTGTAAATGCCTCCACTTTAGTTTATATTAATAACACATTGATCATTAATACAATTTGTATTTACTAACTGATAATAGCAATATTCAGTATTAAATTCACATTTCAAGAGGATCATCCTCTGTTTGAGTTGGTTGTCTCCACCCTGATAAGATCATAGAGAAGGATGAGGAGTTTTGCTAAGAGTCATCTCTAAAGGGCTAGAAAATAAACAATCATTGAGAGGCTGCCCATTACCAAGGGAAACCTCTAACACAAATCTTCGGCCAATGGAGATCATTGTGTTGGTGATAAACATTATATCCTCATAGACAAAGCCACTCTCATTGACTTTATCAGGGGTGGAGATAAGCAGCAAATTTGATATCGAATTTGAATTGTAATAATGAAGGAATTAATACTGTAAATGTGGCTTATGTTATTAGGGCTCTAAAAACAGATATCCCTTCTGGACCACTACTTTGTCATGGTGTAGGGCAGGGGTGTCCAAACTCGGTCCTGGAGTGCTGCACCCAGGCCTTGATTCTGTGCACAGGTGAGTCAATCAGGATGACTGAAGAAGTGATTGACTCACCTGTGCACAGCAGGGATATCATCAAATCCAGGCATGTGTGTGGTGCTCCAGCACCGAGTTTGGACACCCCTGTTGTAGGGGCTTGTGTACCTCAATGGCTGGCAGCTATACCATGTAGGGTCACTTAAGGACAGGTCATACCAGAGAAGTCAGACAAATCACAGAACTGCCACCCACTCCAGTATCTTTGCCAAGAAAACCTTATGGATAAGCACAGCCAGACAGAAGACATATAATCCATTGGGTCACGGAGAGTATGACGCAACTGAATGTCTAAACAACAACAACAACAAACAGATAAGTATATAAATATCTAAATATCCATCAAGCAGAATGTCATTAAGAGATTTAACTAATTAATTACATTCATGTAGATAGGTTTTCATAATCTCCTTGGTGTACCTCCCCCACTTGTAAACTGAAAGGCTCATACATCAAGCAATTTCATCTGCCAGCTTGTTGATATTTTATCGCCTCGGACAATCCCCCGAGGAGTCGTCTAAGTATCACAATTCACCTTCCGTCTCAATTCGTCGGCTGACTATTCTCATTTTGAACCAGGTAACGAGCCCGGCCTAGCAGTCAGAACTAGTTTACCGCACCGCCACAATTACCACTGACATTTCAATTTACTTTGATATTTTGTTTCATTCTTCAATAACATTATAGAGGAAATTTACATCTGAATAAAAAGCAAACAGTGCATGGCGGTATAAGCACTGCGCTCGGTTAAATAGCTTTTTTTTCAATTACAACTCGGTTTCAAATAGGGTAATGCAATTAAAAGATAATTACAATAGATGGAATGTCAAGGTCACAAGTCAAGGTTTTAGCTGAAGTTCTTGCTGAGTTAATAATACATAGTTTAGGAGGAAAAGTTAAAGATATGATACATAAGTCGGGATCTGTTTATTATTTAAATGTTGCTCGTAATATGTAATTAAATCAACTGGTTTTGCAAAAGTTAGTCAGCGGAAAATGTCAATTATAGAGTTTAGCAAATAGAGTTTTCATTTCTTTAGACTTTAATACTAGAGAAAGGGATAAAAGCAGAAAATAAACTCAGATTGATGGCAAATAAACCCAAAAAGGACCATTTAATTTGCTCACTATCCAGCTAAAGCTTGGCTTAATTACGCCTCCGTCATATTCCTTAAATGGTCTATAGGTAATTATTTTTGTTTTATATAAATGTTTTAACTAGGAGAGTTCATTATTTGTTCTGTTTATATTTGTCATAACATTTATAATTTGTTTCTAAGAAGCCTTCAGAATAGCCTTCTGAAACCTTGTTGTTTCTATGAAGCCTCTGTCCATTTCTAAGAAGAGTTTAGAGAAAACGAATCTCACCTTCTGAAACCTCACCCTTTTTCTAAGCATTCAGAGTAACAGATGTTCACCTTCTGAAACCTTCCCGTTTCTAAGAAGCCTTCAGAGTAACTGATTCTTACCCTATGAAACCTTCATGTTTCTAGAAGCCTTCAGAGTGACTGATTCTCAACATTTGAAACCTTCCCCTGTTTCTGAAAAGCCTTCAGAGTAACTGATCCTCATCTTCTAAAATCTTCACATTTCTAAGCAGCCTTTAGAGAAACTGATTCTCATCTTGTAAAACCTCCCGCTTTTTCTAAGAGGCCTTCAGAATAACTGATTATCACCTTCTGCAACCTCCCCATTTCTAAGAAACCTTCAGAGTAACTGATTCTCGACTTCTTAGAAGTCTTTAGTGTAGCCGATTCTCACCTTTTAAAACCTCCCCTGTTTCTAAGAAGCCTTCAGAATAGCTGATACTCTCCTTCTGAAACTTCCCCCTGTGGCTAAGAAGCTTTCAGAGTAAATGATACTCGCCTTCTGAAACCTCCCCCTTGTTTCTCAGAAGCCTTCAAAATAACTGTTACACTCCTTCTGAAACATCTTGCTGTTCCTAAGAAGCTTTCAGGGTAACTGATTCTCACCTTCTGAAACCTCCCCCTTGTTTCTAAGAAGCCTTCAGTGTAACTGATTCTCACCTTCTAAAATCTTCCCATTTCTAAGAAGCCTTTAGCGTTACCAATTCTTAAATTCTGAAAACTCCCTGTTTTTCTAAGAAGCCTTCAGAGAAACCAATTCTAACCTTCTGGAACCTTACCCTGTTTCTAAGAAGCTTTCAGAGTAACTTATTCTAATCTTCTAAAACCTCCCTCTTTTTCTAAGAAAACTTTATGGACAGGCACAAACAGAGATATAACGATATGGCACCGGAAGATGAGCCCCTCAGGTCAGAAGGTGCCTACCACATTACTGAGGAAGAGCAGAGGGTGAGTACAAGTAACACCAGATCTAATGAAGTGGTTGGGCCAAAGCCAAAAGGACACCCAGCTGCTGATGTGTCTGGAGGGGAAAGGAAAGTCTGCAGCGGCAAAGAACAATTGAGAATAGGAACCTGGAATGTTAGAACTATGAACCAAGACAAACTAGATGTGGTCAAGAATGAAATGACAAGGTTAAACATTGATATCCTGGGAATTGGTGAACTTAAATGAACTGGAATGGGACATTTCACATCAGACAACCACCAAATCTTCTACTGTGGTCAAGAATCCTGCAGAAGAAATGGAGCTGTCATCCTAGTCAAAGAGTGGCCAAAGTGGTGCTCGGTTACAACCCAATAAATGACAGAATTATTTCAATTTGAATTCAAGGCAAGCTATTTACCATCACAGTGATCCAAGTCTATGCTCCAACCACAGGTGCTGACGAGGCTGAAGTTGTCCAGTTCTACGAAGACATTCAACACGTCATAGATATAACACCAAGAAAAGATGTTACTATCATCATAGGAGATTGGAATGTAGGGAACCAAAAGACACCTGGAATAACTGGCAAGTTTGGCATTGGAGTACAAAATGAAGCAGGTCAGAGATTAGTAGAATTTTGTCAAGATAATTCTCTGGTCGTAACAAACACCCTCTTCCAACAGCCTCCAAGACAACTCTACACATAGACAATCAGATAGACAACATAGAAATCAGATTGACTACTTTGCAGCCAAAGATGGAGGCGCTCTATGCAGTCAGCAAAAACAAGACCTGGAGCTGACTGCGGCTCAGACCATGAGCTTCTTATTGCAAAGTTAAAAATTTAACTGAAAAAAAGAGGGAAAATCATCAGACCAAGTAGATATAAAAAACATAATATCCCTTGTGAATATGCAGTGGAAGTAAAGAATAGATTTAAGGGACTAGACATGGAAGACAGAATGCCTGAAGAACTGGACCGAAGTTTGCAACATTATCCAGGAAACAGCAACAAAGTATATCCCCCCAAAAAAGAAAAGTAAGAAGTCGATCTGGCTGTCTGATGAGGCTTTGAAAGTAGCCCAGGAAAGAAGGAAAGCGAAAGGTAGTGGAGATAAGAAAAGATTTGTCCAACTTAATGTGGAATTCCAGAGGATAGCAAGAAGAGACAAGGAGACATTCTACAATGAGCGATGTAAAGTGATTGAAGAAGATAACCGAATGGGTAAATCGAGAGATCTCTTCAAGAAAAAAGGCACCTTTCATGTCAAAGTGGGTGTGATAAAAGACAAAAATGGTAGGGCATTAACAGAAGAAGATCATGTAAAGAAGAGGTGGCAGGAATACACTGAAGATCTATACAGGAAGTATCTTAACAGCAGTAATGACCTCAATAATTGGTCCAATGAGCTGGAGCCACACATCTTGGAGAGCAAAGTGAGATTTCCCCTAGGATGTCTTGGTGATAATAAGGCTGCAGGAGATGATGGAATCCCAAATTGAACTATTTCAAATTCTACAGGATGATGCTGTGAAAGTGTTACTTGCCTTATGCCAACACATTTGGAAAACTCAACAATGGCCAATAGACTGGAAAAGGTCAGTCTACATCTTAATCCCCCCAAAAAGTCAGTGCTAAAGAGTGTTCCAATTATCGAACAATTGCACTAATTTCACATGCCAGCAATGTAAGCTCGACTCCAACAATATATGGACCAGGAACTACCAGATGTGCAAGCCGGGCTCCCACAGAGGAAGAGGCACAAGAATTCAAATTGCCAATGTCCACTGGATAATAGAGAAAGGAAGAGATTTAATTTTTTTTTACATCTGCTTCATAGACTATTCTAAAGCCTTTGACTGTGTGGATCACAACACAATGTAGCATGTCCTTAAAGAGACGGAGGTACCAGATCATCTCATCCTTCTCCTAAAGAATTTGTATGTGGACCAAGAAGACACGGTCAGAACTGAACATGGGACCTGTCACCTTATTTATTCAACTTATATGCAGAGTACATCATGCGTAAGGCCGGACTGGATGAATCCAAAGACAGAATCAATATTGCTGTAAAGTGCAAAAGTTGGCCTGCTGCTCGAAGATCAGGGCAAACGGCAATCTCACTTCCTGGCAAATTGACGGGGAAGAAGTGGAGGCAGTGACAGATTTTATTTCCCCTGGATCCAAGATATCTGCAGATGGTGACTGTAGTCATGAAAGTCAAAGGTATTTGCTTCTGGGGAGGAAAGCTATGGCAAGCTTAGACAAGCTAGTAAAAAGCAAAGATATTAAACTATCAACAAAGGTCTGCATAGTTGGAACTATGGTATTCCCAGTAGTAACATACGGATGTGAGAGCTGGACCATAAAGAAGTCTGAGCGCCGTATAATTGACGCCTTTGAATCGTGGTGTTGGAGAAGATTGCTTCAAATACCTTGGACTGCAAGAAGATCCAATAAACCAATACTTCAGGAAATCAAGACAAACTGTTCACTAGAATGTATGATCATGAGGTTGAAGCTCAAATATTTTGTCCATCTCATGAGACGGCAGGATTCCCTAGAAAAGACTCTGATGCAGCGAAAGATTGAAGGCACAAGAAGATGGGGATGACAGAGGCGGAGATGAATAGATGAGGTCACTGAAGCAATGAAAATTAACTTGATGGAGCTCAGAGGGGCAGTGACTGAGAGATGCACCTGGCGTGCTGCGGTCCATAGAGTCGGAGTCGGACACAACAACAACAACATCTTGCCTTGATAATTAGCTTACTACACTACAGGGGTAATTGAAGGTCTGATCACTAGATATACGGGGTCTCCCAGTCAATCGGGGGCAGGCTATTGCTAATTGGTCTCTCTTCTGTGTACCTAAGGAGTGGGGGTTGTCGTGATTGGCCAGCCTATGGCCAGAAAATTTATAAATGTGACAGTCTAAATAAAGGTGTGGCAGTTGTGTCTGGACTTACATATTCAAAGTGTGAGTGTCAGTCTGTGAATAATCCTAATTCTAAGGGATTGTATGGTGTATCCTGTTATGGAGAACAGTCACAGTACCTCATTTAATTGCTACTTACTGCAAAAAATAGCAGTAAGTAGAGATCGCAAGTTACTTCCCTATTCAATTGCCTGCTACTGGTTACTTACTGCTTGCTACTTTCCCTTACTTTACTCACGATGGCAAGTTACTTCCATCAAAGCCTTTGATCTTTAACGTCCGCAAGAGTTGTGGCTGCAAGAATCCCACTTTCCTTTCACTTGCTCCGATTGACCCTTCCGTCACGCCCGTAAATGGCTAAACACCAACAACAGGTTACTGGTACCAAGGATTTCCCGCAAAGGCCTTACTTACAAATAGTAACACTGATTAAGCAAATAAAAAAGCAATCCTGTACTTTTATTAGAAGTGAAAGTGATGTTTGGTCTTTCAATTAATAGCACACCATTCTGAAGCTCGCAAATCGGCAAAAATAAATACTCATACAATTTCATGTTCAAAAGGAAGCCGTACAAGCCTTCCGGTGTTTTACACAAAATTCTTAGAATCAAGCAAATATTAAAAACAGAACTTTAATCATAATTCTTTAAAAACAAATAATATAAACCCACCACGGGTATTGGAAAAACAACAACCTGGTTGGGTGGATCTATCCAGAAAATATGTATCAAGCACACTTGTAATTAATCTCTTCGTTATTTATGGTTTCCTATGTCTCATATGGAACTTTCTAGAAATATACTCCACACATAGGCTGGTAGCCCTGTTAAATAAGAGGTCAATCACATGGCATGTATCATGCCCCATAATAATATCTATGGATAAACAAGGTTGATATTTAACAGAGCAAGGAGTGCCTATGTCCCTTATAGAGACCTCCTATCTCAGAGGCTATGGTGTGCCCAGCTGGCTAATGGCCCTGCAGATAGTAACAGCAAACAAGAGCTGAATCACCCGTACTGATGGTCTTACTGCCTGGAAAATCAGTCACATGGCATGTATCATGCCTATGAGCAAAAATGTAACTATGTACAAATACAATCAATGTAAGGTAAAATTAGGAACCCCTGTGTCCCTTATAGAGACCTCCTATTCAATTTTCGTCGTAAAGTCCTACGGGCTTCAACCTACAAGCCCGTAGGACTTTGGAATCCAACCTACATATTTCATTGAACTCCTATGGGCTTGAATAACGAGTTACGGGCTTGGAGGTCATTCATGCCTGTAGGACTTTGGATGGAAATTAAACATGAAATAAAGTATTGTATTTTGGTGATGTGCGAGCTTGTGAATGTTGTGCTTTTAATCCTAATGTCACCCATTGTGTCCCCATCATTTACAGTGCTTTACAGTGCTGGGTTGAATTTATATTTGTATTTACAGTTCTCAGAGTTTGCAGGCTTGATCCACAAGTTATGGGCTTGCGGCTGCAATCATGTTCAAGCACGTGAATGCTTACTGACGATAGAATGGTTTGCGATCGGGAGTAACTTGCGCACCAGGCCAATTGAATAGGTAAGTAAAAGTAGAGCTACTGGAGCAAGTAGGCCAAAAGTAGCAAATCGGGAAGATACTTGCAAGTAACAGCCCTGAATTGAATGAGGCCCTAAGTCAGAGGCTTTTGTGTTTCTGATATCCTGGTCTGCTGAAGCAAGCTCCTGGGCGTTGTACTTGGGTTTGGTCCATCTTCTGCTATCAGAGGTGTAAAAGGACCGCACGATTCTGCTGGATAGGTTTGAACCAGGTTCTTACCAATTCCAATTGAAGTAGCAGATTGTGACTGATTCAGAGTAACTGATTCTCACCTTCTGAAACTTCTCCTGTTTCTAAGAAACCTTCAGAGTAACTGTTACTCTCCTGAAACCTCTTGCTGTTTCTAAGAAGCCTTCAGAGTAACCGATTCTCACCTTCTGAAACCTCCCCCTGCTACATAGTTACATAGTAATTAAGGTTGAAAAAAGACTTTCAGTCCATGAAGTTCAACCTTTGAAGATCTCCTCTGATCTGCAATATGCGGATTAAATATTAATTAATTAGTTGTTAATTAATTATTAATCAATTTTTTTTTTTTTTTATTAAATAATCCAGAGGAAGGTAAACAGAAAAAAAAAACAAGTGAGACTCAGCCAATCGTCTCAAAGGAAAAAAAAAATTCCTTTCTGACCCCAGATACTGGCAATCGGATTTCTCCCTGGATCAATACTGTCTCTCTAATTATCCCTGATAACCCTGAATTCCCTTTGTAATTAGAAATAAATCCAGTCCCCTTTTAAAGTTGTCTATCGAATCAGCTGTCACCATCTCATTTGGTAGAGAATTCCACAGATTAACCACCCTTACTGTGAAGAACCCTTTTCTTTCTTTAAGGTGGAATCTTTTTACTTCTAACCTCAAGGGATGTCCTCTTGTCAGTTGAAAACCTCTTGGCACAAAAAGTTCCCTTGACAAATCTTTATACTGACCCTGGATGTATTTATATAAGGTAATCATATCCCCTCGTAGACGCCTTTTTTCTTGTTACTAAGAAGACTTCAGAGTAACTGATTCTCACCTTATAAAACCTCCCCCTTTCTTCTTGTTCTCTCTCATGCAGTGTGTCATCTTTCACATCTGTGATCTAAGGCCACACCCACAGGGGAGGGGCATTACATTACCAGTAAACCCTGCTACATGCAGACACACAGCATGTCACTGGCCAAAGCTGCATGAGACACTGCTATAGTGGAAGATTTATAGATATGTCCAGAGATTCCCAAACTGTGGTCTATTTTACTACCAATGGTCCATGAGCTCCATTCAGATGGTCCAGGGACCATATAAAATTACAAAAAGCTGTGTAAAAAAAAATAAGAAAATTACTAAAAGTGCAAAAAAGCAATAATTAAGTACCTGGATACTAGAATGTGTGGTTTATAAGTCCACCAGTGACATTGACTAAGATGATAAAGCACAAGGCGTTATCATTAGTCTGTACATCTTAATATCATGAAGTTTCCTTATAAGTTGTGTCTTTTAGACTCCACCATCGGAATCTCCTGCTTTAAATTGTATCTAATTTGTTCATGTTGTTCAGTCGTGTCAGACTCTCCATGACTCTATGGCACACCAGTCACACTTGTTATGCCTCTGGTCATGCTTATCCATAGGGCCATCATCATATATAGGAAATAAGATACTGTATCCGTGTATATGGGACGTGATTGGTTTATACATATTTACATTAAAGTTGTCGCCAGTTATATGTATTATGTTGTATGATACATTGTGTTCTATTCCTGTTGGTTATATGATATTGAGACATTCCCAGTACAGGACGTATAGCAGGAAGAGTTAGGTAATGGTGCTTCACCAATAGTAGTTGGCGGGATACACATAAAGCTGCCCTATTGAGTCACTCAAGACATTTCGTTCCTTATTGCAAAGCCTTTACTGCAGCAATCCGTTCCTTATTCTAAAGTTTTTAGTGCAGCATTTCATTTCTTATTATAAAGTTTGCCACAAATGAATCAATTTCCCATCAGAACAGATTAATTAGTAAGAATCTGATTTGTTTGTTTTGTTTTTACAGTCTTTTGACCGCAATGATTTCGGGATTGATTAGCGCAGGGTGAAAATCGGTTTCCGTTTAGCCGGGGTCCGTCCTATTAGCATAACGCCAATTTCTATTACTCGTTAACTCTATTGAATATCTGCTCTCACTAATATAATGTCATGTCACGGAGACAGACAACAAATCGATCCACTACTGCGCTTAAGTACTACGATTTTTTTTAAATGCAAATAGAATCAAAATTACTTAGCAACTGACAAATATCATCAATACAACCTGGCAGAGGCGCCTGGTAATAAAGCAATTAAGTTGTGGCTTAAAAGAGCCAACAACTCCAACATGTTAAAGGACCGCGGTAGTTAAAAGAAAAAACATACCATACTTCATATTTGTCTTGATCTATAAGTGGAGTGAGGAAGGAGGACGAGAAAGGAACAATATATAAGGGTGCACTTGCTCTTACTTACTGACAATAAAGACTATATATATATATCACATATAATAGTACACACATATATCACATAAAAAGCTCACCCACAGCAAGGGGGCACACAGGACCCTCTGCAAGTGAAGTTACACCTAAATTTAAGTCCAAATTAGACACACGAGAAACCCCTAAGCGAGAGAAAAAATGGCCGCCTAAGAAAACAAAAACGAGGCTACAGGACCCTAAAGACGCAAAACACCACCAAACACATACGGATTTTCCAAAAAGCTGTACGAGGTACAAGATACACATTGCAAGGACGCTAAATCATCCACACACGCGTACCACATACACATTCACCGCCATTTTACAACACTAACTTACACAATGCGGAACTACACAGCTACACTAATGGCTTCCCCTCGTGCACGCAGCCTATTTACACTACACACATTGCTGACACTTACACCTCAGCTCCACAACACTGCAAACCTACATTGTATGCTGCAGAAACATCAAACAGATTGTCAGCTCTTCAGCACAATGCTTCCTGCATATATTACTTACAAATAGGTAAAGTATATTAATTTATTAATTTATTACTTATTTAATTAGCATACAAAAATACATATACACAAAAAAACACTATCGCAATAAACGCAAAAGCCATTCACTGCGCGCCTCACAACGAGCACCAACGCTGCTCATAGCACACAAACTACACCAGGGGACAGCCGTGCAATAAGCGCAGAAAGCAGATCAGAGCCGACCTTACAATGACAGCAAAAGCGCCTCTGATAAAAAAGTACAACAACCAAGAGGCTCGCAATGAGCGCCGAAGGCTCTCAGACCACAAAAAAAATATTAATCTCTGTGGCAAACAGCATTACCTGCCTTACAATTTTATTGCCCCGTCATTTTTGATGGGCAAGTCGCTAGTATATATATATATATATATATATACTAGCGACTTGCCCGTCAAAAATAACAGCAATAAAAAGTGAAGCCTGGCAATGCTGTTTGCCACACAATGGGAGCCTCTCCCCTTCTACTTTACTGGCCTTGCGATGAGCGCCTTTGGAGCTCATCACAGGCCTTGCATAGAGCCCCTTTGGAGCTCATTGCGGGTCTCTCCCCCTGTCTACTTCCTCCCTTGTGTCTTATTTCCCCCGTCCTCTCCCTCCCTTGTGTCTCCTTCCGCCTCCTCTCCATCCCTTGTAGCTCCTGATCCCTGTGTTTTTACCTCCCTCTCCCTCCCGTGTCTCTAAACCCCTCCCCTGTGTCCATTTCCCTCCTGTGTCTCTTTCCCCCTTCTCCCTCCCATGCATCTCTTCCCCTCCCCTGTGTCTGTTCCCCCCTGGCCTGTGTCTCTTTCCCCCTCCCCCTGTGTCAGTTCCCCCCTTCCTTGTGTCTCCATTTCCCTCCCTTGTGTATCTTCCCCCCTGCACTCTCTCCCCTGTGTCTCTTCCCCCTCCTCTTACTCAACTGTGTCTCTCCCCCCCCTCCTCTCCCTCCCCTGTTTCTCTTCCCAGCCCCTCTTTCAGTGCCTCTTCCTCCCTCTCACTCTGTGTCTCTTCCCCCCCTCACCCTCTCTGTCTCTCCGCACTGTGTCTTCCACCCCTCTCACTCTGTGCCTCTTCCCCTGCCTCTCTCTGTGTCTCTCCCCCCTGTATCTCTTCACCCCTTTCCCTCTGTCTCTTTACCCCTTTCCCTCTGTGTCTCTTCACCCCTTTTCCTCTGTGTCTCTTCACCCCTCACCCTCTGTATCTCTCCCACTCTGTGTCTCTTCCCCCCTCTCCCTCTGTGCCTCTCCCCCCCCTCTGTGCCTCTTCCCCCCCTCTCTCTGTGCCTCTTCCCCCACCCTATCTCTGTGCCTGTTCCCCCCTGGCCTGTGTCTCTTTCCCCCTTCCCCCTGTGTCTGTTCCCCCTTCCTCCCTCCCATGTCTCTTTCCACCTCTCCTGTGTCTCTTTCCCCCACTCCCCTCCTGTGTCTCTTCCCCCATCTCCCCCTGTGTCTCTTCCCCCCTCCCTCTGTGTCTCTCCCCCCTCCTTCTGTGTCTCTCCCCCCTCCCTCTGTGTCTCTTCCCCCTCCCTCTGTGTCTCTTCCCCCCTCCCTCTGTGTCTCTTCCCCCTCCCTCTGTGCCTCTTCCCCCCTCCCTCTGTGCCTCTCCCCCCTCTCTCTGTGTCTCTTCCCCCCTCTCCCTCTGTGTGTCTCCCCCCCTGTGTCTCTTCCCCCCTCTCCCTCTGTGTCTCTCCCCCCCCGTGTCTCTTCCACCCTCTCCCTCTGTGCCTCTTCCCCACTCTCCCTCTGTGCATCTTCCCCACTCTCCCTCTGTGCATCTTCCCCACTCCCTCTGTGTCTCCTTTCTTCTGTGTTTCACAGCGCACAATGTGCATACGCGGCTCACGCCGCACTGTGCGCATGCGCCGCTCACGCAGCGCTCTGTGCATGGGCTGCTGCGCAAAGCGCAGTTCACGATGCGCATTGCACTTGCGCGCGATCCGATTGCAAAGGCGATCGGATCATTGTGATACTGCGATTGTGCATGCGCTGCTGCGCAATGCACAGTTCAAGATGCGCATTGCGCATGCGCTTGCGCGCGCGATCCGATCGCAAAGGCGATCGGATCATTGTCAAACTGCGATTCGTCGCAAGCGTGACGACGAATCGCAGTTTGACAATTATAATATGTGATATATATATATATATATATATATATATATATATAATACAGCTATACACGTTTAACATTGTAGATCGGTTTAAGACAATCGGAGTGCTAAGTGAAACAGCGCTAAATGGAATCATTTTAATATACAGTTGCAAGCAAAAGTATGTGAACCCTTTGGAATGATATGGATTTATGCACAAATTGGTCATAAAATGTGATCTGATCTTCATCTAAGTCACAACAATAGACAATCACACTCTGCTTAAACTAATAACACAAAGAATTAAATGTTACCATGTTGTTATTGAACACACCATGTAAACATTCACAGTGCAGGTGGAAAAAGTATGTGAACCCCTAGACTAATGACATCTCCAAAAGCTAATTGGAGTGAGGTGTCAGCCAACTGGAGTCCAATCAATGAGTTGAGATTGGAGGTGTTGGTTACAGCTGCCCTGTCCTATAAAAAACACACACCAGTTCTGGGTTTGCTTTTCACAAGAAGCATTGCCTGATGTAAATGATGCCTCACACAAAAGAGCTCTCAGAAGACCTACGATTAAGAATTGTTGACTTGCATAAAGCTGGAAAGGGTTATAAAAGTATCTCCAAAAGCCTTGCTGTTCATCAGTCCACGGTAAGACAAATTGTCTATAAATGGAGAAAGTTCAGCACTGCTGCTACTCTCCCTAGGAGTGGCCGTCCTGTAAAGATGACTGCAAGAGCACAGCGCAGACTGCTCAATGAGGTGAAGAAGAATCCTAGAGTGTCAGCTAAAGACTTACAAAAGTCTCTGGCATATGCTAACATCCCTGTTAGCGAATCTACGATATGTAAAACACTAAACAAGAATGGATTTCATGGGAGGATACCACAGAGGAAGCCACTGCTATCCAAGCAAAACATTGCTGCCTGTTTACAGTTTGCACAAGAGCACCTGGATGTTCCACAGCAGTACTGGCAAAATATTCTGTGGACAGATGAAACTAAACTTGAGTTGTTTGGAAGAAACACACAACACTATGTGTGGAGAGAAAGAGGCACAGCACACCAACATCAAAACCTCATCTCAACTGTGAAGTACGGTGGTGGGGGCATCATGGTTTGGGGCTGCTTTGCTGCGTCAGGGCCTGGACGGATTGCTATCATTGAAGGAAAAATGAATTCCCAAGTTTATGAAGACATTTTGCAGGAGAACTTAAGGCCATCTGTCCACCAGCTGAAGCTCAACAGAAGATGGGTGTTACAACAGGACAACGACCCAAAGCATAGAAGTAAATCAACAACAGAATGGGTTAAACAGAAGAAAATACGCCTTCTGAAGTGGCCCAGTCAGAGTCCTGACCTCAACCCGATTGAGATGTTGTGGCATGACCTCAAGAAAGCGATTCACACCAGACATCCCAAGAATATTGCTGAACTGAAACAGTTCTGTAAAGAGAAATGGTCAAGAATTACTCCTGAACGTTGTGCACGTCTGATCTGCAACTACAGGAAACGTTTGGTTGTAGTTATTGCTGCTAAAGGAGGTTCAACCAGTTATTAAATCCAAGGGTTCACATACTTTTTCCACCTGCACTGTGAATGTTGCAACTGTAGATGGGGATAGGGGAACACAGGAAAAAATACACAAAAGCAATTGAAATTTCAAAATTTTGGGCTTTATATAAACTTTTCAGAAACAGTAAGCATAACAACAACACAAACTTAACATTTTTGTTTTTTTTTAAATACATTATTTATCGGCGTATAACATGCACCTCATTTTAAGAAGGAAATTTCAGGGGGAAAAAATTAAATTTCAAATAAAGAACTTTGAAGCAAAATAAGGGTAGCTCAGAACTGTTTTTTATTAATATTATTAACACGCACACATCATTTGCCCACTATTTTCAGGGAGAAAAAGTGCTTGTTATACACCGATAAATACGGTAAACATTAACAGCAAACATTAACACTGTACACGTACAGTTCACTTTACATGGCAAATTTGGAAGCTTTAGGCTCCTCCTGCATTCTGTTTTTTTTGGGGACAAACTTGTCCAAAGACATGTGTATTTGCTTTTTACAGTCATCGAGCAGGTCTTGATAGCAAGACACTGCCCCAAGATTGCTTAATCTCACATTTCTGCACCTGCCACTGTCTGGATCATTGGCCACAAATTCATCCAGAATGTCATGAATGAACTCCAAACATTTGGTGAGGAACTCAGTGGAAAGATGTTTGGGTTCCTCAGTGTCTGAGCTGCTGCTTTCCTGGGCCTGTTCTGCCAGTTGTTGGTGGTCCTCGTTTGTAAGACTCTCGCCTGAAGTTTGCAGCAACTCCTCAATGTCCTGGGTGTTGGCATCTCTCAGTCCAGCCATATTAATTAGGTCTACAATCCCTACAATGATGGGCTGTTCAGGTTTCACATCCCCTCACAGCTCTTGCCATATCTACCTCCACACTCTTTTCAGACATTGCTGTGTCACTTCCTTCCAGGACAAGTCAATGTTAGTTATGGCCTACATGATGGTATACTTTTTTCAAAAATCCATCTTGTCTTTGCTGTCTGTTGAGATCATCTGACGGAATATGCATCAAAAATAAAAGGCCTTGAAGGTCGCAATGACTCCCTCATCCATTGGCTGGATGAGTGAAGTAGCGTTGGGTGGCAGGAAAATGACTTATAATGTGATGCAGCCAAAAAACTCAGATAAGTTGGTAGGGTGGCTTGGAGCGTTATCAATCAACAGGAGCTCTTTGGCCTTAATTTGTTTATGCACGGATAGACAGAAATGTTTGGTGAACCAGTTTTTGAAGATGTCCATGGTGATCCAAACTTTATGGTTGAATTGCAAAATGACTGTCAAAATGGAATTTGGAATTCCTTTCTTTGCTCTGGGTGTTTTAAAATGGTACACCAGCAATGGTTTGATCTTGAAACTGCCGATGGCGTTCCCACCCAGAAGACGGGTTAGACAGTCTTTGGCTGCTTTGAACCCCAGTACTTGCTTCTGTTTGCGCCATATGAAGGTGCGCCTTGACATTCACTTCCAGGACAGTTCAGTCTCATCAACATTGAATACCAGTTCTGCCTACCAGAACTACCAGTCTACAATCTCTTTTGAAGCGGTTATAAAGGTCGCAGCAGCTTTGTGTCAGCGCTCGCTGCTTCTTCTGTGATTCTGATGTTATATAGGTTGTTTTTTTTCTTGAAGTGGTCAAACCAACTTCTGCTGGCTGAAAAGCTCTTGGTCATTTCGACATGACTTTAAATATGACCGTAGATGCTTCTGGCCTTCTCCGTGATGGTTGCCTGGCTGAGTGTCATGTTGCGCTGTTTTATCATCAATCCAGAAAGCAGCTTCGCCCTTTCCTCCAGGGCGTAGCTTCTGGATCAGGTAATCTTCTTGACAGAAGATGTTGTGCTGGTGGTTGCCGAAGACTTAATTCTCTCCATATTTTTAAGTACTGTGCGGGTTGTGGTGGTTGGCAACTTTAAATCCCCTCCAATGACCACTTGGCAGTCTCCTTTTTCCAAGCGGTCCAGCACCTGCATCTTCACATCCAGAGAAATTATTTGACGCTTCAATTTGGGCCGATCTTCTTTGTGTTCATTCATGTTCAGCAAAAAAAACAATACAATTACTGTAGATTTTATTAGACAATTTACAGCCACATGATGAGAAAAAAGTGAGCAGGAAAAATATTCTGTACCTCCTTTCTGAATGGTTGATGTAGAAATTGTTCTACATAAAAAAGCAGCCACGTGGATTGTGGGGTTAAATGGGTTCCCGCAAGAAAAAAAATGAGTTATAGCGGGCACGGGGACCCACAGCCAAGAAACATCACTAAAGCAAGGTTTAGCTCTACGCGGGGAATTATAGCAAGTATGCTTTAAGCAGGGTACACACATATATATAAATGTCCAGGTGTTACCTGGGGGTTGTGGGAGGGTCCCTCTCCCACCTTACATAACCTCTCTTGAGTCTATGCTTGGAGGGTGTTCATCTGTGACCCTTTATCTTTTTGGCTGTCATCATGTCTTACAGTGCAGATTTTGGCCCTCTTCAAGCACTACGTTGTAGTTCTTGGCTCTCATCAAGCCCTATGTTCCAGATTTTGAAGTTCTTCAAGCACTATGATGTTCTTGGCTCTCATCAAGAGATTCATTGCATACTTTTGAACCTCTTCAAGCATGTCATTGCAGGTTTTGGTTCATATTAAGCACTATGTTGCAGCAACCCTGATGCAAATCGTCTTCCAGGCTGATTCCCCCCCCCCCCCCCCCCCCGCCCCTTGGCATGACCCGCCTTCTGTGACCTCCTATGCCTCAGTCTTGGCTGTCTCCCCTTGTCTTTTTGGCTCTTACCAAGCCCTACGTTGCAGTTTTTGGCTCTCATCAAGCCCTACGTTGCAGTTTTTGGCTTTCATCAAGCCCTATATTGCAGTTTTGGGCTTTTATCAAGCCCCATGTTGCCGCAGCTCAGCGGCTCTAGCCCCCGGTGCACATTGTATTGCTCCAAATCACTCACCAGGCTGATTCATTGCTTTTATGCATCATTATGACCATAGATTTTTCAGCTCTCTTTCCACAGTGCCTAGTCGCTACCACCTCCACCTCTCACATTGTAGTCGCTACCCCATATTGAAAACCAAGTTGCATTCATATGTCATTACGTTCATAGACGCATTAATACGTCATTACGTTTCATACAATCTAGTCGCTACCCCACCTTGCCTAAGACTCCTGGGGAAACATGCCTCCTTGCCCACGACCAAGGAAAACTTGTTTCCATACCATGACTATCTGGCCCTCTAAGCAGTGTCCTTGCCCACAACCCAGGGAACGCCTTTTTCCCTACCAGAGACAAAAAGTTCCCAGTAACTTTCCCTTACTATTCTACTCACCCATCGCAGCATGATTGGAAGAGAGCTACCCATAATGACTTTGGCAAGCTAGAGCCATAAATTACGGCAAACTTTTCCATTTATTTTTTCACAGCTGGAACATTGCGAGTGACTCTTACTTTTGCACCAAACCCCTATTTAAAGCAGATTTCCTGTGTCTCATCGTAATTTAAGTAAAATCCCTGGTTTGGTGTAATATTACACTTAAACACATAATTCTACACTGAAATGCTTTACTGACAAAACAGGATTTATGGATGTTGGGTGAGATACGTAAAATTGTAAACTGCGTAACATTACTGAAAAAAGCTCCCACATCCGAAATTTGCGCTCGCAAGTAATTTACTTGTCGCAAATAGAGCGCTATTCTAACTGCTTAATTAGTCAGTAAAAACTTATGAACTTCGTTTTAATTTGAAAAAAAGATACATTTTGGTGTCACTGCTTGTCTGTGGGGGCATCCATTACATTTGGGTGGGCTTGTGCATCTAAGAGTGGTGTTTACATTTCAGGAGAGTGGGGCTTGTATCTATTGTTTCAAGCTTTATATGGTCCTTGGTGTCATTTGATGCATGTGTATAAAATCTAGTCACACTAAACTGAATATGTGTTTAATAAACCTAAATTATTGTTTCTTATAAAGGTAGAATGGCTGGGCTACAGATGAGGGAGTGATAGCAACTTGATATATAAATAGGATTTATATTTCCATCAGGACTCACCTCATAGCGGGGTGGGGGTGGCAGGTCCTATATACAGAGCAGACAGGCCAAAAATGAAGGAAGGTTGTGACCTGCTACGGGAAATGTACAAATTAGATGCACCGAGTTGTTCTCTACGCACTAGATCTCACAATTTGTTTTGGGGGACGTCGGTCCGTCTAATCTCTGCTGGAGTTCTGGGTCTGATTGAGAATCTAATGCCTATTAAATCCTCAGCAATATATCACCACCAGGTGGGACAGTGCCGGGTGGGTCCCAGCTGTCTGTGTTTGGATTAAGCCAGAGGGCACAGTCTGGAAGTTTCTAAACATGATCTCAGACCCTCTGGACGGTCTTTTCCACTTGTCATAAGATTTGGTTTCTGGTTCCCTTTCAAGTTCATCTGAATGTCTGCGTCCCATTTCCTCTGACCCCAGATACCCCTCCTCCTCCTATTCCTTCTGCTACAATTCTGTACCAATAAACCATTAAAAAGGAAGAGATTACATAAACACACTGAAAAAAACTGCACTTAACACTTGATTGGACTCATGAACTTCCGAACCCCGAGGCAAAGAAAAGCCAAAGCCCAATAAAAATAACTAACAAGCACATGTATGTGATATATATCTGCAGCCTGATTAGGGCACGGTGACTGGATGATGGACTTGGGGCTTATTATATCACTCAATGTAGAAATAAACAAACAATACAACAAAGCACAGAAAAATCCAGTAGGGTACTTGTTTCAGCAGAGAAAGGTCAATACTAATGTCACGCTATAAATCTCTAGTCAGATAAAGGTGGGTATTAATGTCCCTCTATAGATCCCCAGTAAGATTCCCCCAGATACAGTGCCCAGGTCTGAGACGGGATCTCCACAAGCATATTAATACATTAGAGACCATTCTAAATGGGTGCCGGGTCTAAAAGACACAATTTAACTTATAAGGAGGCTCCATGACATTAACATGATTGGGGGGGGGGGGAGATATGAGATAAACTTGAAAACATATGAAAGGATTTAATAAAGTTTAGTACGTGGGAAGATTTAGAGGTAATATGAGAAATATTCGTTTACAGAAAGGGTAGCACCAGTTTTAATAAAGTGGGCGGATGTGTGTAGAAGGGAAAGGAAAGTCGGCTGCTGCAAAGAACGTTCAAACTATTTTATTATTATTATTATCTTTATTTATATCGCGCCAACATATTCCGTAGCGCTGTACAGGGGGTTAGTACATGGCAAAAAACAAACTTAACACCTTATAAAGAATGGAGGGCCCTGTTTTTGAGCATGTAATCAAATGTACATAGAGCTTGTTTCCAAGACACGGACACACAATTGAAAACTTGCAAACTTACAATCTAAGGGTAAACAATGAACCAAAGCAATCGGGACGTTGTCAAAGATGAGACGACAAGATTAAACATTGATATCCTAACAACTAGGGAACTCAAATTGACCAGGATGGAACATTTGATATTGGACAACCACCAGATCTTCTACTGTGGTCAAGAATCCTGCAGAAGAAATGGAGTAGTCCTCATAATCAAAGGGTGACCAAAGCAGTGCTTGGTTACAACCCAATAAATGACTGAATAGTTTCAATTCAAATTCAAGGCAAGCCATTTAACATCGCAGTGATCCAAGTCTATTCTCGAAGGGTGAATACTGAAGAGGCTGAAGTTGTCCAGCTCTACAAAGAGATTTAAAATGTCATAGATATAACATTAAGAAAAGATGGTACTCTCATCATAGGAAATTAAAATGCTATGGTAGGGAACCAAACAACACCTGGAATAACTGGCAGGTTTGGCTTGGAGTATAAAATGAAGCAGGTCAGAGATTAGTAAAATTCTGTCAAAATAATTCTCTGGTCGTGCTCTTCCAACAGCCTCCAAGACGACTCTACACATGGACATCAGCAGATGGACAACATAGAAATCAGACTCATTATATTCTTTGTAGCCAAAGATGGAGGAACTCTATACAGTCAGCAAAAACAAGACCTGGAGCTGACTGCGGCTCAGACCATGAGCTTCTTATTGCAAAGTTCAGAATTAAACTGAAGGAAAGAGGGAAAATCATCAGATGAAAAATATATGAAATAAATAATATCCCTTGTGAATATGCAGTGGAAGTAAAGAATAGATTTATGGGACTAGACATGGAAGACAGAATGCCTGAAGAATTCTGGACAGAAGTTTTTGACACTGTCCAGAAAACAACAAAGAATATCCCTAAAAGAAAGAATATTAAGAAGGCAAACTGAGGCCTTGAAAGTAGCCCAGGAAAGACTGAAAGTGATAGGTAGTGGAGATAGGAAAAGATTTGTCCAGTGACAGATTTTGTTTTCCTAAGATCCAAGATCTCTTCAGATGATGACTGTAGCCATGAAAGATGTTTGCTTCTGGGGAGGAAAGGTTTGGCAAGGTTGGACAAGCTATTAAAAAGTAAAGATATATCACTATCAACAAAGGTATTCCCAGTAGTAACATATGGATGTGAGAGCTGGACCATAAAGAAGTCTGAGCGCTGTGGAACTGACACTTTGAATTGTGGTGTTGGAGAAGACTGCTTAGAGTCCCTTGGACTGCAAGAAGATCCAGTCAATCAATACTACAGGAAATTAAGCCAAACTGTTCACTGGAAGGTTTGAACACAAGGCTAAATATTCCCTAGAGGAACCTCTGATGCTATGATTGAAGGCTCGTGAAGAAGGGGATGGCAATGGTGGAGAAGGATAAATGAGGTGAATGAAGTAATGAATATGAGGGAGCTCAAGGGGCAGTGATAGACAGATGTCGGACACGACTGAACCCCTAAACAACATACATAGATCTTTTACAGGAAATCCTCCAATTAAATAGTTAAAACTTCGTTTAAATACACAATAGAATATTTCACATTTATAACTGCACTTTATTTTGCCATTTAAGGTCCTGGCTGGCCCCATCCCCCAGCTCTTATTGATATACACATATTATTTTCATGTCATAATTCCTAATCCAAGGTCCTTGCTTGTTAGTGTTGTTGTGTATAATAGCTGTTAATCTCAGAACAGCACAAAGCCCAGACTGAGCACCATGCACACGCCGCATCCGCAAGTTTTATTGATATCGTGAATACTCGTTCAAGGCATGTCGTTTCTATTACCTTGCAAAACAATTTGGCTCCTGCCTTGACCTAAAACTCACAGGGTTTAAATATAAAATAAATGCAAGCAAACATAAAGCACAGTGTCTATTCCCCGCGCCACATGTGGAGGGGGGATCGTTCTATCAGTGCTTGTGTTAGATTCATGACCCTACCGCAACCTTGAATTGGCCTTTTCTTGTCGCTGATGGTAACTGAGGACCAGCTCCTGTCGACATGATTGCTGCTCTCCAATGAATCAGAACACGCAGGGCAGCGAGCAGCACATTAAACTAGCAACAGGAATATATCACAGTGCTTTTATAGAGATGTATTGCTCTTGCCCGGGCGGATAAATGATTGGACCGTCCACCGGATTTTTTTTTCAAGGTCTATAAATTAACAATAAGCTAAGAGTTTGGAAATTATGCTGCTTTACTTCTACCACTTAGATATATCATCGCTGGTATAAAACATTTAGAAGCAATTTTGCCCAGGCAGTTTGCATTGGCCGGTTGTGAGCAGAATTCTGGTGCGCTTGATAAGAGCGCCATGGTACAGGGATATGGAAGGTACTTTGATTTTAATATTAAAATAAACGACCTAAGTGTGTGTTTGCATTTAAACATCATTTTATTAACAAGCTTTCAAAAGCTATGTATCTACCTTCCAAATAGTCCCTGCAAAGGTCTGCCCCCAGCAGCTCATGCATGCAATGTTTCTATTGGTACTAGTTGTACACACGGCCGGATCCACCTTTTTGGAGCCCCTAGGCAGTGAAGTGTAGGAGCCCCTGCAAGTGAGTACACAAGGTAGGAACGGACCCATTTTTGCACTTTCTGTGCATTCAAGTTCCTTTTCCTGTAAGTTCCTTCTTGTTCTAGGTTGTTACCCATAGTAGCCAGTCTACTGCAACATTTTTTTTTTAAGCCAGGAACCATTTATTTTTTCTAAAAGTGGCGCCCCTCACAGGGAAGCGCCCTTAGGCGACTGCCTACTTGGCCTAATGGGTAATCCTGGCCATGGATGTACAAGCCACTTACAGACTGTATCTCAACAGCATTTCAAAAAACGTAAGTGGCTAGTGCATTTAGAATTAACAGAAACATTAGCTGCTGGGGATAGCTCTTTGTAGGGACTGTTTGCAAGGCATGAGTGAGTGAAAACCGAGCACTGGTTAATAAAATAATGTTTAGATGCAAACACACACTTAGGTAGTTTATTTTAATACTAAAAACAAGTAACTTTCCATATCCCTTTAATAAGCACACAGCGCTGCGTGCCAGCAGGAGTGTTTAAATTCATAGGCAGAACAATCCCCTTGGCAAAACTCTGCCGGGGAGTGTTCCGACCGTTCTTACATATTTTTCAAGAGATGGAAGCAATGTGCAGGGCAAGAAGCTCCTCAGACATGTTACTGAATATTGATGACACAATGTTTTACAATATTAACCACATCATCATTTAGCTTATTTGGGCAAAAGAGCCACAGAAGCCTCCATCGTATAGAGTACAATAAATAAATATCACATTTGAGTCAATTGTCTAAAAAGAAGAAGAAAAAAAACGTATTTCCTGCTCAGAATTCCAAAAAATACAGTTAGTGCACTGCACTCTGGGAAACTGGGCAGGAACATGCAAATTAGTCCACAATGAGATAAGAACCAGCCCCAGATTGATGAGATCTATTAAAGATCAAAACAGTGCTGTCCGTGGGGCGGTCTCCTGGCTTGTGCATAATGCGTCCTATGCTATAAACCTGTGTAATACAGTTTTTGCATCTTCTGACCCCATCGTTGTCTAATCCTGTTAAGAATAAAGACTTAATGGCTGTATTTATTTATTTTAAACTTTGCGAAAACATTCTGCACATTACCAAGCCAAGTTCTTTATAAGATTATACCATAGGCCTCCATGGTGTCTTAAAGAAGAAGTGCTTATTATAATTTGGTCTTGCAAGGCCGCCCTCTCGCCCCTGAAAGGTTTAATATGCCAGGTATAAGGGCCTTATAGAGAATATATTCTAAAATTATAACATAAAATGATGCATTTATAAATTTATATAAATAATCCTAGATACATGAATTCCAAGTCCCAGTTGGACGGGTCCCATGGATATATCTTATTTGATGTATCTGGGACTGGAATGAAAACTTGATAGCGCAGCTTTAATTAATTTAAGGAACAGGGGGGTGGATATTTACATTTATTTAAGGAGCTATATGCAGACAAAAAAGGGCGATCTCAGCTGGCAGCTTTCCAGGGGTGACCTAAGTGTCTTACCAAGATCTTGTGAGAAAAAGGTTCTAAGATAAAATAAATTAAAGGCATGAAGTATATATATATGTATACTAGCGACTTGCCCTTCAAAAATGACAGCAAAAAAATTTGAAGCCTCGCAATCCTGTTGTTTGCCCTCTAACTTGTGCTCCTCGCCTCCCCCTCCCCCCCCCCCCTCTACTTTATGGTCCTCGCGATTAGCACCACATGCCTCGCAATGAGAGCCTTCGGGTGACAGGTCATGGGCAGGTCATAGCAGAGAGGTCAGACAAATTGTGATCCACTGGAAAAGGAACTTGCAACCCACTCCAGTATATTTGCCAAGAAAAAAATGATGGATTAGCACAGCCAGACACATAACGATCCTGGAGTACAGTACTCCATAGGGTCACAGAGAGTCAGACACAACTGAATGACGACAACTATTAAATAACAAAAGGTCTTTCAAGAGATTTTAAACTTACAAAAGAAAATCAGACCCAAATCACTCCTTGGTTGTTCTCTTAAAAGTGAGAGTTGCTTTTCAGGCAATAAATATTGAGCCAACATCCTGGGATGTCACTTGTGATTGGCTGAGAAGGGCAGCGTTGAATATACAGTGCCTTGCAAAAGTATTCACCCCCTTGACTTTTTACCTATTTTGTTACATTACAGCCTTAAGTTCAATGTGTTGTTAATTTGAATTTTATGTGATGGATCAGAACACAATAGTCTAAGTTGGTGAAGTGAAATGAGAAAAATATATACATAAAATTATTATTTAGAAATAGAAAACAGAAAATTGGCATGTGCGTATGTATTCACCCCCTTTGTTATGAAGCCCATAAAAAGCTCTGGTGCAACCAATTACCTTCAGAAGTCACATAATTAGTGAAATGATGTCCACCTGTGTGCAAACTAAGTGTCACATGATCTGTCATTACATATACACCTTTTTTTGAAAGGCCCCAAAGAAAACACTATGTCTGGCGCAAAGCCAACACATCACATCACCCAAAGAACACCATCCCCACAGTGAAACATGGCGGTGGCAGCATCATGCTGTGGGATGTTTTTCAGCAGCCGGGACTGGGAAACTGGTCAGAGTTGAGGGAAAGATGGATGGTGCTAAATACAGGGATATTCTTGAGCACGGTGCGTGATTTGAGGCTAGGACGGAGGTTCACCTTCCAGCAGGACAATGACCCCAAACACACTGCTAAAGCAACATTGAGTGGTTTAGGGCAAACATGTAAATGTGTTGGAATGGCCGAGTCACTGCCCAGAGCTCAATCCAATAGAAAATCTGTGGTCAGACTTAAAGATTGCTGTTCACAAGCACAAACCATCCAACTTGAAGGAGCTGGAGCAGTTTTGCAAGGAGGAATGGGCAAAGGTCCCAGTGGTAAGATGTGGCAAGCTCATAGAGACTTATCCAAAGCGACTTGGAGCTGTGATCGCCACAAAAGGTGGCTCTACAAAGTACTGACTTTAGGGGGGTGAATAGTTATGCACATTGACTTTTTCTGTTATTTTGTCCTATTTGTTGTTTGCTTCACAAAAAAAAAAAAACATCTACAAAGTTGTGGCATGTCCTGTAAATTAAATGATGCAAATCCTCAAACAATCCATGTGAATTCCAGGTTGTGAGGCAACAAAACACGAAGAATGCCAAGGGGGTGAATACTATTGCAAGGCTTTGTATTTAACCATTTCACTGGCAGACAATGCACTGCAAAACAATGGGTTGCTGCCAGTGAAATGGTTAAATCCTGTGAGTATACAATGTATCAATCTCTTTCTGTGAAAGTTACACAACTTTACAGTTTGTCTTTGATTTTAAAGATTGAAAAGTTCCTACATGGATGAAAAAATGATTTATCCGCTGAACGTCAGCCCGGGTGTGCGAGGGGGACCCGCGCCAGGGCTCCAAGCTGCCATTTTCTTGTTCCCACAGCAGCTGAGGGCACATTCTCTGGCACACACCAGCAACATTAAGTCATAAAAGAGATGGATCATACAAAGATGAGAGGGCAGGGAGAACACAGAGAAAAATCAGAGTGTCTGCAAAAGGCAAACTCAGTACAAAGGGCCCATTAAGATTACAAAGTAAGTCATGGATTATAATGGATAGCAAAGCAATGGAGGGGCCATAAAGCTCCAGCCGGAGAGATATAAATCCTGGAGAGAAACAATGTGTACGGAATGGGTGCTGTCTGGTGCAATATTCTGTATTATAAGAAGATTAATAAACTGAATTACTATTGGTTGTTATTAATTACACATATGTGCATGGAATGGGGGCTGGAATAATCTGTATTATAGGAATATTAATTAACTTAATTAGTATTGGTTGTTATTAATTACACTTATGTGTATGGAATGGGTGCGGGAATATTCTCTATTATAGAAATATTAATTAGTTTAATTAGTATGGATTGTTATTAATTATACTTATGTGTATGGAATGGGTGCTGTCTAATAATATTCCTATAATACAGAATGTTTCAGCAAACCTAATTACTATTGGTTATCATTAATAAATCATTAAAGAATATTCTGTATCATATGAATATGAATTAACTTAATTAGTGTTGTTTCGTAATACTTATGTATATATGTACTTTTCATTTCTGGGACATTACTCTGACACTTTAAATTTCAATTGTATACACTTTTCATGTTAAACCTATTTTTTTATTCACTATTAATAAACGTTAAAACTACTTGTGGAAACAGCAGCTAAGCGAAGCTTTTGTAAAAAAAATATCCTACAAAAGCACATTTCACCACTGCTGTACTTGTTCCTACCTCTCTCATTGTCCTAAGCACTACTGAAAGTAAATGGAATATTTCAAGTATGATAATATTATCTGTTGAAATATTTCACTTCCTTTTAGGAGTGTTCAGGGGAGGGGTACAGCAGTGTCCTTTTAATGTATTTTGAAATTCTATTTTTGGGCTAAAGTTTTGCTATACTGCTGTTTGCATTTGTTTTTAATGTTAATTAATGGTTACTTAACGGTGGCCCTTTAATTCCTGGTGAGCTTTTGGGGTTCGCATGAAGATAATTTGGGGAAGACATCTATACAGGTTTTATATTTATTGTTAATACTCATGATCAGGAACATCTGAATATTTATAAATCACAAAGTATCAGCAGACATGTCACTAATGACACGATAAAGGCGCTGGTTACATTGTTACATAAAATATAAATAATACTGGTCATTTATCCATCATAAATAAAGGTAAAATATTACATGTGTCTCCCCCACCCACCCCTCTCTCCCTCCCCTGTGTCTCTCCCCCCCCCCCTGTGTCTCTCCCCCATCCCTCCCCTGTATCTCTCCCCCCCTCTCCCTCACCTGTGTCTCTCCCCCACTCTCCCTCCCCTGTGTCTCTCCCCCTCTCCCTCCTCTTTGTCTCTTCCCCTATCTCCCTCCCCTGTGTCTCTCCCCATCCCTCCCCTGTGTCTCTCCCCCCTCTCCCTCACCTGTGTCTCTCCCCCACTCTCCCTCCCCTGTGTCTCTCCCCCTCTCCCTCCTCTTTGTCTCTTCCCCTATCTCCCTCCCCTGTATTTCTTCCCCTTCTCCTTCCCCTGTGTCTCTTCCTCCCCTGTGTCTCTCCCCCACTCTCCCTCCCCTGTGTCTCCTCCCCCCTCTCACTCCTCTTTGTCTCTTCCCCTATCTCCCTCCCCTGTATTTCTTCCCCCTTCTCCTTCCCCTGTGTCTCTTCCTCCTCTCCCTCCCCTGTGTCTCTCCCCCACTCTCCCCCCCCCCCACTCCTCTTTGTCTCTTCCCCATCTCCCTCTCCTGTGTCTCCCCCCCCCCCCTGTCTCTTTCCCCCTCTGTCTCTTTCGGCGCTCATTGCAAGCCTCTCCCCCTGTGTATTTTATAGTCCCCGCGCTTGAGCAGCTTTGGTGCTCATCGCAAGCCTCCCCCCGTGTAGTTTAGGGGTCTTGAGATTAGTATTACTGCCTTGCGTTAAGTGTTCCTGCGGGCTGGTAATTTACGTTCTTCGGTCTTGTTTTCATCCTTTTGCGTTTTTTCATCCGACAATTATTTCTCGCTTAGGCGATTTTCAATTGTGGAAAAACATCAAATATGGCTCAAATGAACTTGCAACCTCACTCCCAGTCTCCCTGGCTCTCCCCCTGTGCTGTGTGTAAGTGAATTTGGGGCATGATTATGTTTTTTTGGTGGTCTTTCCAGTTGCATGGTTCGCCGGCGGCGCTCATCGCGAGGCCTGCAATGAACGTCTCAACTGCTCGCCTCGCTTCACGAGGTTTGCATTTGCGTGCCTCAACTGCTCGCCTCGCTATGAGAGGCTCGCAGTTGCGGCCCTCGCTTTGCGTGGGCTGCAATTATTTAATATTGCGTGACCAACATCGCAACGTGACAAACACTGACAACTATATATGTGATTCCTTGTATTTACTAAACGTCACAGGAATCGTGAATAAAGGAGGAATGTATTAGATAAGATTGGCAGATAATGACTTTATAGAAAGGTGATCTGATCACCATATCTGATCATCTGCATATCATTTTACCCTTTTAATTGACCCCTACAGGGTGGACAGGGAAGTTGCAAGGGAGACCCAAATTATTTTGCACCGGGGCCCTCCATTCACTAGGGCCCTTAGGGGCTCAGTGGATTTGGGGGCTGTATGTGTTTTGAGGTTGGTGATAACAAGCCCCTGTGATCAGATACATTTTTGGACAAACTAAATGTAACAAAAAGGCAAAATATTTTTATAGAGTAAAAAAATAAATAACCACAGTTTTTATATGCAACTAGGAAATTGCCCGTCAAAAATGACAGGAATAAAATTGTAAGCTGGCAATGTTGGTTGGCATACAATGGGAGGCTTTTGGTCCTCCTTGGTTGTATTTTGGTTGTAAGTCCCGCATGCCTGGCGTTGTTAGTTTGTTACTTTTTTCGTCGTCTTGTATTCGCTAAGTCCCGCATGCCTGGCGTTGTTAGTTTGTTACTTTTTTCGTCGTCTTGTATTCGCTAAGTCCTGCATGCCTGGCGTTGTTAGTTTGTTACTTTTTTCGTCGTCTTGTATTCGCTAAGTCCTGCATGCCTGGCGTTGTTAGTTTGTTACTTTTTTCGTCGTCTTGTATTCGCTAAGTCCTGCATGCCTGGCGTTGTTAGTTTGTTACTTTTTTCGTCGTCTTGTATTCGCTAAGTCCCGCATGCCTGGCGTTGTTAGTTTGTTACTTTTTTCGTCGTCTTGTATTCGCTAAGTCCTGCATGCCTGGCGTTGTTAGTTTGTTACTTTTTTCGTCGTCTTGTATTCGCTAAGTCCCGCATGCCTGGCGTTGTTAGTTTGTTACTTTTTTCGTTGTCTTGTATTCGCTAAGTCCCGCATGCCTGGCGTTGTTAGTTTGTTACTTTTTTCGTCGTCTTGTATTCGCTAAGTCCCGCATGCCTGGCGTTGTTAGTTTGTTAATTTTTCCTCGTCTTGTATTCGCTAAGTCTCGCGTGCCTGGCGTTGCTGAGCCTCGTTTTCATCCTATTTCAGAGTTTTTACGTTTTTCTTCCTCCATTTTTCCCCTCACTTAGCCGATTTTCAAAAGTTGAAAAACGCTAAATATGGCTCCAATTATTTTGCACCCCCACTCCCAGGCTTCCTGGCTCTCCCCCTGTGCTGTGTGTGAGTGTGTTATTTTTTTTATTTTATTATTTTGGTTGTTTTTCGAGTTACAAGCTACGTGCTTCAGTTCCTCGCCTCGCTCCGCCTTTGGTGCTCATTGCAGGCTAAGTTCCGCGTGTTCTGCGCGAAAGCTTCGCCTCGCTTTGCGAGGCTCCATGTGTGAGGGCGTCGCTGGCTTGTTGCCTCGCATTTGCGAGGCTCGCTATTGTGCCCTCGCTTCGCAAGGGACTAAACTGCGTTACCAACATCGCAAACATCACCAAGATCGCAAGATCCACAACTATATATGTGATTATTCTTTACTACAGGGTTCCATTTTCTTTGCTGGGCTGAAATTTTCCAGTTTAATGAAAAACAATGGCAGATTTAGCTGCCATATTTCCATTGTGCAGCTAGAAGCTTCCTGTGCATTTCATGGAAACTAAAATAACAGCTTGGCTCCCTGGTGGTCTAGTGATTAGGATTTGGTGATTTCACCGCTGCGACTTGGGTTCTGTTCTAGTTAGGGAACCAAGAGGTCACACCAACCTAAGGCCACATATCAGCTGTATGTTACACTGATTGGTTATTATAAGACACAGAACACCCAGTACTACAGAGTCTGCATATGCTGCAGGGGCAGACCCATACAGGGACTATTTGTTTGTAAAATAAATAAATTAAATAAAGTAATAATAATAAATAGATATAAAGGGATATTATATACCTTGTAACACCCAGGAACCTTCCAATTAGAGGTTGTATAATATCTGCAAATTTAGCATATTTTAGGCATAGTTCTCCAAAATAGTAATTGTGTAAATATATATTATTATTATTATTATTATTATTATTATTATTATTATTATGGTTCCGTTTCCTGATCTTCTTTCCTAGCGACATAAGACAAGGCGCATGAGAAATCTTCCTACAGACACACTTGGAAAAGCTTCTCCCAACAGCTCTGACCTGTTAAAGGGATTAATGACATAATGCTCTTAGACTGAAGATGATGTGATACTCCATGTCTAAGAATGCAGTGAGTATGACCGCATTGGATATTCCCAGCTGGAAACAAAGGCTGATACAGTGTTTCCATCTGGATCCCAAGTCTGGTTCAAGATGGTTCATCTTCCCCTCACATTCTGGTGAGAGCCGAGGACAATCAAGCAGCTGGTCTCTTAAGACGCTGAGCCTCGCGGGGTCTCACACAATAACCCAGAATCCCCCTAATCCTGAACTTTCTTTCTGTGGATAATAGGTCTTGGCAGGCAGCGCCGGGAGATGAATATGGAACAAGCCCCGGAAGCACCTGCCGTGTCACTCAGTCACAAGCCACGGCCGCCGACCACGAGAGAAGAGATGGAGAGTGATACATAACGACAATATGTGGGCGAAGGGTTAATGTCTGCTATAGGTTGTGCTGTAAATGAACTATTAGGGTGTAGTATTTACGTCTTTAAACCCAAAAAGCCTTGTGCCCCTTATCACGAGGCTTCACTGGAAAAAATAACGCAGCCTGTAATATTTTACATTTGTTATGAAACCAGTTGCTTGCCCGCCATAAATGACAGCATGATGGGGTTTTATACATTGTTTTTCTCCATCCCCTGTGTCTCTACCCCCATCTCCCTCCCCTGTGTCTCTTCCCACCCCCTCCCTTCCGTGTTTCTTCCCCCCACTCCCTCCCCTGCGTCTCTCCCCTCTCTCCCTCCCATGTCTCTTCCCCCCATCCCCCCCTGTGTTTCTCCCCCCTTCCCTCTGGTCTGTCTCCCCCCTCTACCTCCCCTGTGTCTCCTTACCCCCTCTCCCTCCCCTATGTCTCATTCCCCCCTCCTCTGTATCCCTTTCCCCCTCCCCTATGTCTCCTTTCCCCCCCTCCATCCCCTGTGTCTCTGCCCCCAACTCCCTTGTGTCTCTTTGTCCCCTCTCCCTCCCCTGTCTCTCTTTGCCTCCTCTCTCCCTCCCCTTTCTCTCCCTCCCCAGTCTCTCTTTGCCCCTTCTCTCCATCCCCTGTATCTCTTTGCCCCCTCTCTAGTTCCCTGTGTCTCTTCCCCCCTCTCCCTCCCCTGTGTCTTTTCCCCCCTCTCCCTCCCCTGTGTCTCTTCCCCCTCTCTCCATTTTGATGTGTCGCTACCCCCTCTCCCTCCCCTGTGTCTCTTCCTCCATTCCCTGTGTCTCTTCCCCCCTCCCCTGTCTCTCTTTGCCCCCTATCTCCCTCCCCTGTGTCTCTCCTCCGTCCCGTGTCTCTGAGGCTGAGGAGATTGGGGCTGGGGTTGTGAGCCACCCCCTATCCTTTTCGGGTCCCCCCCCCCCCTCTGCGGGCCCCGTTGAGGTAAATGCGAGTTGTGCGCATACGCAGCCCGTAATTTTAACATTGCGTGACAACAACTCGCAATTACAACTATTATATGTGATTATGACGATCCATTCGATCTAAATGCAGAGAAAAAGTCAACCTGCTTAATTAGAATGTGGCATCTAAAACTGTCAGTGCTTTAATTAGGGCTAAAGATGCAGAGAGAGCTTATATCTGCACACTGGGAATCTCGCATCTAAAACTGCCAGTGCTTTAATTAGGACTAAAGATGCAGAGAAAGTTTCTGTCTACACAATGGGAATGTGGCATCTAAAACTGCCAGTGTTTTAATAAGACTAAATATGCCGATAGGACTTCTACCTACACAATGGGAATGTGGCATCTAAAACTGCTAGTGCATTCATTAGTACTAAAGATTGTTTTATCAGGACACACATTGGTTTATAAGGACGCAGCATCATGAGAAAGTAACAGACAGGATCAGGTCACAAAAGAATCAGAATAATAATTGCAAAAAGAAAATAAAAGTAGTTACCCGCGGGGTCGCTTTAACTCATTATTTATTTTATGTTACTGAGTGTGGACATTGCTTTGTTTGCGATCCTACAGTAAGATTTATTCTGTAGTGGGAACTCTTACCATAGAATTGAATAGAAATCTTGCCAAGTCTCCTCCTAAGTGACAAGTCAGGGACAGTGAAAACTTGGCAGCCCATTTCTTATAATAATTATTTTTAACTAGTAAATTGCCCGTCAAAAATATTGGTATAATTTTAAATTTATCTCTCCCTTCCCCCCCCCTCTCTTCTTTGTGTCTCCCCCCTTCCCTCCTGTGTCTCCCCCCTCCCCTTTGTCTTTTGCCCCCTCCCCTGTATCTCCCCCCCTCTCCCATGTGTCTCTTCTCCCCCTCTCCTGTGTCTTCCCCCCCTCTCATGTATCTTCCCCCTCTCCCCTGTGTCTCTTCTCCCCCTCTCCTGTGTCTTCCCCCCTCCCCTGTGTCTCTTTCCCCCCTCCCCTGTATCCTCCCCCCTCCCCTGTGTCTCTTTCCCCTCTCCCCTGTGTCTTCCTCCCCCTCTCCCCTGTGTCTTCCTCCCCCTCTCCCCTGTGTCTCTCCCCACATCCTGTGTCTTCCCCCCTCCCCCGTGTCTCTTCCACCCTCCCCTGTATCCTCCCCCTCCCCTGTGTCTCTTCTCCCCTCTCCCGTGTCTTCCCCCTCTCCCCTGTGTCTTCCTCCCCCTCTCCCCTGTGTCTCTTCCCCCCTCCTGTGTCTTTCCCCCCTCCCCTGTATCTTTCCCCCTCTCCCCTGTGTCTATTCTCCCCCTCTCCTGTGTCTCCCCCCCTCCCCTGTGTCTCTTCTCCCCCTCTCATGTATCTTCCCCCTCTCCCCTGTGTCTCTTCTCCCCCTCTCCTGTGTCTTCACCCCTCCTGTGTCTTTCCCCCCTCCCCTGTATCTTCCCCCCACTCCCCTGTGTCTATTCTCCCCCTCTCCTGTGTCTCCCCCCCTCCCCTGTATCTCTTCCCCCCCTCTCATTCAGGAGTTGTGACTTTTCTCCCACTATCCATGTGCTGTGTGACTGAGCCGCAGCCGGTTGTAATTAGTGATGTCGATTGGGGTTTTGTCCATGATTTTCCAAACAATTGTTAATGGACAATCTTAATTAGATGAAAGGAACATATAACTCATAAATCCTGTATAATTAAACAGCTGCCAGGTGACTTAAATGGCTTGCAGACCAACATTGTGAGTCATATGAAGGGAGGGAGATAGAGACCGGCCCAGCACCTCAGGCAGGTAACATTCATTTGTAACAATGTTGTTTACAGATGTCTTTATTGCTGACTTTATAATCTCTCGCCCTTTATTTGGCGCTTACACTGGTCCTTTAATTTCCTGGTTATTTCAGGATAAACCTTTAATGTTTGTGAAATATTATTATTATTATCTTTATTTATATTGCGCCAACATATTCCGTAGCGCTGTACAGGGGGTTAGTAATATCTAACAGACTATCAACATTAGCATCTGTGTAAGACATGGAGATAAAGTCATGAGGTGAGGGGTGGGGAAGGAGGTAAAGGGGTGCAGCTACCAGTGGTGTAGGTGCTGCAATGCACCAGGGCCCTTCTCTGAGGGGGGCCAGTGCTGTGTAATTTTTGTTGTTGTTGCATTTATTTATTTTTGTAGTGTATGGCTCAGGCCCCTCTTGGCCTTCATTGACGCACAAACCCCTGGCCGGAAATTGGTCTGTGCCTGTGTAAAAAAGAGCATTTCTACTGAAGCTCCAAGAGATGTCAATGAGGAGCAGTTCAGCAGGCTGGAGGTGTGTATCAGGGAAGAGGTGAGAGAGCAAGGGCTGAATCACAGCAAAGTACAGAGGGATAGGTTCTGTGGGGGGCAGCAAAAGGATATAGTGGTGGTTGCTTCAATGGGTTGGGCTAGACCTCCATTCTCTAGCTACATCAGTGGTGGATTTACACATACCTGGATCTTACTGAATTTGACACTTACCCCTTTTCCCGCCCTCTTACACACAAAGCCAACATCAAGGTATCATGGTTACCTCCAGGGTCCCTGCTTAATAATGCTGTTAGAGACTTTTCAGACATATACAGTATTGTTTTACTGTACAGTAAAGATAACATGAAATACTCAGCACATCTCTCCCCCCGTGCCACATTTTCTATCCTCTCATTTCTGAATACTCAGCTCTACAAACATGAGCAGACAATACTAAATAATCATTATTTCTTCTCTTGCCTTGACCCTCTTAATGATGCTGTTGTGCACTGGACTATGGGAAAAATAATCATGTTTGCTGATTGCTGGCGCCTTGTATACTTTGCTGTGTATTCCTCCCTCTGCTTTGGGTGCATCAGTGGTAATGAGAACATGGGGTAACGAGTGTGATACAAACATGGATATTTACACAACGTTCTGCTGATTGGACACTTGTAGCTGGATTTGGTGGCTGCCAAACACTTACATCGTTCATTCCTTGACCCTGATGTAGTCATAACATGTCTTGGAAACAAAGTGACGCTCATTGAGTGTCTGGAGAGAGTTCTGTACCATACAAAGTCATTTGTTACACTAATGACTTGGCTGAGGCCTATCGTGATGTGTTACGGGACTGTAATCATCATGTGCTGTCTATGGTGATGTGTTTCAGCACTCTAATCAACATGTGCTGTCTATGGTGATGTGCTACAGCACTCTAATCATCATGTGCTGTCTATGGTGATGTGTTACAGCACTCTAATCAACATGTGCTGTCTATGGTGATGTGTTACAGCACTCTAATCATCATGTGCTGTCTATGGTGATGTGTTACAGCACTCTAACCATCATGTGCTGTCTATGGTGATGTGTTACAGCACTCTAATCAACATGTGCTGTCTATGGTGATGTGTTTCAGCACTCTAATCATCATGTGCTGTCTATGGCGATGTGTTACAGCACTCTAATCATCATGTGCTGTCTATGGCGATGTGTTACAGCACTCTAATCATCATGTGCTGTCTATGGTGATGTGTTACAGCACTCTAATCAACATGTGCTGTCTATGGTGATGTGTTACAGCACTCTAACCGTCATGTGCTGTCTATTGTGATGTGTTACAGAACACTTCATCATATGCAGTCTATGGTGATGTGTTATGGGACTCTAATCGTCATGTGCTGTCTATTGTGATGTGTTACAGGACACTTCATCATGTGCAGGCTATCATGATGTATTACAGGGCTCTAATCCCCATGTGCTGTCTATGATGATGTGTTTTGGGACTCATCATGTGCTGTCTATCATGATGTGTTACAGGACTGTAATCCTTGTGTGCAGTCTATTGTGATGTGTTACAGCACTCTAATCCTCATGTGCTGTCTATGATGATGTGCTATGGGGCTCTAATCATCATGTGCAGTCTATGGTGATTTATTATGGGGCTCTAATCATCATGTGCAGTCTATTGTGATGTGTTACAGGGCTCTAATCATCATGTGCGGGCTATTGTGCTGTGTTACAGGACTCTTTGTCATGTGCAGTATTCAAATATTAAGATTTTCTCTAAAAATGTTTTTATGATCAAAGTTTTTCTTCTAACCCCTTTTGGTGCTGCAGGGTATAGATAGATAGATATTTACAGTGAATGTCTATTACAGTTGCGTTTTCATTACAGATTACAGAATCACTAGCAAAATTCTCTGTGATGGACCCTCCATTGACCTAATTTTTACCAATTACTGCACTCCAGGCTTATTATCTCTCCGCCCCCTCTTTCAGACCACTATCTCCTGACCTACAGCCTCCCCCCCAGCCACCAGAACCCACAGAGATCTGCAAGCACTTGACCAATAATATCATTCCACTGCGCTACAACTCATTCTCAGTCCCATCACTTGCCCTGACACCTCACAGTACAACATGACTCTAACTTCCACCATTGACATTCTTGTCCTCAATCTGGCAAACACCAACAGATTTGCCAGATTGAGTGAAACTGTTGGGGATGTCCATTCAGGAATGGCAATGCCAGATAGAGCTGTTCCCTCTAACAGCCGGGAGAACAGCTCTACTGGAGGAGAGGGAGGGCAGAATAGCCAGAGCAACAGACAGGTTTTGGTGGTAGGGGACTCTATTATGAGGAAGGTAGACAGGGTGATTTGTCACCCAGATCCCAACAATCGAACAGTTTGCTGTCTCCCGGGTGCTTGGGTTCGTAATGTTGTGGATCGAGTAGACAAATTATTAAGAGGGGCTGGTAATGAACCGGCGGTCTTGGTACATATTGGTACCAATGACAAAGTTAGTGGAAGATGGAGTGTCCTAAAGAATGATTTTAGAGGACTAGGTAATAAGCTGAAGGCAAGGACCTCCAAGGTAGTATTTTCTGAGATACTACCAGTGCCACATGCTAGCCCAGGGAGGCAGAAGGAGCTTATGGAGGTTAATGCGTGGCTAAAGATGTGGTGCACTAAGGAGGGGTTTGGGTTTTTAGAGCACTGGGCTGACTTCTCACTTCGGTACAATCTCTACAGTAGGGATGAATTGCACCTTAATGAAGAGGGAGCTTTTGTACTAGGGGATAGGATGGTAGAAAGGCTGGAGGAGATTTTAAACTAGTAGGTGGAGCGGGGACTAGATATAAGTAATGGGGTAGAAAGTGTAGAGGGTATAAGGGATGAATTAACAACTCATAGGGGAAGAGATGGGGGGAGGGGTATTATAGTCAATAGGGAGGTAGTACTAAATAACTCAAGTACAGTGGCAGGCACTTCAGAACTACAGACTCATAACATAAGGTGTATGCTTGCTAATGCCAGAAGTTTGCCAGGAAAATGGGAGAGTTAAAATTATTAACAATTAATGAAAAATGGGATTTAATGGGCATTACCGAAACGTGGTGGGATGAATCTCATGACTGGACTGTTAATCTGGATGGTTATAACCTATTTAGTAAATATAGAGGCAATGGTAAAATAGGAGGAGGGATTTGTCTGTATGTTAAGCCTGAATTTAAGGCTATAGTCAGAGAAGATATTTATCGGGGAACTAGTGATAAAATTGAATGTTTGTGGGTAGAGTTAAATAGCGGAGCAGCAAATTCCAAAAGAATATTAGTAGGAGTATGCTATAAACCCCAAATATAGCTGAAAGTGAGGAAATACAATTATTGTTACAGATTGGAAATGCAGCTAAGCATGGGCAAGTTCTAATAATGGGAGATTTTAATTACCCTGAAATAAACTGGATAAACGAGACCAGCAGCTCAGCTAAGGGGAGCAGGTTCTTGAGTACACTCCGGGATCATTATCTGGCCCAGGTTGTACAAGAACCTACTAGAAATGAAGCTATCTTAGATTTAGTCATCACAAATAATATTGATGTAGTATCAAATGTTGAAATAGGGCAACCTTTGGGAAACAGTGATCACAACACAGTCTCATTTGAGATTGAATTAAAAAAACAAAGCTGTAAGGGGCCAACAAAAACTTTTAATGTTAAAAGGGCAGATTTTAACGCTCTAAGGGCAGCAATACAAAGTATAGACTCCTTCAAGCAAGGTATCTACAAGCAATCATCTGCTGCTACCTTCTCTTCATATAGATTATTATATTAATTTTTCTGATATTATATTTAAGCACATTGTTTTTTTTTTACTTCCAGTTTTGTGAATGTAAGCCTTCTTTGATGTATAGTTTTACTCTGATGCACATCCTGTGACTTCCTTTGCCTAATTACTCCTCCCCATCTAATTTTACACATCTCTGTCTGTCCAGCTGTTCCTAGGTCTATCTCACCTCTGCTTCCCCTGAATACAGACCAGCAATCCCCTCTCTCCCTGCCCCACTCCCACCCACCCCTGGTTTACTTTAATTTATTGAATCACTAAAACTGCTTGCACCTGATCAATCAGCTGCACATGATTACTATCCCTACTTCCTCCTCTTAGATCACTCTCCTAGCCACTATGTTCCCTTTCACTTTCTTCTTCACCTTAAGCTCTAGTGTTATTCTCAGACTATCCTCCTCACTTGCTCCACATTATGTCTCCAACACCATTAACATCTCACAGTCCCTATTTTCCTCCCCTCTGCTCTGCTCCCACAAGCTCCTCTCCTTTTTTCAATCACTATCTCATTCATGTTCTAAAGACCACAAGCAGAAAACTCATCTCATCTCCCTGCTTATTCTGCTGCTGGAGTTCTATCTCCTAACCCCCACCCCTCACTCAGTCCCACCTCTCATCTACTCTTTTCAGCAACAAGGTTATTAACTCTGTCCTTAATCCATGTATTTAAATTTGTTCCTCCATGTCTAAAATGTACCCTCCACCACTTATTTCCAAGTTCTTACATCTTCCCACCTAAGCAAACTTTCACACATCCCTCCTGACCCTGCTATTCCTTACTTTTCTTCCCCAGACTTCTGCCTCTTCCATTCCCTTTAGATTGTAAGTAGCAAGTTTTCAGTCTTGTAGGGTGCTTTGGGAAAAAGCACTTTCTACAAAGACTCTAAGCCTAAAACAGGGCCCTCCATTTTTCAGTTGTTAATATTGTATTTTTCCCTGTTCTCTCCCCTTGTACAGTGCTACGGAATATGTTGGCGCGTTACAAATAAACGATAATAATAATAATAAATAGACTGGGACAGAGAACTGACAGGTAAAAATACTGACCATAAATGGACATTTAAATCCTCACTAAATATACATACACATCGGCATATACTGTATGGGAATAAAAGTAAAAGGAGTAAATCGCATCCAATGTGACTTAACAATGATTAAAGATCAAGATACGGAGTAAAAACAAGCATTTAAATTATACAAACAAGAGGGGACAGAGACTGCTTTACAGGAGTACAAGGAAATCAAGCAAGGCTTACAAAAGGGCTATTAGACTGGCTAAAATAGAAAATGAAAAATTAATTGCAAAAGAGAGTAAGACTAACCCTAAAAAAAAAATTAAGTATATTAATGGGAAGAAGGCGAGGAAGGAAGCTATAGGAACATTACAATGTGACACAGGCCATCTGATAATTACTGATCAGGAAAAGGCAGATGAGCTAAATAGGTTCTTTTCTTTGATATACACAAGGGAGGTACCAGTGGTTGGGACACGGCAACATAATGGGGCTACACAGCCATCACTAAATAATTGGTTAACGCAGGAGAGGTTGGAAAAAATAAATGTTAATAAAGCCCCGGGTCCTGATGGAATACATCCAAGGGTACTGAGGGAACTGGGTTCTGTAATAGCCAAACCATTATATTTAATTTTTCAAGATTCACTAAACACAGGGTCTCTACCAGATGACTGGAGAAAAGCAGAGGTGATACCTATATTTAAGAAGGGAGCAAGAGCAAATCTGGGGAATTATAGACCAGTGAGCCTCACTTCTGTAGTGGGGAAGCATTTAGAAGGGTTAATAAGGGATAATATACAAGAATATGTCTATTTGAAGAGGATTATAAGTAGGAGTCAACATGGATTTATGAGGGATAGGTCATGTCAAACAAATCAAATTAGTTTCTATGAGGAGGTTAGTAGGAACCTGGATTAAGGCAACTCAGTGGATGTAGTCTTTTTGGATTTTGCAAAGGCTTTTGATACAGTGCCACATGGGAGACTATTGTGCAAAGTAAAGGGATACAGGAATTGCAGTAAATATCTGCTCATGGATTGAGAGCTGGCTAAAAGACAGGAAGCAAAGAGTTGTTGTAAATGGAACATACTCCGATTAGACTAATGTGGTAAGTGGGGTTCCTCAGGGTTCAGTATTAGGTCCTCTCCTTTTTAACATATTTATTAATGACTTAGAGGTAGGATTGGTGTGTGGTGTCTCCATTTTCGCTGATGACACAAAGTTGTGCAAGGTAATTAAGTCAGATAGTGATGTGCTTTCCCTTCAAAGGGATTTACATAAAATTGAGGAATGGGCATCTAAATGGCAGATGAGATTTAATACTAATAAATGTAAAGTTATGCATCTGGGAAGGAAAAATAGCCATGCAATTTATAGTCTTAATGGAGCAAATCTAGGTGTATCAGATATTGAAAGGTATTTGGGAGTGCTTGTGGACAACCACCTAGGTAGCAGTGCTCAAAGCCAAGCAGCGGCAGCAAAGGAAATAAAATATTAGCATGTATTAAGAAGGGTATAGAAGCCAGGGAAGCAAATATAATTCTGCCACTATACAAATCTCTAGTACGCCCTCATTTGGAATATGGAGTACAATTTTGGGCACCACTTCATAATAAGGACATTTTAGAATTGGAAAAGGTACAGAGAAGGGCAACCAAACTAATAAGGGGAATGGAGGGGCTAAGTTATGAAGAAAGACTAACCAAATTAAACTTATTTTCTCTAGAAAAAAGGCGTCTAAGAGGAGATATGATTACCTTATATAAATACATCCAGGGTCAGTATAAAGATTTGTCAGGGGAGCTTTTTGTGCCAAGAGATTTTCAACTGACAAGAGAACGTCCCTTGAGGTTAGAAGTAAAAAGATTTCACCTTAAAGTAAGAAAAGGGTTCTTCACAGTAAGGGTGGTTAATATGTGGAATTCTCTACCAGAGGAGGTGGTAGCAGTGGATTCGATAGATAACTTTAAAAGGGGACTGGATTTATTTCTAATTAAAAAGGGAATTCAGGGTTATCATGGATAATTAGAGAGGCATTATTGATCCAGGGAGAAGTCCGGTCGCCGGTGTCTGTGATCAGGAGGGAATTGATTTTTTTGTTATTTTTATTTTATACAACTAATTAATAGTCTGCATATTGCAGATCAGATGAGATCTTAAAAGATTGAACTTGATGGACTGAAAGTCTTTTTTCAACCTTAAATACTATGTAACTATGTAACTATGTAATAACCACAGGCAGAAGCCCTCACTCTCACCTACAACAATGGCACACTACACAAACACACTACATCCAGAGGTGCTCTCATACTGCTGAACGATTATGGAGGAAATCTCACACTTCAGCTGACTTCCTCCACTACAAGTTTATCCTACTCCCCTATCACTATGCCCTCAGTCTTGCCAAAACAACACTACTTCTCATCATTTACGTCGAATTTGGCCTCCAAACCCAAACATTTGTTCACCACATTCAGCAACTCTCATCTCCCCTCCACCACCTCCTGCCCCTTCCTGTCTCCTTAAGTCTTTGCTAGCCACTTTAAAAATAAAACTGAAAATAACTGTAACAAACTCTCCTCTGAATGTGTCCCTAAATCACCCTCCTCTCAACTCCCCAATCCCTTACCCATTATGGACCATCCTTTTCATGTTTTATCTAGAAAATGTAACATTTAGTGTCACCTTCTCTGGCGCCCCTTCTTTGCTTCGCCTTCTGTCGGCATATCCCAAGGTTCAGTCCTAGTCCCCCTCCTTTTCACTATCTATACATCCTCCCTTGGTACCCTAATAACATCTTTTGGATTTAAGCAAGCTTGGCCTTGGAGTACAACATGAAGCAGATCAGAGATTAGTAGAATTCTGTCAAGATAATTCTCTAGTCGGTGCAAACACTCTCTTCCAACAGCCTCCGAGACGACTCTACACGTGGACATCACCAGATGGACAACATAGAAATCAGATTGACTTTATACTTTGGAGACAAAGATGGAGGAGCTCTATACAGTCACCAGACCATGGGCTTCTTATTGTAAAGTGAAAAATTAAACTGAAGAAAAGAGGGAAAACCATCAGACCAAGTAGATATGAAATAAACAATATCCCTTGTGAATATGCATGGAAGTAAAGAATAGATTTCAGGGACTAGACATGGAAGACAGAATGCCTGAAAAACTTTGGACAGAAGTTTTGCATTAACATTGTATTTTTTTTTTTTTTAATTGATTTTTATTAGACAGGTCAGACATATAACATAGTACACCAAAAACATTAGAAGTGATAAATAGGAATTAACAATAAACGTATTTCACATATTTGGTTTCCAGTGTGTCCTCTGCCTGTCCAAAACTCCTCTCCCTTTTCCGTTTTTCTGGTATTATAATAGCTGATATTAGCTTTTAAATAACTTAAGGCTAACGAGAAAACTATATTTAATGAAGTCCCATAACTATGGGAAAAATATGATGAACTTGGATTCCTGACCAACTGTTGTTTTGAGCTTGGTTGGTAGCATCTAATAGAAAGATTATTCTGTGTTTAGGTTACTGTGTGGGCTAATGATGTTGGGTAAATTAAGACCACTACTACTATGGATCCCCTAATAGCTCCTTTGTAGGGAGAAGTGTCACTCACCCTATTCATCTGCCGCGTCTTGTCTCCCAGGCGGCCCAGCAGGAGGCCCAGCGCTTGTAGTTATGGTCAACCTCTGCGGACAAAACGCTCATGGATCGAACGAACTCAATTTTGTTTAAGACTACTTCAAATGTTGGGGTGGGTGATTTCCAATGGGCGGCTACTACTATCCTAACTGCTAGGAAAATTTGGTTAGTTAGGAATTGTTCTGAGTTGGACATCCCTTCTACCGGTAATCCTAGGATGGCCTCTTCTGGTCTCATGGGATAGCATTGACCCCATAGTTTCTCCAGGGTTTTGTAGGTGTCCACCCATGTGTGTCTAATCATAGGGCATTCCCATAATTTATGGATTAGAGTCCCTTTTTGGTTGCAGCCCCTTTCGCATATGTCACTAATTGTCTGGTTCCCTATGTGCATTCTTACTGGGGTTAGGTACCACCTCATAATAACTTTATAGGAGTTTTCTTTCATAATTACGTTAAGTGATGTGTTTTTGGCTTGTTTCCGAATACTATTCCATTGGTCTCTGTCTAAATTTATGTTGAGGTCAGCTTCCCATGCTGATTCATAGTGTAATTTAGGGGGAGTGACTAAATCGCTTAAATGGTTATATATTGTGGCGATGTTTCCTTTCCCTACCGGGAATTTAATGCAACATTTTTCGAATAAGGATATATTTTGCCCTCCTTTATTCTTAGTGATGTGATTTAATCTTTGGTTTATAGCGATTAGGTTAAGCCATTCCCCCGGAGGAAGGGGTTTGTCTTCTAGGAATGCGGTGGTGGACCATTTTTGATTAACAACCGGTAAATCTGCCGCAATTGAGCAATTATTATCAATCCACCATCTGTATTGAGCATTAGAGTTTATTTTGGGGTTAGTTGAAAGTGGCCATAGAGGGCTGAGCCCTGACTCCTGGCCCAGCAGTCTGTTCCTCTTATTTATATCTTTCCATAGGGAAATTGAATGCCTCACACTTGATGGAATTGATTGGGGTAACTTGAAGCCCTGCTGGGTTGAGAGCCATAGTAACTGACGCATGATTAAATCATTGGACCCTAGTATGTGTTTTTCTAATTGAACCCATACCGGGGGGGAGTCCCTGACATACCACTTAACTAGTTGTGCTAATCTAGCAGCTTTAAAGTACCTGGAAATGTCTGGAAATCCGAGCCCACCATCCTTCTTAGTCGCAGTAGTTGTTTCTCTGTTTATTCTAGGTTTTTTATTGTTCCACAGAAAACTCATTAGTAATTTCTGTATTTTTTTCAAGTCTATCGCTAAAATCGAGATAGGTAAGGTCCGAAAAAGGTAGAGCAGTTTGGGGAGTACGTTCATTTTGACAGCATGTAGCTTTCCTAACCACGAAATCTTTAGTTCTGACCACCTGTGCAGGTCCCTAGTTAATTGTTTAAAGAGGGTTGGGTAGTTTGCTTCATATAGGGTCTTAGTTGATTTTGTAATTTGTACGCCTAGGTAGTTGATAGAATTCGGGGCCCATTTTATTGGGAAGTTATTGGCTAGTAGTTTTTCCGTGGTGGGAGGAAGTGATATATTAAGGGCTATGCTTTTACTTGTGTTAATTTTGAATCCTGACAGTGGGCCAAATTGAGACAAAAGTTTGAATAGATTAGGTAGACTAACCAGGGGGTTTGATATTGTTAGTAGGATATCATCGGCAAAAAGGCTAATTTTATGATCTGTCGGGCCGACCCGTATACCCGATATGTCAGTGTGCTGACGAATGGCAATTGCTAGGGGCTCTATACTGAGGGCGAACAGCAATGGTGATAGAGGGCACCCCTGTCTTGTCCCCCTTGTGATGTTGAATTTTAGTGAATTGTGTCCTTGGTATGTAACTTGTGCGGTTGGTTCCGAGTATAATGTCGCGATGCTTCGCAGAAAACCTTCCGGAATTCCGAATTTGTTCAGTGTGGCGTTCATAAATGTCCAATCTAACCTATCAAATGCCTTCTCGGCATCAAGCGCCAACAACATAGCGCGGCCTTCATTACTTTTGGTTATGTCAATAAGGTCAACAATTTTTCTGGTATTGTCTGGCGCTTCTCTCCCCTTAATGAACCCTACTTGGTCTGGATGTACCACTTCAGGTAACAGATTCGCTAGTCTTGACGCTAAGATTTTGGTGTATATTTTTAAATCTGTGTTGATCAGAGATATTGGTCTATAGCTAGCACATTGGGATGGGTCTTTCCCCGGTTTAGGAATCAGTATTATTTTAGCTTCTAAGAATTCCGGTTTAATTTTTTCACCAGCTAAGAAGCTGTTAAATAGCTTATGTAAGGTGGGGCTAAGTAGATCGCTCATATGTTTGTAGTAGAGGTTGGAATAGCCATCTGGCCCTGGGGCCCCGTGTGCCTTTGTGGATTTGATCGCATCCTGTACTTCTTCGACCGAGATGGGCTCTAAGAGTGATTTAGCTTTGATAGAGTCTAATTGGGGTATATTTAAGTTATTTAGTGTATTTTCAATTTCTAGTTTGTGGGTTGGGGTGCCTGATTCGGGTGTTTTGCTGTAAAGGTCCGCATAAAATTGTCTGAATTCGTTTACTATTTGATCTGGTTTAAAAACTGTCTGCCTATTTTTGGTGATTATTTTGGCTATGAATGAGTTTGCTCTTTTTTCTTTTAGTCTCGTGGCCAGCATTCTATCGGGCTTGTTTGCGTATCTGAAGAATTTAGCTTCAGTTCGCTGTAGGATATTGACCATTTTCCCTCTTAAAATAGTGTTTAGTTCTTGTTTGTAACTTAGTATCTTCTCATGGGTATGTCGTGATTTATCTTTAACAAATAGTTTCTGTGCTTCAGCAATTTTCTGGTTTAGAAGTAAGATTTGTGCTTGGTCTTTTTTCTTTTTGATTGAACTAATTTGTATACAGACTCCCCTGATCACTGCCTTGTGAGCTGCCCAAATTCCATCTATGTCTATCTCCCCTACTGTATTGAGGTCAAGATAATCTACGATTGCAGTTCTGACCTTATCTCGTGTGATAGGGTCGTTCAGTATACTGGGATTTAATGACCACCTTGGGTTATTTCCTTTCGGTAGGAGATTATTCATGGAGATTTTGACTAGATCGTGGTCCGACCATGCTATGGGGCAGATAGAGGCCTCAGTTAGGTTCCCTGTAACGTTCTGTGGGATCAGGATATAGTCTATTCTGGAGAGCGAACCATGTCTGGCGGAAAAAAATGTGTATTCCCTTTCTGTGGGGTTCATGTTTCTCCAGGTATCAATCATGCAGTTTGATTTTAGGAGTTTTTTGAGAGCTTTGGTCGCTGTGGGGATTTTTTGTGAACCTAAATCGTTTGACTTGTCTTTGAGCGGGTCTAAGACCGCGTTCATGTCTCCTCCTATTATCTTAAGTCCGTCTTCCCAGCTATCTGTGAGTTTCTGTATTTTTTGAAAGAATGGCGTTTGATCTGTGTTCGGGGCGTAAATGTTCAAGAATGAAACCTTACGTTCGTGTATGGTCCCATGTACTGCTAAAAACCTGCCATCTTTATCTGTTTGAATTTTACTTAACTGAAAGTTGAGTCTTCTGTGGAACAAAATCGTGACTCCCTTTTGTTTGGTATCTGCGGTCGAATGGAATGCCTGAGTAAAGACTCCCCCCCAGTATTTTGGTAGTGCTTGTTTTCTAAAGTGAGTTTCCTGAATCATTACGATATCAAGATTTAGTTTTTGGTAATTTCTCAAGGCTACCCCCCTCTTGATTGGTTCGTTCAGACCATGAGCGTTGTGTGACGCAATGACAATGTCCATATTTCTTATTGAGGTGTATGACCCTTTGGTGTGTCTAAATGGCTATCTCACCTTTCTGGAAGCCTGTTACTTCGTTATCCTGTGCCTCCTGCTGGTTTCCGCCCGAAGACTGCTCAGCAGCTGGCTGTGTGGGAGAGTATCTGTACTCAAAGGAAAAAAGACAACAGAGTATGAGCCAAATTGCTTATACTTAAACTTTCGGAATTATAAAAACCTGGCTCAGTAATTAAGCAAGTTCCTACTTTTCCTCTAGTGGGGAACCCTAAGGTAATCCTGGGTAAGAAGTCTAAGTACTTGAGTCTGTTTGTGTGTCTTACTGTTGGTCAGGAAGGCTCTTAGTATGTTTGAACTTAATTGTGTTCCTTACTTAAATAAAGTGTGGTAATTTAAACTACTATGAGGAGAGCGTTTGCTGTCCTCTTCGTATTTTACTGGTGGGCCAGTTAGTGTCTCTAAACTGACACTGAATTGGTCCGCCTAACCTTTCCCTACTGTAGGGGTTTTTGGAAGTCTACGTGTTAGCGCCCGTAGGGACGCCTTCTAGGTGTGTGTTGCTTTTGCCTTTACGGCCTGGGTTAACTGTCTATAGTGTGTATTAGAACTTTCACTGGTGTGGGTGCTACCTTATTGGATCTACTCGTTTTCAGATTCAACTAGCTTTGGTTGTCAGAGTAGCATGAAAACAAGGAGAGAGAGAGAAGAAGAGAGAGGAAGATGAAGCAAAAAAAGACAAAAAAAACAGAGAAACAAAATAAGTGACAACTCATTGTAGTAAGTCTTTTTCTCCGTTCATGGGAGGACTCCTTCCTCTCGGGTTTTCTGTTGGTTGTAACTGCTCTCCGACAGTGACCTTGATGTTCCATTCCGCCAGCAAGTTAATGCCTTCCTCCAGTGTTCTGATGGTGAAGAATTTTCCCTCTTTGGATATATTGAGGCGAAAAGGGAAACCCCATGTATACCTCCATCCTTGAGCCAGGATACAGTCCAGAACCGGTTTCAGTTGTCTCCTTTTGGCAAGGGTAGTCGGGGCTAGATCAGAAAAAAGCAGCGGTGTGTGCCCCTCGATGGGAGGGATGCCTTTTCTTGCGGCCTTCATGAACAGTTCTTTGGTGGAGTAGTAGTGGAATCTGGCAATGATGTCTCTTGGGCGCTCCTGTGGAGATGAACGGAATCCTAGGGCTCTGTGAAACCGATCCATTCTCAAGTTTTCTGGATGTATGTTTGGGAGGAGAAATTCACATAGATCGTTTAGGTATGCGTGTAGGTCCTTGACAGACTCCGGCACATTCCTCAGCCTTATGTTCTGTCGTCTAGATCTGTTTTCTAGATCTTCCTGTTGCAACTGTTGTCTAGATTGTTCTTCCTTCAAAGCCAAGATCTCCTCTGTTAGCTTGTTGTTATGTTGCATTATTTCCGAAATTTTAGTTTCCAGTTTTGTTGTTTTATCGTCCACCTTTTTAATTTCTGTGGTTAGTTCTGTTGTCACCTTCCGGATGTCTGATTTGACCTCCTCTCTGAAGTTGGATATTAGGTCTTTAAGGTCCTGGATGTCACTTTTAGTGCTAGGCGCTGACATTTCAGAGCTTGTTGCTGCGTGGACTGCGGCTGTGGGTGTTTTATTGGTGGGAGAACTTGCTGAAGATTTGGGTAGGCAGTAAGATTGGATCCCTTTATTGTTCTTTCTCGTGGCAACACCTGCCATCTCAGTGAGAGTATTGTAGATCAGGTTGTTGCCAGAGACCTGGTTTCACTTGGTTTGTCGTAGAGCAATTGTTAGCGTCCCTATATTGCTGGGCTTTTTGCTAGTTACATCTTTTTGGATTTATTAAAAGTTCTTGAACCGAAGTGGTCATAGCTTAAATGCTTATAGTTGAAAATTGAACTTTGGTTGTCTCTTTTTACTTGCTTGGTGCTTTTGAACTTTGTCCACTAGGTGGTAGTAGAGTTCCACTAGTACAGTCTGTTACACAAGCAGGGATTCGGCCTGGAAACTAGCCTTGAAAAACAAATGGTTTTGTAATCCTGTTTGGTTGGTAAGTGAGCCCTGTGCAGTGTACTTTTAATGTTCTGAGTCTAAGTAGACAGGTTGGGCTGGGTTGCTTGGACCCAGGGTATGGGGAGAGCTTTGATGGGGATATGTGGGTAAGGGGCCCTGGATTGCTTAATTTTTCTGGGGCTAATTTGCTTCTGATGCCCCCCTGGGTACCCCTTCCTTGGATCAGGGCTATCCTTTCCCCCCACAGCTCTATAGCCTCTCCCCTGTACCTGCTTATATATGTCCTCAGCAGTGCAGCTCCACACTCTCTCCTTCCAGGCTTCCAAGGGGAAAAGTTCAGCTGGGTAGGGATTCCATGCAGGGGACTCTTCCGATTTTATTGTTTTTTTTTTTAAGGTAATTTTGGGATCAATTTGTTCCCCTAGGTCTTCTGAGTTTAGTGATATTGTTTGTTGGTCACTCAGGGCATCTATAGGGGTCGATTGTCCCAGATTAACCCAGGCCTTAGCTGGAGCTCTTGCAGGACATGTCTTTCCTCTCCAGCAGCTTAGCCACACCCCATTAACATTGTCTGGACAGAAGTTTTGAACATTATCAAGGAAACGGCAACAAAGTATATCCCCAAAAGAAAGAAAACCTAGAAATAAAACTAGCTATCTGATGAGGCTTTGAAAGTCGCCCAGGAAAGAAGGAAAGTGAAAGGTAGGGGATTTAAGAAAAGATTTGTCCAACTGAATGCAGAATTCCAGAGGAGCAAAAAGAGACAAGGAGACATTCTACAATGAGCGATGTAAAGAGATTGAAGATGATAACCAAATGGGTAAATCAAGAGATCTCTTCAAGAAAATCGAAGACCTGAGAGGTGTGGCTAGCAGCAAACAGAGAGGAAGCACAATTACAGAGCTCCCTGCAAAAAGGCTTTAATACAACATGAAATTACCAAGCAATTTGGATTATTTTTGATCTACAAGACCAGATGCAGTGACTGAACAGTCTGGATTGCTCTGGCACTGTGCAGCAACTTTTGGACTTCACTTTAGCACAGATCTACTGGACTGAAAGATACTGGATGGGGCACAATCAACAACTATTGGAAAGGTGTCTGGTGAGTCTAAACCCCAAAGGGGACCCTTTTATGTCATCCTACCCCAGCTAGACCCCAGCTCACCTACCCAGGGAAGGGCCTCTTGATGGGAGATATAAAGTGGAGCACAACATATAATTTTTCACTTCATAAAAATTAACAAGCACTCTATATGGGTTACTACTGAAAGCTAACACAGGGTAAAGCTAGCAATAGCCCTGCAACTACACACAGACACTGGTGGACATAGAAAAAAAGGGATTAAAGTGCATTCAATGAACTTCTACACCAATCTGGCATCATAAGGAGCAAGTGGAGTTGTACCCCCACACCCCAGGGACTGTACCTTTACAGCATCTCATTGCTGGGACACATATGTTTGCAACCATCATTAAAAGCAGTGTTTATTAAAACCTAATTGGTGCTGGACTCTAATCAGCAAAGCAATTGAAGCAAAACTGCCACAGCCAAATGTAATGAACTGTTTAAGACAAGGAATTTACTTTTTTTTTCCTCAATCCCTTATCATCTTAACTTGTTTATGTTATATGAGATAAAGGGATCGGCTACACTGGTTGTATAAGCTTGCTGATGACTACTCCCTGTATAAAAGACAGCTCAACACTACCACCAAGTGGCAGCTTACGAAAATTACATGCTCAGGCTCAAAAATGCAAATCAGGAATGCAATATATATATCTGTGCTTCTGAAAATCCACTACAACTGACATGCCTATCAGTGCCTCTGAAATCCACTACAACTGACAAGCCTACTTAGGCCTTTACAACCCAGTGTCCTTTGATTTTGTTGCTATTGTCTACTGAAGTTTGTTAAGTGTGTGACTAGAGCCTGATTTGCATTCTTATGTTCTAGTCCTATTTCAAACGACAGCCAAGCCCTGATTTTTTGTTGTCAATATTTACAGCTGCGGCAAAGAATCCAACTATCATTGCCTTGGAACTGTGACACACAACTCTGCAAGTTCTTATGCCTCACTCCCCTGTGATAGGGGGCATTTTGTGACTTGTGGTCTCTATGCTCTAACTAGGGCAGGGCTAGGCCCAGTGACTGACTGCCATTCTGATTTCACTAAGTGCATGCAGCTGCCTGACACCAAAGGCAGGTGGATACAATTGTTATCTGTCAAAGTAGAAAAGGGGCACCATCTACCCTACATTGGAAGTTCACAGATTCTCATGTGCACAATAAAAGTATTTTATTCCTTCTTTGGCGGATCAAGCTACAATGTGGCTGGTGCTGAGCAGAGCACACTACAATTCAGCCGCCCGATGGTCAAAGTGACAATTCCTGAAGCACTCTGGTAACTTACTATATCTTGGGGTCTAATGGGGTGCACATATATTCAGTGTACTGCAATAAAGATATACAGCACTACTACCCAGAGAAATTTCAGGAATATAACATCAGTGATCTTTAAACTACATTAACTTACTACTACAAGAAATTAAGACTATCAATTACATCTGATACTTCCCTGGTCTGCCACTGCCATCTAGTGGAGAAAAGTGGTAAACCACAAAGGGACTTCCTGATAGCACAAAGCTTATGGGGCATATGTTTCACATGAGAGACTTGATATTCTCCAGGATGTAACTTCCTATTCCCATATGCCCGTTACATGGGGACACTTACAAACGCAAAAGTGACAAAATACCTTTTCTTATGTCATGGCTGGAGTAGCTACGAGAAAAAGTAGCAAGAATATACAATCTTATTACTTGCCTAGAGCGTCACCCCCTGCATCTCAAAAACAACAGCCTAACTCAAAAACCACGGCAGCAACAACGATGGAGCATACAGCGCCAAGCACTAAGGGTGATATCCAAGACCTCAAAGACCTGATCCTCACATTCAGGGAGGACATCAGAGCGGACATCCAAAAAGTCTCAGCAGACTTGACGTCCGAGATAAAAAGAGTGGACGCTAAAACTGACTCGCTTGAAGAGAAATATAACAAACTAAAACAATCTCATGTCAAGATTGAGGAAGAAATCTCCATGCTAAAAGAGGAGCAAGCCCGCCACTTAACATTTCAGGAAGACCTAGAAAATAGATCTCGGAGACAGAATATCAGACTGAGAAACGTACCTGAATCAGTAACTGACCTCCATCTATACATGTCAGAGCTCTGTGAGTTTCTGCTACCAAATCTGGACTCTGAGCAATACAGACTGGACCGGATCCATAGAGCTCTGGGAGGTCGTTCCACCATGTCTGAACGCCCCAGAGATATCATCGCCCGCTTCCATTACTATACAACTAAGGAAATGTTCATGAGAGCATCCAGGCCCCCCCTCCCTGACATCGAAGGGCACAGACCAAGTGTCTTTGCGGACCTCGCTCAACAAACGTTATTCAAGAGGAAAACGATGAAACCACTCCTGGACAACATCCTGGCCCATGGCTGGAAATACTCTTGGGGCTTTCCATTTCGCCTACTGATTGCCAGGGACGGCAAGTTCTTTACCATCAGAACCCTAGAGGAGGGGATGGCCCTTCTAGCTACCTGGGGCATTACTTTAACAGATGCTCCTGGAGTTTCTGGCGACAGCCAACCCGTCAGGGAGTTGACAGAGGGTCCCCGAGGAAGAACAGTTGGTCTTAATTCTCGTGGTAGAGGTTCCAACCTCCCCTCCAGAAGACATCAAAACAGGGCCCCTGACCAGCCAGATGTGCCATAGATCCAATAACACTGTGATGTATTGTTATATGATATGTTATAGTTAGGTTCTACCTCTTATTTTGATCTTCTAAAACTTGCGACCAAAAATATGAACAGACATGACTAGTTAAACTCTTGCATAACTATCTGTCACTTTAGAAGAATATTTCTTCTTTTTTTTTTTATATAGATATTGATAGTGTCCCTTAAGGGCTTCACCATATAGACACCCCCCGGCGAATCCAGTCAGTATTGGAGTCTAATACTACTGGACTCACCAATTTAATTAAAAGGACAGCGCTCGCTCTCCTTGAAGTAGTGTTATACTACGTTCCTAGTTTTGTTATATGCTATTAGTATAATTTTATTTTTAGAATTAAAAAAAAAAGAAGTTTTTTTTTTTTTTTTTTTGATAAATTTGTGTCAACAAATTTGACGCCGGATTACTTGACAAGCAGTTTCAACCACTGTATATCGTTGTGTTCTCCTCATCCGTTCTACCCTAACTTTTTAATTTACGTTTACATCAATTTGCACAGTGAAGTGACGCAGGTGGTTTCTGGACGGAGTCCCAGCGGGAGGCTCATCAGACTAGATACTCGAAGGCGGCTATAACCCTTAGTGCTCTACTAAGCTTGGCCTTGAGCCCCAGACAAACGGTGAGTCATGAATATTATCATTTCACATAATGCTCAGGGCCTGAATGAACCGATTAAGAGAGGGGTTGCCATAAAAGAGTATCAGAGACTAGGGGGAGATGTAATATTTGTGCAAGAAACACATTTTAAGAAACTAGCGGTCCCCAAATACTGGGGGAAAGCATATAAACAAACTTTCCACTCCACCGCAACAGAAAAGAAAAGAGGGGTGACTCTCCTTATTCATAATAGGCTTACATTTCGCCACACCCGCACTCAGACAGACCCAGAGGGTAGATATGTGGCAGTACATGGCACCATTCATGACCAGAAAATTACCTTCCTTAACATATATGCGCCAAACACTGATCAGAAGCAATTCTTCACTAAGATTTCAGATCTGATTATGGGCTGGGAGCACTCCCTCCTGATCATAGGGGGGGACATGAACACAGTCCTAGATCCATCTACAGACAAATCAACTGCTACCACTAAACTCACACCTCCCACGGCTACCCGAGCTCTTAAACATATTCTCAGATCTAATTGCCTGATAGACAGTTGGAGGATAATGAACCCCACTGATCGAGAGTATACTTTTTACTCCCCCAGACATCTGTCACACTCCAGAATTGATTACCTGTTCATTCAACAACACCTATCACTAAACTTAGAAGCAGCTTCCATTCGACCCATTTCGTGGTCAGATCATGACCTGGTTCTGATCTCCCTGTCTGGACTTCTACCAGCGGGACGGTCCCCCTCGTGGGCACTAAATCCCTGTCTATTAAACGATCTAGTCCTAAGGGAAAAAATCAACAGTGCAATTGTGGAATACTTCGGGATCAATAGTGGGGGTGAGGTAGACGGGGGAGGAGTGTGGGCAGCCCATAAGGCAGTGATTAGAGGAGTTTGTATTCAGCTAGGAGCAGCAGCGAAAAAAGCAGATAGAGTGCAAATTAGGGACCTCAATAGCAAGATCACAGAGTTACAATCACTATTTGCCAGGAATCATGATCCTAAGATCTACAATGAAATTCTGAAATACAAACACACCTTAAACACAGTGCTCAGGAAGAAGGTGGTCTCCATGCTACAACGTACGCAGGCCAGCTTCTTTATGAGCACCAATAAACCTGACAGTATGTTGGCCAGAAAGCTTAAAGCACAGAGGGCGGACTCATTCATCCCAAAGATATTTACTAAAGGGAAAGGCCCGGTCTCTAAACCAGACCAGATTGCTGATGTCTTTCGACAATTTTATACAGAACTGTATTCCGCCCCCTCTCACTCAGGATCCTACTCTCACAAATCACAAATTGATGAATTTCTTTCTGGGATTCAGCTGCCACAAATTGAGGAATCACAGGCAGAGACCCTAGCAGACCCCATAACTGCTGAGGAAATTAAACAGGCTATTAAGGCCACGAGATCACATGCAGCACCTGGTCCGGATGGATTCACAAATTTTTATTATAAACAATACATCGATCTCTTGCTACCGCACCTCCAAGAATTATTTAACAGTTTCCTTTCTGGTTCTTCATTCAGACCAGAATTTCTAGAGGCTAAAATTATCGTAATACCCAAAGAGGGGAAAGACCCAGCACAGTGCGGTAGTTATAGACCGATCTCATTGATCAACACGGACCTCAAACTATATTCCAAAATAATGGCAAACAGATTGGCCCCATTGTTGCCGGACGTGATCCATCCGGACCAGGTAGGCTTCATCTCAGGTAGAGAAGCACCCGACAACACCAGGAGAATCTTTAACCTGATAGACTTGGCTACCAGAGAGGATATACCGCTAATGCTCCTATCTTTAGACGCCGAAAAGGCATTTGATAGGATAGACTGGACTTTTATGTGGAAAACATTGGCGAAGTTTGGTCTGGGGGACGGCTTTTTGAAGGGCATTATGCCTTTATACAGCGATCCCAGAGCATGTATTATATATCAGGGATTTGTGTCCAAACAATTTAATATTACTAGGGGAACTAGACAGGGCTGCCCACTCTCCCCCTTGCTCTTCGCCCTTAGTCTTGAACCATTGGCAGCGGCAGTTAGAAATTGTCCAAACATTAAAGGAGTGCAGATTGGCCCTAATGAGCATAAGCTCAACCTTTTTGCAGACGATATCATGCTGTCACTTACAGATCCAATACCAAGCCTGCCTAATTTATTCCAATTGCTCACAGACTTTGGCAGAGTGTCAGGGTTCAAAATCAACACTAACAAGAGCATAGCCCTCAACATTACACTACCCCAAACGGTGAAACAGAACTTAGAAAACAGCTTTCCCATAAAATGGGCACCCAAACAGATAACTTATTTGGGTATTCATATTCCGCGGTCTATAGCGTTGGTATACGAGGCAAATTTTCCTCCTGTCTTTAACAGAATCAAGGCAGATATCTCCAAGTGGTCCTTCCTTAACATCTCATGGTTGGGCAGAATAAATTCCATCAAGATGAATGTGATTCCCAAATTATTATACCTATTTAGGACAATCCCAACCCCGATCAGGTTACCCGACCTTAGAGTGTTGCAAAAAACACTTTTTAAGTTCGCATGGAATAACAAGAAACCAAGAATTAATAGAACCACAATGTGTGCGCCTAAACAGAAAGGGGGGCTAGCCTTCCCTGATCTAATCAAGTATTATAAGGCCACTAGATTAGCTCAAACCACGACCTGGTTTAAAAAAGAGGCCATACCGGTGTGGGCAGACATAGAGAGGCAACTTCTAGAAGACAAGCATTGGGTACTATCGCAGGTTTTATGGCTTAGCTTAGGTCGGGACCTACGAACAGGAGAGTTACCAATTTGTATTAGCCACTCTTTGAAATTATGGAAAGACCTGAACAGAAGGGTGGACCTCCTGAGCGTGGGTTCTGGCTTGATTCCACTATGGCAATCACACAAAGGTCAGCACCTCAATAAATTTACCCAGATGAAATGGTGGATAAAGAACAAAATAACAATTGTGGCAGATACCTGGGTGACCTCACAAAGCAACACATCGTCAATTATCACTGACATAATTCAGGTGCCACATAGAGAGTGGCTTAATCTGATGGCAATTAATGAGACACTAACACACTCTACGAAAATCAACAAATATCACACCAAATCTCCCTTTGAGAAATGCTGTATCAACAATCCCGGAGGTAAGGCCAATATAGCCATCATTTACAATCAGATGGTGTCTCTCACCAACAGGGTTAAACCACATTACCAAACTGCATGGGAGGCTGACTTGCAGGTAACTCTAGACGACAGCCAATGGAATAAGATCCTAAAACAAGCCAATACCTCTTCACTAAACGTGACACTAAAAGAAAACTCTTTTAAGACAATAATGAGGTGGTACCTTACACCAGCAAGACTCCATCTTCTGAACAAAACACACCCTGACACATGTTTTAGGGGCTGCACAGACACTGGTACACTGATTCACATGCTGTGGGAGTGTCCGAAAATAAGACCCATATGGACAGCAACATACGACCTATTAGAAACACTTTTGGGGACAACAGTAACACAAAAGCCTGAGGAAGCTTTGCTAGGCCTTCCAATTACGGGGCTATTCAAATCAGAACAATGTTTAACAACACAGATATTTTTGGCCACGAGATGCATCATAGCTAAACACTGGAAACTTACCTCCCCTACTCACATTGAAGTACTTCACAAAATCAGGTTCATTCGGGCTATGAGCTCACTTTCAGCTGAAATTGATGAAAGATACCGTCGATGGGCCTCCTGCTGGTACTTATGGACTCTACGAGGTCCACAATAAGGTTCGTGTGAACTACTTTTATGGGTTGACCTGATGTTTGATCTATGGTTTCACCTTACTGTACCTCCTAGACACATGTCTGCTTTGAGGAATGTATATATGTTCAAGACCTTGTGTGACTTTATATATATGTTTTACATGTTCATGTGTTATTCTAACCAAAAAAGAAAAACTTTGAAAGAAACTTTTTGATATATCTTGTTGATACTTGAGAGATTTGTTATATGATTTGCTGAACTTACGATGTTCTATTTGTTTATTCTTTCAATAAAAAAGTTAATTATAAAAAAAAAGAAAAAGAAAATCGAAGACCTCAAAGGCACCTTTCATGCCAAAGTGGGTATGATAAAAGACAAAAATGGTAGAGACTTAAGAGAAGAGATCGATCAAGAGGTGGCAGGAATACACTGAAGATACAGGAAGGATCTTAACAGCAGTATTGACCTCAATAATTTGTCCAACGCGCTGAAGCCAGACATCTTGGAGAGCGAAGTGAGATGGCCCCTAGGATTCTTGGTGATAATAAGGCTGCAGGAGTTTATGGACTCCCAATTGAACTATTCAAAATTCCACAGGAAGATGCTGTGAAAGTGTTACTTGCTTTATGCTAACACATTTGGAAAACACAACAATGGCCAATAGACTGGAAAAGGTCAGTCTACATCCCAATCCCAAAAAAAGTCAGTGCCAAAGAGTTCTCCAATTATTGAATAATTTTACATGCCAGCAAGGTAATGCTTAAGATTCTACAAGCTCGACTCCACCAATATATGGACCAAGAACTACCAGATGTGCAAGTTGGGTTCCCCAGAGAAAGAGGCACAAGAGATCAAATTGCCAATGTCCACTGGACTTTACTTCTGCTTCATAGACTATTCTAAAGACTTTGACTGTGTGGATCACAACAAAATATGTCATGTCCTTAAAGAGATGGGAGTACCAGATCATCTCATCCTCCTCCTGAAGAATCTGTATGTGGACCGAGAAGCCACGGTCAGAACCGAACATGGGACAACAGAATGGTTCAAGATTGAAAAAGGAGTGCGACAAGGTTGTATATTGTCAACTTTTTTATTCAACTTATATGCAGAGTACATCATTCCTGGACTGGATGAATCCAAAGCCGGAATCAATATTGCTGGAAGGAATATCAACAACCTCAGATATGCCGATGATACTACTCTGATGGCTGAAAGTGAGGAGGACCTAAATTACTTATTAAAAGAAGAGAGTGCAAAAGTTGACCTGCTGCTCAACGTTAAAAAGATGAAGATCATGGCAAACGGCAATCTCACTTCCTGGCCAGTAGACGGGGAAGAAGTGGAGGCAGTGACAGATTTTATTTCCCTGGTATCCAAGATCTCTGCAGACGGTGACGGTAGTCATGAAATTAAGATGTTTGCTTCTGGGGAGGAAAGCTATGGCAAGCTTGGACAAGCTAGTAAAAAGTAAATATATTACACTATCAACAAAGGTCTGCATAGTAACATATGCATGTGAGAGCTGGACCATAAGGAAGTTTGAGCACCGTAGAATTGATGCCTTTGAATCGTGGTGTTGGCAAAAACTGCATAATTTAATTTACAGAACATACCCACAACTTTACAGAAGTTTTTTTTTTATTGTGAAGCACACAACAAATAGGACAAAATAACAGAAAGGTCAATGTGCATAACTATTCACCCCCCTAAAGTCAATACTTTGTAGAGCCACCTTTTGTGGAAATCACAGCTCCAAGCCGCTTTGGATAAGTCTCTATGAGCTTGCCACATCTTACCACTGGGATTTTTGGCCATTTCTCCTTGCAAAACTGCTCCAGCTCCTTCAAGTTGGATGGTTTGCGCTTGTGAATCTTTAAGTCTGATGTTTCCCCTTAAACCCCCCAAGTGTTGCTTTAGCAGTGTGTTTGGGGTCATTGTCCTGCTGGAAGGTGAACCTCCGTCCTAGCCTCAAATCACGCACAGAGTGGTACAGGTTTTGCTCAAGAATATCCCTGTATTTAGCACCATCCATCTTTCCCTCAACTCTGACCAGTTTCCCAGTCCCGGCTGCTGAAAAACATCACTGTGGGGATGGTGCTCTTTGGGTGATGTGATGTGTTGGATTTGCGTCAGACTAGCCTTTTCTTTGATGGCCGAAAAGTTCAATTTTAGTCTCATCAGACCAGAGCACCTCCCTCCGTACATTTTGGGAGTCTTCCACATGCCTTTTCACAAACACAAAACGTGCCATTTTGTTTTTTGCTGAAAGTAATGGCTTTCTTCTGACCAATCTGCCATAAAGCCGAACTCTATGGAGCGTACGGCTTATTGTCGTCCTATGTACAGATACTCCAGTCTGTGCTGAGGAACTCTGCAGCTCCTCCAGGGTTACCTTAGGTCTCTGTGCTGCCTCTCTGATTAATGCCCTCCTTGCCCGGTTCGTGAGTTTTGGTGGGCGGTCGTCTCTTGGCAGGTTTGCTGTTGTGCCATGTTCTTTCCATGTGGTTATGATAGATTTGATGGTGCTCCTGGGGATCATCAAAGATTTGGATATTTTTGTATAACCTAACCCTGACTTGTCTTCTCAACAACATTGGCCCTGACTTGTTTGAAGAGTTCAGTGGTCTTCGTGGCAGTGTTTGGTTAGTGGTGCCTCTTGCTTAGGTGTTGCAGCCTCTGGGGCCTTTCAAAAAAGGTGTGTATATGTAATGGCAGATCATGTGACACTTAGATTGCACACAGGTGGACATCATTTCACTAATTATGTGACTTCTGAAGGTAATTGGTTGCACCAGAGCTTTTTCTGGGCTTCATAACAAAGGGGATGAATACATACGCACATGCCAATTTTCTGTTTTCTATTTCTTAAAAATAGTTTTATATATATATTTTTCTCATTTCTCTTCACCAAGTTAGACTATTGTGTTCTGATCCATAAAATTCAGATTAACAAAACATTGAACGTAAGGCTGTAATGTAACAAAATAGGTAAAAAGTCAAGGGGGGTGAATACTTTGCAAGGTAATGTATATGCAGATTTTGCTCCAATCTACTTTCAGCACCAGAACTATCTCCCTCTCTCCGAGTTCAAGTTGCCAACTGTCTCTCTAGCATATGCTCCTGGATGTCTGCCCGTAAACTGAAACTCAACATGTTAAAGCTCTTCATCTTACCACCCACTACCACAGCTTCCACTCCTCACATTTCTCTCACTGTTGACAACACCATCGTCGCTCCCACATCTCAGGCCCATTGTCTTGGGGTACTACTGGACCCTGCCTTCGCTTTCATTCCTCACATACTTCACAAAATCTTGTAATTTTCACCTAAAAACATCTCCAAAATATGTCACTATCTTACAGGAAACACAGCAAACAAAAATTTTTACTCTCTCATCATGTCCCACCTCAACTACTACAACTCTCTTCTTGCGACCACCCCATCATCCATCTGTCTTCACTCCAATCCACATTGAGCTCATCTGCTACCCTCATCTACCAAACTCAATGCATTTAAAATAATAACCCTTGCATATAATGCTCTGAGCAACAATGCACACTCTTATATCTATGTTCTTGTCTCACAATACCCTCCCAATCACCCTCTTTGCTCTGCTAATGACCTTCTTCTTTCCTCCTCTCTTATCACCTCCTCTCAGTACACCTTCAGCACATTACTTGTGTTTTCCCTAGTATATGGAACTCCTTGCCTCGCTCTACTAGACTCCTATTGCCTCAAAACCTTCAAAATCTTATTAAAAATGTATCTGTTTAAAGAAGTTCATCACCTTCAGCCTTGATATGCCCAACACATCTATCGCCCAGACCCTTTAGATTGTGATTTTGTGAGTTTTCAGCCTTGTGTAGGTGCTCGTGAAACAAGCTCTATTTATGTTTGATTTTGAAGGGATATCTAAGTTTCCTGGATTAGGAATGCATCCGATGGAGGAGAATCAGAAATGTATGAAAAAAGTTTGCATGAAAAAATACCAAAATCAACATTTAAACACTTACCTTGAAGTTAGCAAAATCTATTGTAATTTCTGACAGTTTAAACGTAAGATTAACACCCCTCCAATTTGTTTAGACCAATCCGGTTAGAGAAAGATTTCAGACATAGCACTATGGTAGTTGCTATGGCAACACCACACAGCATAGCCAGGAAGCAGGGATGAGACAACACTGCTCTCCTATTGGCTGTGGTGCAAAGCTGCATGGGATATGTAGGCAAAGGAGCCTGGGAAATGTAGTGTATCACTGACATGTGACAGGAAGCTGCAAGGAGGAAGCTGTAAGGAGATGAGCAAGTAAGAGCAGGTAAATAGTGGGTTAATATTGCTGCCTGGTTGCTGCATGCTGATTTGGGGGGTGCACCAGGAAGTTGTGTAGACACCCCCTGGGGGTGTCAACATAATCATTAGAGGGATTGTTAGATATTAATTAAAATAAAATGTTTTCTGAAATGTGCTGCATACACAGGGCCACATTCAATTGCAATTTGGCCAATTGAATATGGCTCTAAATAAGCACATAGCATATTTTTTTTAAAGAAGTTTAGTCAGTGAAAACCTTGCTTTTGCATAGATGTTTACTAAATAAAAACTTATTTAAAAAAAATGTTATGTGCTTATTTAGAGCCCTATTCAATTGGTCAAATTGCAATTGAATGAGGCCCACAGAGAGCAGAAATGTATTAATTCAGTTCTCTTAGATATCCCTTTAAGCTCAAAGACAGGGCCCTCCATTCTTTGCAATGTGTTAATATTGTTTTTGCCTTGTGCTTAACCCCTGTATGGCGCTACTGAATATGTGGGTGCCTTACAAATAAAGGATAATAATAAAAATAATAATTTAACGTGCTAAAAAAAAAAAAACTGAAGCAAAATCTACTTTTTAAACATAAAAAACACAGTGACTCAACATGTTTAAAAATCTTGCAATTTTATTTGCATATAAAGGCGCTAGATATATAATATCACAATAAATTTAAAAGAAACAACTGATTTCCTAAGGTCCAATAACAATGTAACATAAATCAGGGGAAAATAAAAAAATAAAATAAAAAGCATTTACAGAATAAAACCAAAAGAGCTGTTTGCAACAATATTTTTGTGCTAGCAAGATTGCATTTACACACAGTGCAAAATAAAAATAAAAAAAGAAATTTAGAGGAATTCAAGAATTGCTTGAAAAGTAAAGAAAAACGAAGCCCTTTTTGGCTTGATTGTATCAATTCAATTCTACGCATGCCTAAAACTGCACAGATATTTCCATAGAACCAAACACTTGCAAATGTGCCAGTCCTTATAATTTAAATTTCCTGTACAGTATATTTTTTTTTTGCCAATATTAAATCCCTAGTTTTGTTATAACACACAAAAAATACTTATATATATAAATCCATATTTAACAGGATTCTGCATTTACAAGTTTGTTTTTTTACTGCATGGCATTACCAATGTTTACAGTTTCTTGACCCCCTCCCCATACATATTAAAGCTAAAATAATTTAATAAACACATAAAAAGAAACTGGTAACAGATTCAATAATAAAAAAGGCAATTTTTTTTTACCCTAAATAAAAGAGAAAACAAAAAAAGTGCACCAAGTAGCACAAAATTCATAACAGTAAATAATAATAAAAATATAAAGAAATACACAAAGACACGATACAAATAATATTCAGTTGTGCAAATCCCGGTGTTTTTACAATGCTGCTCCTCATAGCTTATTATTTTTTACATCAATAGCTTCGTAAAAAAAAAATTGGCGCGTTCTCGGGAAATGAACAATGTACAATGGCGTTCTTAACCCACAAGGCTTCTTTTTAATTTGTACCAGCAATTAAAAAATAGGAAAGGGACAGGGAGTCTGGAAATAGGTACAAAGAGAGAGTTTAGAGACCGCACTGTTTCAGTCTGTTGTGTCTTCATGATGCTTGGGGGTTTGGAAGGTCAAAAATAATGGGGGGGTTGGTTGGTTGAAAGCTGACTGTACACGTTGAGGCGTTGACGTACGTTGTGTAACCGTCGGTCATGATGCCGTAACCTGCGGATAGAATGAGACACTCAGTGTAATGGACACAAGGGGAGAGTGCGCCAGAATCTCGCCATGGACATAAGAGCGCGCCTAATCCTCTTTGTACAGGGTAAGAAGCTTTGATTCCTACAAACATAACATGCAGGTTTAATGAGTTCAGAGAAAATACAGAAACATTATGGAGTCAAAAAAAGGGACATAAAAGGTTCCTGCATGTTACTTGGTAAATAATATACCTGTGTATCTATTTAATTGTATGTACTTTATTATGTATATATATATATATATATATATATATATATATATATATACACATACATATATGTATACATACACTAATATATATATATAAAAATATATATATATATATATATATATATACACAACTAGATAAATAAATAAACATATAAAAGTACATTTAATATATATACAAGTCATTTCCCCATCATAAATGACTGTATAATATTACATGTCTCTCTCTCCCCCTCTCCATCCCCTGTGTCTCTTCCCCTTCTCAATCCCCTGTGTCTCTCCCCTCCTCTCCCTTCCCTGTGTCTCTTTCCACCCCTTCTCCCTTCCCTGTGTCACTCCCCCCTCTCCCTCCCCTGTGTCTCTTGCCCCCCTCCTCCCTCCCCTGTGTCTCTTGCCCCCCTCCTCCCTCCCCTGTGTCTCTTTCCCCCTTTGTCTCAATACCCCCCCCCCCCCCAATATAACACCCAAGGTAAGTAATCATTTTGAGACAATAACAGATTGATAAAATAGCAGCAAATTAGGTTCTCCGCTTGATTCTGACTGCTCTACATGATGGCGCCGCCGGTATCAATGAGATCAGAGGTCACTTACCTTCATGAATGCCGCCAAACACATGCAGCTTAGGCCTGACCCGTCTCTGCACGGTATTAAGCAGCTCCACGCAGCCCACCCTCTGCAGCTCCTTGGGGACCCAGTCTCTGAAACCTACAGAAAAAAATCATCTCAGCATTAATTGTCCGGATTTCCCATAATTTCAGGATTTCACATAGATTTCAGGAAACTATAATTCACCAGCAGTTTATTACAATACGTGAAAGTCTAAACCCGACATTAAAGCAACAAAAACGCTTTTATCCAAGTTTCAGGTGTCATATGGTCTTCCCAAAAATGCAGCTTTTGGGGTCGTCCGTCCTTAATTAACATTTTCTCTGCACACAGCTTGATTTATAAAACCAGAGGTTATGGAATTAACTTGATTCCTTTTTCACTAGTTGTTCCCGGTAATAATCTAATTATTTTGCTGCTCCCTCGTTCTCTTTTCTCATTTTGATGTGTTGAATTGCTTTTTTTTTTCAGTTTTGCTGGCAAAAAAAAGGTAGGGCTGCATCAATTGCTGCATAGTGCAATAAAAAGTATTTGAAAACTTTGAGTCTCAATAAGAGATTAAAGGGCCACTTGATTCAACACAATTTAAGCCACATCACAGTAAAGATCTCATAAAAGCGTGATGAAATACTTTTAGAATTTTTGAAATCAAATAAAATCTGTGTTTATATGTGTTTGACCACTGCAGTGGTCAGACACATATAAAATAATAGTTTTTTTTCTTTTCTCAAGGCAGACAATTTAGGTTTCTAGCCTCTTGCCTCTCTGGAATTTTAGCATCTCTGTGCAGTGATGAAAAAAAAACCTTAAAGGGATATGTAAGCGAGCTGGGTTTCAAATGTTTCCTAATAAACAGCTACTGATTAGTAGAAAAATATGTATTATATTGAAAAGCTGAATGTACTTACATATTTATATGCTAAATACTGCTATGTGTATGTGCACATCCCTAGGGAGCTTACATAAAGTGTACTCTGCAGGGTACAGTGTTGACCTCAAAAGGAAATTATGGTTGGTGGGGTCACAGCTGAAATTGGCCATAAGGAGACAAGCAGAGAGAAAAAACAGACAGCAACTGCCAGATTGTGATACAAATGTTTCAGTCTTTACTTCCTCCTGATTAGCCAACACAATTTTTCAAGTTGTATACCAATTTACCCAGGGTTTGGAGGGTGTTAACCCTAAGTTACAACTGGCAGAATTAAAAGATATTTTGCTAACGTCAAGGTAGGTCTCTAAATGCTTATTTTAGTATTTTTTCATGCAAAAAAATGTTTTCATACACTACTAATTCTCCTCTATAATATGCATTATTAATCCAACACACTTACATATCCCTTTAAAAAATCTATCTGTGCACATACTTGCACAGATTGGTGGGTCACACATGATATAAACAATATATATATAGACCAGGGGTGGGCAAGATCGGTCCTGAGAACCCCACACATGCCAGGATTTGAGGATATCCCTGCAACGCACAGGTGAGTCAATTGCTTCTTCTGATTGACTCACCTGTGCACAGAAAGGATATCCTCAAATCTTGGCCTGTGTGGGGCTCTCCAGGACCGAACTTGCCCACCCCTGATATAGACAAACATATATATATATTAATATTAATTATGCATTGATCTTTAGCAAAAGTCCTATTTAATGATTTACGCTACCAAAATTCACTTCCAAAGACTAGAGTACCAGCCTTCAGTTGAGCTGTCTCCACCCTGAAAAAGTCAATAAAGGACAGATAGGCAAGTCTAAAGGGTTTTAAGAATAATATGATTAGTTAAGAGGCAAAACAATCAGTCATAGTTTGTCTCCAACCAAGGGAACCACTTTTCCACAGCAAGTGTCCACCCAATATCTTGATATTATTGTACCCGAAAATTTAGCACTGCCAGCTAGACAAAGCCAAAGCCAAAGTTAGAAAGTAAGTTTCATTATGAATATTGTTATTTTTAATTATAGGGTGTAAATGTTACCAATGCTCAGCCCTTAGCTACTGTTGTTGGGATTATTTAACTTTATTCTGCGAAACCCACTTTATTTCTGTCTTCCCAGAGGTGTTATCAGGAGAAGGAAGTGATGGAGTTAATTATCTACACTCTCCACAAGTTAAATATGAAGTGACTGTTAATTGATGATCTCAGAGTCTAAGAGCCATTTATTGCTCCAGTTAATGTACAGGATCCATAAAACTGAACATTAATTACCAGACGAGCTGCCAGTTTGGGAGTCAGCAGAATCATTAGTCAGACGAGCGGGCGAGATCTCCAGTCCTTCTCACTACATTGTCAGCCCATTACTGCCTACCCCAAAGTATCTCAAGTGCAACAAACAAGGACAAGTCTCTTAAAGGTATATGTCAGTTTGTGGGATATCCTGTGTGTGGAACCCATGAATCAATAAAAGTTTTTGCTGGCGAATGTAATGCACTTTCTGGGTGCCAGGCGCTGTGTGCCACTGTGCTGGGGCTCTGGCTGCCAGGCGCTGTGTGCCACTGTGCTGGGGCTCTCTGGGTGCCAGGCTCTATTTGCGACCGTGCTAGGGCTCTCTGGGCATCAGGCTCTGCGTGCCACTGTGCTGGGGCTCTCTGGGTGCCAGGCTCTATGTGCCACTATGTTGGGGCTCTCTGGGTGCCAGGCTCTGTGTGCCACTGTGCTGGGGCTCTCTGGTTGCCACTTTGCTTGGGCTCTCTGGATGCCAGGCTCTAAGTGCCACTGTGCTGGGGCTCTCTGGTTGCCACTTTGCTTGGGCTCTCTGGATGCCAGGCTCTGTGTGCCACTGTGCTGGGGCTCTCTGGGTGCCAGGCTCTGTGTGCCACTGTGCTGGGGCTCTCTGGGTGCCAGGCTATGTGTGCCACTGTGTTGGGGCTCTCTGGGTGCCAGGCTCTGTGTGCCACTGTGCTGGGGCTCTCTGGGTGCCAGGCTCTGTGTGCCACTGTGCTGGGGCTCTCTGGTTGCCACTTTGCTTGGGCTCTCTGGATGCCAGGCTCTGTGTGCCACTGTGCTCGGGCTCTCTGGGTGCCAGGCTCTGTGTGCCACTGTGCTGGGGCTCTCTGGGTGCCAGGCTCTGTGTGCCACTGTGCTGGGGCTCTCTGGGTGCCAGGCCCTGTGTGCCACTGTGCTGGGGCTCTTTGAGTGTCAGGCCCTGTGTGCCACTGTGCTGGGGCTCTCTATGTGGCAGGCCCTGTGTGCCACTGTGCTGGGGCTCTCTAGGTGGCAGGCTCTGTGTGCCACTGTGCTAGGGCTCTCTAGGTGGCAGGTGCTGTGTGCCACTGTGCTAGGGCTCTCTAGGTGGCAGGCGCTGTGTGCCACTGTGCTGGGGCTCTCTAGGTGGCAGGCTCTGTGTGCCACTGAGCTGGGGCTCTCTGGGTGCCAGGCTCTATTTGCCACCGTGCTAGGGCTATCTGGGCATCAGGCTCTGCGTGCCACTGTGCTGGGGCTCTCTGGGTGCCAGGCTCTATGTGCCACTATGTTGGGGCTCTCTGGGTGCCAGGCTCTGTGTGCCACTGTGCTGGGGCTCTCTGGTTGCCACTTTGCTTGGGCTCTCTGGATGCCAGGCTCTGTGTGCCACTGTGCTGGGGCTCTCTGTGTGCCAGGCTATGTGTGCCACTGTTTTGGGGCTCTCTGGGTGCCAGGCTAGGTGTGCCACTGTGCTGGGGCTCTCTGGGTGCCAGGCTCTGTGTGCCACTGTGCTGGGGCTCTCTGGTTGCCACTTTGCTTGGGCTCTCTGGATGCCAGGCTCTGTGTGCCACTGTGCTGGGGCTCTCTGGGTGCCAGGCTCTGTGTGCCACTGTGCTGGGGCTCTCTGGGTGCCAGGCTCTGTGTGCCACTGTGCTGGGGCTCTCTGGGTGCCACTGTACTGGGGCTTTTTGAGTGCCAGGCCCTGTGTGCCACTGTGCTGCGGCTCTCTATGTGGCAGGCCCTGTGTGACACTGTGCTGGGGCTCTCTAGGTGGCAGGCTCTGTGTGCCACTGTGCTGGGGCTCTCTAGGTGGCAGGCTCTGTGTGCCACTGAGCTGGGGCTCTCTGGGTTCCAGGCTCTATTTGCCACCGTGCTAGGGCTCTCTGGGCATCAGGCTCTGCGTGCCACTGTGCTGGGGCTCTCTGGGTGCCAGGCTCTGTGTGCCACTGTGCTTGGGCTCTCTGGATGGAAGGCTCTGTGTGCCACTGTGCTGGGGCTCTCTGGGTGCCAGGCTCTGTGTGCCACTGTGCTGGGGCTCTCTGGTTGCCACTTTGCTTGGGCTCTCTGGATGCCAGGTTCTGTGTGTCACTGTGCTGGGGCTCTCTAGGTGCCAGGCTCTGTGTGCCACTGTGCTGGGGCTCTCTGGGTGCCAGGCTCTGTGTGCCACTGTGCTGGGGCTCTCTGGGTCTCAGGCTCTGTGTGCCACTGCGCTGGGGTTCTCTAGGTGCCAGGCTCTGTGTGCCACTGTGCTGGGGCTCTCTGGGTGCCAGGCTCTGTGTGCCACTGTGCTGGGGCTCTCTGGGTCTCAGGCTCTGTGTGCCACTGTGCTGGGGCTCTCTGGGTGCCAGACTCTGTGTGCCACTGTGTTGGGGCTCTCTGGGTCTCAGGCTCTGTGTGCCCCTGTGCTGGGGCTCTCTGGGTGCCAGGCTCTGTGTGCCACTGTGTTGGGGCTCTCTGGGTCTCAGGCTCTGTGTGCCACTGTGCTGGGGCTCTCTGGGTCTCAGGCTCTGTGTGCCACTGCGCTGGGGTTCTCTAGGTGCCAGGCTCTGTGTGCCACTGTGCTGGGGCTCTCAGTCTCAGTCTCTCCGTGTCTTTGAGGAACCACTTCCACCAATAACAGGCCCACTGCGCTGCCGGCTCACCTGAGAGACGTTTTGGCGCCGATTCTAGAGCGCACCCTTAATTACAGATCCAATTAGAATCGCGTAAATACGGTATATAGAGGAATAAAAAGGAAATCTCTCCATAACCAGAACCTCTTCGATAAAAGACCCTGAGGAGCAGAGGGGCCACGGGATGCAGGATCGATCTATCTATGTCAGTATCTATCTATCTACCTCTATCTATCTATCTATCTACCCATCTATCTATCTATCTATCTACCCATCTATCTATCTATCACTCTATCTATCTATCTATCTATCTATCTCTCTATCTATCTCAATACTAAAACATCCTTGTTGCCTCCACACCTTTCAGTATTTTAATCACCAATAAGTATATTATATGGAGATGCCGTTTGCCGACTGCCTATCTTTTTAATTCCTACAGATACAATTATACAAATACTATTTAGAAACAAGGACACAATGTACAATAAACACGTACATATATATATATATATGGAGAGAGAAAGAGAGGGGGGAAGAGAATTTGAGAGAGAGAGAGAGAGAGAGATAATTTTAGGGAGAGAGAGGGCAAGAGGGAGATAAAGAAAGAGAGAGATTGGGAGAGGGGAGCACAAATGAGAGAAAGAGTGTGAGAAAGTTAGGAGAGAGATCAGAGAAAAAGAGAGATGGGGAGAGTATAAAAGAGAGAAAGAGGGGGATACAGCTTGGAGAAGAGAGAAAGAGGTGAGAGGGAGAGAGAAGGAGATAAAGCAAATGAAAGGGAGAGAGAAAGAGAGAGGGAGGGAGAGTGATGAGGGAGAGGAGAGAGAAAAAGAGAGAGGGGGTGAGAGTGATGAGGGAGAGGAGAGAGAGAGAGAAAGAGAGAGGGAGGGAGAGTGATGAGGGAGAGGAGAGAGTGAGAGTGATGAGGGAGAGGAGAGAGAGGGAGTGAGAGTGATGAGGGAGAGGAGAGAGAGAGGGAGTGAGAGTAATGATGGAGAGGAGAGAGAGAAAGAGAGAGGGAGTGAGAGTGATGAGGGAGAGGAGAGAAAGAGAGAGGGAGGGAGAGTGATGAGGGAGAGGAGAGAGAGGGAGTGAGAGTGATGAGGGAGAGGAGAGAGAGAGGGAGTGAGAGTGATGAGGGAGAGGAGAGAGAGAGGGAGGGAGAGTGATGAGGGAGAGGAGAGAGAGGGAGTGAGAGTGATGAGGGAGAGGGAGTGAGAGTGATGAGGGAGAGGAGAGAGAGAAAGAGAGAGGGAGTGAGAGTGATGAGGGAGAGGAGAGAGAGGGAGTGAGAGGGAGTGAGAGTGATGAGGGAGAGGAGAGAGAGAGGGAGTGAGAGTGATGAGGGAGAGGAGAGAGAGAGAGAAAGAGAGAGGGAGGGAGAGTGATGAGGGAGAGGAGAGAGTGAGAGTGATGAGGGAGAGGAGAGAGAGGGAGTGAGAGTGATGAGGGAGAGGAGAGAGAGAGGGAGTGAGAGTAATGATGGAGAGGAGAGAGAGAAAGAGAGAGGGAGTGAGAGTGATGAGGGAGAGGAGAGAAAGAGAGAGGGAGGGAGAGTGATGAGGGAGAGGAGAGAGAGGGAGTGAGAGTGATGAGGGAGAGGAGAGAGAGAGGGAGTGAGAGTGATGAGGGAGAGGAGAGAGAGAGGGAGGGAGAGTGATGAGGGAGAGGAGAGAGAGGGAGTGAGAGTGATGAGGGAGAGGGAGTGAGAGTGATGAGGGAGAGGAGAGAGAGAAAGAGAGAGGGAGTGAGAGTGATGAGGGAGAGGAGAGAGAGGGAGTGAGAGGGAGTGAGAGTGATGAGGGAGAGGAGAGAGAGAGGGAGTGAGAGTGATGAGGGAGAGGAGAGAGAGAGGGAGTGAGAGTAATGATGGAGAGGAGAGAGAGAAAGAGAGAGGGAGTGAGAGTGATGAGGGAGAGGAGAGAGAGAGGGAGTGAGAGTGATGAGGGAGAGGAGAGAAAGAGAGAGGGAGGGAGAGTGATGAGGGAGAGGAGAGAGAGGGAGTGAGAGTGATGAGGGAGAGGAGAGAGAGAGGGAGTGAGAGTGATGAGGGAGAGGAGAGAGAGAAAGAGAGAGGGAGTGAGAGGGAGTGAGAGTGATGAGGGAGAGGAGAGAGAGAAAGAGAGAGGGAGTGAGAGTGATGAGGGAGAGGAGAGAGAGGGAGTGAGAGGGAGTGAGAGTGAGTGAGAGTGATGAGGGAGAGGAGAGAGAGAGGGAGTGAGAGTGATGAGGGAGAGGAGAGAGAGGGAGTGAGAGTGATGAGGGAGAGGAGAGAGAGGGAGTGAGAGGGAGTGAGAGTGAGTGAGAGTGATGAGGGAGAGGAGAGAGAGAGGGAGTGAGAGTAATGATGGAGAGGAGAGAGAGAAAGAGAGAGGGAGTGAGAGTGATGAGGGAGAGGAGAGAGAGAGGTAGTGAGAGTGATGAGGGAGAGGAGAGAAAGAGAGAGGGAGGGAGAGTGATGAGGGAGAGGAGAGAGAGGGAGTGAGAGTGATGAGGGAGAGGAGAGAGAGAGGGAGTGAGAGTGATGAGGGAGAGGAGAGAGAGAAAGAGAGAGGGAGTGAGAGTGATGAGGGAGAGGAGAGAGAGGGAGTGAGAGTGATGAGGGAGAGGAGAGAAAGAGAGAGGGAGGGAGAGGAGAGAGAGAGGGAGTGAGAGTGATGAGGGAGAGGAGAGAAAGAGAGAGGGAGGGAGAGGAGAGAGAGAGGGAGTGAGAGTGATGAGGGAGAGGAGAGAAAGAGAGAGGGAGTGAGAGTGATGAGGGAGAGGAGAGAGAGGGAGTGAGAGTGATGAGGGAGAGGAGAGAAAGAGAGAGGGAGGGAGAGGAGAGAGAGAGGGAGTGAGAGTGATGAGGGAGAGGAGAGAAAGAGAGAGGGAGGGAGAGTGATGAGGGAGAGGAGAGAGAGGGAGTGAGAGTGATGAGGGAGAGGAGAGAGAGAAAGAGAGAGGGAGTGAGAGTGATGAGGGAGAGGAGAGAGAGGGAGTGAGAGTGAGTGAGAGTGATGAGGGAGAGGAGAGAGAGAGGGAGTGAGAGTGATGAGGGAGAGGAGAGAGAGGGAGTGAGAGTGATGAGGGAGAGGAGAGAGAGGGAGTGAGAGTGAGTGAGAGTGATGAGGGAGAGGAGAGAGAGGGAGTGAGAGTGAGTGAGAGTGATGAGGGAGAGGAGAGAGAGAAAGAGAGAGGGAGTGAGAGTGATGAGGGAGAGGAGAGAGAGGGAGTGAGAGTGATGAGGGAGAGGAGAGAGAGAGGGAGAGGAGAGAGAGAGTGATGAGGGGAAGAGATAGAAAAAGAGAGAGGGAGTGAGAGTGATGAGGGAGAGGAGAGAAAGAGAGAGGGAGGGAGAGGAGAGAGAGAGGGAGTGAGAGTGATGAGGGAGAGGAGAGAGAAAGAGAGGGAGGAGAGTGATGAGGGAGAGGAGAGAGAGGGAGTGAGAGTGATGAGGGAGAGGAGAGAAAGAGAGAGGGAGGGAGAGGAGAGAGAGAGGGAGGAGAGTGATGAGGGAGAGGAGAGCGAGATAGAGAGAAGACGGATGAGAGACATAGGAGAGAAAAATAGGGAGAGATGGAGAAAGAGAGAGGGTGATGCAGCTTTGGAGAGTGGAGAGAGAGAGAAGGGGGTTGAGTGGGAGGAGAGAGATAGAAAAAGAGAGAGAGTACCAGCTGACACATGAGTCCATACATATCTTTATGTGCCGCACACTCACACACAGACCATCTCTTGGCTTTAGTGCCCAGTGGGCTAACAGTCCAGGATTTGAGTCTCTCTGCCTGAGCCGGGGTGGATCAATCAGAATGAGTGAGACCGAGCACCTCATCTGGGCTCAGTCAGAGAGACCCTGAATACACAAAGAGACAGATAACGAGATTATAGACTGTTGGCGGCCCGCATTGCCCACCAATGTAATGCCTGTGCATTTCAGTATATCCAGTGAATTCTTGTACTTTCTTTGTATCTTCAGTGAATACAATGGCGGCTCGATACAACGTGCAGAGCGAGACGAGTGCAGAGCCAACAGACGCTCTCAGGTAGCAGCCCATCTACTAAACCCATAAAGTCTTTGAATTGGGAGCTGTTACTTGTCAGATAAATACCATTAATAAAATAAATGGCCGGGCTGGCCGGGCTCGGCGCTGCTGCGCATTCCCATTTCATTCTCTCTGCCTCGAGTAAATCACAAAATTTAATTTAAACAACACCTAGAAACTGGGAAGATCTGAGGGGTTTAATTATCATACAGGAGCCCTGTAAAGGCATCATTTTATTTTATTCATGGGGGAGCCGGGCGGCGCCATAAAGACAGACTGAGCCGCAGCATTAGAGTGCATGCATGTGACAGCGAGAGCGTGACTTACCGAGAGGAGGTCCATGAGTCATTAATATGTCGATACCCTCTGGGATAAGGTTCCACTTGTCAAGTAAAGACTGACCTCTGGGAAGATTAAAGCCCCATCCATTAAACCACGGTGTCCTTCGGAGACAAGAACAAAAGCAGTGTGAGTGATATTACTGGCGGACAATATTGTTAATTATAAATTAGTATTACATTTTATATATCCCAAAAACCACATAACTGCAGCACGCCGTGGCGGTTCTAGTGCAGCAGGTGCAAAGCACCGGGGTCCATGACAGCATGTGCCCTTTGTTACTAAGGATTACATAGTCCATCAAGTTCAACATGTTTAGATCCCTGTAATATGGAGATTCATTGCTAATTGATCCAAAGGAAGGTAAATAGAAATAAAAAAAAAACATTGAGACATTGTCACTTGTCTCATAAGGAAACAAAATTGAAAATTCCTCCCTGATCCTAAATACTGCCAAATGGATTCTTCCCTGGATCAATAATCCTTCTCTAGTTATCCAGAATCTTAATTTTGAACGGAGAATGCAGGGCTGGATTACCATTAAGTAAAATAAGCAAGTGCTTAGGGCATCATGGGAAGGGCGCACCACCTACAATTTCCATCGGCAGGTTTACCATGGACTATGGTGCAAAACTGCAAATGGGGCCAAGCTGAACCAGGACCCACAAAAAGGGGCTCCCACAATAAATGAAAATATGATATATATATTAATAGGTATATAATATCCCTGGTTATTATATATATATATATATATATATATATATATATATATATATATATATATATATATATATAATAGTAAAAATAAAAACAATAAAATAGTAATAACAGAAGATAATGATATGCATTGTAATGGTTTATTATTGTTTATATTTGTATTATTGTTTATCTTTGTTTTATTATTTATTATTGTTTTTATTTTGATTTCGATAGCAATGAAGGCACCAAAATCTTTTAAGTGTTTAGGGCCTCTGAAGGATTTTTTAATCTGGCTCTAGGAGGATGGTAGATAATTATATTATAGAAAAGTGATCTGATCACCATAGGGGTTATGTGACCATATTGACCCCCATATAGGGTGTATAGAGTAGTTGCAAGGGGGGGGGGGGCAATATATTTTGCACCACGACCCTCCACCACATGTAGAGCCAGCAATGACGCCTAAGTGTGACACCAAGGTGACCAGGCTGCTGACCCCCAAAACACAAGAGCCATCTGCAGCAATCGACAGAACTAGCGCAAGTCCTGACGGTCACATGACATCCAAATGTATCACTGGTAATATAACTCTTTGTTCCAGATTTGATACATTTGTATCCACTCCATACAATCAATTCAGAGTTTATTCACCATGACCATTGCTGGAATTTCAGAGCAAAAACATGGTATTTTCCTGGTAATTTTTGTTGGATTTAAAAAAAAAGTACAAATACCAACTGAGAAAATAAAAACTGTACTCTACTAGTTTAATTTGCTGCACCAAAATGTAATAAAAACACAAAACCTTTCACTTGCCTGATTTACTTACAGTTTGCAAACACTGCAAATATATTCTGGGGACAGGGCCCCTTTAACAAAATGGGCCACAAACATGTCTGGGTGGTTTAGGGTTAGGGTTTGGGTTAGGGGTTAGTCATGGCTGCTTAAAGGAACATGAAAGGTTCCTGAGTGTTACTAGATATATAATATACCTGTGCATCTATTTACTATGATGTACTTTATTTTATTAGGAAGTGCTTATACAATTGGTATTTACTGCTTAAAGTCATGACCATATAATCTGGCACCCAGGGTCATAACAGTACAATGTCCCCCTGTGTGATAGTGTCCTCCCTATGCTGATAATGCCCATCTGAGCCCACACGTATTGTCACAAAGTCATCAAATACATGTACACAGATACATAAAAAATAGTGATCTATTGTAAAGAGCTTACACTCTAATCTAGCAGCAATAGCAGTAATAGGGTCTGACCTTAAAAACTCGACTTTGCCATTATAAATGATACTACCTGCATTGATCCAACTAGATATATATAATATATACAAAAATATACAAGATAAAAGGCATTTTTGTTCTCTGGTTCATTAAATATATCTAAAATAAAATGTCAACATAAAAATAATAATTATGATATTACTAAAATGAAAGTAAAAGTTTCTACTTATTAATGGCTCTTGGTTTTCTCTCCAGTATTATCTTCTCAAGTTGTTATAGTCAGGGATCTCTTTGCAATTAAGTTAAAGTACCACTGTAGTTAAAGTAAAACGACACTTGTTTGTGAAGTACGAAGCAAACCAATAACATTAGCAACTATGGCAGCGGCGGACATAAAAACACATTTTTGGTTTGTTTATGTCTCAGGAGTCAGGAAGATTTTATAGGAGCCAGACATGCTGTTTCTAGGACACAAAAACAAACATTTTGAGAGCCCTGGCTACCTGAAAATTGTCATTCCTAAATGGAAAAGTCCATATTGTCTTTGATGCATCATAGCCTCAGAGCTTGATCATAATCGGGTGTGTTTATGTTTTATCTATCAGTGGAGGGAGTTTTGGAGACGTCAGGAGAATTTATTAATTACGTCTAATTTAAATTGACACAAACCTCTTTCATCTTACTTTCTCAGAAGCAGGAAGCCTAAGAGTTAACTGTTCACAGTACCCCCCACCCCCCAGGCCTGATTATGACATTGACACCAATAATTGATGCCCCCGCCAGTGAAAGGGTTAATACCATCAATCTGATGTGTTACCTTGTCACACATGACCTTTTCTAATCTATTCTTGTTCCTACTATCAGATTTTTAAACTGATTTTTGAACACATTCCAGTCCCTGTCATCTAATGACAAGTTCTAAATGCCGAGCTCTGCTGTCACATGTCACACATCCGTCACAGTAATTCCTGATCCACCACTTCCAAGACAGCTCAATCTGTCTGCAGCCGGCGCTCTGCCGCACCATTAGGAAGAGACGCCCTGCAACTACTTGGATGTCACTCTCGATTCTACATGAAATGCCGACAACCTCTCTCTCTGTGCACAGACTCATCATACATCCCATAAAGGGACCCACTAGACAATTACAGGGTGTCAGGAGGTGCCACGGCCCGCACAGCAAATATTCCTACAATTTGTGCAAACGTCACTTGTGAGAAATGGTTCAAAATCCATAATCAAATTCTCAGTGAGATTAGCAATGGCCTGTCACATGGAGCAGGACTGGAAACTAATGGCCATCACCCGAAAATGCACCTGCTGGTAGTGTACAATGGTTATCACATATTATAATTGACAAACTGCGATTTGTCGTCACGCTTTGCGATGAATCGTAGTTGACAACGATCCATTCGCAAAGCCGATCGGATAGCGTGCATGAGTAAAGTGCGGCGTTAACTGCGCTTTCGCATTGGTAAAGCGCAGCCTTAGCTTCACATGCGCAAAGAGCGGCGTTAGCCGCACATTGCGAATGTGCGGCGCGTAAGGGGAGAGGGAAGAGACGCGGGGGGGGGCGGAAAGAGACACAGGGGAGGGGGTTAGAGATACGGGAGGGAGAGGGGGGTAAAAACACAGGGGGGGAGGAGACACAAGGGTGGCAGGGGAGGGGGGAAAGGAGACACAAGGAAGGAAGTAGACAGGGGGAGAGACTTGCAATAAACTCCAAAGGTGCTCATTGCGAGGCCCGTGATCACAAGGCCAGTAAAGTAGACGGTGGGAGAGGTGGGCGGGGGAGGTCAAAGGCTCTCATTCTGAGGCCCATGATCAGCGCCAAAGGTGCTCATCGCGAGGCCAGTAAGTAGACGGGCAAGTAGACGGGTAAGTCGCTAGTAAAGTATAGTACCCTACGTGGGTATAGGAACCTGCCCTAGTACTTATAAGGCCAGCTATAGATTTAACATTAGGATTGATCCAAAAATGATCTATAGAACCATCACATAATAACTTATTGGAACCACCAGAACAGAACTAGCTACAGGTATCAACTCACAACCAGCTGATGGATCCAACACAACCCAGTAATATTTAATTCGCACACACACCAGAATTAGCTACAGAACCCAACCTAAAACCATTTATGAATATCTCCTCAGAATGATCTAAAAAAGTATCACATAACTAATACAGATTATGTCTTAGAACCAGATCCAGGTCCATGCCAGAATTATCAGTGAGACACATTCAGAAACTAGTTACATGACCCAGTCCAGGACTAGCTATAGGACTCATCCTGGAATTGGCAGTACAAGCCTTCCCAGAACTGGCTAGGAAGCATCCCAGATCTAGGTATACATTTCTAATCTCAGAATTAGCAAGATGTCCCAATTCCGAATTAGCTATAGCGGTGGTTCCCAATCCTCTCCTCAAGGCTCCCCAGACAGGTCAGGATTTCAATGTAATAGTGTGTGAACACAGGTGAAGCAATTAGTATTCAGCAGGCAATGGAGCCTCTAATTGCCTACCCTATGTTCACACAGTGTTACATTGAAATCCCAATCTGGAGCCTTGAGGAGAGGTTTGGAAACCACCGAGCTATAGGGTGCATCAGAGAACTAGCTATAAACAAATCCTCAAACTAACTATAGAACCAATGCCATCACTAACCATAGAATCCATCCCAGATCTAACTGTAGGACCCATCCCAGAATTTGTTATATGATTCATCCCAAAACTAGTTATTGGATCCATCCCAGAACTAGTTATAGGCTTTATCCCAGAACTAGCTATAATACCCATCTCATAACTAGTTATAGAACCCATTTTAGAACAAATTATAGGATCCATCCCAGAACTAGGTAAAGGATCGATCTCAGAAGTATATGGCCCATTCCAAAAAATGCAGTAGGGTCCAGCAAAGGACCAGCTATATGCCCCATCTCGGAGCTAGTTAAATATCTAATCTGAGAGCTAACTTTAGATACCATACTAATTATTAACTATAGGAGCCACTCAAGAACTATATTTGGTCCCAATTCAGAAGTGGCTATAGGACTCAAGCCAAAGACTCCTACTACTGTCCATAAGATCCATCTCAGATTTATCTAAAGGTCTCATCCCATAACTAACTATATAAGCCTTCCTGTAGAAACCCATTTCACAGGTACACAAGATGGACACAAGCCTCGGATGGAGGCGTCAGAGTGGTTTAGTCATGATTATTAGACCATCCTCCATATTGGAATTGGCCATGACAGCTCTTTGTTTGCTCTACCTTTCAGTGAGGCCGTGCTCCTATCTCTCATAGCTCAAATCATTGCTATTATACAGAAACAACTCCTGTAAAATAATAGCTAATCCGTGTGTGCGTCCCCTCACTACAGGGGCTCACGCTGGAGATGGCATTGCATTCATTAGCACCTTATTGTAATACAGGGACTGCCACATTGTTACATTTCAGTATTCATATAATACAACAACTGTTGTTTCAGACATAAGATTACATTGTATCTCCATACAAAGAGGGGACAGAACGTGAGAGCTGCTGTGACAATTCACGAGATTAGCCGCAGTCGGGCTCTTGTTGTTTGGTTTAATAATAAATGATTCAGATGCAATTCACTGCTTGATATATTGGGCAAAAGCAAGTTCAGTGGATCAAATATTCCAGGAATAAAAAAATAGTTTTGTGCTTCATTTGAGAAAATCTGGAATATTTCTCGTCAATAAATAAAATGTTAAAATATTTATGAAAGAAAACTGAAAGTAAAGATTGTATTGTTTTTTTTTTATTATAAGCACATAAATTAATATTTAAATGTTGCTTTTTAAATTGAAATAAGATAATTCTTTAGAAAATCTTTGAACAACATAAAAGCCTGGCCGGATATTGACATCAAGATACACCAACTAATACCCTGAATATCTGCATGAGCATCTATCCCTGTCTCCCTCTCCTTTTTTATTGCTATATATATATATATATATATATATATATATATATATATATATATATATAAATATATAGAGTTGTCCTCAAAAGTTTGCTTTCCCTTGGCGAATTGGTAATATATGCACCATTTTTAAAGAAAACAGCAGCAACACACATTTCTTCTATTTCTTATGGGAGTCATATTCAAGTGTAGGTTATAACAGAATGGCACAATCATAAAACACAACATGGTGACAAAGAAAAAATGAAGTGATCCTGTTCAAAAGTTTACATATCCTACATACCCTTAGTTCTCCATACTATGTATTTCCCCCTTTAGCATCAATGCCAGCGGGCAGTCTTTTGTAATAGTTGTCTATGAGGCCCCTAATTCTTGCAGGTGGTATAGCTGCCCATTCGTCTTGGCAAAATGCCCCCAGGTCATGCAAAGTCTTTGGTCGTCTTGCATGAACCGCACGTTTGAGATCTCCCCAGAGTGGCTCGATGATATTAAGGTCAGGAGACTGTGATGGTCACTCCACAACCTTCACCTTTTTCTGACACTGGAGGGTCTCATTGGCCTTGTGCTTAGGGTCATTGTCATGCTGGAAAGTGCAAGAGCGTCCCATGAGCAGCCTTCGTGCAGAAGAATGCTAATTGTCTGCCAGTATTTTTAGATAACATGCTGCATCTTGCCATCAGTTTTCACAAGATTCCCCATGCCTTTAGAGCTCCCCCCCACCCCCCAAAACATCAGTCAGCCCCCACCATGCCTCACAGTGGGGATGGTATTCTTCTCACTATAGGCCTTGTTGATCCCTCTCCAAACATACAGCTTATATTTGTGACCATAAAGCTCTATTTTTGTCTCATCACTCCAGATTACAGTGTGCCAGAAGCTTTGAGATGTGTCAAGGTGTTGCTGGGCATATTGTAACCAGGCTTTTTTGTGGCATTGGCCCAGTAAAGGCTTCTTTCTGGCATCTCGACCATGCAGCTCATTTTTGTTCAAGTATCGTCGTATTGTGCTCCTTGGAACAACCACACTGTCTTTTTCCAGAGCAGCCTGTATATCTCCTGAGGTTACCTGTGGGATTTTCTTTGTATTCTGAACAATTCTTCTGGCAGTTGTGGCTGAAATCTTTCTTGGTCTACCTGACCTTGGCTTGTTATCAAGAGATCCAATAATTTTCCACTTCTTAGTAAGTGATTGAACAGCACTGACTGGCATTTTCAAGGCTTTGCATATCTTGACTATTTATACACAGACACTAATTGCAATTTAAAAAGCCACAGGTGTGGGAAATTCACCTTTGATTGCCATTTTAACCTGTGAGTGTCACCTTGTGTGTCTGTAACAGGCCAAACATTCAAGGGTATGTAAACTTTTGATAAATGGTGTCATGAGATCACTATCACTTTTTAAATAATCAGTCTTATTTTCAAAATAAATGGCATCATTTTTACAATTTCTGTCAGGGTATGCAAACTTTTGAGCACAACTGTGTGTGTATGTATATATATATATATATATATATATATATATATATATATATATATATATATATATATAAAATCACATTCTTTCTACAAGTTGATAATAAATAAAGAATGTTCTGCTGATTTTGATCAAGATTACTAATATCTACTCTTTGTAAGCACGCAATAAATATGAATTTCTGAATCATAAAGAGTTGCAGACAGACATAATTAAATAATCTGAATATCCGCACCAATACAACAGACATTCACAATCATCTGCTCATATATCTGTAATTTCCATTAGACCAATCCCATCTTTAACATGACAATGCCTGAAATCTCCATTTTATTATCTCAATTTATATACAATATTTCCATTTTTGTAACCAGAGAAAATGAAAAGAATTTCTGAGACCTCGTTAGTCTTTAATTGGAATCTTGCTGATATTTTTAATTAAAACACTCCTCAACTGACAGGCCCCCCTCGGCACCATTTCTGCAGGGCTGGGACACCCCTCGTATATACAGTTAATGGAAGTTTAGTTTTCTTTTAGTATTGAAAATATCTTACTGTATACGGTAAGATTGTAACTTAGAATCAAATCAGTTTAGCTGTGGGAGATAATCACCTGGCAGCGCTCAGTTTGGACTTTGCAACATTGTGGCAGCATTGGCAGAGATTTGTCCATATGGTATCAAGCTGTTACTTCTGCCAATTCAAGGAAATAAAAACTAATGTACCATTTTCAATATTGCTGTGTACATTATCTTTTTCGGGTCCTTCTAATGCTATTTAAAGGGATGGTCTAGTTGTCAAAAGGGTTTTGTGTATTTATTAAATGTTTGTCAATACGATTAGTACTTAAAGAAAATAAATAAATTAAATGCAGCTTTTAAACATGACTTAATTGAACTGTAGTGATTCATGGACTAGCAGAGTTGCTTCTCTCCACCACAATTGGATATCCAGTGGTTGAGGGACATGTCCAAGAGGCTATCCTGGTAGTAAGGCATAAAGGTCAGCCTCCAGGGCAGATCCTCACCCACTCCCTGGACAAATACTGATTTTATTGCTAATCCATATAAAAAAGCAAATGAAATCGTATTGTATGATCATTGCAGTATATATATATATATATATATATATATATATATATATATATATATATATAAATAAATAAATAAATAGTACATTTGAGTTGATATTTGGATGAATAAGTTAAAAAACTTATTGCATGCTAAGAATTCCAAGAAATACAGTTATTACACTGCATTCTGGGAACCTGGGCAGGAAAGTGCAAATGTGCCCACAAAGGCTTCCCTCTTGTAATCCAATACCATTTTAAACATGGCTCCTTTAAGCATATGCCTGCTGTATAACACATCCTTAAACAAAGCTCAGGATGCATTATGCACAAACCAGGAATCCCACCCATGTACAGCTGTTTCAAGGTTACTGCCTCTCATCAGCGTGGGACCAGTTCCTAGCTTGTGCAGTAGATTTTGTGAGTAGGTAGTTCACCACAACAATCAATTAATATATGGTGGGCAAAAGAGCGATAGAAGCCTCCACCGTACAGTAATACAGAAAATAAATAGTACATCTGTGTCACATTTCTAAGGGCAAAAACAAGATAAAAACTATATATATATATATATATATATATATATATATATATATATATATATATATATATATATATCCTTCATTATATTACTGGATGAAGCAAACAACTTTTCATCCTCTTTCCACTCAGGTCAGTGCTGATGGTTATCAGTTTGAGATACCACACCGTTGAAACAAAAGTTTAACACATATGTAGATGAGGTACTTGAAGCAATGAACATAAACTTGATAGAGCTCAGAGGGGCAGTTGCTGATAGATGTGCCTGGCCTGCTGCTGTCCATATGGTTACGAAGAGTAGTGCATGACTGAATGACTAAAGAAGAAGAAAAAAAATGTTTTTGCTTCTCTTGCTCTAATGTTTGAGGTAGTTTGGATCAAGACCCTGTTCTAGGCCCCCCGTATACACCTCCCACCTCAGGAAGTTGATCAGCAGAAACCAATATAATTGATTCCAAAAAAGTATATTAAATATAAAAATAATACATTAAAGCTATATTTTACATTCTAAAACAAGCTGCCTATTTTAAGGGTAGTTAAAAAGAGTATACTTCAAATATAGGTCTCAGTGGCCCATAAACATTTATATTTGGGGTAGTGAGAATGGTTATTGAACTAGTAGTGGATACAAGGAGCAGGTTCCCAGACAGGATACTGTAACAAAGAAACCCAACAGTAACATGTCTAACACATGTATTACATACGCCCCATTGTAGGTTTATTTTATGTAGGTTGCTCTGGCCAAATATTTGCTACAGGATCCAATCACCTTATTACATGTGATGAATTCTGAAGGCTGCAGCACCTTATACAGCAAAAAGATTTGTATAATGTGACCCCTTTGTCACAATGGCACAGAGAGGGCTCCTAAACACTAGGACTAATTGATCAAGCTGTCAGAAAGCATGAGAGTAAACCTGATAATAGGACTTTCAGTGCACACAGGGACACCGAGCGCTTGACAGCAGCCAGGAAATATGGCCGAGCGCTCGCTGTTTATTTGCAGCGCACATCTGGGAGACCGACAGTTTAAGGTTTGACAGAGCGATGGGTGTCAAGGAGGTGCAGGAGACGGAAATGAGATACCTCACAAGGAGCCTGTGCCTGTTAATAAATACTGCGGGGTATCCTTCAGGTGACAGACACGGCCAAGGTTACAAAAAAAGGGAATTTATTCTATTAATTTCATTTATAGCCAAAGCACAGACAGTAAAGTGAATCCGGGATAGTGTTAGAACAAACCTGCCATGAAATACAACTTACAGGCATGCCGGCTTCGCCATGCTTAACCCTTTCATTGCAAAGCGGCCAGCATGAAATGAAAAGATATTTCTCTATTTTATACTGTATTGTTACATTATAATTACTGCTGTTGTGTTGCAACTTTTCTAGATACGATACAATGTGTTATCTGCCCCTCCAGCCGGCAGCCACATACCTTCACAATGTGCTATCTGCCCCTCAAGCTGGGCGACCACATCGCCAGAATGTGCTATCTGCCCCTCAAGCCGGGCGATGTCATCGCCACTATGTGCTCTCTGCCCCTCCAGCGGGCAGCTACATACCTTCACAATGTGCTCTCTGCCCCTCAAGCCGGGCAGGCACACAACTCCCCAATGTGCTATCTGCCCCTCAAGCCGGGCAGACACACAACTCCCCAATGTGCTATCTGTCCCTCAAGCCGGGCAGGCACACAACTCCCCAATGTGCTATCTGTCCCTCAAGCCGGGCAGGCACACAACTCCCCAATGTGCTATCTGCCCCTCAAGCCGGGCAGGCACACAACTCCACAATGTGCTATCTGTCCCTCAAGCCGGACAGGCACACAACTCCCCAATGTGCTATCTGTCCCTCAAGCCGGGCAGACACACAACTCCACAATGTGCTATCTGTCCCTCAAGCCGGGCAGGCACACAACTCCCCAATGTGCTATCTGTCCCTCAAGCCGGGCAGGCACACAACTCCCCAATGTGCTATCTGCCCCTCAAGCCGGGCAGGCACACAACTCCACAATGTGCTATCTGTCCCTCAAGCCGGACAGGCACACAACTCCCCAATGTGCTATCTGTCCCTCAAGCCGGGCAGGCACACAACTCCACAATGTGCTATCTGTCCCTCAAGCCGGGCAAGCACACAACTCCCCAATGTGCTATCTGCCCCTCAAGCCGGGCAAGCACACAACTCCACAATGTGCTATCTGTCCCTCAAGCCGGACAGGCACACAACTCCCCAATGTGCTATCTGTCCCTCAAGCCGGGCAGGCACACAACTCCACAATGTGCTATCTGTCCCTCAAGCCGGGCAGACACACAACTCCACAATGTGCTATCTGTCCCTCAAGCCGGGCAGACACACAACTCCCCAATGTGCTATCTGCCCCTCAAGCCGGGCAGGCACACAACTCCACAATGTGCTATCTGTCCCTCAAGCCGGGCAGACACACAACTCCCCAATGTGCTATCTGTCCCTCAAGCCGGGCAAGCACACAACTCCCCAATGTGCTATCTGTCCCTCAAGCCGGGCAAGCACACAACTCCCCAATGTGCTATCTGTCCCTCAAGCCGGACAGGCACACAACTCCACAATGTGCTATCTGTCCCTCAAGCCGGGCAAGCACACAACTCCCCAATGTGCTATCTGTCCCTCAAGCCGGGCAAGCACACAACTCCCCAATGTGCTATCTGTCCCTCAAGCCGGACAGGCACACAACTCCACAATGTGCTATCTGTCCCTCAAGCCGGACAGGCACACAACTCCACAATGTGCTATCTGTCCCTCAAGCCGGGCAGGCACACAACTCCCCAATGTGCTATCTGTCCCTCAAGCCGGGCAGGCACACAACTCCCCAATGTGCTATCTGTCCCTCAAGCCGTGCAGGCACACAACTCCCCAATGTGCTATCTGTCCCTCAAGCCGGGCAGACACACAACTCCCCAATGTGCTATCTGTCCCTCAAGCCGGACAGACACACAACTCCCCAATGTGCTATCTGCCCCTCAAGCCGGACAGGCACACAACTCCCCAATGTGCTATCTGCCCCTCAAGCCGTGCAGGCACACAACTCCACAATGTGCTATCTGACCCTCAAGTCGGGCAGGCACACAACTCCACAATGTGCTATCTGCCCCTCAAGCCGGGCAGGCACACAACTCCACAATGTGCTATCTGTCCCTCAAGCCGGACAGGCACACAACTCCACAATGTGCTATCTGTCCCTCAAGCCGGGCAGGCACACAACTCCCCAATGTGCTATCTGCCCCTCAAGCCGGGCAGGCACACAACTCCCCAATGTGCTATCTGTCCCTCAAGCCGGGCAGGCACACAACTCCCCAATGTGCTATCTGTCCCTCAAGCCGGGCAGGCACACAACTCCCCAATGTGCTATCTGCCCCTCAAGCCGGGCAGACACACAACTCCCCAATGTGCTATCTGTCCCTCAAGCCGGGCAGGCACACAACTCCACAATGTGCTATCTGTCCCTCAAGCCGGGCAGGCACACAACTCCCCAATGTGCTATCTGCCCCTCAAGCCGGGCAGGCACACAACTCCCCAATGTGCTATCTGCCCCTCAAGCCGTGCAGGCACACAACTCCACAATGTGCTATCTGTCCCTCAAGCCGGACAGGCACACAACTCCCCAATGTGCTATCTGCCCCTCAAGCCGTGCAGACACACAACTCCGCAATGTGCTATCTGCCCCTCAAGCCGTGCAGACACACAACTCCGCAATGTGCTATCTGTCCCTCAAGCCGGGCAGGCACACAACTCCCCAATGTGCTATCTGTCCCTCAAGCCGGGCAAGCACACAACTCCACAATGTGCTATCTGTCCCTCAAGCCGGGCAGGCACACAACTCCCCAATGTGCTATCTGCCCCTCAAGCCGGGCAGACACACAACTCCCCAATGTGCTATCTGTCCCTCAAGCCGGGCAGACACACAACTCCACAATGTGCTATCTGTCCCTCAAGCCGGGCAGACACACAACTCCCCAATGTGCTATCTGTCCCTCAAGCCGGGCAGACACACAACTCCCCAATGTGCTATCTGTCCCTCAAGCCGGGCAGGCACACAACTCCACAATGTGCTATCTGCCCCTCAAGCCGGGCAGGCACACAACTCCACAATGTGCTATCTGCCCCTCAAGCCGGGCAGACACACAACTCCCCAATGTGCTATCTGTCCCTCAAGCCGGGAAGGCACACAACTCCACAATGTGCTATCTGTCCCTCAAGCCGGGCAGGCACACAACTCCCCAATGTGCTATCTGCCCCTCAAGCCGGGCAGACACACAACTCCCCAATGTGCTTTCTGCCCCTCAAGCCGTGCAGGCACACAACTCCACAATGTGCTATCTGACCCTCAAGTCGGGCAAGCACACAACTCCCCAATGTGCTATCTGTCCCTCAAGCCGTGCAGGCACACAACTCCCCAATGTGCTATCTGTCCCTCAAGCCGGACAGCACCTCAAACCCATCACCTACCCAAATCAGGCTGGTGATAAATCCAAATCAGGCCAAACTGCTAGAAATATTCATTGTGAGATTATGTTTATTTTAAATATTATTATCACCTTTGTTATAAAACGCTGGCATATTCTGTAGAGCGGGATCATGTGAATACAAAAGACAAAGTAAAAGTGCAACACGCGGCTCATTAGAGGGTGTAGTCTCATCTGGATAGTGCACAATATTCACAAAGAGATTATATGAGTCTGAGCCTGCGCCCCATATGTGTGAGGTACGGACCCTGCATTATGTATAAGTATATTAGCCTAATCCTGAATTAATCAGCAGAATATGCACACACACCACACACATATATATTAGAGTAATTATCAGTTAAAAATGACGGTATTACTGAATTTCATTGGGAAGATAGTTGCAAAACAGAAACATTAATTGATAGAACTTTGTAAAAATATAATGCAATACAATTTTTATTTTATTTTATTCTTTTTTTTTCGTTTTTTTATATATTCTCAATTTCTCTCCCTTGTCTCTCTACCCCTCTCCCTTCCTCTATCTCCTCTCCCCTCCCTTTATTTCTGTCTTTCTTTCCCACTATCACTCTCTTCTCACCTTACCTTTCCCCTAACTCTCCATTCCTCTATCCTCTCCCTTGTCTTTCTCCTTTCCTCTCTCTTTCATATACACTCTCCGTTCCTCTTTTTTCCACTTTCTCTTTCTCCTTTTCTGTCTTTGCTCTCCCTTCTCTTTCTCTCTCTCTCTCCCTGTCCTTCCCCTTCTCTCTCTCTTCCCTGCTCTCCTTTCCCCTGTCTCTTTCTGTACTCTCCTTTCCCCTGTCTCTTTCTGTACTCTCCTTTCCAATGTCTCTTTCTCCACTCTCCTTTCCCCTGTCTCTTTCTTCACTCTCCTATCCTCTCTCCCTTCTCTATTTGTTTTCTGTATTTGCTCATCTGTTCTCTCCTTTCCCACACCTCTTTTCTCCACTCTCCTTTCCCCTGTCTCTTTCTCCACTCTCCGTTCCTCTTTCCTCCACTTTCTCTTTCTCCTTTTCTGTCTGCTCTCCCTTCTCTCTCTCTCTCTCCCTGTCCTTCCCCTTCTCTCTCTCTTCTCTGCTCTCCTTTCCCCTGTCTCTTTCTCCACTCTCCGTTCCTCTTTCCTCCACTTTCTCTTTCTCCTTTTCTGTCTGCTCTCCATTCTCTCTCTCTCCCTGTCCTTCCCCTTCTCTCTCTCTTCTCTGCTCTCCTTTCCCCTGTCTTTCTCCACTCTCCTTTCCCTGTCTCTTTCTCCACTCTCCTTTCCCCTGTCTTTTTCTCCACTCTCCTTTCCCCTGTCTCTTTCTCCACTCTCCTTTCCCCTGTCTCTTTCTCCTCTCTCCCTTCTCTATTTGTTTTCTGTATTTGCTCATCTGTTCTCTCCTTTCCCATACCTCTCTTCTCTGCTCTCCTTTCCCCTGTCTCTTTCTCCACTCTCCTTTCCCCTGTCTCTTTCTCCACTCTCCTTTCCTCTCTCCCTTCTCTATTTGTTTTCTGTATTTGCTCATCTGTTCTCTCCTTTCCCATACCTCTCTTCTCTGCTCTCCTTTCCCCTGTCTTTTTCTCCACTCTCCTTTCCCCTGTCTCTTTCTCCACTCTCGTTTCCCCTGTCTCTTTCTCCATTCCTCTATCCTCTCCCTTCTCTTTCTCCTTTCCTCTCTCTTTCGTCTCCACTCTTCGTTCCTCTTTCCTCTACTTTTTCCTTCTCCTTTTCTGTCTTTGCTCTCCCTTCTCTCTCTTCTCCACTCATTTCCCCAGTCTCTTTCTCCACTCTCTTTTCCCCTGTCTCTTTCTCCACTCTCCTTTCCTCTTTGTTTTCTGTATATCCTCATCTGTTCTCTCCTTTCCCACACCTCTCTTGTCCACTCTCCTTTCCCCTGTCTCTTTCTCCACTCTCCGTTCCTCTTTCCTCCACTTTCTCTTTCTCCTTTTCTGTCTGCTCTCCCTTCTCTCTCTCTCTCTCCCTGTCCTTCCCCTTCTCTCTCTCTTCTCTGCTCTACTTTCCCCTGTCTCTTTCTCCACTCTCCGTTCCTCTTTCCTCCACTTTCTCTTTCTCCTTTTCTGTCTGCTCTCCCTTCTCTCTCTCTCTCTCCCTGTCCTTCCCCTTCTCTCTCTCTTCTCTGCTCTCCTTTCCCCTGTCTCTTTCTCCACTCTCCTTTCCCTGTCTCTTTCTCCACTCTCCTTTCCCCTGTCTTTTTCTCCACTCTCCTTTCCCCTGTCTCTTTCTCCACTCTCCTTTCCCCTGTCTCTTTCTCCTCTCTCCCTTCTCTATTTGTTTTCTGTCTTTGCTCATCTGTTCTCTCCTTTCCCATACCTCTCTTCTCTGCTCTCCTTTCCCCTGTCTCTTTCTCCACTCTCCTTTCCCCTGTCTCTTTCTCCACTCTCCTTTCCTCTCTCCCTTCTCTATTTGTTTTCTGTATTTGCTCATCTGTTCTCTCCTTTCCCATACCTCTCTTCTCTGCTCTCCTTTCCCCTGTCTTTTTCTCCACTCTCCTTTCCCCTGTCTCTTTCTCCACTCTCCTTTCCCCTGTCTCTTTCTCCTCTCTCCCTTCTCTATTTGTTTTCTGTATTTGCTCATCTGTTCTCTCCTTTCCCATACCTCTCTTCTCTGCTCTCCTTTCCCCTGTCTCTTTCTCCACTCTCCTTTCCCCTGTCTCTTTCTCCACTCTCCTTTCCTCTCTCCCTTCTCTATTTGTTTTCTGTATTTGCTCATCTGTTCTCTCCTTTCCCACACCTCTCTTCTCCGTTCTCCTTTCCCCTGTCTCTTTCTCCACTCTCGTTTCCCCTGTCTCTTTCTCCATTCCTCTATCCTCTCCCTTCTCTTTCTCCTTTCCTCTCTCTTTCGTCTCCACTCTTCGTTCCTCTTTCCTCTACTTTTTCCTTCTCCTTTTCTGTCTTTGCTCTCCCTTCTCTCTCTTCTCCACTCATTTCCCCAGTCTCTTTCTCCACTCTCTTTTCCCCTGTCTCTTTCTCCACTCTCCTTTCCTCTTTGTTTTCTGTATATCCTCATCTGTTCTCTCCTTTCCCACACCTCTCTTGTCCACTCTCCTTTCCCCTGTCTCTTTCTCCACTCTCCGTTCCTCTTTCCTCCACTTTCTCTTTCTCCTTTTCTGTCTGCTCTCCCTTCTCTCTCTCTCTCTCCCTGTCCTTCCCCTTCTCTCTCTCTTCTCTGCTCTCCTTTCCCCTGTCTCTTTCTCCACTCTCCGTTCCTCTTTCCTCCACTTTCTCTTTCTCCTTTTCTGTCTGCTCTCCCTTCTCTCTCTCTCTCTCCCTGTCCTTCCCCTTCTCTCTCTCTTCTCTGCTCTCCTTTCCCCTGTCTCTTTCTCCACTCTCCTTTCCTTGTCTCTTTCTCCACTCTCCTTTCCCCTGTCTTTTTCTCCACTCTCCTTTCCCCTGTCTCTTTCTCCACTCTCCTTTCCCCTGTCTCTTTCTCCTCTCTCCCTTCTCTATTTGTTTTCTGTCTTTGCTCATCTGTTCTCTCCTTTCCCATACCTCTCTTCTCTGCTCTCCTTTCCCCTGTCTCTTTCTCCACTCTCCTTTCCCCTGTCTCTTTCTCCACTCTCCTTTCCTCTCTCCCTTCTCTATTTGTTTTCTGTATTTGCTCATCTGTTCTCTCCTTTCCCATACCTCTCTTCTCTGCTCTCCTTTCCCCTGTCTTTTTCTCCACTCTCCTTTCCCCTGTCTCTTTCTCCACTCTCCTTTCCCCTGTCTCTTTCTCCTCTCTCCCTTCTCTATTTGTTTTCTGTATTTGCTCATCTGTTCTCTCCTTTCCCATACCTCTCTTCTCTGCTCTCCTTTCCCCTGTCTCTTTCTCCACTCTCCTTTCCCCTGTCTCTTTCTCCACTCTCCTTTCCTCTCTCCCTTCTCTATTTGTTTTCTGTATTTGCTCATCTGTTCTCTCCTTTCCCACACCTCTCTTCTCCGCTCTCCTTTCCCCTGTCTCTTTCTCCACTCTCGTTTCCCCTGTCTCTTTCTCCATTCCTCTATCCTCTCCCTTCTCTTTCTCCTTTCCTCTCTCTTTCGTCTCCACTCTTCGTTCCTCTTTCCTCTACTTTTTCCTTCTCCTTTTCGGTCTTTGCTCTCCCTTCTCTCTCTTCTCCACTCATTTCCCCAGTCTCTTTCTCCACTCTCTTTTCCCCTGTCTCTTTCTCCACTCTCCTTTCCTCTTTGTTTTCTGTATTTCCTCATCTGTTCTCTCCTTTCCCACACCTCTCTTGTCCACTCTCCTTTCCTCTCTATCTCCCTTTCTGTATTTGCTCTAATTTCCTCTCTCCTCTCCCTTCTCTTTCTCCTTTTCTGCTCTCCTTTCCCCCCTAACTCCGCTCCCGGCTGATGTGGTGATGCGGGACTATGGCGTAATGTGGGCGGGGCTACAGAGCACTATATATGGTGGACGGGGTGTGTGGAGTCAGCGCTGCAGGGCGCCTGCACATAGTGTTGTCGTACGTGACAGAGACTGTCTTTTGTATTATAAGATGTATATATATTTGTGGGCACATTTGCATGTCCCAGCTCAGCTTCCCAGAATGCAGTGTAATAACTGTTTTTCTCGGAATTCTGAGCTGGAAACAGTTTTTTTTAACTTGTTTTAGACATTCAAATGTGAACACAGATGTACTATTTATTTACTGTACTACTGTACGGTGGAGGGCTTCTATCGCTCTTTTGCCCACCATATTATAAATGATTGTTGTGGTGAACTACCTACTCATAAGGGCCACAACACAAGCTGGGATCCCGCTCCATGCTGATGATAGGCACGAATTTTGAAACGGCTGTCCATGGGTAGGATTCCCAGCTTGTGTATAATCCAACCTTCACTTTGCCTATAGTTTGGGGCATACTCTTCTATTTAGTTCTATTGCTAAATGACTGTTCAAAGTGTCAATTTTTCTACAGAACTGAATACAAATCTTATCTGATTCCAGGTTTCCAGGAACAGAGGCAAAGTGCGTGTTGCCACTAAAGCACAATCACATATATAGTTGTGAGCATGCGGGCCGTTGCTCACGCTTGCAGGCTCGCGTAGCGAGGGCAGCGGGCGAGGGCCTCAGTTGCTGGCATGGAGCGCCGAAGGCGCTCCATGCCAGCAACTGCGACCCTCGCAAACTTTACTTCGCAACGCAAACAACACGAGACACCAATTACGACACTCGCAAACTTTACCTCGCAACGCAAACAACATACGACACACGTTAACACACATTACGACCTCGCAACACTCGGACGCAACTCGCGAACATTACAAAATTCAAAACACAATAAATACACACAGCACATACATAAAAAGCTTACCTACAGCAAGAGGGAGCATCCAGGACCTCAAAAATGCAACTTACACCTCGATTTCACTCAAAATAAAAGAGTTTACATACTAATAAAATTGCTAAGCGACAGAAAAAATGTCCGCCGAACAAAACGAAAACGAGGCTACACACGCAAACACCATACGAGACACGTTAGCACACATTACGACCTCGCAAAAATCGGACGCAACACGCGAACATAAAAACATTTAAAACACAATAAACACACACACATAAAAAGCTTACCTACAGCAAGAGGAACCATCCAGCACCTCAAAAATGCAAGTTACACCTTCATTTAACTCAAAATAAAAGAGTTTAGACACTAATAAAATCACTAAGCGAGAGAAAAAATGGCAGACGAACCAAATGAAAACGAGGCTACAGCACTCTAAACACGGAAAACACAACAACACACTCGCAAAACACAAAAGACCTACGGATAATCCGTGAAGACGCATACCACACATTACCTGCCATTTTACGCCAATGTGGAAGTACACCACTACGCTAACGTTTAGGGCTCGCGCACGCACACTATTACACTGCACACATTCACCACGCTTACACAGCAGCTCCACACCACTAATGCTGCAGCAACATTAACACAGATTGCCAGCTCTTCAACACAATGCTTCAAAATAGGTACACTATATTCATTTATTAATGTATTATATATTTCATTATTACACACCAAACAGCATTAGCTACCTTACAATTTCATTGCCGTCATTTTTTGACGGGCAATTCGCTAGTTAAATATAATAATTAAAAATGAAAGACTCTTTATTTTAAATATTGCAGAAATGTTTTAAATATTATAAAGATAAGTTCTTCATAAGAGCATACTATAAATATGACGCTACAGTGGTACTGTCACAGTCAGGGGCGGAACTACCGCTGGTGCCCGCCATGCCATCCGACTCCACCCCTGTTACTCCTGGGCACCCTCGGCCTCACCAGCATCTGTTCTTTTCTGCCTTCAGCAGGGGCAGGGAATCCCAAATGACATCACATACATGTGATGTCATACAGGATTCCCTGCCCAGCTATTAGACACGCAGCAGGGGAGGCATAGAAACGTGGAAGCTGGTATATCAGCAGGAAGCAGGTTTTTTAACATGTTTTAGACATTCAAATGTGAACACAGATGTACTATTTATTTACTGTACTACTGTACGGTGGAGGGCTTCTATCGCTCTTTTGCCCACCATATTATAAATGATTGTTGTGGTGAACTACCTACTCATAATTTCCACAACACAAGCTGAGATCCCGCTCCATGCTGATGATAGCCAGTAAGCTTGAAACCGCTGTACATGGGTAGGATTCCCAGCTTGTGTATACTCCAACCTTGGCTTTGCATAAAAGCTGTGTAATGCAGCAGGCATAAGCTTAAAGGAAGCCATGTTTAATATGGTTATGGATTGAAGAACAAAGCATTTGTGGGCACATTTGCATGTCCCTGCTCAGCTTCCCAGAATGCAGTGTAATAACTGTATTTCTCGGAATTCTGAGCTGGAAGCAGGTTTTTTAACTTCAAATGTGAACACAAATGTATAATATATATATATATATATATATATATATATATATATATATATATATATATATATATAAAATATGAGTTAGCACCAGGGCCCTCCTTTCACTATCTCCACCACGGGTCCTACTGTATTTTTGAAAGTTTAGGACGCTGGTTACAATTTATTTTCCTCTTTACAGTATAAATACCGTCTATCCCAAGGCACCCCCTCCCATTTAGTACAGATCATGTACTAATAAACGCTTTAAACAAACAGTGCCCGTCCTCCCGTCCCAGTGACATTGCCATAGGAACCTTATTTATGGATTTATAAAGCCGTTGCGTTCTTGCAGCCTCATTAAATGGAAGCCTCATTTAGCAGGACATTTATACAATGGGCTCACTGACATGCTGTGATAAATAGCTGCATAAGATCCTTCAGCAATGTTCATCACCTCATCCATAGTGTGAGTAAACACCGCGCCAACTCTGACAAAGCCATGTCCTGAGACGCAGGAAGTGAAGAAACATGAAGCACCAAAGTAGGTTACCCTCAAAGAGAATAAATAGCGGAAATTATAGGATTTAAGGAGATTGACATGTCTCAGGGTGCAGGACAGCCTCTCAGATAATTACCTGGGTAGGAAGCCTTCCTGTAATGTGACTCCTGAAAGATAAAAGAGCTTGTCTGATGAATGAGAGGCCCCGACCTTTATACTCATGTCACAGACATAATAAGAAGGGATTTAGGAATGAAGGGAGCTGGGCTATTCAGATAGAATGGAGACTGGTGAAAGCAGTATGACTGTGAGAGGGGGCGACATGAAAGGGTTAGCACCAGAAATATAACAACCAACAGACTCACCTAACCTGCTCGTTCATTTCACCTAAAAAACTTGGCTTAATGGATCTTGGGTTGGCCTCATACTTATCTCAAGAATCAGGCCAACATGAGATGTCTGCCCCATCTACTCCTGCTTGAGATCTCTCCCATATCTACTGGGCTATTCGGATAGATTGGAGACTGGTGAAGTCAGTGTGACTATGAGAGGGGGCGACATGAAAGGGTTGGCACCAGTGTACCAAGCCCAGAAATACAACAACCAACAGGCTCATCTCATCTGCCGTTCTATTTACCGAAAAAGCTTGGCTTAATGAATCTTGGGTTTGGTCTTATGCTTATCCCAATAATTCCTTGACTGTGTTTGCCCCGTCTACTCTTACTTGAAGGCGTTTCCTCTTATCAACTAGGCTATTCGGAAAGAATCGAGACTGGTCAAATCAGTGTGACTGTGAGAGGTGAGCTACATGAAAGGGTTGGCACCAGTGTACCATGCACAGAAATATAACAACCAACAGGCTCAACTAACCTGCTCGTTCATTTTACCAAAAAAAAGCTTGGCTTAATGAATCTCAGGTTGGCCTCATGCTTATCTCAAGAATCAGGCCAACATGAGATGTCTGCCCCATCTACTCCTCCTTGAGATCTCTTCCGTAACTACGGGACTATTCAGATAGATAGGAGACTGGTGAAATCAGTGTGACTGTGAGAGGTGAGCGACATGAAATGGTTGGCACCAGTGTATACCAAGCCCAGAAATATTACAACCAACAGGCTCATCTAGTCTGCCCATTCTTTTTTTTTACCTAATAAGCTTGGCTTAATGAGTCTCACGTTGGCCTTATGCCACTTATCTACCACCCTCTTACTAAGGTTGTGTTTTCGCATATTATCATATAGCAGTGACCAACTTGAAACCCCACTAATGCAACCCATTACTGCCCCTTCATCTTGTCCCACACCAGTCCTCCCTCTCGCCCCCAATACAGTTAAGAACAAACCTGAGCATTTTAGTCACATCATCCAGCTCCATATATAAACATCTAGATGGCCGATCAGCCTTGTCAGAGCCCTGCTCTATTTCTACCCAAAGCTGAGATGATGGTCTGTTTCCGGATGCCTCTCCAACACCCTCCCATCCCTCAGAGTGTGAGGTGGGTGAGCAGCAAGCTGTGAATCTCCATATTGCATCTCATAATGCAAGCACAGCACTGCCAGCAGCTTCCTACCAGTCCACATGGCTATGTAATTTAACCTCTATTGCGTCACTTTCTTTACAGGACCTTTACAGGACCTTATCAAGCTTTTCCCTTCTTGTAAAGGGGCTTGTGTACCTTAATAAAGCTGTGAGATATACCATGTAGGGTCACCCAAGATGGGCAGGTCATAAGAGAGAGATCAGACAAATTGTGGTCCACTGGATAAGGAGCTGGCAACCCACTCCTGTGTTTTTGCCAAGAAAACCATATGGAAAAGCACAACCCGAGACATAACAATATGACAAGATATGTCTGGCGTGCAGTGGCCTAAAGGGTCACGGAGAGGTGGAGATGGATAGATGAGGTAATTGAAGCAATGAACATGAGTTTGAGAGAGCTCAGAAGGTGTTGAAGAAAAACATATCCACAAACCGACATTCTATTCCAAAACCCAGTCATGATACCAAAACACAGAGGCCTCTGATTTTCTTCACTTTATTTGGACACGCGCGTGGATCAGCAGCAGAATAGCATTCACAATGTCTGCAGACAACACATATATACAAAGCATAACCTTTTATAGTAGTTCCACATACAGAAAATAGTATGTTCCATCACATCTTCTTTTAGGTCAATAAAAGATTATTTATATTTGTAAGCCAATTAAAAGGAGAACACGTACAAGAGCATGCATCAAAATCATGCATGCTGTATGCTTACTGTATGCTTACATCATTGCGCACCTTCATTTGCAGTAAACATCCTATCTCAACCTTCACTTGGAGAACATTTTGTTTTGATTTCAGTTGTCTTCTAGTAAACTGCTGATTTAGGAAAATTCATACTTAACTGTTTCAGAGCTTACATCTAGCACTACAAAAAGTGCTACAAAGGTAATAACAAGGTATAATACGTATATATATATTTATATATATATATATATATATATATATATATATATATATATGCTTATACTTAGAGGGTATGAATATTTGTATTTTACCCCAACAAAGGGCAGTGTCTAACAGATGCTTTTGTCCACAGGGTCACAAAGAGTTGGACACGACTGAATGACTAAACAACAAGCTTTAATCACTTGCTGATGACCATTTCACCAATATATGGAAATATTCTGTTTTATATGAGTTCTGGGCACATGGAGACACTGATCATGTATGCCCCCACTGTGTAGTCTCCAACAAGCCCCATTACATGGCAATACCATAACCTGCTGGATACAAACCCACCCTGTAGTCTGATTTTATAAAATGAAGACCACCACAAGAGCTTGCAATCTTTTTCAGTTCTTGCTTTAATCTTAATAAACCTTACAATTTATTACTCCTTGAAAATGCCTATACATATTAGCATCTCACAATGTGTTTACTGATTAGAATAAGTTCCTTTTTTCTTTAACATTTTAATACAAAAGACTCTCAAAGCCTCCCTATTTTTACTTTAGAAACCCAGGATTTAGACTATCCAAATGATTTGTCATCCAAGTTCAGCCCCTTAACATACACAATGATCCAACAATATATTATTAACCTGATAAAAAGGGGTTAAACATGTCTTACAACCCCCCTTTCATCTTGATGTTATAGCACAAAACCAAACTAAATTGCATAGAATAAACTAGCGCGGATGTGAGAGGGCGCAGCGCGGCGGCGGGTAAGATGAGAGGTGATGTGGGGCCTGGGTATGAGCAGACAATATTCAGTTTCATACTCCGGTCTGTGTTTGGTCTACACAACAGGAAATGAAATATTTTAAACTAATTTGGGTTCTTGTAATTGAATCTGCCTACTTCAATTTAAACACCTCAAGAAAAGAAAAAAGACTTGGAAGAAAATATTTTTCCTGCCCAGAATTTCTATGAAGTATTTGCACAGCTTGGTGGGTCACATATATATATATATAGTAAATAAATAGTACATCTGTGTTCACATTTGAATGTCTAAAACAAGTTAAAAAAAACCTGCTTCCAGCTCAGAGTTCTGAGAAATACAGTTATTACACTGCATTCTGGGAAGCTGAGCTGGGACATGCAAATGTGCCCACAGATGCTTTTTTATATATATATATCCGTTGCTATGCCTAAAACTGTGAAATACAGTAAGCATATGCTTAAAAGGAGCCATGTTTAAAATGGTTTGGATTGACAGAGTGATGGTGCATTATGTGGCCTCATTTGCATGTCCCGCCCAGTTTTCCCAGACTGCAGTGCATATACTGTATTTCTGAGAAATTTGAGCAGGAAATACGTTTTTATCAACTTATTTTTAGACATTCAAATAGAATCACTAATGTACTATTCCTTATTTGTACTACTGTACTTTGTACGGTGGAGGGCTTCTATCACTCTTAGCCCACCATACGTGAAACAATTGCTGTAAAGAACATATATAGTTGTGAGCGTACGAGTTGTTGCTAACGCGTGCGGGCTCGCATAGCGAGCCCGCGGCCCTCGCGAAGCATAGCGAGGGCTGCAGGCGAGGGCCTCAGTTGCTGGCATGGAGCGCCGAAGGCGCTCCTTGCCAGCAACTGCGACCCTCGCAAAATTTACGTTAAAACGCAAACAACACAACAACCGCGACTCTCGCAAACTTTACCTCGAAACGCAAAAAACATATGAGACACGTTACCACACATTATGACCTCGTAAAAATCAGCCGCAACTCGCGAACATCACAAAATTAAAAACACAATAAATACACACAGCACATAGATAAAAAGCTTACCTACAGCAACAGGGAGCATCCAGGACCTCAAAAAAACAAGTTACACCTTTATTTCACTAAAAATAAAAGAGTTTAGACACTAAAAAAAATCGCTAATCGAGAGAAAAAATGGCCGCCGAACAAAACGAAAACAAGGCTACAGCACTCTAAACTCGCAAAACACCACAAAAGACCTACGGATATTCCGCTAAGACGCATACCACACATTAGCCGCCATTTTACGCTAATGCAGAAGTACACGACTACGCTAACGGTTTGGTCTTGCGCACGCACAGTATTACACTGCACACATTCATCACGCTTACACAGCACCTCCACACCACTAATGCTGCAGCAACATCAAAACAGATTGCAGCTCTTCATCACAATGCTTCAAAATAGGTAAAGTATATTCATTTATTAATGTATTATATATTTCATTATTATACACCAAACAGCATTAGCTACCTTACAATTTCATTGCCGTCATTTTTTGACGGGCAATACTCTAGTATATATATATATATATAGGCACGTCCATAAAGAGGCACATGATGTCACAGTGTGAACCGTAGAATCACAATATATAAGGAGTAAACTATTATTATTATGTATTAGAATTATTAACTCTTTGCTAACATTGACATCCCCGTCTGGATCGCTACCTCAATGAAGCTGTGAGCTATACCATGTAGAGTTACCCAAGATGGGCAGGTCATAGAAGAGGTCAGACAAATTGCGACCCGCTGGAGAAGGAACTGGCAATCCACTCCAATATCTTTGCCATGAAAACCTTATGGACAAGCACAACCAGCGAGTGTGCCTAGTGTGCTGTGGTCCATAGGGTCATGGAGAGTCGAACATGACTGAATAATTAAACAACAACATCACTGACATTATGTAAAAATAAATACAGACACAAAAGACTATCAGTTCTTAAAATCTGCCCTTTTTGGCATTAAAACACCAGGATTTAGAAAATCTAAATATTTTGTTATATTTCCCAGAATTCTGAGCAGGAATCATTTTTTTTGTACTTGTTTTAGACATTTAGTCTATTTATTTACTGTACTACTGTACGGCGGGGGCTTCTATCGCTCTTTTTCCCACCATATTATAAATGTTTGTTGTGGTGAACTACCTACTCATAAGGGCCACAACACAAGCTAAGGATCCCGCCCCAGCTGATGATAGGCAGTAACCTTGAAACAGCTGTCAGTGGGTAGGACTCCCAGCTTGTGTATAATCCAACCTTGGCTTTGCAGAAAAGCTGTGTAATGCAGCGGGCATAATCTTAAAGGAAGCCATGTTTAAAATGGTTATGGATTGAAGAACAAAGCATGTGTGGGCACATTTGCATGTCCCTGCGCAGCTTCCCAGAGTGCAGTGTAATAACTGTATTTCTCTGAATTCTGAGCAGGAAGCAGGTTTTTTAAATTGTTTTAGACATTCAAATGTGAATACAAATGTACTATTTATAGCGAGCCTGCGGCCCTCGCAAAGCGAGGGCCGCAGTTGCTGGCATGGAGCGCCTAGGCGCTCCATGCCAGCAACTGTGGACCTCGCAAAATTAACAGACTTATGACACAAAAATACAAGACGCGTTACGACTCATTATGACCTCGCAAAAAACGCCCAAAACCCGCGAACATGAAAACATGAAAAACTCAATAAATACACACAACAAATACATTAAAAGCTTACCTACAGCAAGGAGGGGCACCCAGGACCTCGAAAACTGAAGTTACATCTCCATTTAACTCGAAATAAAAGAGTTTAGACACCCGAAAATCCCCTAAGTGAGAGAAAAAATGGCCGCCGAACAAAACAAAAACGAGGCTAAAGGACCCTAAACACGCAAAACACCACCAAACACCTACGGATTTTCCGAAAAAGTTGGACGACATCCGAAAACAAGGACGCCAAATCAGCCACAGCGGCATACCACACATTAGGCACCATTTTAGAACAATAACTTATACAATCCGGAAGTACACAGCTACCCTAACGGTTTGGTCTCGCGCACGCACACTATTACACTACACACATTCATGACGCTTACACAGCAGCTACACAGCACTAATGCTGCAGCAACATGAAAACAGATTGTCAGCTCTTCAACACAATGCTTCCTGCATATATTACTTCACAATAGGTAAAGTATATTCATTTCTTATTTTATTAATTATTCATTGCCATACCAAAAAAAAACACCAACGCTGCTCATAGCACACAAACAACCAAGAGCCCTGCAATGAGCGCCGAAGGATCTTAAAACACCAAAAAAATGTATTTCGCACACAAACAATCTTATTGCCTTAATTTTTTGACGGGCAAGTCGCTAGTAATATATAATACACAGCGTGGCCTATACTTGTCCCCAGATCCTGTACTTGTGCCCATAGACATCCAGTAAATGACACATCTACTCCGAGCTCTCAAGGAATGTCATTGTTATCTTCCCCTTTGCCCCCCGGGCTCCCCACACTCCCCCTTTCCTCACCTTGTCTTTGTTTATCAGCTCAGGAAGAATTGCCTTCCTCCAGTCACAGATATCTCTGGGAACCAAAGCCATTAAGATATTTCTGACCTCGGCCTGTGCTATTTTAACTGTCTCCTGTACAGGAAGGAACCATTAAAATAGGATAACAATGTCCTTGTACCCAGGCTGGAGCCTGATTGTGATTGATGTCTGAATAAATACACAATGGCAGCTCAGCACAGCCCGCCATACAGGGTGAGGAGGGGGAGGATTTCATTACAGGGGGGGCACTGATCCTTTATCAATAAACCAGTTAGTGTGTGAACCTGACACATGAACAGTAACAAATATCTCTATTTATTACACTGAGTGACACATTGTATCAAAATGCAAACTAAACATACACTAGTGATACATAAGGATCACACAAATATCCGAGTGATACAGTCTCAAAGTTATTATAATTAAGATTTTAGGAAGATGTTTAAGCATTATAAGTATTTAGAAATTCATAGGACATCCTTAAAACCAGATTGACCACTCAATACTTCTCTATTGTATAATAAATACCAATTACCCCATAGGTACAGTACCCTACACTGGATATTGGTTAAACCTTTTTTTCCAAAGTAAATTAATATACAAAGTAAATATATTTTGCATAAACTATTTTTTACTGTAGGCAGCCATTACCTTGACTGTACTGCTTGTTTGAGCTGCTTTCTCAATAGGAAGCATTTGATACAGTAATGGGTTTTCTGTTAGTGCTACCGAAAGTACTGGTACTAAGGATGACCATATTTCAATTATAAAGGTGTCTGTGCATTCAGGGTCTCCTCTACCTGTAGAAGCAGATTAGTAGAATGGCGCCCGCTCTATATACACAGATATACTGCAGAACAGACACATCCCTGGAGTCTCTTTACATAGATACTGCTGAACAAACACACTCCAGGATAGGCTCTCTCTCTCTCTTTCTCTCTCCCCCCCTTTCTCTCTACCTCTCTCATTCACTCTCTCCCCCTCTCTCTTTCTCTCTTCCCTCTCACCCTCTTTGTCTCTCTCTTTCTCTCTCTGTATGTGTATATATATATATATATGTATATATATAATGAGTATTGCAGTATATTATGATACCTTTTGTATTGGACAAACGTCTTATTTTGGCTCAACCTCTCTTTATCAAGTCTCAAGCAATACTAACATGAGATGGAACCCTCAGTTTGAATAAAAACAGCAGGTGCAGAGAGAGTGGAGACAGCATCTGACATCAGGTAAATACATATATGGGGAATAAACACAACATAGCATATAGAAACATATATACACATATTATATACACATATACATCAATATATACATGAAAAAGCAGAACACTGTAGTCCACGGTGATATCTTTCCTGTTGAACAAACATCTCACTTAGAGTGCTAAGTCTGTTATGGTATAAGAAGAAAAAAAATCACATGAAATTCTGATAATGTGTTAGAAAACCCAAGTCCATATTAAGTCCTGTGTTTTTAGTGTTGAAGAATGTGATCATCTTTATTTCAAATGCTTTCCGCTCTTGGATGCTTTTACATTTTCCTCTGAGTATTTTGATTTTTAGGTTTTGGATGGAGTGATCATTCTGGCTAAAATGGTGTCCCACTGGGCTACAATAACTGTCTTCATTATGTTTTCTTATTAAATGCCTGTGTAAATGTCATCCTTAAGTGCATTTTGTGGCTGGTTTCTCCAATGTAACAGCCTGTGTCACATAAAGTACATTGTATTATATAAACCACATTGGATGATGTACATTAATATGATGCTTTGATGTTATAGGTCTTGTTGTAATGTGTGGCTGTGTCGTCATTACAAATGTGTTGGCATAATTTAAAGGCACGTTTGTTACAAGGTTTAGTTCAATTTTTTAAATTCAGTTTTTCATTGGCCAATTTTCTGCTGTCAAGTTCTTGTTTCAGGTTTGGTGGTTGTTTAAATGCAAGGATGGGAGGTTTTGGGAATATATATTTTAATTCAGTATCTTCAACTAGTAATGGTTGTAAATCTTTGATGATATGTGGTCACTAGAGGTACAACACATTTTACTTATTAAAATATGTGATATTTGTGTGTCCCTCTACAAATCTTTTGCTTTACACCCCAAATCTGAGGGTTAGGAGACCAACACCATGTTGCAGCAAGCTGTGAAGTATGAGCAGCAAGCTGTGAATCTCCATATTGCATCTCATAATGCAAGCACAACAGCTTCCTATTCAGTGCTTGTACAGATTAGGGGCCCACAGCTGGGTAGAGGCACTTTGCTATTGGTAGAAAATTAGAAAATATTATTTTATTACATGAGAATAGCTGATAATTACTTATAGAAAGGTGATCTGATCACCATAGGGGTGATGTGATCATCTATATATATAAGTTTGGCTTTTTTTATTGCTTGCAAGGGGTGAATGGAAAAGTTGCAAAAGGGGGCGCCAAATTATTGTGCACAGGGGCCCGCCATTCAGCAGCTCCACCACTGTTCCTAATGTTCCACCATGTGATGCAACTTATAGTTTTGGAGGCAGCAACACATGAGTATATGGACCATTAGAAAGCTGCTGGCCATGCCATGTTAACTATAAGATGCAATATGGAGATTCACAGCTTACGAAGTAGAACTTTCTGAGGATAGTACGGGTATAGAGAATAAATTGGCAGCACTATTATATATCGAAGGACAGAGAAAAAGTAATAATAATTCATAACTGAATATATAATTGGGCTTTCATTATGTTACATGTAACTTCTACATTTAAAAGGCCGTGACTTGTTTTATTGCTACAGCATCCAATTAAATCTCTCCCAGCTATTTAAATGTTTGATGGAAATAATACACTAAGTGTGGGGTGGTGTTATATCCCTTATATACAATGCTTCTTCTTTTATATGTAATGTATAATGATTTGCTCTCATTAGCTTTAAGAGACGATCTCTATTCAGTCTCACAATCCCATCTGCACCTACAACACAAACTCCTCGCCTGCTGAAGGTGAGTTGGATTCTAATGGCAGGCTCTTTGTTGATTATAAATGAGGAATTGAGCAGCATATAAGGAACATAAACCAGAGCTTCCTTATCAAGGACACCGCTCCGAGGGTGCACAGCGCGCACAATTAGTGCCTGCACTTTATTAATTCACAATGTACAATAATGAACGAGGCAATTTACATAAGGATTTCATGCAGATTCCCTTCAGTCTTTTTAAATTAACAGAGCGAGGAGACCATAAAAAAATAGCAGGTTTTATGGGGCCAATCATTTCAGAGTTACTTCCTTTTCACTGCCTGATTGCATTTAACCCATTCACTACCATATAATGTAATTATATATATAACAAGGCATATGTAGATAGATAGATAGATAGATAGATAGATAGATAGCATTTTATCCCATAACTACAAAGTTCTTCCATTTTTGGTAACATGTTTTACTCTTTCTGGTAGTCACATAACAAGCCCCCTACTAGGAATGGTAGCAGCGCATCTGTCTCCATTTGGGAATAGCTGATACGTGCTTTCTTTCTTTCATTCCTTCCTTCCATCCTTCCCTTCAGCCATTGTTTCCTTCTTTCTTATTCTTTTTTCCTTCTCTCTTTTGCTCTCTTTCTTACACACTCTCTCTCTCTTTCCTTCCTTTCTTCCTCACTTTCTCTCTTCTTCTCATTCTCTCTCTCTCGCATTCTTTCTTCCTTCTTTCTATTCCTTCCCTTCTTCCTTACTTTATTTTGCTTTGTTCCTTCCATCCTTCCCTTTCTTCCTTTCTTCCTTTCCCTTCATTCACCCTTCTTACTTTCTTTCCTTCCCTGTCTTCCTTATTTCCATCCTTCTCTTCTTTTCATCTTTTCTTTCTTTTGCTTTTTCTTTCTATCTTTCGCTTTCTCTCTCTCTCCCACTCTCTTTCTTTTGTCCTTTCTTGTCCTTTTTTTATCTCTTCCGTCTTCTCTTTCTTTCTCTCTTTTTTTCTTTTTCTTAATTTTTTCACTCTCTCACTTTGTTTCTCTCTCTCCCACTGTCTCTCTTTTCCTTCCTCTATTGCCCTCTTTTTCTCTCTTCCTTCCTCTCTTCCATCTTCTCTTTCTTTCACTCTTTCTCTCACTTTGTTTCTCTCTCCCACTGTCTTTCTCTTTTCCTTCCTCTCTTGCCCTCTTTTTCTCTCTTCCATCTTCTCTTTCTTTCCTTCCTTCCTTCCTTCATACCCAGTGCTCTGTCTGTGGGTGACTGCGCAGTCCAATAACATCTATCACAGATAACCCCAGATCTAATCTGCCTCTGACAATAACCAGAAGCTCCAACCTGTCCAGTCAATACACAAGGGGGGACCGGTCAGCCAGGGAAGTAATTTTGGGGTGGGTGGTACAGCTCGTGGTATACAAATAGATAAACATACTGAAAGGTTTGGGGAGGACATGTCCGTTTCACCCCTCTCCCCCATGAGCGGCCATGCACCCATCCCGCGACAGATCCCCACCTGCCTACCTGGGCTAAATAATTTCTGCATAAAGAGTCTGTGTATACCAGGGGTAGGCAGGCTCGGTCCTGGAGAGTCACACACAGACCATGCTTTGAGGATGTCCCTGCTATTGATTCTTCAGTCATACTGATTGACTCACCAGTGCACTGAAAGGAAATCCTCAAATCCAGGCCTGTGTGTATCTCCAGGACCAGACTAGCCTAGCCCTGTGCCGAGGGTGTTCTGAGACTAAGATCTCTTTCTAATGGGTGATTATTACCAAAAATTACAAAATACCTCTGTGTCTATGAATGTATTGTGTCTTACAGTCTAAAGCCACATGCAGATGGAAAGACAATGTATCTAGACCCAAAAAATATTATTTTGTAATGTGTTAATATTGTTTTTGCCTTGTACTTAACCCCTGTATAGCACTACAGAATATATTTGGTGCACTACAAATAAAGGATAATAATAATAATAATACTAGTAATAACTGATATCTAGCTCTGGACATGCTCAGTGTTTTCATTTGCATAGGCAAACATCAATGTAAATTTATTTCAAGAAACTATTTTTTTTGTAACATTTAATTGATCAAGTACTTGTTATTTTGTAACACAAAGATTCCTCAGAGCTTAGAAACCCCAGACGCTGATAATATACAGCCCACGCCAGGACTGGGGGTCTGGACAAGCTCACAGACGGGGTGTAACCGACTAATGATAATACAGGAGCCCCCCACCCCCAAAGGAGAGGTCAAACAGACACTCAGACTGACAGCTACTGGGAGTTTAACCCTTTCTGTCACTCTACTGGTGCAAAAATGGGCAGAAACAGATATCAAAATATAAATGCTATATTATAGGACATATTTCAGAAAGTGGACACTTTCCATTAGTAATAAATCCCAATATATCACCTGAAAGCAAAGATCTCAATATTCTGTATATAAAATATAGTTTTCTTACATCATATTTAAATGGACACTGTAAAGGTCCATTTTCACAAGCTTGAAATAATAAATATCATTATACACAAATATATCATTTATTGTGATTAAAAAAAAGTTGATCTTTTGAAATAACTGACACTGACATTAGCTAGTTTTAGCTCACTTTCCTTTGACATACAGTGGGGGGGAAAAAGTATTTGATCCCCTGCTGATTTTGAACGTTTGTCCACTGACAAAGAAATGATCAGTCTATAATTTTAATGGTCGGTGTATTTCAACAGTAAGAGACAGAATAACAAAAAAACAAAACAAGAAAAACGCATGTCAAAAAAGTTATACATTGATTTGCAGGTCAATGAGGGAAATAAGTATTTGACCCCTTTGTCTTATTACTTGGTGGCAAAACCCTTGTTGGCAATCACAGAGGTCAGACATTTCTTGTAGTTGGCCACCAGGTTTGCACACATCTCAGGAGGGATTTTGTCCCACTCCTCTTTGTAGATCCTCTCCAAGTCATTAAGGTTTCGAGACTGATGTTTGGCAACTCGAACCTTCAGCTCCCTCCACAGATTTTCTATGGGATTAAGGTCTGGAGACGGGCTAGGCCACTCCAGGACCTTAATGTGCTTCTTCTTGAGCTACTCCTTTGTTGCCTTGGCTGTGTGTTTTGGGTCATTCTCATGCTGGAATACCCATCCACGACCCATTTTCAATGCCCTGGCTGAGGGAAGGAGGTTCTCACCCAAGATTTGATGGTACATGGCCCCATCCATCGTCCCTTTGATGCGGTGCAGTAGTCCTGTCCACTTAGCAGAAAAACACCCCCAAAGCATAATGTTTCCACCTCCATGTTTGACAAAAAAAGAACAAGAAAAGCGCATGTCAAATAGTTAATTTGCAGGTCAGTGAGGGAAATAAGTATTTGATCCCCTATCAATCAGCAAGATTTCTGGCTCACATGTGTCTTTTATACAGGTAACGAGCTGAGATTAGGAGCACTCTGTTAAAGGGAGTGCTCCTAATCTCAGCTTGTTACCTGTATAGAAGACACCTGTCCACAAAATCAATCAATCAATCAATCAGATTCCAAACTCTCCACCATGGCCAAGACCAAAGAGCTGTCCAAGGATGTCAGGGACAAGATTGTAGACCTACACAAAGCAGGAATGGGCTACAAGACCATCGCCAAGCAGCTTGGTGAGAAGATGACAACAGTTGGTGTGATTATTCACAAATGGAAGAAACACAAAATACCTGCCAGTCTCCCTCGGTCTGATGCTCCATGCAAGATCTCACCTCGTGGAGTTTCAATGATCATGAGAACAGTGAGGGATCAGCCTAGAACTACACAGGAGGATCTTGTTAATGATCTCAAGGCAGCTGGGTCCATAGTCACCAAGAAAACAATTGGTAACACACTATACCGTGAAGGACTGAAATCCTGCAGCGCCCGCAAGGTCACCCTGCTCAAGAAAGCTCATGTACAGGCCCGTCTGAAGAATGCCAATAAACATCTGAATGATTAAGAGAACTGGGTGAGAGTGTTGTGGTCAGATGAGACCAAAATCGAGCTCTTTGGCATCCGCTCAACTCACTGTGTTTGGAGGAGGAGGATTGCTGCCTATGACCCCAAGAACACCATCCCCACCGTCCAACATGGAGGTGGAAACATTATGCTTTGGGGGTGTTTTTCTGCTAAGGGGACAGGACAACTGCACTGCATCAAAAGGACGATGGACGAGGCCATGTACCATCAAATCTTGGGTGAGAACCTCCTTCCCTCAGCCAGGGCATTGAAAATGGGTCGTGGATGGGTATTCCAGCAGGACAATGACCCAAAACACACAGCCAAGGTTCAAAGGAGTGGCTTAAGAAGAAGCACATTATGTTCCTGGAGTGGCCTAGCCCGTCTCCAGACCTTAACCCCATAGAAAATCTGTGGAGGGAGCTGAAGGTTTGAGTTGCCAAACATCAGCATCAAAACTTTAATGACTTGGAGAGGATCTACAAAGAGGAGTGGGACAAAATCCCTCCTGAGATGTGTGCAAACCTGATGGCCAACTACAAGAAACGTCTGACCTCTGTGATTGCCAACAAGGGTTTTGCCACCAAGTACTAAGACAAAGGGATCAAATACTTAATTCCCTCATTGACCTGCAAATCAATTTAAACTTTTTTGACATGCGTTTTTCTTTTTTTTTTTTTGTTATTCTGTCTCTCACTGTTAAAATACACCGACCATTACAATTACAGACGGATCATTTCTTTGTCAGTTGACAAACGTTCAAAATCAACAGAGGATCAAATACTCCCCCCCCTCCCCACTGTACTAACCCCAAAGTAAACAAAATGTTCCTGTGAAGACTGTATATAAACAGAAGGAGCTTGTAATTGATGGTGCCTTCAAGACCTGAGACCTTTACCCCCATAAACATAAGGAAAAGGTAAAACAAATGAAAAGTGATTCTCAGATTTTTCACTTGTTGACTGCTCTACATGATGGTGCGGAGCAGTATCCATGTTTAGGGTGCCTTTAAGGTTTCAATTTCTATAACTATATAATTAGGTAAATAACACTGAGCTACACACTCAACCCCCGTACAATGTTAGCACCTCTATCTGATTAATCTGCATCCGGTACAAACCCATGTGGAGTTTCAGACTTCTCCACAGACCTCCATAACTCAGCTGGTGCAGTGCCGTGGACCTGCCAAATTACTCAGAAGGTGGTGCTGACTTTTTAGTAAAACTGTATTGCTAGATCTTTACATTTTTAAAACCTTTGCAGCAGTCATCATTTTTAAAAGTGCTTCTTGCAAATGCAGGATGGCCAATTTGTGTCCTGAGTATTTAATAATGATATTTTATTAAAGTATTTATTATATGTATTATATTTATATTTTTTATTTATTACATGTATTATATTTATATTTATATTGTATTTATTCTATTTATTTTCATTTTAGTTATATTTATTTATAATAAATATAATAATAAACATGATAATAACCATACATATTTTATATTTTTTAGTTATTATATTTAATATATTTCTTATTTTATTTATTATATTTTTATATTTATTTTCTAAGTTATTATATGTATAATTTTATTTATTCTATTTATTTTTTATTTATATTTATTTTTTATTCATTATATTTATATTTATTATTTTATTTAATATATTTATTTACTTTTTTGTTATTAGATATATTAGATTTATTATTTTATTTTTTATATTTATATTTATTATTTTATTTATTATATTTACTATTATATGTATTATATTTAAATGTATTTTTTTATTTATTATATTTATATTTATTATTTTATTTATTTACTTTTTTGTTATATTTATTATACTTATATTTATTATATTTATTAGTTTATGTATTAGATTTATTCGTTTTATATACATATATTTTTTTCGTAATTATGTTTTATTGTCTTTATATTCCTATTTACATGCCTGTTATGTCCTTCATAAAGCCATAATAAAGCTCTGCCCCCCCCCCCCCCATGCCCCCTACTCACTGGAACACAGCTAACAAGAGCAAAATCAAAACACTGAGCCCTCCCAGGATCCTTTGCAGAAAACTCAGTTTTGAAAAATGTTCATTTTTAGCCAAAAAATGAACTATTTAAGGACATAAAAGCTGCACATCATGGAGCCCTGTGCCGTGATGACTCACAGCAGGATACCATGGGAGCTTGGAGAGGTGCACAGTACTCCCAGAATCCCCTGCTGTGATCACACGTATGGCCCTAATACAAAGAAGGTTTCCTGAATTATTTGATGCCTACGAATCTCTACAAAGAGCCCCCGGATTTATTTCAGGTGTTGTTTTAACTTCTTATGCAGGATCTCAAGTATATTATTTTTTGCTTAAAAGTGCAGGAATATAATCAGGGATAAAGGTTATCTTAAAGTGTTTGTTCTGTCCCCAAAATAATTGTGCACTTGCCTAAAAGGTGGAAGATATAATTTACATGAATATCAATCTTTTTGAAGAAATGTATTTTTGATCCATTTTTTTTTAATTCTTACTATTTACATATTTATAAATCTATTCATTGAAATTCTAAACAAGGGGATCTTGAACTGAACCTCTTGCTGTGTTATTATTGTTCATTTGTTTGCCTCAAGGGGTAACCCATTTTCAGTATCTCTGCCTGTTTCATTCTCCTCTCCCTATTGTAATAATGCTTTATTGATACACTGTCCCCAAAGACACTGTTACAAATCACAGATGGCAGCACACATGAAAGTATTCTGGAAAAAGGGGGTGGTTTCAGAAGCTGACAGACTATTAGCCTGTTGGCTTCTTAGAAGCAAGTGAAGTGTAAATGTTATTTAAAAATTACATTGAGAAAGATAAAATGAATAAAATAAAGCTAGTTAAAATAAAAAATGCCTGAACAGTCCCTTTAAGTTAAATAAGAATTTTACCCATATTAAAGCAAATACAGTTTTCTTTTTCTTTTAGGCGCTGCAATCAAACTGCGCATTAATTATATTTTGGGGGAGTTGACAAATGGAGAGAAAAGTATCTGCACAAGATCATTATTTGCCAGATGTTCGTGACTTATCCGGCGCAATTTAGGCTCCGAGGATGAATAATTTAGGCTGGTGCGGTGACATGTGCATCATTACACTTCAAAGATAGAATCATTTCCTCACAAAATGACACCGCGCACCATGGAAGTCGTGAATGTGTCACTTAAATCAAAAATGGATGCCCATCACTTGTAAATGTAATTATGTGCCTGCTCCAAAGAAAAAAAAAACACGCACTTTCGAATTTTCCTTTCAGTAGTTGTTGTTAATTGCGCGTTTCGCAGCCTGAAACGCGTCAGCGATGTAATTGTGAATATATTAGAATAGAAAGGTCAGAGTGGACGCCATGGGCTGTTATCACGGGAGATCTGGACCATTCTCTGACCTGGGTAGAAAATAAATACAAGTAAAGGAACAGGCACATATGCTCTGCCCATTCTATCTAAACAAAAAGTGTATACTTATAGGGCCACTGTAGTACTTGTACAATAGGATTTCATTTGTTTATTTTGTCACTAAAACCTGCATCACTTAGTAAAAATATGGACAACCCACCGGGCACATGCTCTTTCGTCTCCATTACATGGTATAGAGAGAAGAATATCTGCGGGAAACTACAATGCTAATTTCAAAAGTAAGCTTTATAAGGTACATTAGATTTGTTTCTTCAAATATGGATTTTAATGCTAGCCAGCAACTAGTTGTTGTAGTTCAGTCCTTCAGTCATGTCCGACTCTCGGTGACCATATGGACAGCAGCACTCAGGCACATCTGTCTGCGCTTATCAATATGGTTTTCTTGGCAAATATACTGGACACACTCCTTCTCCACTGGACCATGATTAGTCTGACCTCTCTGCTATGACCTGTCCATCTTGGGTGACCCTACATGGTATAGCTCACAGCTTCATTGAAGTACACAAGCCCCTTCACCACGACAAGGTAGTGACCCACAACTTAAAAGCAATACATTCATTATTCTAATTTTTTAGATTATTATTTTTTTTATACAAAAAAAACTGGGAAGGACGCAGCCGACGTCCCGATGTAGCTGTCTCTAAGTGTCAGGTAAGTGGTTAGGGGTTTTCAGGTTAGCTTTACAGGGTTAGGGGGTTAGGGTTAGTGCCGGTAAGTGGTGTAAAGGGTTAGGGGCTTAGGGTTACGAAGTTATTTTTAGGGGGTTAGGGTTAGACTAAGAGGGTTAGGGCTAGGGGTTAGGGGCTTATGTTTAGGGCCAGTAAGTGGTGTAGGGGGTTAGGGTTAGGGTTGGCAAGGGGTGTAGGTGGTTAGGGTTAGGATTAGGGGGTTAGGTTTAGGGGCAATAACTAGTGTAGGGGGTTAGGGCCAGCAAGGGGTGTAGGGGGTTGGGGGCTTAGGGTTAAGGGCTTAGGGAGTAAATCAGGAGGTGGGACGCGAGCGCATCCAGCACCAGAAGGCTTCCCCCAAAAACTGTTACAATCTATTTAGGTTGAAAAAGTGTCCTTTAGGGAAATATTTCTACTAAATCTGCAAATACAAATAGCCAATGTTAATCTAATGCTAGAAATGAGTGTTTAGTAAATTGATTCCGTCGTCTTTAGCTCCGAGCAAACTGGAAATACTCTGGGAAGTTAATTACAAACAGTAGCAACAATGATTTATTATAATAATGTAGAAAAAATGAAGCATCAAAACGGGTTTGTTGGGTTTGTTTTTGTTTAAAGTAATTTTTTGGTTTATTCTTTTATTTTCAAAACAAACATCAGTTACTGGTGTCGAAATAAAAGCCTGAAAGTAAATACCAGCAATAAAGGAACAAGCGAAAGCAGCTAAACACATAACAGAACCAGTGTATTAAATAAAAAAATGCAAACTTCCCTTTCTGCCTTATAATGAAGTCAGGTCAAACTACTTCCAACCAGGAATCCCATGTGGTCAGTTCTTCTTTAAACTTAGTATCTCATATTGATAGCTCTCATTTACAATGAGAATCTTGTGTTGCCAGTTCTCCTTTGCAAAGAGAATCCCTTTTTTTTAATTCTCCTTTACAGTGTGAATTTTATGTTGTTAGTTCTCCTTTACAGTGAGAATTCCTTGTTGTTATTATATATAAATAATACAAATGAAAATAACTGGTAATGGAAGAAGCTCCAAATCTATCTATTTATCTAATGGGAAAGGGATCTAATTTAATTTAGGAACGTGTTTTGTGATGTCACCAGTGATGTCATAAGTGATGCTGTGAATGATGACATTAGGTAGAAGTAAGGTGTTAAGGTTACCTGCAACCTTAACTTCCACATCTATCTATCTATCTATCCCAGTCTATCTATCTATCTATCTATCTATCCCAGTCTATCTATCTATCTATCTATCTATCTATCTATCTATCTATCTATCTATCTATCTATCTATCTATCCCAGTCTATCTATCTATCTATCTATCTATCTATCTATCTATCTATCTATCTATCTATCTATCTATCCCAGTCTATCTATCTATCTATCTATCTATCTATCTATCTATCTATCCCAGTCTATCTATCCCAGTCTATCTATCTATCTATCTATCTATCTATCTATCCAATTATCTATCTATCTATCTATCTATCTATCTATCTATCTATCTATCTATCTATCTATCCCAGTCTATCTATCCCAGTCTATCTATCCCAGTCTATCTATCTATCTATCTATCTATGTGTCTATCCAGTAGTGGACACAATATCTAAAACTTTTTGTACAGGGAGCCTGGAGGGAAGCCCATCAGAGAGATGCATTTCCACCATTCATTTAATATAGATAGATAGATAGATAGGGATATAGATAGATAGATAGATAGATAAGGACAGACAGATATATAGATATAGATAGATAGATAAATAGATAGATAGAGACAGACAGAGACAGACAGAGATAGCTAGATAGCTAGATAGATAGATAGATAGATAGAGACAGACAGATATAAATAAATAGATAGATAGATAGATAGATAGAGACAGACAGAGACAGACAGAGATAGCTAGATAGATAGATAGAGACAGACATATATAAATAAATAGATAGATAGATAGAGGCAGACAGAGACAGACAGAGATAGCTAGATAGCTAGATAGAGATAGGCAGACAGACAGATCGATAGATAGATAGGGATATAGATAGATAAATAGATAGATAGATAAGGACAGACAGATATATAGATATAGATAGATAAATAGATAGATAGAGACAGACAGATATAAATAAATAGATAGATAGATAGAGGCAGATAGATATAGATAGCTAGATAGAGATAGACAGACAGACAGACGGATCGATAGATAGATAGATAGATAAGGACAGACAGATATATAGATATAGATAGATAAATAGATAGATAGAGACAGACAGATATAAATAAATAGATAGATAGATAGAGGCAGATAGATATAGATAGCTAGATAGAGATAGACAGACAGACAGACGGATCGATAGATAGATAGATAGATAAGGACAGACAGATATATAGATATAGATAGATAAATAGATAGATAGAGACAGACAGATATAAATAAATAGATAGATAGATAGATAGAGGCAGATAGATATAGATAGCTAGATAGAGATAGACAGACAGACAGACGGATCGATAGATAGATAGATAGATAAAAAATAATAAAAGTACATTTCTACATCAGTTAACACCCTAGCTGGGAACTACATCTGTGTGCAATATTAGTGTGATTGATCGCATTGCCAGTAGTACTGATACACAGCCCGGCCACGCAGGGCACAGACTGGAGTACTAAGAAATACTACTGTCCAACAGTAAGAATTATTCTGTGTGCAAATGTCCCTAAATTACAAGTCGGGAGCGGCCGCATTAATTCAGTCTCATCCTCTGAAAGCTTTCTGACGGACCACAAATAATGTAATGAAAATGTACTAATATTTCTTCCTGAGGCTGGTTACTGAGCTGGCATTTTTTTGTCTTTAAAAAAAAAAACTTTTTTACATCATTTTTTTCCTGCTATTACATTTCATAATTTAATGATCAGGTAAAATATAAATGTGTTTTACTATATAACTAATTGTATATACCCATAGTGAGCAGATGCATTTTACTAAATAATATTTACATTATTTATTTTTTAATAAAAATTATTTTATACATTTTAAATATTGAAATTCATATTTTTTATTATTTTCTGGAAAGCATTTTGTATAGATGTATATTCATGGGGTACATTAGTACTCTAGTATGCTATAGTATATAGAAGTGCTCAACTGTACTTGGGTGCCATGTTTTCTTGACACCTAGAAACACTTGGTTGTAAATACAAATGACAGTGGACCCGACAAATGGTCTGAAAGGAAACATGGGTATATATGGTGACATATTGCCATAAAATCCCAGGGCCATAAGAAAATTACTTGGGCTAATTCAAGGTTTCTTTTATCAGGAGAATCACTCAGCCATTGATAAAATGAACATGCAGCCAATACTAATTGTTCCTCTAGTGAAGTTGTAGTCATTGCATGACTTGATGACCCCCAATGGCAATTATGGACAGTGGTTGGCAGTTATGGTCATTGATTAGCAGTTATGGTCATTATATGACTTGATGGCCCCCATGGGCAGTTATGGTCATTGATGGGCATTTATGGTCTTCGATGGGCAGTTATGATCGTTAAATGACTTGATGGTCCCCAACAGCAGTTGTGGTCATTGATGGGTTGTTATGGTCATTGATTGGCAGTTATGGTCATTGCATGACTTGATGTCCCCCAATGCATAGTTCTGGTCATTGATGGGCAGTTATGGTCATTGATTGGCATTTATGGTCATTTCATGACGATGGCCCGCAAGGGCAGTTTTGGTCATTGCATGACAATGGCGCCCAAGTCAAGCCATGCAATATGCTACTAGCCCTCTTGCCAGTCTACACCCAGAAACAGGGGTAAAATCACAGAAGGTGGGATTTAATAAGGGACAGAAGTACAGGCAAAACAGGGATTAATTTATAGGATGACTGTACAAAAAATAAATGAATGAATGAATATATATATATATATATATATATACAGTTATTTCATTGCATTTTGGGAACGGGTGCAGGGACATGCAAATGTGTCCACAGAAGCTTTGCGCTTTAATCCAACCATTTCAAATATGGCTCCTTTTAAGAATATGCCTGCTGTATTACACAGCTTTAAGCAAATCTCATGATGGATTATGCACAAGCCAGGAAACCTGCCCACATACAGTACTCACTGTAATGTTACTGCATTTCATCAGTGTGGGGCCGGTTCCTGGCCTGTGGAGTATATATATATATATATATATATATATATATATATATATATATATATATATATATATATACATAGGTACATATACACATAGGTACATTATCATCGACCTTCCATCAGATGCAATAAAGAAAAATGTCCGCCAATGTCCCTTTAATCTTGAAACCCAATGACTGCAGTAGAAGTTTGTGCAGAAACAGAACAAGGTATAATATCTGTAAGAGAAACTCATCTCTCCTGTCCTGAAATGATGCCGCTCGTACCCCAGGCCGGCAATTCACAGAAATGGCTCTGACACTTGTGCTCAATACTTCCTAACAGCAGGATGGTACACCAGCTGTAACAGGATTGGCTGAATATTGATACAAAGCACCAGGACCCGCAGAGAGGTAATGACTGGACTATGATAGGTGTCACACGCTGCTTTCAGTTCAAGGAACTAAAAGGAAAGACTGACATCCCTCAGCTCGGTGTTAAATGAAAATGAAATGGGAATATGGAAACAATGGACTCTATAACAAAAGGGGTGCGTGCCATCATGTAGAGCAGTCAATATCGGGTAGAAAATTGTAAAAACGCATGATATGAGTTAGAAACCAGAACCACACTGATACGATCCAAAAGACAGTGCTGTCAGTGGGTAGGGTATGGATATCCATTCCATCAATAGCTGTGTTACAAGATAACATATGAGCACCTCTAATCTATTTGCATAAATTTCCTCGCCTTATGGGTGATAGGGGGAACCAGACGTGGACCCCTTGCTCACTGTGCATTTGGGAGTACAGCTGCACCTCACTGACGAGGTCCATAAAGGCCGAAACGCGTCTGTGGTTTGCTGTTTCTCCTGTTCAGGGTAGAATTGCCTGGTATTTTGGGGCGATGTTAGTCACGCAGTTGCGACCTTGCGTCTGCGAGCCGTGTACGGCGCACGACTTAGGCTCCAAAGGCGCTCATCAGCGAATCCTCGTGAAGCAAGGCGAGTGCACAACTTAGGCTGGATGAGCGCCAAAGGCGCTTATCTGCAAAGCCTCCCGAAGCGAGCTGTGTACGGCACCTGACTTAGGTTGGATGAGCGCCAAAGGTGTTCATCTACGAAGGCTTGCAAAGCGAGGTGAGCCGTTGAAGCACGCGGGACTTAGGCTGCAATGTGAGGGGCACAAATGCGAGCCAAGCGCGTAACTCTAACAACCCTAAAAACAAACAAACAAAAAATAACAAAAATTATAACACACTAACATACAGGACAGGGGGAGAGCCAGGAAGCCTGGGAGTGAGGTTGAAAGCGATTTTAAGCAATATTTGCGGGTTTTCGTCAATCCAAAATCGGCTATGCGAGGAAAAAAATGGTGGACGAAAAATGTAAAAAATTCTGAAACTGGATGAACACGAGGCTGAGCAACGCCAGGCACGCGGGACTTAGAAAATACACAACGCCAAAGACAGTAACACTTACACCAACAACGCCAGGCACGCGGGACTTAGAAAATAAAACAAAGGGCAGTCAGCGCGCGCCACGCAAACATTCAGCAGACACAGGGAAGGGACAGGGGGAGATGATGATAAGAGACACATGGCGTTCCCAAGCACTAAACTTGTAGGTTAAAAAAACCTGCAATGAGCGGCCCATACAGTAGGCGGGAAGAAAGGCTAGCGATGAGCGCTGAAGTCGCTCATTGTGATCCACTAGATGAGCGCCAAAGGTGATCAGTGCAAAGCAGGAAACTTTAAGTACATGGGGGATAAGCTCACAATGAGCCCTGAGGGTGCTCAGAGGAGCAAAAGCCTCACATTGTGTGGCAAACAGCATTGCCAGCCTTACAATTGTAATCCCGTCATTTTTGACGGGCAAGATCCTAGTTATATATATAAATTCACTTTTGCCTCACTCCATGGAATAATGACAAATGAATAACATAAATTCAAGGCAGAGTCTACGATCCCCAAAAAGATGACTCCTATCTGGAAGGCCCAATGGGAGCTACAACACCTTATAATACAGCCAAAAGGAGCAAGAAGGTGTAATATTGGAAATAAATAAGAATATAGTATGGGATCTAGTATTGAGTACAAGGAGGTCTGAGGACTATCAGCCTTATTAAATTGCGATTCAGCCAATTGAATAAGGCTCTATATAAGCACATAGCATATTTTTTTTACAGAAGTTTTTAGTTAGTGAACTTCTATCCAAAAGCAAGGTCTTCACTAACTAAAAACTTCTGTAAAAAAAATATGCTATGTGCTTATATAGAGCCTTATTCAATTGGCCGAATCGCAATTTAATAAGGCTGTATGTAAGGGAATAACTCTAAAGTCCTATATTTATGGATAGAAACATAAATGTGTATAATAAATATATGATTTGTAATAAGTATATGTAGTACAAGAAAGTGGACAAAAGAAAGTAAATGACTCTATGATCATACCTCCTAACTGGAAGGCTTAACAAAATGCTAAAACCCAAAAACTGACTGAAATGCCCGATACTAAGGTCCTGGAGATCTAAAGACTGTCTGCAAGTGTAATAATATAATAGGAAAGGTATGAAGTGTTAGAAAATACCCCCAGTGATATTATAAGTAATGTTTAACCATTGGAGAGTTTCCAGACATACTTATGTATTTTATATTCTGCTCTTTGGTGATATTGAAAAGGGTACTGAGACCCCCCCTTAATTATCCACTATAGCACACTCAATAAAACCATTGTGAGGACCCACAACGGAGCGCGCCCACCAGCACTCACAGCTCTTAGCCTTCAGTCACATAGTGAAATGTATGTTGATAACCAAAAGCCATTACACCCCGAGAGCAATGACTGAGAGCGGCTATTAAGGAATTACTCTGAAATGTCTTAAAAGCATCTGCAGCCCGGGTGCCAATAACTCAAGAGATGGAGATCATAATATATCTCAGGGGGCGCCTCATTATATATCACACCTTGTACACGGGATGTGAGACTTTATTCTGCTTGTCTCGGGGATTTAACAGTCTCTCTCCTAAAATAAGTATCTTCACTCTCCTTCTTTACATACCTAACACCTTCTTGGCTGTCTCTGCTCTCTCCTTTTGCCTGTTCCTCATCACTCTCCTTCTTTACATACCTAACACCTCCTTGGCTGTCTCTGCTCTCTCCTTTTGCCTGTTCCTCATCACTCTCCTTCTTTACATACCTAACACCTCCTTGGCTGTCTCTGCTCTCTCCTTTTGCCTGCTCCTCATCACTCTCCTTCTTTACATACCTAACACCTCCTTGGCTGTCTCTGCTCTCTCCTTTTGCCTGTTCCTCATCACTCTCCTTCTTTACATACCTAACACCTCCTTGGCTGTCTCTGCTCTCTCCTTTTGCCTGTTCCCCATCACTCTCCTTCTTTACATACCTAACACCTCCTTGGCTGTCTCTGCTCTCTCCTTTTGCCTGTTCCTCATCACTCTCCTTCTTTACATACCTAACACCTCCTTGGCTGTCTCTCCTCTCTCCTTTTGCCTGTTCCTCATCACTCTCCTTCTTTACATACCTAACACCTCCTTGGCTGTCTCTGCTCTCTCCTTTTGCCTGTTCCTCATCACTCTCCTTCTTTACATACCTAACACCTCCTTGGCTGTCTCTGCTCTCTCCTTTTGCCTGCTCCTCATCACTCTCCTTCTTTACATACCTAACACCTCCTTGGCTGTCTCTCCTCTCTCCTTTTGCCTGTTCCTCATCACTCTCCTTCTTTACATACCTAACACCTCCTTGGCTGTCTCTGCTCTCTCCTTTTGCCTGTTCCTCATCACTCTCCTTCTTTACATACCTAACACCTCCTTGGCTGTCTCTGCTCTCTCCTTTTGCCTGCTCCTCATCACTCTCCTTCTTTACATACCTAACACCTCCTTGGCTGTCTCTCCTCTCTCCTTTTGCCTGTTCCTCATCACTCTCCTTCTTTACATACCTAACACCTCCTTGGCTGTCTCTCCTCTCTCCTTTTGCCTGTTCCTCATCACTCTCCTTCTTTACATACCTAACACCTCCTTGGCTGTCTCTGCTCTCTCCTTTTGCCTGTTCCTCATCACTCTCCTTCTTTACATACCTAACACCTCCTTGGCTGTCTCTGCTCTCTCCTTTTGCCTGTTCCTCATCACTCTCCTTCTTTACATACCTAACACCTCCTTGGCTGTCTCTCCTCTCTCCTTTTGCCTGTTCCTCATCACTCTCCTTCTTTACATACCTAACACTTCCTTGGCTGTCTCTGCTCTCTCCTTTTGCCTGCTCCTCATCACTCTCCTTCTTTACATACCTAACACCTCCTTGGCTGTCTCTGCTCTCTCCTTTTGCCTGCTCCTCATCACTCTCCTTCTTTACATACCTAACACTTCCTTGGCTGTCTCTGCTCTCTCCTTTTGCCTGTTCCACATCACTCTCCTTCTTTACATGTCTAACACCTCCTTGGCTGTCTCTCCTCTCTCCTTTTGCCTGTTCCCCATCACTCTCCTTCTTTACATACCTAACACCTTCTTGGCTGTCTCTGCTCTCTCCTTTTGCCTGTTCCCCATCACTCTCCTTCTTTACATACCTAACACCTTCTTGGCTGTCTCTCCTCTCTCCTTTTGCCTGTTCCCCATCACTCTCCTTCTTTACATACCTAACACCTTCTTGGCTGTCTCTGCTCTCTCCTTTTGCCTGTTCCTCATCACTCTCCTTCTTTATATACCTAACACCTCCTTGGCTGTCTCTGCTCTCTCCTTTTGCCTGTTCCTCATCACTCTCCTTCTTTACATACCTAACACCTCCTTGGCTGTCTCTGCTCTCTCCTTTTGCCTGTTCCTCATCACTCTCCTTCTTTACATACCTAACACTTCCTTGGCTGTCTCTGCTCTCTCCTTTTGCCTGCACCTCATCACTCTCCTTCTTTATATACCTAACACCTCCTTGGCTGTCTCTCCTCTCTCCTTTTGCCTGTTCCCCATCACTCTCCTTCTTTACATACCTAACACCTTCTTGGCTGTCTCTGCTCTCTCCTTTTGCCTGTTCCCCATCACTCTCCTTCTTTACATACCTAACACCTTCTTGGCTGTCTCTGCTCTCTCCTTTTGCCTGTTCCCCATCACTCTCCTTCTTTACATACCTAACACCTCCTTGGCTGTCTCTCCTCTCTCCTTTTGCCTGTTCCTCATCACTCTCCTTCTTTACATACCTAACACCTTCTTGGCTGTCTCTGCTCTCTCCTTTTGCCTGTTCCCCATCACTCTCCTTCTTTACATACCTAACACCTTCTTGGCTGTCTCTCCTCTCTCCTTTTGCCTGTTCCCCATCACTCTCCTTCTTTACATACCTAACACCTTCTTGGCTGTCTCTGCTCTCTCCTTTTGCCTGTTCCTCATCACTCTCCTTCTTTATATACCTAACACCTCCTTGGCTGTCTCTGCTCTCTCCTTTTGCCTGTTCCTCATCACTCTCCTTCTTTACATACCTAACACTTCCTTGGCTGTCTCTGCTCTCTCCTTTTGCCTGTTCCTCATCACTCTCCTTCTTTACATACCTAACACTTCCTTGGCTGTCTCTGCTCTCTCCTTTTGCCTGTTCCTCATCACTCTCCTTCTTTACATACCTAACACCTCCTTGGCTGTCTCTGCTCTCTCCTTCTGCCTGCTCCCCACCACTCTCCTTCTTTACATACCTAACACCTCCTTGTCTGTCTCTCCTCTCTCCTTTTGCCTGTTCCTCATCACTCTCCTTCTTTACATACCTAACACCTCCTTGGCTGTCTCTCCTCTCTTCTTTTGCCTGCTCCTCATCACTCTCCTTCTTTATATACCTAACACCTCCTTGGCTGTCTCTGCTCTCTCCTTTTGCCTGTTCCTCATCACTCTCCTTCTTTACATACCTAACACCTCCTTGGCTGTCTCTGCTCTCTCCTTTTGCCTGTTCCTCATCACTCTCCTTCTTTACATACCTAACACCTCCTTGGCTGTCTCTCTTCTCCTGTCTCTTTTCTCTTATTGTGCCTGCATTTCTTCTTCCTTCCTACCATTCCTGCCAGCCGTCTATCGCTGCCCGTCTCTTTCCTTTGTCCTGACTGTCTCTCTTTATCCCCACCTATCACTCCTTCTCTCACTAGCGCTCACATCCTTTTCTTCCTCTCCATTCCCTTCAAATCCTCTGTATCCCAACACTGCTGCCTCTCCTACACCCCAATATAATTTACAGCTCTTCACGTCACTGTCCCTTTAAATACTACATCACTGTCCCTTTAAATCAGGTGGAGTCACCTAAATCATGAACAGGATCCTGAAGAGCGTTTTACGGATCTGTCTAAAAGTCACTGAGGTGGAATCTGGTAAATATCAGGCAGGGCCGAAAGTTTTGGCCCCAGATCCAGAAATTAGCACTTGACAGAAGCTGCTGGGTCAGAGTGACCTCCAGCCGAAACACGTGGCGCCCTCCGTACACCTTGTTCAGACTCTCAAGTGGCGGTTTAATGTCCCACATAAGGTGACGCAGACCACAGACATAAACAATGTCTGGCTAATAAAACATGGCTTGTATTCCCTCTATGTGGGTGAAAATAATAATAATAATAATAATAATAATAAACAAAATGGTATTCCTGAGCTACACTGTAGGGAAGTATAGGTCTATGCTATGACCTGCCCATCTTGGGTGACCATGACAAGGTAGAGATCCAGAAGGGGTTTGTAAGGTATAAAAACAGTTACATTAAAATATAATTGCATCCAGCACACAGAGGGTTAAGGTTTCCAGGCATTTTGCCAGAGGTTATAAAATTTATCATAATCCCTTTAATGTGCCGCCAAAGAATCTGATACTTTAATAAATATTTTTCGTAGCTGATACAACCGCAAAAACAAACAGCCTCTGGTAAACATAGAAAGGGGGTCTGTCCCAACAACAGGAAATTGATTTATTTTAAAGGGCAGGCTCAGTATGCTAATGTGCAGCTCAGTATGCTCATGTGCGGCTCAGTATGCTAATGTGCGGCTCAGTATGCTCATGTGCAGCTCCTATATGCTAATGTGCGGCTCAGTATGCTAATGTGCGGCTCAGTATGCTCATGTGCGGCTCAGTATGCTCATGTGCAGCTCAGTATACTAATGTGCGTCTCAATATGCTCATGTGCGGCTCAGTATGCTCATGTGTGGCTCAATATGATAATGTGCGTCTCAGTATGATAATGTGTGGCTCAGTATGGTAATGTGCGGCTCAGTATGGTAATGTGTGACTCAGTAGGCTAATGTGCTGCTCTGTATGGTAATGTGTGGCTTAGTATGCTAATGTGCGGCTCAGTATGCTAATGTGCAGCTCTGTATGGTAATGTGTGGCTCAGTATGGTAATGTGCGGCTCAGTAGGCTAATGTGCGGCTCCTGTATGCTGACGTGCGGCTCCTGTATGCTGATGTGCGGCTCCTGTGTGCTAATGTGCGCTCAGTATGCTAATGTGCAGCTCAGTATGCTAATGTGCAGCTCCTATATGCTAATGTGCGTCTCAGTATACTAATATGCGGCTCCTGTATGCTAATGTGCGGCTCAGTATACTAATATGCGGCTCCTGTATGCTAATGTGCGTCTCAGTATGCTAATGTGTGGCTCAGTATGATAATATGCGGCTCTCCTATGCTAATGTGTGTCTCCTGTATGCTTATGTGCAGCTCTGTGTGATAATGTGCGTCTCCTGTATGCTAATGTGCGTCTCAGTATGCTAATGTGTGGCTCAGTATGATAATATGCGGCTCTCCTATGCTAATGTGCGTCTCATGTATGCTAATGTGCGGCTCCTGTATGCTAATGTGCAGCTCAGTGTGATAATGTGCGACTCAGTTTGCTAATCTGCAGTCTATTGTGCTAATATGCGACTCAGTATGCTAATTTGCAGTTCAGTAAGCTGATGTGCAGCTTAGTATGCTCATGTGTTACTCAGTGTGCTTGATAAAGGTGGGTGAGTTTCCTAACTACCAGAAAAGCAGACCGTAATCCTATCTATTATGCATGAGATGCTCAGTTGCATATAAATACAGCTACCACATGGATATACCCAGGATCTATTCACTTTAGAAAAAAATGGATAACAAAACATAGAGCTAGTTTTTCATGCTCTTTAAGAATAATGTAAAAAACATTATTTTGGGGTGACTGAGTCTCTTCAACAACAATCTTTTTATGTAGAAATCTTTCTTGTTACCTATATAAGAAGTTTTGTGATAAACCCGAGCATCTGATTGGCTCATATCATCTGAACGTTCACTGACAATTACATCCTATAAAATAGCACAGTAGCGGCCAGGTCTCAAAGAGTTTTCTTTAGTACATTTGTCCGACATTATTTTAATTAAGCAAATTATATGTGGCTATTTGTGATGCTTGAAAGACTATCATTTGCCGCTGGGTTTCAGCAGGGTCCTAGTGGGAGAATCGCTTTACTGTTTGAGATACGGACACAATCTACACAGAAGCCACTCAATTATCCCCTCAACCGGTCCTGATAAACCATCTTAAGTATCTCTCAAGACATGACAGGACACCGGATAGAGACCACCATTATTATTATAGTTGTGGGGGCTGGAAAAAGTGAACTGCAAACATCCTAACACTGCTGCAGCTGAATATGGACGTGCAATACCTGTATATTCACTGCTCTGTTTAGGAGATTTTTGTAAAATTGGGAAAAAAAGTTTAATTTAGCAAATATTACAAGCAATTATAAGTCGTCTTGGCTACCCCCATCTATCTCAAGTCTCAAGTTCCCGCTTGAAGGGCATATAGGCCACGTCAGTTGTTTGAGACACAGACACTGTCTACACAGAAGTCACTTGTACTCAATACATTATCCACTCATTATAAACCATCTCAAATCTCTCTCTTATGTCTCAAGTTCCTGCTTGAAGGGCATATAGGCCAAGTCATTTTAAGACCTGATTTATTAATTAGGACTTGAGCATTATCTGCACTGCAATGTTAGGTATCAATAATATTTTGCATATATAATATAATAATTTTTATATTATTATGTATTTACTATTTCATTGAAGGATTGAAAATATCTTAAATTCCAAATTATAATCAGGGGTGTCCAAGTTCGGTCCTGGTGGGCCGCAAACAGGCCTGGATTTGAGGATATCCCTACTGCACCCAGGCAATTGATTCACTTCTTCAGTCAAGTTTCAGTGAAACATAAAGTAAATGCACAGACCATACTGTAGTACATAGGTCTCCTTCATACATCCCATACAGTTATAATACTACTCATGGGCAAGCCCCCAGAGTATAAAAGCAGTGTATTGTGCTCTGAGACCTTACTCTGAAACAAAAGAATATACACTGTGACACTTTTCAGATGTAAAAAAATAAAAACACATTCCAAGGTCCAATCTATTATTTTTAAAGGGACACTGGACACATTGATATTGCTGTGCATCATCATGCAGAGCAGTCTAAATCAACTGGAGGGGCTACAGAAACGTTAATTTGTCACTATTTACATTTGTTTCTAAATGCTGAAGTGTTAGCTTTTAAAGCATTTACTTACTATGGATAATACATTATTTACAACTTGGTTGCACAGTGATAAATTAGATTTTAATTCCTAATTTTTATTTTTATTGTATTGTGGTTGTGAAGAGAATATATAAGAATTTAGCTGGTAATTTATGGTGCTTTCAGGACCCTAGAGGCTGTCAATATAAACCTGATATGTCACATGAACCTGATATATAAGCATTTACCTGGTAATTTATGGTGCTTTCAGGACCTGAGAAGCTGTCAATATAAACCTGATATGTCACATGAACCTAATATATAAGTATTTAGCTGGTAATTTATGGTGCTTTCAGGACCTGAGAAGCTGTCAATATAAACCTGATATGTCACATGAACCTGATCCATATGCATTTAGCTGGTTATTTATGGTGCTTTCATGACCTGATAGGCTGTCAATATAAACCTGATATGTCACATGAACCTGATATATAAGCATTTAACTGGTAATTTATGGTGCTTTCAGGACCTGAGAAGCTGTCAATATAAACCTGATATACCACAGGAACCTGATATATAAGCATTTAGCTGGTAATTTATGGCGCTTTAAGGACCTGAGAAGCTGTCGATATAAACCTGATATGTCACATGAACCTGATATATATGCATTTAGTTAGTAATTTATGGTGCTTTCATGACCTGATAGGCTGTCAATATAAACCTGATATATAAGCATTTGACTGGTAATTTATGGTGCTTTAAGGACCCGAGAAGCTGTCAATATAAACCTGATATGTCACATGAAACTGATATATATGCATTTAGCTGGTAATATATGGTGCTTTCATGACATGATAGGTTGTCAATATAAACCTGATATGCCACATGAACCTGATATATAAGCATTGAGCTGGTAATTTATAGGGCTTTCATGACCTGATAGGTTGTCAATATAAACCTAATATGCCACATGAACCTGATATATAAACATTTAGTGAGTAATTCATGGTGCTTTCGGGACCTGAGAGGCTGACAATATAAACCTGATATACCACATGAACCTGATATATAAGAATTTAGCTGGTAATTTATGGTGCTTTCAGGACCTGAGAGCTGTCAATATAAACCTGATATACCACATGAACCTGATATATAAGCATTTAGACGGTAATTTACGGTGCTTTCAGGACCCGAGAGGCTGTCAACATAAATCTGATATGTCACTAGTCCTGGAGCAAACAGAGTGCATGGGAACCTGTGGTGTTTGGTCCTTTCAGCAAAAAAAATAATTCTGCAGGCATTAGTGAGGGACGGCAATTAGAGGAGTAATATATAAAATATATAATATTAGTTTTGAGGTGTTTGGTGATATAGAGCAGTATTAGCCCATTCCTTCATCATTTATGTACTATAATCTGCATAATAATATACATAGAGAAAGTTCTTACCAGGGCGCTCCGTATATCCGGAATCCTTTCACCGTCACCTCGGAGTCTTGTAGGTAGATACTATTGGTTAGGAGGGATTGCACATTGTCAAAGTCTTCAGGTTTCAATTTGGAAACAGAGGGGAATCGGTAATAATCCTGTTTTACAAGATCTGCCATGAATTCCTTGTCAAAAGTCAGTTCATGATTTCCAGCAATCACTATTTTATATTCATAGGGTAAAGATCCTAAAATAGAGAAAAATGACACTATTACTGACAACTGTCACAATCAACAAAAAACAGTGAAGAACTAGACTTACAGTATGTAGAACTAAACTTGATAACGGGCAAAATCAGTTTAAATCTTGGAAAAAAAATTAAAAGAGAATTTTATTAATTTTTTGTTATATTGTTTTTTAGAAAGGAAGGAAAATAAAATCATTGCACAAACAGAGCAATAAAGCAGAGCAGTCTGATTAATAAAACATTCCAAAGGAGGTGGTGACAGCAGATGTGATAGATAACCCTAAAAGGGATTGGATATATTTTAAAATTAAATTAGAGAGGGAGTATTGATCCGGGGAGGAATCCGATTCCCAGTATCTGGGGTCAGGAAGTATTTTTTTTCCCTTTTGAGACAATTGGCAAAGTTTCACTTGTTTTTTTTTTTCTGTTTGCTTCCTCTGGATCAATTAACAACTAATCTGCATATTGCAGATCAGAGGAGATCTTAAAAGGTTGAACATCAGTTACTATGTGACTATGTATCTATATGTAACTAAGAGACAGATTGACCACAAGATAAAGAGACAGTGACAAAAAGAGAAGAAAGAGGCGCATCTCTTCCCCGTTCCTTCTTAAGCTCTGTCTTGTATTACTTTGGCAACATATCCTGCTGATAAATCATTTTGAACATCAGAGACAGACGGGGAGACATACAGGGACAGACAGCCAGGAGGAGATGTCCAGATATCCCTAAAGATGCAAAGAAGGAGCTAAGGAGTCTGAAATAAGGAATGTGAAGTAATACCGTTTCCAATAATAACTTCACTCTACATAGAAGATAATCCCTCACACAACATGTCTCAAGACTCTATTACAATAAGACTCATCTCGCTGTACCCACAATATCTGGAGATGCAGATTCTGTCACACATGATGTTTGATAAGATTGTCTGACGTGACGGCTCCCGGCGCTGTCACTGCGCACACCCGCAGGGAGCAGGAAGACACGAGAATGATTTCTGTCCTACAAATTACACAGATCACTTCCTAATCATTACTTGTTTATAATGTAACACTCCTGACCCTACTGATATATTGTATCAACAGCACCGATATTCACTACATTCTAATGGATGCAATATTTACCTGAGTAACCAGGGTTTGTTGACCTGTTTATTTTCAAATATTTCTAAATATCAAATTGTTCACAAATTAATTAATTGGTTTTCGATAAATATTTGTGAGATTTGCACAGGAATCGTTATTATGATTTACTACTTGCCCGTCAAAAAATTACGGAAATAAAATTGTAAGGCAGGTAATGCTGTTTGGTCAAGACATTAATTTTGTTGGTGGTCCAAGATCCTTCGGCGCTCATTGCAAGGCTGTTGTATAGGCGCTTTTGCTTTTATTGTTTTGTCGGCGGTGATGTGTTTTTTGCTTTATTGCAAGGCTTTGTGTGCCATGAGCAGCGTTGGCGCTCGATGTGTCGCGTGGTGAATGTGCTTTGTGTTTATTGTGAGAGTTTTTTGTTTTGTTTTTGTTTACATTTGTTTTTGTATGCTAATGAAATAATTAATACATTAATAAATGAATATACTTGACCTATTTGGAAGTAATATATGCAGGAAGCATTGTGCTGAAGAGCTGACAATCTGTTTCGATGTTCCTGCAGCATACAATGTAGGTTTGCAGTGTTGTGGAGCTGAGGTGTAAGTGTCAGCAATGTGTGCAGTGTATAGTGTAAATAGGCTTGACAAGAACAGACATAACAATTTGTACAATAATAGTCAGATGCAGATTTGTTTTTTCTATTTATGGTACATAGCATACCAAGCTCTGCACTGTGATTGGACACATGTAGTATGATATATTTGGCACAGGAAGGACCTGTGTATTTTGTTCCTCCTCTGACTGATGCAGGAGCTCTGTGTGTTACTGACCCGTCTCAGGGTTAATAGACACAGAGCGATGACTCCTGCCCAGTGAGTCTGGCACAGCCAGAGGGATCCTCCACCTTTTGTTAACACTGCGCCAGACAACAAAACAGCACAAGCAGAGCGGAAGTTCGTGCTCTGACCTCTCACTGCAGACACGTCAGGCTTCATTAATTTTCATAGGGCCTAACAGCTGAGGCGGTGATGCTAACAGAGGGATACAGGCACAGGAGAGGGGGATACAGAGAATACAGGCACAGGAGACTGGGATACAGAGGATACAGGCACAGGAGAGGGGGATACAGAGAATACAGGCACAGGAGACTGGGATACAGAGGATACAGGCACAGGAGAGGGGAATACAGAGAATACAGGCACAGGAGACTGGGATACACAGGATACAGGCACAGGAGAGGGGGATACAGAGAATACAGGCACAGGAGAGGGGAATACAGAGAATACAGGCACAGGAGACTGGGATACAGAGGATACAGGCACAGGAGAAGGGGATACAGAGGATACACGCACAGGAGAGGGGAATACAGAGAATACAGGCACAGGAGAGGGGAATACAGAGGATACAGGCACAGGAGACTGGGATACACAGGATACAGGCACAGGAGAGGGGGATACAGAGAATACAGGCACAGGAGAGGGGAATACAGAGAATACAGGCACAGGAGACTGGGATACAGAGGATACAGGCACAGGAGAAGGGGATACAGAGGATACACGCACAGGAGAGGGGAATACAGAGAATACAGGCACAGGAGACTGGGATACAGAGGATACAGGCACAGGAGACTGGGATACACAGGATACAGGCACAGGAGAGGGGGATACAGAGAATACAGGCACAGGAGACTGGGATACAGAGGATACAGGCACAGGAGAGGGGAATACAGAGAATACAGGCACAGGAGAGGGGGATACAGAGAATACAAGCACAGGAGAGGGGGATACAGAGGATACACGCACAGGAGAGGGGAATACAGAGAATACAGGCACAGGAGACTGGGATACAGAGGATACAGGCACAGGAGAGGGGAATACAGAGAATACAGGCACAGGAGACTGGGATACAGAGGATAGGCACAGGAGAAGGGGTAAAGAGAATACAGGCACAGGAGACTGGGATACAGAGGATACAGGCACAGGAGACTGGGATACAGAGGATACAGGCACAGGAGAAGGGGATAAAGAGAATACAGGCACAGGAGAGGGGAATACAGGGGATACAGGCACAGGAGACTGGGATACAGAGGATACAGGCACAGGAGAAGGGGATAAAGAGAATACAGGCACAGGAGAGGGGGATACAGAGGGATACAGGCACAGGAGAGGGGGATACAGAGGATACAGGCACAGGAGAGGGGGATACAGAGAATACAGGCACAGGAGACTGGGATACAGAGGATACAGGCACAGGAGAGGGGAATACAGAGAATACAGGCACAGGAGACTGGGATACAGAGGATAGGCACAGGAGAAGGGGTAAAGAGAATACAGGCACAGGAGACTGGGATACAGAGGATACAGGCACAGGAGACTGGGATACAGAGGATACAGGCACAGGAGAAGGGGATAAAGAGAATACAGGCACAGGAGAGGGGAATACAGGGGATACAGGCACAGGAGACTGGGATACAGAGGATACAGGCACAGGAGAAGGGGATAAAGAGAATACAGGCACAGGAGACTGGGATACAGAGGATACAGGCACAGGAGAGGGGAATACACAGGATACAGGCACAGGAGAGGGGGATACAGAGAATACAGGCACAGGAGAGGGGAATACTGAGAACACAGGCACAGGAGACTGGGATACAGAGGATACAGGCACAGGAGAGGGGAATACTGAGAACACAGGCACAGGAGACTGGGATACACAGGATACAGGCACAGGAGAGGGGAATACTGAGAATACAGGCACAGGAGACTGGGATACACAGGATACAGGCACAGGAGAAGGGGATACAGAGAATACAGGCATAGGAGAGGGCGATACAGAGGATACAGGTACAGGAGAGGGGAATACAGAGGATGCAGGCACAGGAGAGGGGGATACAGAGGATGCAGGCACAGGAGAGGGGGGTACAGAGAATACAGGCACAGGAGAGGGTTACAGAGGATACAGGCACAGGAGACTGGGATACAGAGGATACAGGCACAGGAGAGGGCGATACAGAGGATACAGGTACAGGAGAGGGGAATACAGAGGATGCAGGCACAGGAGAGGGGGATACAGAGGATGCAGGCACAGGAGAGGGGGATACAGAGAATACAGGCACAGGAGAGGGTTACAGAGGATACAGGCACAGGAGACTGGGATACAGAGGATACAGGCACAGGAGAAGGGGATAAAGTGAATACAGGCACAGGAGAGGGGATACAGAGGATACAGGCACAGGAGAGGGGAATACGGAGGATACAGGCACAGGAGACTGGGATACAGAGGATACAGGCACAGGAGAGGGGGATACAGAAAATACAGGCACAGGAGAGGGGAATACAGAGGATACAGGCACAGGAGACTGGGATACAGAGGATACAGGCACAGGAGAGGGGAATACAGAGAATACAGGCATAGGAGAGGGCGATACAGAGGATACAGGTACAGGAGATGGGAATACAGAGGATGCAGGCACAGGAGAGGGGGATACAGAGGATGCAGGCACAGGAGAGGGGGATACAGAGAATACAGGCACAGGAGAGGGTGATACAGAGGATACAGGCACAGGAGACTGGGATACAGAGGATACAGGCACAGGAGAAGGGGATAAAGTGAATACAGGCACAGGAGACTGGGATACAGAGGATGCAGGCACAGGAGAGGGGGATACAGAGAATACAGGCACAGGAGAGGGTTACAGAGGATACAGGCACAGGAGACTGGGATACAGATGATACAGGCACAGGAGAAGGGGATAAAGTGAATACAGGCACAGGAGAGGGGATACAGAGGATACAGGCACAGGAGAGGGGAATACGGAGGATACAGGCACAGGAGAGGGGGATACAGAAAATACAGGCACAGGAGAGGGGAATACAGAGGATACAGGCACAGGAGACTGGGATACAGAGGATACAGGCACAGGAGAGGGGAATACAGAGGATACAGGCACAGGATAGGGGATACAGGCACAGGTGAGGGAGATACAGAGGGGTACAGATACAGGAGAGGGGTACAGGAACGAGGGAGGGGAATGCAGAAGATACATTCACAGGAGATGGGTATACAGGCATGGGAGAGGGAGATAGAGAGGGATACAGTCATAGAAGAGGGGGATAGAAGGGGATACAGGCATAGAAGAGAGGGATACAGGTACATGAAAGGGGATACAGAGACATACATGTACAGGAGAGGGGATATAGGCACAGGAGAGGAAGATTCAGAAGGACACAGGCATGGGAGAGGGGAATACAGAGGAGACCTGCACAAGAGAGGGGGATACAGATATATACATGCATAGGAGAGGGGATACAGGCACAGAAAATTGGGATTCAGAGGGATACAGATTCAGGAGAGTGGTGTACAGGCACAAGGGAGGGGGATACAGAGGATACAAGCACAGGAGAGGGTGATACAGAGGATACAGGCACAGGAGAGAGTGATACAGGCACATGAGAGGGGGATATAGAGGGAAACAGACATATGAGAGAGTGATACAGGCACAGGAGATGGAAATACAGAGGATACAGGCACAGGAGATGGGAATACAGAGGGATCATATTATAATTAAAGAGCATCATAAACTAGCTCTACATTGCACTAGCAGTTCTGCCTAATATGAATCATTCCTGAGATATTCAGCATAGTTTGTTATTATGCACATAAGCAGCTCCAGAACACAAATTTCATGTGCTATTTAATATCACAGTCTGCTTATTTATTTCCCTGGATTCAAAGCCATATAGTCCAACGCTATCATGCATTTAGACCCATCCCCGTAATTATGAAGCAAATTAGCATTTGGAGCAAAAACTGAGTGGTACAAACTATGCTCAATATCACAGGAATTATTTACTGTAGAGAAAATTGGCTAGTGCCATGTATAATTGACAGATACCTTTAAACATTACATTGCATGAAAAATGTAAGAGAAGTCTGTACTTAATCAAAATTAACGGGTAATATCTGTTTAGAGCATTCGGTGGTATGTAGACCCAAGGACAAATATCAATTTATTCTGCTCAGGGGCATGTATTTAAAAAAAGAAAACACAGTGTGGCATATTATCAAACTCAATAAAGAAAAAAAAATTCTATGGTACTTTAAAAAATAAATCAGAAAGAAAATGAGACAGAGCAGAAGATGTCTTGGCGTAAGAGCGCCAGCATATAGCGCAATCCCATGATATGTATCAGAGATATTATTATATACTTGACTGTAGGTCAATCTTGCCTTGATTTTCAAATTGAAAGAGACAGGAGCCCCGCACCTTGGATACAATCCAGCAATAAATAATAGCCGGCTCCATTTCCAAGCTCCCAAACCATTTTCTCTGAACACATCCTGGATCAATTTACATGGCGCTCCTCTCCATGCAGTGAAATCATAAGTTCCAATTGACTTAGCCCATATTGGAAAGTGACAGCGCAAACGCTTGGAAATGCAATTACTGCAAACAAACGCCATCTTCTCCACTCAGGAGGAAATTTTCAAAGAACATTTATGGCCATCAAATAATATTAACAAAAGGCCTCAGCGCACAATTCTATTTTCATTTAAAAGCCACACACTTGGTATATAATTTATGCTACTACAGAAAAGTCTAGCACTTTTTAAATTTTAACTAAATATAAATGTATGTATATATATATATATATATATATATATATATATATATATATATATATATATATACCATATTTATCGGAGTATACCACGCACCGGCGTATAACACGCACCTCATTTTAAAAAGGAAATTTCATTTTTTTTTTTTTTTTATTTCAAATAAAGAACTTTGAAGCAAAATAAGGGTAGCTCAGAACATTTTTTTATTAATATTATTAACACTTATAAGGTAAATAACGTAAAATGACAGTAAAAGCAACTGTTTTAACAAAGAAACTTGGATATTATATGTTTTTACAAAAGTTTACTCAGAAATTGCTGCTCCTCCTCAACCCTCTCCTCAACCCCCCCATCCTTAACCCCCTCCTCAACCTCAACCCCCCTCCTCAACCTCTCTCCTCATCCTCAACCTCTCTCCTCATCCTCAACCCCCTCCTCAAACCCCCATCCTCATCCTCCTTCCTCAACCCCCCATCCTCATCCTCCTTCCTCAACCCCCTCCTCAACCCCCCTCCTCCATCCCCCTCCTCAACCTCCCTCCTCAACCTCCCTCCTCAAGCTCAACCCCCCCTCCTCAAACTCAACCCCCCTCCTCAACCTCCCTCCTCATCCTCAACCCCCCCAACCTCCATCCTCAACCTTAACCCCCCGCCTCCTCAAACCCCCTCCTCAGCCTCCCTACTCATCCTCCCTCTTCAACCCCCCCATCCTCAACCTCCCTCCTCAACCTAACCCCCCCCCCCCCCTAAATACCTCCCCCTCTCCCCTCACTTACCTGCTTCTGCTCCGGCCTCCGCTCCTTCTTGACCCGGTGCACATGTGACGTCACATGCGCGCCACGTCATTAGCATATACCGGGTGCCGGCACCTGGTATATGCTAATGACGTGACGACACATGCATGCTGGGTCAAGAAGGAGCAGATCAAGAAGGAGCTATTCATATAAAATTCTCCTCTATCAGATGCTTCATAATCCTGGAAACTTCAATATACCTTAAAAACCATGATTCTGGAAAATCTTAATTTTTGAAGATTTTGCTTGTGTATATAAGGTTACATCTTGTCCGACTTGACTACTTCCTGATAGTTTTGAGCCTGAGGACAATTACTAGCCACTAAACAGAGGAGGGAGAGGTGGGGTGTAGGAAGACAGGTGATGTGTTAAATCATTAGATCTTTTGGAACCTGATACCTACACCCTGCCTCCGCACATGCTCCAAAGCAGGCAACTTGCAACAATAACTGCAAAACATACCCTGCAGAAAAGTAAATGCCCCTTTCATACACATTTATCATTCACCAAAGTATCATAAACCTTCAGGGTTCAGTAAAAGCATCATAGTATATTTTTTCTAATTATAAAACACCTTTAGGAATTTCATATTGGAAACAAGAAAAAAAGTTGTTAAAAGTGATTGTGAGGGGGGAGGTGTGTGCAGAGGAAGACGCTTGGTGTCCAATTGAGTGAGATCCAAATATCTAACAAATCTATCTCACCGCTCCATCTTTCCTTCTATACCACCCATCCCAACCACTGACAGATAAAGAAACACACCCCACAGGCTTCAAGCTATCAGCAAGATGAAAACCTCTGTGCATAGACAGTCTACAAAAATTTAGATTTTCTCTAAAATGCCTTTATGTTAGTGACTTCCACAGCTGATAATGTTGCTTATTTGAACTACAGTGTTCCTTTAAAGGGACATGGACGACAATTCTTTTTTCCCTTGCATTTCTCTCAAAAGTGTCAAATTCACTAGCCAGGCTATTACGTTTAAAAAAAAAACTATATTTTTTATCTATTTATGTGTTGCTTTATGTTAATAGTTTGTTTTATGGAATGTATAGAAAAATTATTATTTAATGTTATATTTGTAAATATAAAATACCTTATTTACAAACAAATCCTACTTTTGTAATGTTTACAATCAAATTATTTACCAGCCCTAAAATAAAAGGTATCAGTTTTACATGTTATGTGTCTAAAAGGCATCCCAGTAATGGTAGGACAGTAAATTCAATTGCAAATATTTATATTTTATTTATTACTAATAAAATATACATATTTGCATTTGGAATTTAATAAAAAAATCTATTTAGCAACAAAAAAAAAAAAACAGATCGGAATCTACTAAATTGTGTCTGTCACTCAGCTCAAGAAATCCTCACAACAGAATAGCTCCCTGGATTATGGCGTTCTTGGGCTTATGGCTTCTGAGTAATTCACTTGTGAATAGCCAGGTATTACTGATACCAAATGCAAATGGGAGCCATTAATTAGGCACTGATAACAAGACCGGCCTGACGAAGATCTTTTATAGCTGAGTGACAGCCAAATTGTAGTAAACTGAAAGCTGATTTTTTATTATTACAGGTCATTTGTAATAACTTCCTACTGCAAATATTCATATTTTTGTTAGTAATCGGACCTATCCTGTTATGTGCATGCACGCTTCAGTGCTGGGAAGCGCGCTGTAGACGTCCAGATGTAGCTGTCTGTAAGTGCCTGGTAAATGATTAGGGGTTAGAGGGTTAAGGTCGATAAGTGGTGTAGGGGGTTAGGGGCTTAGGGTTAAAAAGGTACTTTTAGGGGGTTAGGGTTAGGCTAAGAGGGTTAGGAGGTTAGGGTTGGGGCCGCCAAGGGGTGTAGGGTGTTAGGGTTAGGGCCGCCAAGGGGTGTAGGGGTTAGTGGTTTAGGGCTATTTTTACGGGGTTAGGTTTAGGGTTAGGGCCGGGAACTGGTGTAGAGGGTTAGGGCCGCCAAGGGGTGTAGGGGGTTTGGGTTAGGGCCGCCCAGGGGTGTAGGGGGTTAGGGTTAGTGGTTTAGGGTTATTTTTACGGTGTTAGGTTTAGGGTTAGAGCTGGTAACTGGTGTAGGGGGTTAGGGTTAGGGCCCCCAAGGGGTGTAGGGGTTTGGGTTAGAGGGTTAGGGAGTACATTGGGACGCGAGACCGCCCGGCACCAGGAGGTGCACATAACAGGATAGATCCTAGTGCTAGATCCTAGTACTCGATATAATTGCTGAATATGATTCCTCACAGTTTGTTTACAAAGTAGTAACAAAATAACGAAACTGATACATGAAGATTCCAAAAGCCAAGTCTTAAATATCTGATACGATGTGTCCACATTACAAAGAGGGAAGTGAAGTGCGGATAAGGAACAAGGCAGCAAGAAGAAATCACAGGATCCTTCAAAGCTGCTCCACAGTCTGTGCAAAGAATGATTTTAATTACTTAATTAATTGTGTCTGTATGAAGGAGTCCTGTGATCAGGAGGAATAAACAAAGATCAAGGAGAGGGAAACAGAACAGGAGGCAGGGGAAATAAAGGAACGAGTTAGTGAAAGAAGAAAGGAGGAGAAGAGAGGGCTGAAAAAGGGAAGAGAAGGGAAGACAAGGAGAGGAGGGATCAGAGAATAAAAGGGAAGATGAGATATAGAGGCATGTGAGAGAGAAAGGGAAACAAACAAAAATAAATAACAAAATGAGTGAGGATAATATAAAAAAAGGATGAAGATAACAGAAAAGAACAGGGAGAATGAAAAGATATAATAGAAAACAAGTAAAATAGAAAAGAAAACATATAGTAAAGAAGAAAAAGAAGAATAGAAAACATATAGTAAAGAAGAAAAAGAAGAATAGAAAACATATAGTAAAAACTAACAGGAAGAATAAAGCTATGGGAAATTGGAAAGAAAATAGAATAAAATAGAAGAGAAATGAGTAATAAGGAGGAGTGAGAAAAGAAGAAGAAGAACAGAAGCAGGAAAGGACAAAAGGTCTTAATGAAAGCATTACAACAACTTCTCCTGTACAGAGCTACAAAATATGTTGGTGCATTGCAAATAATAATAATAATACAACACCCTTATTTACACATACCACCCCTGTACAGTTTATATATATTTTCTGTTTGATGCTGTTAACAAAAAGGGAGAACTCATTGGATTTTACGGTTTCTGAGTGACTTGTTTTAAGTACACTAGCACTCTACATGACTAACACTGGGTGAAAAAGAATAAAGTAACTAATATAGGAAATGCAGCACCTCCTTACTCAGCCTGCACAGCTGGTTCTAGTTTATGCCACAGGGCGGTGTAGTTTGTTATGTTTTATGTATGTATTCTGAGGGGGATAGAAACAGTCCACAACCACTAACTGTAAAATGTATAATTCAGAAGGAAGGAGGAAGAGAGAAAGAGGAGGAAAGAAAAGAAGGAAGGAGAGAGATAAAGGAAGAAAGAAAGAAAGAAAGACAGATGACCGGAGAGAGAGAATGGAAGGGAAGAGGAAAAGAAAGAAGGAAGGAGAAAGATAAAGGAAGAAAGAAAGAGAGAAAGAAAGAAAGAGAGAACGAAAGAAAAGAGAGAAAGAGCGAAAGAAAGATGCTGATAGAGAGAGAAAGGAATGAAGGAGAAAGAGAGATATGGAGGAAGAAAGGAAGGAGAGAGAGAAAGGAATGAAAGAGAGAGAAAGGAAGGAAGGTAGGAACAAAGGAAAGAAAGAAAAAAAGAAAAAGAAAGAAAGAAAGATGGATGACCGGAGAGAGAGAGAACAGAAGGAAGGAGGAAGAGAGATGGAGGAAGAAAAGAAAGAAGGAAGAAGAGAGAGAGGGAGGAAGAAAGGAAGGAAGGAGAGAGAGAGAAAGAATGTAGGAACAAAGGAAAAGAAAGAAAGAAAGATGCTGATAGAGAGAGAAAGGAATGAAGGAGAAAGAGAGATATGGAGGAAGAAAGGAAGGAGAGAGAGAGAAAGGAATGAAAGAGAGAGAGAAAGGAAGGAAGGAAAGTAGGAACAAAGGAAAGAAAGAAAGAAAGAAATAGAAAAAGAAAGAAAGAAAGAAAGAAAGAAAGGTGGATGACCGAAAGGAGAGAGAGAGAACAGAAGGAAGGAGGAAGAGAGATGGAGGAAGAAAGGAAGGAAGGAGAGAGAGAAAGGAATGGAGGAACAAAGGAAAAGAAAGAAAGATGCTGATAGAGAGAGAAAGGAATGAAGGAGAAAGAGAAAGGAAGGAAGGTAGGAACAAGGGAAAGAAAGAAAGATGGATGACTGGAGAGAGAGAGAGAACAGAAGGAAGGAGGAAGAGAGATGGAGGAAGAAAATAAAGAAGGAAGGAGAGAGAGAGATATGGAGGAAGAAAGGAAGGAAGGAGAGAGAGAGAGAAGGGAATGGAGGAACAAAGGAAAAGAAAGAAAGAAAAATATGCTGAGAGAGAGAGAAAGGAATGAAGGAGAAAGAGAAAGGAAGGAAGGTAGGAACAAGGGAAAATAAAGAAAGAAATTCAAAGTATGGAGGGATAGAGAAAGTAAAACAAACACTCCCGAGAGACTCTGTTCCTGGTAATAATCTCCCTGGCAGTTTGGAACTCCTCAGCCTACTGATCTTTCTGATCCACCCTCACACACTCCAACACTAACACTCTTGACTAAATCCCTGGATATCCAACTAAATACATATACTTATATACTTTAATGGCCCCCGGCTTTATCTAGTATTCTGTTCACAAATACTGGCGTTAAGCACGGATACAGATGTACCTTTAATCACTTTTAAATCAAGATTCCTCCTCCGTCCCAGCTATAATAATGAATAATGAATAATGATAACACAGAGATTAGAAATCAGAGCGCAGCGTCATTAAATCATAATCAGGACAAATCAATCCATCACTTGGCATATTGAGCTGTCAGTTTGTTACTCTCTAAACATATAAAGAAAGTCCCAATATATAAGGAATCTCTTTTAAATGTCTGAATACTATGTTACAGATAAAAGGGGAGGAGCTTTAATGTTTGTGGTCCCATGAGGCACTTGGGCCTATGAATAAAAGGCACTCATTGCTGTTATTAATGATCATGTGGGAGGCAGAGGAAGCGATTAGGGGAGTATTTGGAGATCGGTGTAGGTTGGTGCTGTATTTAATCCAGGAGGATATAAGAAGCCACTGACGGGACTGGAGGAACAGAGCAGCAGATGAGAGGCACATAGAACTCAACAGTGCTACTTTGTTTAACAAATATACTAGAAATGCAGCTTTGCAGCACTGTCATGACCTCTCTCTGAAAAATAACTGATTTTGGCAGTTCGTGTAGAGCAGACTGATGAACATTACTCCTCCGGGTTAATCTGGTCCACATTTTCGTGGTGTCCTAGGTCAACATAGAACACTAAATTAAAATGATTCAGCCAATGGTTGACTTACCTGAATTAAAAGAAGACATCTTGAAAATGTGGACTGGATCCAGCTTTCGAGGATTAATACTGGACAAGACTGTTAATCCTGAGCTAGTGCAGTGTCCTGACACACCCTCCTTAGGCTCTTAAGTGTTAAAGGGCCACTGCAATGTTTATTTATTTAGTAACTAATTATCAATAAAATCAATATTTTATGAAAATTGTGGATTTTAAAACCTACATTCAAGCAGAGCATTGCAGCTTCCAGCAAATGTAATTGTCTCCACCCCTGTTAGGTGTCCAGGGGGTGAAAGAAGACCTGCAAGAAGGCTGTCCTATTTTTTTTCTGAGAGCTGTATGATTGCCTGCATGAAAACTTCTATCAGGACAACAGATAAAGAATCCTATCGGGTTAAAAGACAAAAACTCCTATCAGGACTACACATAATTCCTCCCAGGACAACAGATAAAGAATCCTATCAGGACAACAGATAAAAAACCCTTTCACGACAACTGCTATCAGGAAAGCAGTCAATACCTTCAAACAGGATAACAGATAAAAACTCCTATCAGGACAACAGATAAAAACTGCTATCAGGAAAACAGATAAAGAATATGATCAGGACAACAGACAAAAAACTCCTATAAGAACAATAGATAAAAACTCCTATCAGAACAGCCTCCTGGGCAGATCCTATGCTGCACTCCAGATAAGAGCTGAGAGCAAACACCAAACTTCAAATCGAAGTTTTAAAAGCTTCATTGATTTTATTCCTAGCCAGTTATTGTATAAATGTATTATTTGTAAAAAAATAATTATTAAAAAAAAAAAAGAAAAAAAAAAAAGGATGTTCTATGAGCGCTGCAGTTTGCCTTTAAGGTGCAGATTTGTAACGGGAAGTAGATCAGCACTAAAGCAGAGCTGCCTTACACTGAGGTCAGTCGGTCTGCAGATCAAATGAATACAATTATTTAAACTAACCGTGTTTAAAGCATTTAACAACTGCCAAGGTCAAGAGACTTCAGCAGTTACAAATCCCACAGGACGTGTTCATATGAAAACAATTGAAATAAATTATCTGCGCAGACCTCCCCGGTCACTCACTGACCACAGAGGTCGCGGCGCGTGCGGTCTGAGGACTTTTATGCAAAACCAATATAGATTATTTATCAAAGCCAAAGAACATTTTATATTTAGCCGAATGTCAAAGGACTTGAGACTCCCACAAGCAAAATCCATACATTGCACAGATAATGATGAGAAATAATTGCTTTTGTGGTGAGAATGAACAAAACACCGACAGGCTCGGCCAATTTAGGTCGTGCATAAAAAATGCATTTATAATTTTTGCAAGTTAAAATACATTGGCTTATTTTTTAATGCAATTTCTAAGTCTTTGCATTGTGTATATATATATATAGGCTTGACAAATGGCTCCTAAAATGCTACTGCGTTACTGCTGACTCCTAACTGTTTTGTTATTATACATATATGTATACAATATAATTAATATAATGTCCTAGATATTGATCAGCAGGCCCCTAAGTATCTTGATTCGCTTGTATGTTTCAAATAAATTTGTCAATCCCTCTAAATAAATAAATATATATATATATATATATATATATATATATATATGTTACTGAGGGTCCCAGGACCACCCCGGTGGGTCCATGCATCATTTAGGCATCTCAACATATGTGCAAAACCAACATTTTGGACACTTTAAGTTATTAAACAAGATTATAAATCAGCTGGGAGACATAATATAAATATGCACAGAGTCATCACATATTTGATATGTTATATCAGTTTTGGGGGGCTTGTAATAGCTCTCTGCATTTCCTGTTAATTTTAATGAAGTTTATGCAGGTTTTACTTAGTATTTTTTAATGCAGAAAGCAACTTTTATCATTTTTAAAACATGTTCTTGAAAAAGTAAACAGCCGTATGCCATATCCTTTTAAATATAGGAATACGTGTATTGTACTCTGAGACCATTATATCAAAAAGTAAAACACACTGCAAGTCGTTAACACGGCCCCCCCCCCCCCTTCCTGATGCAACAAAGTAACAAAATATTTCCATATAAAAGCATAGTAGTGATTGGTGGAAGGCTTCTGAGTGCACAACTCAATGGACCCCACTGTCAAGAACTATGCCCCCCACTAGTCTTACCAGCTGTTAAAACAATGGCCTAACTGTCAAGAAAAATGGTATCTCATCTGCCATCAAAACAACAGCCCCCACTTGTCTTATCTGCCATCAAAACAATGGACCCCACTTGTCTTATCTGCCGTTAAAACTGCGCCCCCCACTTGTCTTATCTGCCATCAAAACGATGGCCCCCACTAGTATTATCAACCATTAAAAAAACGCCCCCACTTGTCTAATCTGCCATCAAATAACGCCCCCACTTGTCTTATCTGCCATCAAACAATGCCCCCACTTGTCTTATCTGCCATCAAACAATGCCCCCACTTGTCTTATCTGCCATCAAACAATGCCCCCACTTGTCTTATCTGCCATCAAACAATGCCCCCACTTGTCTTATCTGCTGTCAAACAATGCCCCCACTTGTCTTATCTGCTGTCAAACAATGCCCCCACTTGTCTTATCGGCTGTCAAAACAGTAGACCCCACTTGTCTTATCATCTATCAAATCAATGCCCCCACTTGTCTTATCAGCCATCAAAACAATGCCCCCACTTGTCTTATCAGCCATCAAAACAATGGACCCCACTTGTCTTATCTGCTGTCAAAACAATGCCCCCACTTGCCTTATCTGCCATCAAAACAATGGACCACACTTGTCTTATCTGCTGTCAAATCAATGGACCCCACTTGTCTTATCAGCCATCAAAACAATGCCCTCACATGTCTTATCAGCCATCAAAACAATGCCCCCACTTGTCTTATCTGCTGTCAAAACAATGCCCCCACATGTCTTATCAGCCATCAAAACAATGCCCCCACATGTCTTATCAGCTATCAAAAAACAATGGACCCCACTTGTCTTATCAGCCATCAAAACAATGGACCCCACTTGTCTTATCAGCTATCAAAAAACAATGGACCCCACTTGTCTTATCTGCTGTCAAAACAATGCCCCCCACTTGTCTTATCAGCTATCAAAAAACAATGCCCCCCACTTGTCTTATCAGCTATCAAAAAACAATGGACCCCACTTGTCTTATCTGCTGTCAAAACAATGCACCCACTTGTCTTACCTGCCGTCAAAAAAATGGCCCCCACTTGTCTTATCACTTATGGCCCAAATAATATTTCTTCCTCTACTCGTTATTAGACTTTAATTGCAGATTCATAAGGAAGCACCACAAGAATCACATGTAAAACACACAGAGTTATGTGTATCAATTCAATGAGGAGACATTTAGGGGGACACGGACAGTGCGGGTTAATTGGGGTCAGCGAGCGGCCATAGATCTCACCTAACCAGTCATTAAACTTCTTGACCTCGGAGGGCAGCCCCAGCTCGGTGAAGTCACCCGTGTGCAGCAGGATGTCGCCGTACGGCATCTGGATCCCATCTGTCCTGGAGTGGGTGTCGGAGACGCAGACGAAACGCGTGTGGCCTGCTGGTTTGGGAGTGTCGTATGGGATGGGGTCTACCCTGGGGAGAGAGAGGTAAACACGGGTTAGTGTGTGATACAGAGAGACAGCCGGGATAGAGAGAGACAAGGAGAGAGATAGATAGACGGAGGAAAGAGAGGTAGACAAGGGTTAGAGACAGAGAGTTAGAAAAGGGTTAGTGTGTGATACAAAGAGACAGCAAGGATAGAGAGAGACAAGGAGAGAGAGACAAGGAGAGATATAGACAGAGAGACAGGGGAAAGGGAGTTAGACAAGGGTTACTGTGTGATTCAGTGAGACAGCCGGGATAGAGACAGAGAGACAGGGGAGGGAGACAAGAAGAGATATAGACAGAGAGACAGGGGGAAAGGGAGGGAGGGAGAGAGAGAGAGAGAGAGAGAGAGAGAGAGGTACACAAGCGTTACTTTGGGGTACAGAGAGGCAGCCGGAATAGAGAGCGAGACAAGGAGAGACAAAGATAGCAAAAGAGGGCAGATAGAGGAAGAGAGAGACAATGAGAAATATAGAGAGAGCAGCAAGGAGATATATATATATATATATATATATATATATATATATATATATAGAGAGAGAGAGAGAGAGAGAGAGAGAGAGAGAGAGAGAGAGAGAGAGAGAGACAAGGAGAGATATAGAGAGATAAACAAGGAGAGATATATAGAGAGAGAGTCAAGGAGAGAGAGATATATACAGAGAGAGAATGAGAGATATAGACAGTGAGAGACAAGGATATATATATATATATATATATATATATATATATATATATATACATACACAGTTGTGCTCAAAAGTTTGCATACCCCTGGCAAATTGGTAATATATGTACCATTTTTAAAGAAAACATGAGTGAGCAGCAAAACACATTTCTTTTATTTCTTATGGGATTCATATTCAGGTGTAGGTTATAACAGAATGGCATAATCATAAAACACAACATGGCAACAAAGAAAGCAATTAAATGACCCTGTTCAAAAGTGTACATATCCTTAATATATATCCTACATACCCTTAGTTCTTAATACTGTGTATTGCCCCCTTTAACATCAGTGACAGCGTGCAGTCTTTTGTAATAGTTGTCTATGAGGCCCCTAATTCTTGCAGGTGGTATAGCTGCCCATTCGTCTTGGCAAAATGCCTCCAGATCATGCAAAGTATTTGGTCGTCTTGCATGAACCGCACGTTTGAGATCTCCCCAGAGTGGCTCGATGATATTAAGGTCAGGAGACTGTGATGGCCACTCCACAACCTTCACCTTTTTCGGCTGTAACCACTGGAGGGTCAACTTGACCTTGTGCTTAGGGTCATTGTCATGCTGCAAAGTCCAAGAGCGTCCCAAGCGCAGCCTCCGTGCAAATTGCCCCCCAGTATCTTTTGATAACATGCTGCATTCATCTTGCCATAAATTGTCACAAGATTCCCCGTGCCTTTAATGCCCCCCCCCCCCCCTCAAACATCAGTGAGCCACCACCATGCTTCACAGTGGTGATGGTATTCTTTTCACTATAGGCCTTGTTGACCCCTCTCCAAACATAGCGTTTATGTGCAAGCTGTGAGGCGTGTCAAGGTGTTGTCGGGCATATTGTAACCAGGCTTTTTTGTGGCATTGGCGCAGTAAAGGCTTCTTTCTGGCAACTCGACCATGCAGCTCATTTTTGTTCAAGTATCGTCGTATTGTGCTCCTTGGAACAACCCCACGTTTTTTTCCAGAGCAGTCTGTATTTCTCTTGAGGTTACCTGTGGGTTTTTCTTTTTATTTCAAACCATTCTTCTGGCATTTGTGGCTAAAATCTTTCTTGGTCTACCTGACCTTGGCTTGGTTTCAAGAGATCCCCAAATTTCCCACTTCTTAGTTAGTGATTGAACAGTACTGACTGGCATTTTCAAGGCTTTGGACATCTTTTTAAATCCTTTTCCATCTTTATGAAGTTCCATTACCTTGTTACTCAGATCTTTTGACAGTTCTTTTCTGCTCCCCATGGCTCAGTATCTAACCTGCTCAGCGCATCCACGTGAGAGCTTACAAACTCATTGACTATTTATACACAGACACTAATTGCAATTTAAAAAGTCACAGGTGTGGGAAATTACCCTTTGATTGCCATTTTATCCTCTGTGTGTCACCTTGTGTGTCTCTAACAAGGCTAAACATTAAAGGGGATGTAAACTTTTGATCAGGGCCATTTGGGTGATTTCTGTTATCATTATAATTTAAAAAGGAACCAAACAGCTATTTAATAATAAATGGCTTCATATGATCACTATCCTTCAATAAAAAGGCTTTTTTTTTTTTTGCATGATCAGTCATATTTTCAAAATACATTTTTTTGCCAGGGTATGCCAACTTTTGAGCACAACTGTATATATATACATAAATCTCTCTCTCTCTATATATATATATATATATATAGAGAGAGAGAGAAAGAGACAAGAAGATGTCTAACAATATAAAAAGCAGTTTGTCCAACACTCTACACTATAATGTTTTTGAGGGGTGTGGCCATTAAATAATCAAGGGACGCGGGACCTGAGAGCCGAATAACAGCCGCCATTACAAACCTCAGAGAGAGAGAGAAAGATACAGCTATTTATTCCACTCACTATTTATTCCACTCCCTATTTATTCCACTCTCTATTTATTCTACTGGCTATTTATTCCACTTTCTATTAATTCCACTCTCTATTTATTACTCTTACTATTTATTCCACTCCCTATTTATTCCACTCGCTATTTATTCCACTCGCTATTTATTCCACTCGCTATTTATTCCACTCGCTATTTATTCCACTCACTATTTATTCCACTTACTATTTATTCCACTCACTATTTATTCCACTCACTATTTATTCCACTCACTATTTATTCCACTCCCTATTTATTCCACTCTCTATTTATTCCACTGGCTATTTATTCCACTTTCTATTAATTCCACTCTCTATTTATTACTCTTACTATTTATTCCACTCCCTATTTATTCCACTCGCTATTTATTCCACTCGCTATTTATTCCACTCACTATTTATTCCACTTACTATTTATTCCACTCACTATTTATTCCACTCACTATTTTTTCCACTCACTATTTATTCCACTCCCTATTTATTCCACTCTCTATTTATTCCACTGGCTATTTATTCCACTTTCTATTAATTCCACTCTCTATTTATTACTCTTACTATTTATTCCACTCCCTATTTATTCTACTCCCTATTTATTCCACTCGCTATTTATTCCACTCCCTATTTATTCCACTCCCTATTTATTCCACTCGCTATTTATTCCACTCACTATTTATTCCACTCACTATTTATTCCACTCACTATTTATTCCACTCACTATTTATTCCACTTACTATTTATTCCACTCTCTATTTATTACTCTTACTATTTATTCCACTCCCTATTTATTCCACTCCCTATTTATTCCACTCGCTATTTATTCCACTCCCTATTTATTTCACCCGCTATTTATTCCACTCGCTATTTATTCCACTCACTATTTATTTCACTCACTATTTATTCCACTTACTTTTTATTCCACTCACTATTTATTCCACTCACTATTTATTCCACTCACTATTTATTCCACTCCCTATTTATTCCACTTTCTATTAATTCCACTCTCTATTTATTACTCTTACTATTTATTCCACTCACTATTTATTCCACTTACTATTTATTCCACTCACTATTTATTCCACTCACTATTTATTCCACTCCCTATTTATTCCACTCACTATTTATTCCACTCCCTATTTATTCCACTTTCTATTAATTCCACTCTCTATTTATTACTCTTACTATTTATTCCACTCCCTATTTATTCCACTCGCTATGTATTCCACTCCCTATTTATTCCACCCGCTATTTATTCCACTCGCTATTTATTCCACTCATTATTTATTTCACTCACTATTTATTCCACTCACTATTTATTTTTTTCACTATTTATTCCACTCACTATTTATTCCACTTACTATTTATTCCACTCACTATTTATTCCACTCCCTATTTATTCCACTCACTATTTATTCCACTCCCTATTTATTTCACTCTCTATTTATTCCACTCCCTATTTATTCCACTTTCTATTAATTCCACTCTCTATTTATTACTCTTACTATTTATTCCACTCCCTATTTATTCTACTCCCTATTTATTCCACTCGCTATTTATTCCACTCGCTATTTATTCCACTCGTTATTAATTCCACTCTCTATTTATTACTCTTACTATTTATTCCACTCTCTATTTATTCCACTCTCTATTAATTCCACTCTCTATTTATTACTCTTACTATTTATTCTGCTTGCTATTTATTCCACTATTTATAAATAGTGAGTGGAATAAATGGCAAGTAGAAAAAAATAAAGAGAAAGAAAAAAATTGAAAGCAAGAAAAGACAAAAATAAATATAATACAGAAATGTAAACGTGTGATTGTTTCTATATAAATATTTCTATCCACGTCTATCTTGTTTATCAATGTGATTCTTTACTAGGGGCTACCAATGCTTTCTGATCCGCCTCTCTGAGCTGGTTTCTCAGCAGGGTTTGCCCTTGTAAACTAATGAAGTCTCTATTTAATTGAGAGATCACTTTTAATTGCACTATTTCTATTATAACCGATTCATCTCCATTAAAAGCCTTCTCCAGCATCAGGAAGTGTATCAGCAAAAACAAAAATGGTTGCTTCCCCAGTAGCATAATTGCACATATTAGCTAATAATTTTAAGGGTTTATCATTTTATTTTTTACATTCTAAACACATGTTGACAGTTATTAAACACTTAAAGGCATATGCACTGCATCTGACAATGTCAGGGGGTCTTTATCTGACAGAAGCTTGGACAGTATATAGTCTGTCGCCATCTTGGCTCTATTAATGTTTAAAATAAAACAAGTATGAATTATCATATTCTTAATTTGCTCTCTCCAAGTCGTCTCACAGTATCGCAGTCCAAGCACCAATCTCTTGGCCTTTGGTCCATTAAAACTATTGGTTGCTATGGAGATGGTGTCCTTAGTTACCAGAGTGCCACCATCCTCAGGGGCAAGCGATGGCGCCATGGGACCACTTTGTGGTAGTACTTTGTGGATCATTTACTCTTTGTAATGTGTTACATTATAATATATATATATAGATGAATAATCAGAGTATTTCAATATATATATATATAGTGATACCTTTTTATTGGACAAATATTTTACTTAGAGTGACAATCTTTCAAGAGTTTTATCTCTCTCTCTCTCCCTCTCTCTCTCTCCTTCTCTCTCTCTCTTCCTCCCTCTCCCTCATTCTCCCTCCCTCTCTCTCTCTCCTCTCTCTCTCTCCCTCTCTCACCCTTCCTCACTCTCTCTCCCTCCTCCCTCTCTCGCCCTTCCTCACTCTCTCTCCCTCCCTCTCTTTCTCTCTCTCTCCTTCTCTCTCTCTCCTTCTCTCTCTCTCCCTCCCTCTTTCACCCTGAGGCTGGCATTAGTTCATTACCACTGAAGTGTCATCAGCACTTTTAAAACAGGCGACTTTCCTTGCTTATCTACCACTCAAGCAGGAAGTACCACAGAGACATAACAGATATATACCAGGCCTATGTATAAACACATATAATAAAGGGTACATTAAAGTTGTTTTATTTTTTTAATATCCTTTTGCACTGACAATATGAGACTGCAGTGTTCCTTTAAAGGGCTGTTAGATATTGCCCCCTCATTACATCCTCAGTCCCGAAGACCCCAACCTCACCCCGGACCCTGACCAATCCCATGGACTCGCTATCCCAGCGATCGTTTCCCTTTACAATTTCAAACTAATTAATTTTGAATGCAGAACTTTATTGCCTCCATTCCTCACGTCATTACACTGGATGGCTCGCGAGCAAAGCTTCCAGCAGAGAGGCATTATGGGTTTGTGGTAAACGCCGGAGAACAATCCCCCCCCCCACTGAGCCCCCGCGGTAAAATAAAACCTGGAACGGGAGCTCATCCAGATCTCATCTAAAAGGGGCCAAGGAAATGTGGGCTGTGGAAGTAGAGCTACTGGAGGATAATGAGATATATATAAATATAAATACACAAACATACATACATACAGGGGGACAAGAGTATCCAACACTTAGAGGCCAGGAAGATATTATAGGAGGTAGCAATTTCTAGAAGACTGGAAAGAAGTCCTTTATAGAATTACATTTTACTATGGAAACTATTTAAGAAATTGAGAAATACAAAATATACAAAGATATACAGAAATAAATATAAATAAATATAAATAAATATATATATATATAAAGATACAAGGAGAGAAGAAAGAAAGAACAAGAGAAAAATAGAATGTTATAAAGGGAGAACAAGAGAAAAAGAAAGAATATATTAGAGAGCAAAAAAATAAAAAGAAAGAACTAATAAATGGGAGAATGAGAAAAACGCAAAGAAAGAATGAAAAGAGGGAAACAAGAAAATGAGAAGAACGAGTTATAAAAATAAAAAAATTGTTATAATATTTTTTTTTTATCATTATAGAGAAAAAGAGAACATGAATAAAATATTGGTGAATGAGAGAAAAAGAAAGAAAGAATGAAAAGAGAAAGAAAAGAGAGAAAGAAGAAAATGAAAAAAAAACAAGTAAAAAAAGAAAAAAAATAGTAAGTTATTGAGAATAGGAGAAAAAGAAATAGAATGAATAAAAAAAATGGGAAAATGAGAGAAAAAGAAAGAATGAAAAGAGAGAAACAAAAAAGAGATAAAAAAAGAAAAACAAGTAAGAAAAAAAAAAAGGTACTGTATATACTCGAGTATAAGCCGACCCGAGTATAAGCCGAGGCACCTATTTTACCACAAAATACTGGGTAAAATGAGTGACTCGAGTATAAGCCGAGGGTGGGAAATGTGCTGCCCCCTGTGTCCCTCTTGTGCCCTCTGTGTCCCCCCTCTGTCTCCTGTGTCTCTTCTCCCCTCTCCCTTTCCCTGTGTCTCTTCCCCCCTCTCCCTTCCCTGTGTCTCTTCCCCCTCCTCAACCCCCTCCTCAACCCCCCCATCCTCAACCTCCCTTCTCAACCCCCCATCCTCAAACCCCTCCTCAACCTCCCTCCTCAACAACCTCCCTCCTCATCCTCAACTTCCCTCCTCAACCTCAACCCCCCATCCTCATCCTCAACCCCCCCATCCTCATCCCCCTCCTCAACCTCCCTCCTCAACCCCCCCATCATCAACCCCCTCCTCAACCTCTCCCATGCTCAACCCCATCCTCAATCCCCCTCCTCAACCTCCCCTCCTCAACCTCCCCTCCTCATTCTAAACCCCTCTAAATACCGCCCCCTCTCCCTTTTCCCTCACTTACCTTCATCTGCAGCTTATCCTCCGGCCTCCACGCTCCTTCCGGCGTCTTGACCCGGCCAATAATAATGACGTGGCGCGCATGTGATGTCACGTCATTAGCATATACCGGGTGCCGACGCAGGAAGGAGCGGAGGCCGGAGGAGAAGCTGCAGATGAAGGTAAGTCAGGGGAAAGGGAGAGGGGGAGGTATTTAGAGGTGTCTCTCTACCCACCCCCAGGTCTCTCTAACCCCCCGTGTCTCTTTCCCTCCCCCCTCCTCATCCTAAACCCCCTCCTCATTCTAAACCCCCCTCCTCACTTTACCACTCTAAATACCCCCTCTCCCTTTCCCCTCACTTACAGTAATATTGAGTAAGCTAGCAGATAAACCAGTGAGGACAGCAGGCACATCCATAAATAGATAAGACAGAGAGAGAGAGCGAGCAGACACATCAAGAGAGAGAGAGAGAGCAGGCACATCAAGAGAGCAGACACATCAAGAGAGAGAGAGAGCAGACACATCAAGAGAGCAGACATACTGAAAAAGAGTGAGGCCATATCAAAAAAGAGATCAAGAGACAGAGCAGAACCACTGAGAAATAGAGCAGTGACATCAAGAGAGCAGACACATCAAGAGAGAGAGAGAGCAGACACATCAAGAGAGCAGACACATCAAGAGAGAGAGAGAGCAGACACATCAAGAGAGCAGACATACTGAAAAAGAGGGAGGCCATATCAAAAAAAGAGATCAAGAGACAGAGCAGACACACTGAGAAATAAAGCAGTGACATCAAGAGAGCAGACACATCAAGAGAGAGAGAGAGCAGACACATCAAGAGAGCAGACACATCAAGAGAGAGAGAGAGCAGACACATCAAGAGAGCAGACATACTGAAAAAGAGTGAGGCCATATCAAAAAAAGAGATCAAGAGACAGAGCAGACACACTGAGAAATAGAGCAGTGACATCAAGAGAGCAGACACAACAAGAAATAGAGCAGACACACTTAAGAGACAGAGCAGACTAATCAAGAAACAGAGCAGATACATCAAGAGACAGAGCATACTCATCAAGAGACAGAGCAGACTCATCAAGAGACAGAGCAGACTCATCAAGATACAGAGCAGACTCATCAAGATACAGAGCAGACTCATCAAGAGACAGAGCAGACACATCAAGAAACAGAGCAGACACATCAAGAGACAGCGCAGACTCATCAAGAGACAGCGCAGACTCATCAAGATACAGAGCAGGCTCATCAAGATACAGAGCAGACACATCAAGAGACAGAGCAGACTCATCAAGATACAGAGCAGACACATCAAGAGACAGAGCAGACACACTTAAGAGACAGAGCAGACTAATCAAGAAACAGCGCAGACTCATCAAGATACAGAGCAGACTCATCAAGACACAGAGCAGATACATCAAGAGAGCAGATACATCAAAGAGCAGACACATCTAGAGAGCAGACACATCAAGAGACAGAGCAGACTCATCAAGAGACAGAGCACTCATCAAGAGACAGAGCACTCATCAAGAGACAGAGCAGACTCGTCAAGATACAGAGCAGACACATCAAGAGAGCAGACACATCAAGAGACAGAGCAGACACATCAAGAAACAGAGCAGACACATCAAGATAGCAGACACATCAAGAAACAGAGCAGACACATCAAGAAACAGAGCCGACACATCAAGAAACAGAGCAGACCCATCAAGAAACAGAGCAGACACATCAGGAGAGCAGACACATCAAGAGAGCAGATAAATCAAGAGACAGAGCAGACACATCAAGAGAGCAGATACATCAAAGAGCAGACACATCAAAGAGCAGACACATCAAGAGACAGAGCAGACCCATCAAGAAACAGAGCAGACCCATCAAGAAACAGAGCGGACACATCAAGAAACAGAGCAGACACATCAAGAGACAGAGTAGACCCATCAAGAGACAGAGCAGACACACCAAGAGACAGAGCAGACTCATCAAGAGAGCAGACACATCAAGAGAGCAGATACATCAAGAGACAGAGTAGATACATCAAGAGAGCAGATACATCAAGAGACAGAGCAGACTCATCAAGAGACAGAGCAGACACATCAAGAAACAGAGCAGACCCATCAAGAAACAGAGCAGACCCATCAAGAGAGAGAGCAGACACATCAAGAGACAGAGCAGACACATCAAGAGACAGAGCAGACACATCAAGAGACAGAGCAGACTCATCAAGAGACAGAGCAGACACATCAAGAGAGCAGACACATCAAGAGAGCAGACACATCAAGAGACAGAGCAGACCCATCAAGAAACAGAGCAGACTCATCAAGACACAGAGCAGACACATCAAGAGACAGAGCAGACCCATCAAGATACAGAGCAGACTCATCAAGATACAGAGCAGACCCATCAAGAGACAGAGCAGACACATCAAGAGAGAGAGCAGACTCATCAAGATACAGAGCAGACTCATCAAGATACAGAGCAGACTAATCAAGAGACAGAGCAGACACATCAAGAGAGCAGACACATCAAGAGACAGAGCAGACTCATCAAGAGAGCAGACACATCAAGAGACAGAGCAGACTCATCAAGAAACAGAGCAGACTCATCAAGAGACAGAGCAGACGCATCAAGAGAGCAGACACATCAAGAAACAGAGCAGACACATCAAGAGAGCAGACACATCAAGAGACAGAGCAGACTCATCAAGAAACAGAGCAGACTCATCAAGAGACAGAGCAGACGCATCAAGAGAGCAGACACATCAAGAAACAGAGCAGACACATCAAGAGAGCAGACACATCAAGAGACAGAGCAGACTCATCAAGAGAGCAGACACATCAAGAAACAGAGCAGACACATCAAGAGAGCAGACACATCAAGAGACAGAGCAGACTCATCAAGAAACAGAGCAGACTCATCAAGAAACAGAGCAGACACATCAAGAGACAGAGCAGACACGTCAAGAGACAGAGCAGACACATCAAGAGAGCAGACACATCAAGAGACAGAGCAGACTCATCAAGAAACAGAGCAGACTCATCAAGAGACAGAGCAGACGCATCAAGAGAGCAGACACATCAAGAAACAGAGCAGACACATCAAGAGAGCAGACACATCAAGAGACAGAGCAGACTCATCAAGAGAGCAGACACATCAAGAAACAGAGCAGACACATCAAGAGAGCAGACACATCAAGAGACAGAGCAGACTCATCAAGAAACAGAGCAGACTCATCAAGAAACAGAGCAGACACATCAAGAGACAGAGCAGACACGTCAAGAGACAGAGCAGACACATCAAGAGAGCAGACACATCAAGAGACAGAGCAGACTCATCAAGAAACAGAGCAGATTCATCAAGAGGCAGAGCAGACACATCAAGAGAGAGAGCAGACACATCAAGAAACAGAGCAGACACATCAAGAGAGCAGACACATCAAGAGACAGAGCAGACTCATCAAGAAACAGAGCAGACTCATCAAGAAACAGAGCAGACATATCAAGAAACAGAGCAGACACATCAAGAAACAGAGCAGACCCATCAAGAAACAGAGCAGACACATCAAGAAACAGAGCAGACTCATCAAGAAACAGAGCAGACTCATCAATAAACAGAGCAGACCCATCAAGAAACAGAGCAGACACATCAAGAAACAGAGCAGACTCATCAAGAAACAGAGCAGACACATCAAGAGAGCAGACACATCAAGAGACAGAGCAGACACATCAAGAAACAGAGCAGACCCATCAAGAAACAGAGCAGACACATCAAGAAACAGAGCAGACTCATCAAGAAACAGAGCAGACTCATCAAGAAACAGAGCAGACACATCAAGAGACAGAGCAGACACATCAAGAAACAGAGCAGACACATCAAGAGAGCAGACACATCAAGAAAGAGAGCAGACACATCAAGAAACAGAGCAGACTCATCAAGAAACAGAGCAGACACATCAAGAGAGCAGACACATCAAGAGAGCAGACACATCAAGAGACAGAGCAGACACATCAAGAGAGCAGACACATCAAGAGACAGAGCAGACGCATCAAGAGAGCAGACGCATCAAGAGAGCAGACACGTCAAGAGACAGAGCAGACACATCAAGAGAGAGAGCAGACACATCAAGAAACAGAGCAGACACATCAAGAGAGCAGACACATCAAGAGACAGAGCAGACACATCAAGAAACAGAGCAGACACACCAAGAGACAGAGCAGACTCATCAAGAAACAGAGCAGACACATCAAGAAACAGAGCAGACACATCAAGAAACAGAAGACTCATCAAAAGACAGAGCAGACTCATCAAGAGACAGAGCAGACGCATCAAGAGAGAGAGCAGACGCATCAAGAGAGCAGACACGTCAAGAGACAGAGCAGACACATCAAGAGAGCAGACACATCAAGAGACAGAGCAGACTCATCAAGAAACAGAGCAGACTCATCAAGAGAGCAGACGCATCAAGAAACAGAGCAGACGCATCAAGAGAGCAGACGCATCAAGAAACAGAGCAGACACATCAAGAGACAGAGCAGACACATCAAGAGACAGAGCAGACACATCAAGAGACAGAGCAGACTCATCAAGAGACAGAGCAGACACATCAAGAGACAGAGCAGACACATCAAGAGACAGAGCAGACTCATCAAGAGACAGAGCAGACACATCAAGAGACAGAGCAGACACATCAAGAGACAGAGCAGACTCATCAAGAAACAGAGCAGACCCATCAAGAAACAGAGCAGACTCATCAAGAGACAGAGCAGACACATCAAGAGACAGAGCAGACACATCAAGAAACAGAGCAGACCCATCAAGAAACAGAGCAGACTCATCAAGAAACAGAGCAGACTCATCAAGAGACAGAGCACTCATCAAGAGACAGAGCAGACACATCAAGAAACAGAGCAGACTCATCAAGAAACAGAGCAGACATATCAAGAAACAGAGCAGACACATCAAGAAACAGAGCAGACCCATCAAGAAACAGAGCAGACACATCAAGAAACAGAGCAGACTCATCAAGAAACAGAGCAGACTCATCAATAAACAGAGCAGACCCATCAAGAAACAGAGCAGACACATCAAGAAACAGAGCAGACTCATCAAGAAACAGAGCAGACAGATCAAGAGAGCAGACACATCAAGAGACAGAGCAGACACATCAAGAAACAGAGCAGACCCATCAAGAAACAGAGCAGACACGTCAAGAAACAGAGCAGACTCATCAAGAAACAGAGCAGACTCATCAAGAAACAGAGCAGACACATCAAGAGACAGAGCAGACACATCAAGAAACAGAGCAGACACATCAAGAAACAGAGCAGACCCATCAAGAGACAGAGCAGACACATCAAGAAACAGAGCAGACTCATCAATAAACAGAGCAGACCCATCAAGAAACAGAGCAGACACATCAAGAAACAGAGCAGACCCATCAAGAAACAGAGCAGACTCATCAAGAGACAGAGCAGACACATCAAGAGACAGAGCAGACACACCAAGAGACAGAGCAGACTCATCAAGAGACAGAGCAGACACATCAAGAGACAGAGCAGACACATCAAGAGACAGAGCCGACTCATCAAGAAACAGAGCAGACACGTCAAGAAACAGAGCAGACACGTCAAGAGAGCAGACACGTCAAGAGAGCAGACACATCAAGAGACAGAGCAGACACATCAAGAAACAGAGCAGACTCATCAAGAAACAGAGCAGACTCATCAAGAAACAGAGCAGACTCATCAAGAGACAGAGCAGACACATCAAGAGACAGAGCAGACTCATCAAGAGACAGAGCAGACTCATCAAGAAACAGATCAGACACATCAAGAAACAGAGCAGACCCATCAAGAGACAGAGCAGACACGTCAAGAAACAGAGCAGACACGTCAAGAGAGCAGACACGTCAAGAGACAGAGCAGACTCATCAAGAAACAGAGCAGACACATCAAGAGAGCAGACACATCAAGAGACAGAGCAGATACATCAAGAGACAGAGCAGACTCATCAAGAGACAGAGCAGACACATCAAGAGACAGAGCAGACACATCAAGAGACAGAGCAGACACATCAAGAGAGCAGACACATAAAAAGAGCAGACACATCAAGAGACAGAGCAGACACATCAAGAGACAGAGCAGACACATCAAGAAACAGAGCAGACACATCAAGAGACAGAGCAGACTCATCAAGAAACAGAGCAGACCCATCAAGAGACAGAGCAAACACGTCAAGAAACAGAGCAGACACGTCAAGAGAGCAGACACATCAAGAGACAGAGCAGACTCATCAAGAAACAGAGCAGACACATCAAGAGAGCAGACGCATCAAGAGACAGAGCAGACACATCAAGAGACAGAGCAGACACATCAAGAGACAGAGCAGACACATCAAGAGACAGAGCAGACACATCAAGAGAGCAGACACATCAAGAAACAGAGCAGACACATCAAGAGAGCAGACACATCAAGAGACAGAGCAGATACATCAAGAGACAGAGCAGACACATCAAGAGACAGAGCAGATACATCAAGAGACAGAGCAGACACATCAAGAAACAGAGCAGACACATCAAGAGAGCAGACACATCAAGAGACAGAGCAGATACATCAAGAGACAGAGCAGATACATCAAGAGACAGAGCAGACACATCAAGAGACAGAGCAGACACATCAAGAGAGCAGACACATAAAAAGAGCAGACACATCAAGAGACAGAGCAGACACATCAAGAGACAGAGCAGACTCATCAAGAAACAGCGCAGACCCATCAAGAAACAGAGCAGACCCATCAAGAAACAGAGCAGACACATCAAGAGACAGAGCAGACACATCAAGAAACAGAGCAGACACATCAAGAGACAGAGCAGACCCATCAAGAGACAGAGCAGACACGTCAAGAAACAGAGCAGACACGTCAAGAGAGCAGACACGTCAAGAGAGCAGACACATCAAGAGACAGAGCAGACACATCAAGAAACAGAGCAGACACATCAAGAGGGCAGACACATCAAGAGACAGAGCAGATACATCAAGAGACAGAGCAGACACATCAAGAGACAGAGCAGACACATCAAGAGACAGAGCAGACACATCAAGAGAGCAGACACATCAAGAGAGCAGACACATCAAGAGACAGAGCAGATACATCAAGAGACAGAGCAGACACATCAAGAGACAGAGCAGATACATCAAGAGACAGAGCAGACACATCAAGAAACAGAGCAGACACATCAAGAGAGCAGACACATCAAGAAACAGAGCAGACACATCAAGAGACAGAGCAGACCCATCAAGAGACAGAGCAGACACGTCAAGAAACAGAGCAGACACGTCAAGAGAGCAGACACGTCAAGAGAGCAGACACATCAAGAGACAGAGCAGACACATCAAGAAACAGAGCAGACACATCAAGAAACAGAGCAGACCCATCAAGAGACAGAGCAGACACATCAAGAAACAGAGCAGACACATCAAGAGACAGAGCAGAAACATCAAGAGACAGAGCAGACTCATCAAGAGACAGAGCAGACACATCAAGAGACAGAGCAGACACATCAAGAAATAGAGCAGACCCATCAAGAAACAGAGCAGACTCATCAAGAGACAGAGCAGACCCATCAAGAAACAGAGCAGACTCATCAAGAAACAGAGCAGACTCATCAAGAGACAGAGCAGACACATCAAGAAACAGAGCAGACTCATCAAGAAACAGAGCAGACTCATCAAGAAACAGAGCAGACACATCAAGAGACAGAGCAGACCCATCAAGAAACAGAGCAGACTCATCAAGAGACAGAGCAGACACATCAAGAGACAGAGCAGACACATCAAGAGACAGAGCAGACACATCAAGAGACAGAGCAGACACACCAAGAGACAGAGCAGACTCATCAAGAGACAGAGCAGACACATCAAGAAACAGAGCAGACTCATCAAGAGACAGAGCAGACATATCAAGAAACAGAGCAGACACATCAAGAAATAGAGCAGACCCATCAAGAAACAGAGCAGACTCATCAAGAGACAGAGCAGACACATCAAGAGACAGAACAGACCCATCAAGAAACAGAGCAGACTCATCAAGAGACAGAGCAGACACATCAAGAGACAGCGCAGACACATCAAGAGACAGAGCAGACACACCAAGAGACAGAGCAGACTCATCAAGAGACAGAGCAGACACATCAAGAAACAGAGCAGACTCATCAAGAGACAGAGCAGACATATCAAGAAACAGAGCAGACACATCGAGAAACAGAGCAGACTCATCAAGAGACAGAGCAGACCCATCAAGAGACAGAGCAGACACGTCAAGAAACAGAGCAGACACGTCAAGAGAACAGACACGTCAAGAGAGCAGACACATCAAGAGACAGAGCAGACACATCAAGAAACAGAGCAGACTCATCAAGAAACAGAGCAGACCCATCAAGAGACAGAGCAGACACGTCAAGAAACAGAGCAGACACGTCAAGAGAGCAGACACGTCAAGAGACAGAGCAGACTCATCAAGAAACAGAGCAGACACATCAAGAGAGCAGACACATCAAGAGACAGAGCAGATACATCAAGAGACAGAGCAGACTCATCAAGAAACAGAGCAGACACATCAAGAAACAGAGCAGACACATCAAGAGACAGAGCAGACACATCAAGAGACAGAGCAGACACATCAAGAGAGCAGACACATAAAAAGAGCAGACACATCAAGAGACAGAGCAGACACATCAAGAGACAGAGCAGACACATCAAGAAACAGAGCAGACACATCAAGAGACAGAGCAGACTCATCAAGAAACAGAGCAGACCCATCAAGAGACAGAGCAGACCCATCAAGAAACAGAGCAGACCCATCAAGAAACAGAGCAGACACATCAAGAGACAGAGCAGACACATCAAGAAACAGAGCAGACCCATCAAGAGACAGAGCAGACACATCAAGAAACAGAGCAGACACATCAAGAGACAGAGCAGACTCATCAAGAAACAGAGCAGACACATCAAGAGACAGAGCAGACACATTAGGAAACAGAGCAGACACATCAAGAGACAGAGCAGACACATCAAGAAACAGAGCAGACACATCAAGAAACAGAGCAGACCCATCAAGAAACAGAGCAGACACGTCAAGAAACAGAGCAGACACGTCAAGAGAGCAGACACGTCAAGAAACAGAGCAGACACATCAAGAGACAGAGCAGACTCATCAAGAAACAGAGCAGACACATCAAGAGACAGAGCAGACACATTAGGAAACAGAGCAGACACATCAAGAAACAGAGCAGACCCATCAAGAGACAGAGCAGACACATCAAGAAACAGAGCAGACACGTCAAGAGAGCAGACACATCAAGAAACAGAGCAGACACGTCAAGAGAGCAGACACATCAAGAAACAGAGCAGACACATCAAGAGACAGAGCAGACTCATCAAGAAACAGAGCAGACACATCAAGAGACAGAGCAGACACATTAGGAAACAGAGCAGACACATCAAGAAACAGAGCAGACCCATCAAGAGACAGAGCAGACACATCAAGAAACAGAGCAGACACATCAAGAAACAGAGCAGACCCATCAAGAAACAGAGCAGACACATCAAGAGACAGAGCAGACACATTAGGAAACAGAGCAGACACATCAAGAGACAGAGCAGACACATCAAGAGACAGAGCAGACACATCAAGAAACAGAGCAGGCTCCTCAAGAAACAGAGCAGACCCATCAAGAAACAGAGCAGACACATCAAGAGACAGAGCAGACACATCAAGAAACAGAGCAGACACATCAAGAAACAGAGCAGGCTCCTCAAGAAACAGAGCAGACACATCAAGAGACAGAGCAGACACATCAAGAGACAGAGCAGACACATCAAGAAACAGAGCAGGCTCCTCAAGAAACAGAGCAGACACATCAAGAAACAGAGCAGGCTCCTCAAGAAACAGAGCAGACACATAAAGAGAGAAGATACATTAATGAAGATGCATCTCAATGGAAAAGGAAAGCTAGACAGCCTGGCAATACTACACTGCTGGTAAGGATGTTATCACTCGCACATGCTCACGAGAGAACGCCGATCATGTCTCCAGGTGATATAAAACCCACCACACAAATCTAATTCATTAACCAAAAAAATAATCAGCAAATACAAGGAAAGAAGAAGAAATGATAAAATGTGGAAGGGAAGGGGGGAAATATAAAAAGGATTTGATTGACAGGTTTTACAATTTCCTTGGATGGTTTCTATGTTACAGAACTAGGCATAAAGATTAAATAAAGAAATTATGGAACAAAAAATAATCAGCCAAATATAAACTGATAACTGCCCCACACTAACCCTGTAACTGTACTGCACCCTTAAATAATCACTTTATAAAGTCATATTAATATGGATGCCCATTCCTACTATGACGCACAATCACGTGCCAGTAACAAATATGGCCACTGCACCCACAGTACAAACACTGCCAGAAATAAGCATGGCCCCTGCAACCTGCAAACATTAAAGCAGGTCCTGCCAGCTCCATAAACAGAAATAACTCAAGACTGCCGTGTTCAGGACAAAGATAAATATTTTATTTGTTTTGTTAAAACTAACTAATTAGCTTGACATCAAATCAACTAACTAATATTCATAAGCTACTCCTTTACAATACAACACAGCATAAACAATGCTGAATATCTCAGAAACAAATGAATAAAAGTCCTTTTTTAGAATACCTTAAAGTAACTTTTTTTTAAATATAGTTTGAACATTCAATTTCAAACATTCATTTATAATGAAATACCCTAAAATGGTGTGTTTTGTTACCCAACTTGTATACACAAACACAGCAATAAAATGCTTTGCTTTTTTTTAAGATAATGACCAGCTGATCTTTATATGTGATGTCACAGAAATTTCAAAAAGCAGCCAAAATAAAAGTGCATTTCCAGAATTTACTGAATTCACTAAAAAAAGTTTTATTTTATTTTAATTTTTTGAATATGGTACTTACATGTGGACATGCGGAGGCTGGAACCTACTCTGGTTTATGTTGTAGTGGGTAAAGGCCTGGGTGGGGTTGGAGCTGTATTCATCCACTGTCACTGTAACCTTGCCCTGTGAGGCAATTCCATGAGCCATGCTTCCTTCATATAGACCTTAGCACTTCACAGCGTTCGGGAAGCGAGGAACAGGGCGGTCATCCTGCTCCGGACAGCGTCTAGATCCATTAACACTGCAGATGTCTGGGGAAACAGAAGAAAATCTATTTATCTGCATATTATACTGAATTGGAATATGCCAGCGGTGTGTCAGTCAATTAAGTTAATTTAAACCAAGCTAAGTGCCCAGAAGGTCTGCCCAGGAGGGTGTCCTATTTGCCTCCTTCTCTATAGTGGCCACTGCAGGTAAACCTGTACTAATCAGAAACAAATTTTGGATAACCACCTGGGCAGAGCTGCTTGACACCTGTTCAATTGTTCAGTTGTGTCCCTTCCTTCTCCAGGGGACTGCAATTTGTCTGACCTCTCTGTTATGACCTGCCCATCTTGGGTGACCCTACATGATATAGCTCACAGCTTCATTGAGGTAAACAAGCCCCTTCACCACGACAAGGTAGCGATCCAGAAGGGGTTGACACTTAACAGGGGCGGAGACAAGCACCGCTACTAGTCACTGAGACATTCAAGTTCAGACCAAGATGCTAATTCACTATATGAAATGTCATTGAGATAAAATAGGTAGCTAATCAATAAAATAGGCAGCTAATCAATAGAACAGACAGCTAATTAATACAATAGGCAGCTAATCAATACAATAGGCAGCTAATTAATACAATAGGCAGCTAATCAATAAATTGGGCAGCTAACCAATAAAATAGGAATCCAATCAATACAATAGACAGCTAGTTATTAAAATAGGCAACTAATTATTAAGATAGGCAGCTAAACAATAAAATAGGCCGCTAATCAATAAAATAGGCAGCTAATCAATAAAATAGGCAGCTAATCAAGGCCGTAATGGTATAATTAAAGCTGAGCTCCGAGGGGTTAATTGTGGATTTGTTAGACTCTGAGACAAATATTAAGCTCATTGATCAAATCAATATAAACAAAATATAACAATAACAATAATTAGTCAATAAATGCAACGCCACATACAAATAAAGTGTGGATAATAAAACATGCAGTAGTTTGAATGTTTCTTATTCCTTATCAACGTAATTGACTGACAAACTTCTAGCCTTGGTGCATTTCCTTCTGAGATTTCAGCAACTTCACAGGTAAAAACGAGTCTGTGCTACAACAGTTACAAATGGCTACTCACAATATCATCAGGTAAAGGGGTGAAAAAATACAGTGGATATAAAAAGTCTACACACCCCTGTTAAAATGTCAGGTTTCTGTGCTGTAAAAAAATGAGACAAAGATAAATCTTTTCAGAACTTTTTCCAGCTTTAATGTGACCTATGAACTGTACAACTCAATTGAAAAACAAACTGAAATCTTTTAGGTGGAGGGAAGAAAAAAAAGAAAAATAATGTGGTTGCATAAGTCTGCACACCCTCTTATAACTGGGGATGTAGCTGTGTTCAGAATTAAGCAATTACATTCCAAATCGTGTTAAATAGGAGTCAGCATACACCTGCCATCATTTAAAGTGCCTCTGATTAACCCCAAATAAAGTTCAGCTGCTTTAGTTGGTCTTTCCTGAAATGTTCTTAGTCGCATCCCACAGCAAAAGCCATAGTCCACAGAGAGCTTCCAAAGCATCAGAGGGATCTCATTGTTAAAAGGTATCAGTTAGGAGAAGGGTACAAAAGAATTTCCAAGGCATTAGATATACCATGGAACACAGTGAAGACAGTCATCATCAAGTGGAGAAAATATGGCACAACAGTGACATTACCAAGAACTGGAGCTCCCTCCAAAATTGATGAAAAGACAAGAAGAAAACTGGTCTGGGAGGCTACCAAGAGGCCTACAGCAACATTAAAGGAGCTGCAGGAATATCTGGCAAGTACTGGCTGTGTGGTACATGTGACAACAATCTCCCGTATTCTTCATATGTCTGGGCTATGGGGTAGAGTGGCAAGACGAAAGCCCTTTCTTACGAAGAAAAACATCCAAGCCAGGCTACATTTTGCAAAAACACATCTGAAGTCTCCCAAAAGCATGTGGGAAAAGTTGTTATGGTCTGATGAAATCAAGGTTGAACTTTTTGGCCATAATTCCAAAAGATATGTTTGGCGCAAAAACAACACTGCACATCACCAAAAGAACACCATACCCACAGTGAAGCATGGTGGTGGCAGCATCATGCTTTGGGGCTGTTTTTCTTCAGCTGGAACTGGGGCCTTAGTTAAGATAGAGGGAATTAGGACCAGTTCCAAATACCAGTCAATATTGGCACAAAACCTTCAGGCTTCTGCTAGAAAGCTGAACATGAAGAGGAACTTCATCTTTCAGTATGACAACGATCCAAAGCATACATCCAAATCAACAAAGGAATGGCTTCACCAGAAGAAGATTAAAGTTTTGGAATGGCCCAGCCAGAGCCCAGACCTGAATCCGATTGAAAATCTGTGGGGTGATCTGAAGAGGGCTGTGCCCAGGAGATGCCCTCGCAATCTGACAGATTTGGAGTGTTTTTGCAAAGAAGAGTGGGCAAATCTTGCCAAGTCAAAATGTGCCATGCTGATAGACTCATACCCAAAAAGACTGAGTGCTGTAATAAAATCAAAAGGGGCTTCAACAAAGTATTAGTTTAAGGGTGTGCATACTTATGCAACCATATTATTTTATTTTTATATTTTTTCTTCCCTCTACCTAAAAGATTTCAGTTTGTTTTTCAATTGAGTTGTACAGTTTATAGGTCACATTAAAGGTGGAAAAAGTTCTGAAATGATTTATCTTTGTCTCATTTTTTTACAGCACAGAAACCTGACATTTTAACAGGGGTTTGTAGACTTTTTATATCCACTGTATGTAGAAAAAGTGCTTTTCTTTTTAAAATAGCTGCTAAAAGTACTTGTGTTTTGTGTTTTTGCTGTTATAGTTTACTTATTGTTTCAGGCTTCTAACCTCCCCTGCATCATCAGAATAGAAAACAATCTGCACGGACCGGTGACATTAATAGAACGAGCTGTGCAGGCTGGACATTTCCAATACTGCTCTGTGTTAATTATATTGTTCTTTTTCACCCATTGTAAAGCATGCAGAGGCACAGCCTAGTGGGGAAAGTGACTGACAGCTCTCTGCTCCAGAGGTGTGCACTGTCTCATAGTAACCAATCAGTGGAAACATTCTGCAACATGCTGCTTGAGAGAGGTCACTGACAGGCTAATCTGTAACACTTTGTCTACATGAGCTGCAGTGGGCAGACCCATACAGGGACTATTTGTTTGATTTTAAATCATAAAAAAAGAGGTTATAAGCACTTCTTAATAAAATAACCTACATAAAAGTAAATAGATACCCAGGGATTGTATAGAACTAGTAACATCCATGAACCTTTCATTTCAGATTAAGCACAAATAACATAGAGCATGAGCAAGCCCACGTGGTTGATCAATACACGTAGATAAGAATAACGATAAGACTTTAGCATTCTTATATTGTAATACTTTATCATTATTCTCAGTCACATCTATCTATCTATCTACCAGTCTATCTACCCATCTATCTATTTATCTATCTATGTATCTATGTATCTATCTATCTATCTATCTATCTACCCATCTATCTATCAACCCATCTATATATCTATCTATCTATCTATCTATCTATCGCTCTATCTATCTATCTATCAACCCATCTATCAACCCATCTATCCATCCATCTATCTATCTATCTATTTATCTATCTGCCTCTATCTGCCTATCTATATATCTATTTATCTATCTGCCTCTATCTACCTTTTCTATCTATCTATCTGTCTATCTATCTATCTATTCATTTATCTATCTGCCTCAATCTACCGTTTCTATCTATCTATCTACCATCTATCCATATATCTATCAATCAATCAATCTATCAATCTATCTATCTATCTGTATATCCCTCTATCTATCTGTCTATCTATCCATCCTCCTATCTATATGTATTTATTTATTTATATGTGTAATAACTGTATCACTTTGCGCATCTTCTCATCACATGACCCTGAAGCTCCCAGCCACGTTTCACACATTCCACGCTCATCCTGACCCTAAACTCACAAGTAGCTGTAATTACAGATATTGCAACATAAAAGATAAGTTCAGCTGCCATTGTCTCAATTACAGGATTGAGAAAAGGTCAAACGTATCCTCTCGGCGCGCTCGCCGCCCTCACGTGAACTGGATCATAATCACAATGAGGGAATTAGAAAGTCATTTGCTTTGTATTTCACAATCTGATCGACCAAAAAAAGTCATAAAAAAAGGGAAAATAAGAAGAAAATCTAATTTCTTATTTTATCGACCAGAAACACTAAATTTCCATATTTGAAGAACTAGACTTGATACCTGATTTTAAATATTGTTAATTATCTATTATATTGTTTACAATTATGTTTTATTGCCTTGCTTGTTTGCTGAGCTGATTTCTCAATTGGAAAAGCAACTGAAGACATTTTGTATTAATCGTCTTGAAAGCACTGGCACTAAGGATTGCCACATTCATTTATACATTATATATTGCTATAGAGAAAAAGAGATACATAATAACACACATTAATGAGTATTGCAATATATGAAAATATATTATATATTGTAAAACCTATTAATGTTATATTACAATGGATAGATAGATAGATAGATAGATAGATAGATAGATAGATAGATAGATAGATAGATAGATAGATAGAGATAGATAGATAGATAATTGGATAGATAGATAGATAGATAGATAGATAGATAGATAGATAGATAGATAGATAGATAGATAATTGGATAGATAGATAGATAGATAGATAGATAGATAGATAGATAGATAGATAGATAGATAGATAGAGAGAGAGAGAGATAGATAGATAGATAGATAGATAGATAGATAGATAGATAGATAGATAGATAATTGGATAGATAGATAGATAGATAGATAGATAGATAGATAGATAGATAGATAGAGAGATAGATAGATAGATAGATAGATAGATAGATAGATAGATAGATAGATAGATAGATAGATAGATAGATAGATAGATAGATAATTGGATAGATAGATAGATAGATAGAAAACAATTTATTTTTTAAACATTGTAACCATTACCAAGTGTAGTTCTTCACTAGAGGGGTCTGTAAAATTTTCCAGCAGCAAAAAAAGTCATTATTGAATTTACAATCTGAAACTCCATCTGCAGCGGAAATAAAAAGAACTAAAAATTGCAAAAAATATATATATATATTTCTGTTTTTGATTATTTCAGTTGCATAATAAGTGGAAAACAGTCTAAAAATATATTTTTTGTGAGGAAAAACATTTGAGAAATAATATTAAAACAAAAAGATTTCTATATTGTACTTTATCAGTGAAATAGATATAACTTGTAAGAAAGTCTGCTTATTTTTTTAAACTGTATTGTACCCCTTCAAGTTAAGGGACACAAAAAAGGTATTGCTTATTCCACCCCTGTTACAAGTCAGATTTTGTTTTATCACTTATTTTGTACGTAAAGAAACAATATTGCTTTAACTTGGTGGTCCTTAGGGATACGCAAACGGGGAAGGTGTCTCCACAATTAATTAATTGATTTCCAAAGTCTACAGAATAAAAAAATGCATTTTTGTCAGTACAAATGTATAATTTGGGAACATGTAATGTTTTATAAGCATCAAACAACACAAATTAGACAAATGATCCTTCTGTTCTGTTCTTAGTTCTATTTCTTTTTATTTGTTATATTCGCTTCCTTTGTTTTGGGAGACGCTCACTTTTAGGAGCGTGCATCCATTATTTATATTATTGTGTATTCTGATTAAACCGGATCTCTATAAAAGCCGGGATTACACAAACTCAAACATTAAACATACCAGGATAATCTCTGCACAAATATTGCAATAAAACTGCAACATCCTAAACAGCAAAGAATAAGAAATAGTCTGAATATTGTGCATAAAACCCAGCACCGCGCGGTGCATCCCTAAAGCCCTGCAATTATTTCATTAATAACGCTGCTTCTAATGAATAATTAAATGACTAAATTATTTCAAGAAATAAAAAAGCATAAATTAGATTGCTAGCTCCTAAGGTTGTCTGCCGCAAACATTTAAACTATTCGAATACAGTAGATACAATGGGTAGGCTGGATGAGGATACTACTTATTGTCAGCTTCCGCATTTAATTACTTGGAAGGTAAAACCTCATTATGCATTGTTATTAGTTACATGTATTGTGATTTGTTTTTTTTATGGTGTTTTTTTAAACAACAGGTCGTCACAGGGCAGATGGTACATCCTAGGCCAGCTTTATTTTATTATTTTACAACCGGAATTCAATGAGATCTCCCATATGCTGCAAAAGCCCCAGAATTGCCCAAAACAGACGGAAAAACAGACACATCAATAAATACAGGAGGATCCTGGAAGTTACTGGGTAATAATCCAGAATTAAATTATATTTATAGACTGAATACTGCGGGTTATTGGGTCATTAAAATAATTGTACATTTTTAATCCATGATAGTAAACCATTCACACATATATATATATATATATATATATATATAAATATATACCGTATATATGTGTGTGTGTGTGTGTTATAGAGAATTAAAGGCAAATTCTCTCATTATACATATGATTATATAGTTTTATAGAGAGATCACACACAATAAATGAGTATTGCAAGATATTATATATTATATATTATATATATTGTATATATAACCTATTAATGTTATATTACAATGGCTACTTTGAACTGCATTAATTACAGGCATAAAGATAGATAGATAGATAGATAGATAGATAGATAGATAGATAGATAGATAGATAGATAGATAGATAGATAGATAGATAGACAGACAGATAGACAGACAGGTAGATAGATAGATAGATAGATAGATAGATAGATAGATAGATAGATAGATAGATAGATAGATAGATAGAGGGATAGATAGATAGATAGATAGATAGATAGATAGACAGATAGATAGACAGATAGATAGATAGATAGATAGATAGATAGATAGATAGATAGATAGATAGATAGATAGATAGATAGATAGATAGATAGAGGGATAGATGGATAGATAGATAGATAGATAGATAGATAGATAGATAGATAGATAGATAGATAGATAGATAGATAGATAGATAGATAGATAGATAGATAGATAGATAGATAGATAGAGGGATAGATAGATAGATAGATAGATAGATAGATAGATAGATAGATAGATAGATAGATAGATAGATAGATAGATAGAGGGATAGATAGATAGATAGATAGATAGATAGATAGATAGATAGATAGATAGATAGATAGATAGAGGGATAGATAGATAGATAGATAGATAGATAGATAGATAGATAGATAGATAGATAGATAGATAGATAGATAGAGGGATAGATAGATAGAGGGATAGATAGATAGATAGATAGATAGATAGATAGATAGATATGAATCGATCTGTAACAAAGGAGTCAATCAGGATATGGATTATATATAAAAATATATGTATAATAATTAAGTCAGCAATAGCATAGTCTCTCTCTACACATATATATATTTATAAAAACACAAAATATATTAATTGCATTTAATCCGGAGCCAGCCATCCCCATGCAAGGCCGATATTCCATTATTTTTAATTTTGCCCCCAATGAAAGTCAAGTCTCTGACAAATATAAAAAGCACGGATATAAAATCCTTAAAAAACTGTATGACGTTCCTCCGTTGCATTTCTGTACAGAAGCCTATTGATTCTGGACGGTCCATGCGATTAGTGTAAATGTAGAACAAATGCACATCAATTAACCCTTCCCAGGCCAATGCAGCCTACTTAGGAGCCAATTAGGTTACTTAGGAGCCTGTCCAACAAGTTCTAGGAGCATGATATGCATTATATATAGAAATATATCTATAATAACTGACAAGTCAGGAGCCAGCAGTAAAATTGTAGGAGCCATTGCTCCCGGGATCCTTCGATGTGTCAAACACTGATATGGAGATACTCAAATACATACATATATATACATATATTTATACATATATACCAATATAAAATCTTTAAACTGTATGACATTCCCACACGCGTTTCGCTACAGAACGATTATATTCTGTCGTGTGAATTTATAACAAAAGCACAATTAACCCTTACTAGGCCGCGCGGCCGCTCTCACCTCACCCCACCCCTGATTCCACATGCAACGCTCGCACCACAGCAAAGCTCTGCACTTAAGGGGGGATTACCGGGACTTTAACTGGTAATGTTCTTTTTATATTTCAGAACCAGGAGCGACAGTGAAAACATTTTAATCAATATTTTAATCAAATGAAAAAGAAACAAGAGTCAAAATATAGACAGCGAAAAAAGGAGAAAAATCCGCATTACATTGTTATTTACATTCATGGTGGGCTGAAAAGTGAAAAAAATATATATATATTATTTTTTTATTATTATTATTTTATTTTTATATTCTATACTACTATACTCTGTATGTATGGTGGAGGGCTTCTATCACTCTTCATATATATATATATATATAAGGAAGATATAGAACTGAAATATGATTACTTTGCATTATTATTATTATTATTTTATTTGCAGGGCGCCAGTAGATTCCTTAGGGGTACAATAAACACATAGGGCCTCATTCAATTGCGATTTGGTCAATTGAATAGGGCTCTAAATAAGTACATAGCATAAGTTTTTAGTTAGTGAAATCCTTGCTTTTGGATAGATGTTTACTAACTACTTAAAAAATATATGTTATGTACTTATTTAGAGCCCTATTCAATTGGCCAAATCGCAATTGAATGAGGGCCATAGACACAAGCTAAGATACATTATAAATAAGATACGTCACATTTGTACATGTTCATAGGTACAGGAGGAGATGAGGGTCTGTGCTGCAGAGGAGCTTACAGTCTAAAAGCCAAAATATACATTTATTTAGTCTTTCTGTTTTGAGTAACCCTTTAGCAGCCACTGTACAACGCTAAAAGATGTGTATTTTTTTTTTCACCTGTTCTCTGCCATTTTTTCTATAAATTCAGGTTGAAATTGGCAAAACTCTCTTGTAACATAAAAGTGTTCATCTTAACCCTGTGTGCGCCGGTGCGCCTGACAATCGCCATATTTCTATTTGCTCACTCCGGCCTACGGATATAGCGATCAGAGCCACATTCATTTGTAAATACACAGAGCGAAACTACCTGGGTGTGAGGGGTAGGCGACCCCATGTGTGTAAATACAGACTTGGAAGGGTTAAGATGGACCAAATTCACTGAGATTATCAGCGCTGCAAAGGGGTTATGTGAGGCTGGGAACTCTGCTAGAGAAAGGGTTAAAAAAATATACACCCTTCATGGAATTGGAGAATTTTACCG
>CM050175.1:75773066-76015566 GCA_027410445.1 Discoglossus pictus | reverse complement strand
AGGTGCATTATTATCTATACAGAACAAAGGAATGCCAGCAAAGCAAATGTAAATCCTACCAGATCTCAGCATTTATATATTATATATTAACACAATGCTGAAAAACACAACAAATATGTACATGCACTAATACCCCAGCAATAAAAAAGTACCTGAAATATTCCAAAACATAAATTACATTCAAGATTCATTTACTGACAACTTCTCTGGGGTATAAAATGATATTTAAGCATAAACATGCAAATTGAATTATTAAATGAGATTCTAAATGATATTATTGGATACATCTGTAACAGATCTCATGCAAATGTGACTTTGTAAAAACAAAAAACTTATTATTTGTAACTATTATCCTGCAAGCAATTTCCTTTTTTTACAGTGGAATTGCTGTTAACCCTTTCATTGGCTTTTGGTTTAACCCAGTGAAAGGGGTTAAAGTAAAATAGTTTTAGTGCATTTAATGGCATGCCACAAAACTGGAATGAGTGTGGAGTTTGCAAACTATATAGTAGTGGATGGAGATGCTTACTGCCTAGGAAAGTCCATGGTGGGCTTGGAGCTGAGTGGTGGTCTCTCCTGTAGCAGCATATGAATCCCCTGCTGGCTGCTCTTCTGCCTCCTCTGCCTCTCCTCCTCTGTATCCCTGGCTGCTCTCTCTCTCTAGCTGACACACTCCTTGTCTCCCCCTCCCACTCCCCTCATTCTAGGATTGATTGATTACAATCAGTGGCCAAAGGCTCTGACACTGCTCTGCTCCTGGCTCTGCAGCACAGTGATAAACTAACAGAGGGCATCTGCATGTGAAGGGTTAATAGCCACACTAGTGGGGGGGGGGGGGGGGGTGCATACAAATAAAAGGGGGGTGCCAAATACACAGGTGGATCAGAACAGGTAAGGCTTTGAGCATATGTTACTATATGTAAACAGAAATATTAAAGCTTTGTAAACATTAAACAATGTAACAAATAAAATATACAAATATTGTAACCAAAAACAAATAAAATATTAAATGATAGCTAAATAATGTAAATAAAAAAAGTATATATATATATATATATATATATATATATATATATATATATATATAAAGAACCTAAATAATGTAAATACAAATAGATAAAATATATATTAAAAAAAGGAACCTAAAAAATGTAAATAAAAATAAATAAAATATATATATAAAAAAAGAACCTAAATAATGCAACCAAAAAATAAATAAAATATTAAATAATAGCTAATGTAAATAAAATATATATATAAAAAAAAGAACCCTAAATAATGTAAATAAAAATAAATAAAATATATATTAAAAAAAGAACCTAAATAATGTAACCAAATAAAATAAATAAAATACTAAATAATAGCTAAATAATGTAAATAATATATATATATATATATTTATATATATATATATATATATATATATATATATATATATATATATATATATAAAAGAACCCTAAATAATGTAAATAAATAAAATATATTTAAAAAAAACAACTAAATAATGTAACAAAAAAAAAATATTAAGACTGGGAAATGTCACAAAACCAAAGGTATCCAAAACATTAATATAATATATATATTCATATTTTTTTTTACAAAGTGACATGTTTAAGGCTAAATATCATATGTTATATGTAAATGTACATCAGGATGCTTTGGAAGGTGGCTCCCAGGGTGCTTTTCGTGGATGGATAAAATAAGAAAGGAATAGGTGTGTAAAATTCCCAAATATTCTAAGTATGATAACAGGAGGCTTGTCATGTTGTTGAGTGCTGGGAATTATAGAGTTAAAGCCAGAGGTTGTGGAAAAATAAAGGCACCCCCCCCCATCTCACCCTGTGTCTGCATAATCCTACAGCACAATCTCTGCTCAGACCTTATTAACCCCTCACATCCTCTCCTAAAATACACAATTTTATATTAACAAAAAAAATGTTTTTAATAGTAAAGTTTCCATTCAGCAAAATAAATATATGTTTATGGCATTTGTATTTGTGATGATGTTGTATGTGGAGGCCTCTGCAGGGTACCCATGCCCCATCCATGCCCTGTGTGCCCTGCCCATGCCCTGCTGTCTGTCTCCCCCTCACAGCCTCCATCACAATAGACATGTCCTCTCTGTAGCCTCCCCCTCCCAGGCTGTGCTCCCTTGGCCTGATCTGACATTGCTCTGCCCCAGACCTCCATCCACAATAACAAGGTGCAGAGAGAGGAGGGTCCAGCTCAGGACCTGGGGGCAGAAGGACAGAAAGGGAGAGGGGCAATGAGAGAGAGAGAGGGGAAGAAGGGGGGGAGGAGGCGGGGGGCACATCATGTCGCTATCTAATTAATTAGCATTAAAGTCAGGCTCTGCCAGGCTGCGGTGCCCACACACAGGGGGTGCAGGATGGAGAGTCCCCTCCCCAGGCTTTGTGTGCCCCCCCTGCCCCGGGCTCTGTACCTGGCTCTGTGCGGAGGGTCCCCGGGCTCTGTCACTGCTGGAGCCGATCCATGGGGGTCGGGAGGGGGCGGCCAGAGCTGGGGGGCGGCGCACACACACAGGGCGAAACCTCCGACCCTCAGGGTCCCCCGGCTGGAGCAGAAAGGAAGGATCAGGAAGGAGGGAGGGAGGGAGAGTGCAGAGAGACAGAGTGCAGGGAGACTGGGGTCAGAGAGGAATGAACTGGAGCACAGAGAGGAGAGAAGGAGGGAGGGAGAGTGCAGGGAGGGAGGGAGAGTGCAGAGAGACAGAGTGCAGGGAGACTGGGGTCAGAGAGGAATGAACTGGAGCACAGAGAGGAGAGAAGGAGGGAGGGAGAGTGCAGGGAGGGAGGGAGAGAGAGTGCAGAGAGACAAAGTGCAGGGAGACTGGGGTCAGAGAGGAATGAACTGGAGCACAGAGGCGAGAGAAGGAGGGAGGGAGAGTGCAGGGAGGGAGAGAGAGAGTGCAGGGAGACTGGGGTCAGAGAGGAATGAACTGGAGCACAGAGAGGAGAGAAGGAGGGAGGGAGAGAGAGTGCAGAGAGACAAAGTGCAGGGAGACTGGGGTCAGAGAGGAATGAACTGGAGCACAGAGAGGAGAGAAGGAGGGAGAGAGAGTGCAGAGAGACAGAGTGCAGGGAGACTGGGGTCAGAGAGGAATGAACTGGAGCACAGAGAGGAGAGAAGGAAGGAGAGAGAGTGCAGGGAGACTGGGGTCAGAGAGGAATGAACTGGAGCACAGAGAGGAGAGAAGGAGGGGGAGAGTGCAGGGAGGGAGGGAGATAGAGTGCAGAGAGACAGAGTGCAGGGAGACTGGGGTCAGAGAGGAATGAACTGGAGCACAGAGAGAAGAAGGGAGGGAGAGTGCAGGGAGGGAGGGAGAGTGCAGAGAGACAGAGTGCAGGGAGACTGGGGTCAGAGAGGAATGAACTGGAGCATAGAGAGGAGAGAAGGAGGGAGAGAGAGTGCAGGGAGGGAGGGAGAGTGCAGGGAGACTGGGGTCAGAGAGGAATGAACTGGAGTACAGAGAGGAGAGAAGGAGAGAGAGTGCAGAGAGACAGAGTGCAGGGAGACTGGGGTCAGAGAGGAATGATCTGGAGCACAGAGAGGAGAGAAGGAGGGAAAGAGAGTGCAGGGAGGGAGAGAGTGCAGGGAGACTGGGGTCAGAGAGGAATGAACTGGAGCACAGAGAGGAGAGAAGGAGGGAGAGAGAGTGCAGGGAGACTGGGGTCAGAGAGGAATGAACTGGAGCACAGAGAGGAGAGAAGGAGGGAGAGAGAGTACAGGGAGGGAGAGAGAGAGTGCAGGTAGACTGGGGTCAGAGAGGAATGAACTGGAGCACATTGAGGAAAGAAGGACGGAGGGAGAGTGCAGGGAGGGAGAGAGAGGACAGAGTGCAGATAGACTGGGGTCAGAGAGGAAAGAAGGAGGGAGAGAGAGTGCAGGGAGACTGGGGTCAGAGATGAATGAACTGGAGCACTGAGAGGAGAGAAGGAGGGAGAGAGAGTGCAGGGAGACTGGGGTCAGAGAGGAAAAAAGGAGGGAGAGAGACTGCAGGGAGAGTGGAAGGAGGCCGGGGTCAAAGAGGAATGAACTGGAGCACATAGAGGAGAGAAGGAGGGAGAGAGAGAGAGTGCAGTGAGGGAGAGAGAGTGCAGAGAGGCAGAGTACAGGGAGACTGGGGTCAGAGAGGAATGAACTGGAGCACAGAGAGGAAAGAATGAGGGAGGGAGAGTGCAGGGAGACTGGGGTCAGAGAGGAAAGAAGGAGGGAGAGAGAGTGCAGGGAGAGAGGGAGAGTGCAGGGAGGCTGGGGTCAGAGAGGAAAGAAGGAGGGAGAGAGAGTGCAGGGAGAGAGGGAGAGTGCAGGGAGGCTGGGGTCAGAGAGGAAAGAAGGAGGGAGAGAGAGTGCAGGGAGAGAGGGAGAGTGCAGGGAGGCTGGGGTCAGAGAGGAATGAACGAGCACAGAGAGGAGAGAAGGAGGGAGGGAGAGTGCAGAGAGACAGAGTGCAGGGAGGCTGGGGTCAGAGAGGAATGAACGAGCACAGAGAGGAGAGAAGGAGGGAGGGAGAGTGCAGAGAGACAGAGTGCAGGGAGACTTGGGTCAGAGAGGAAGGAACTGGAGCACAGAGAGGAGAGAAGGAGGGAGAGAGAGTGCAGGGAGACTGGGGTCAGAGAGGAATGAACTGGAGCACAGAAGGGAGGGAGAGAGAGTGCAGAGAGGGAGGGAGAGACAGAGTGCACAGAGACTGGGGTCAGATGAATGAACTGGAGCACAAAGAGGGGGAGATTGCAAAGACTGGGCCAGACATTTATTAACTGGAGCACAGAAAGAAGAGAAGGAGGGAGGGAGAGAGAGAGAGTGCAGAGAGGAATGAACTGGAGCACAGAGGAGAGAGGGAGAGAGAGTGGGATTAGAGAGGAATGAGGTGGAGAGAGAGGGATGGAGATAGAGAGCAGAGAGAGAGACTGGAGTTAGAGAGACAGAACAGGTTCTATATGGAGAGAGAGTGCAGGGAAACAGTGTGGAGAGACACTAGGGTCCCATGGACAAACGGGAAGTCAGTGCAGAATGAGAGAGTTATCAGAGAGAGAGAGAAAAAAATAGAGAGTGCAGAGACAAACTGGGCTCAGAAAGAGAGTCAAGGGAGAGAGAGAGAGACAGAAAGTGCAGAGCGAGAGTCAGAGGCAGTGACTAGAGTCTGACAGAGACAACCATTGAAATCAGAGAGAGGGATAGTTATTTGTTTCTTGAAGCCAGAGAGAGCCCTGGTAGTACTTGCACTCTGTAGTCATGTCAATAGAGAGGTATTGTATTAATAGACATTGTGGTCAGAGAGAGAGACAGACCCCAAGGTCATACACTGTAAGTGTCACGGTGGGTGGGGGGGGGGGGGGGACAGCACAGTAAGAGGTACTGGGAAAAAGTAAGGGACAGCCATTGGAGTAAGAGACAGGGATTATGTATCTGCACTGGGGTCAGGAGCCATCAGGGGTTAAGAGACACAGACATTGGGGTCAGAGAGAGGTGGACAAACACTGTTGCTAGAGATTGGCAGAGACTGGGATCAGCAAGAGAGAGAGAGAGAGACTCTGTGGGGTTAGAGACAGTTAGAGAGGGACCCACACTAGGGACAGACATGGTATTGATGCCCAGGGTCCCGGTCACTGGAGACTTACCTGATGTACCGACCCTCTGTTGATAGAGGTCAGCACTGCCCCTCATGTCCAGCAGTATTGTAGTACCCAGGTCAGAGTTCTCTTTTCTTTCCTTGCATCCTGGCTTAAAGAATTGAAAATTAGCAATAACTAAAAATAGAGGTAATAATTAGAATTTTATGTAAAGAATAGAATAATTATGGGTAATGTTGTGCTACTTTATAAAAAGGGTAGTAGATATGTAGACCAGCCTTCCAGCAGATGTAGTACAGACAAAAAGTAAAATAATTCAGGCATGCTTGGGATACACATAACACCATCCTGGGGATCTAGTCAGCTCGGTCCTTTCCCTCTTCCCTTACGCAAAAGATTGGCAGCAGCAGTGCCGCCGCCAACCGCAAGATGGCGCTGCCGATTTTTGGAATACTGCTGCACATTGCATATAAGGCGCAACGCAGAAGAGGCCTTGAGCTATGAGAGGCACGCCCGAGGGCCAAGTGCCAGCGCCAAACATAGCGATGGCCTCGCTGTTGATTCAGCGCCGTCTAGTTGCGCCATGTCGGAGGAGGGAATATTTCTAGGCCTTCCCTGAACACTGATGGCGCCATCTAGAAGATACTAGCTGGCACTGCAGCTGTCAGTGCTGGCGATTTATTGCGCATACACAACGGGATAGATCTGTCAGCTCGTTTAGGGAAGGACTACAAGGATTCCCTTGAGAAAATAAACTTTTTAGTGGGGAAATGCACGTCGGGAGGCCTCTTTTATAAAGCTCTCATATAATGATCAACATACAGGGAGTGCAGAATTATTAGGCAAATGAGTATTTTGACCACATCATCCTCTTTATGCATGTTGTCTTACTCCAAGCTGTATAGGCTCGAAAGCCTACTACCAATTAAGCATATTAGGTGATGTGCATCTCTGTAATGAGAAGGGGTGTGGTCTAATGACATCAACACCCTATATCAGGTGTGCATAATTATTAGGCAACTTCCTTTCCTTTGGCAAAATGGGTCAAAAGAAGGACTTGACAGGCTCAGAAAAGTCAAAAATAGTGAGATATCTTGCAGAGGGATGCAGCACTCTTAAAATTGCAAAGCTTCTGAAGCGTGATCATCGAACAATCAAGCGCTTCATTCAAAATAGTCAACAGGGTCGCAAGAAACGTGTGGAAAAACCAAGGCGCAAAATAACTGCCCATGAACTGAGAAAAGTCAAGCGTGCAGCTGCCACAATGCCACTTGCCACCAGTTTGGCCATATTTCAGAGCTGCAACGTCACTGGAGTGCCCAAAAGCACAAGGTGTGCAATACTCAGAGACATGGCCAAGGTAAGAAAGGCTGAAAGACGACCACCACTGAACAAGACACACAAGCTGAAACGTCAAGACTGGGCCAAGAAATATCTCAAGACTGATTTTTCTAAGGTTTTATGGACTGATGAAATGAGAGTGAGTCTTGATGGGCCAGATGGATGGGCCCGTGGCTGGATTGGTAAAGGGCAGAGAGCTCCAGTCCAACTCAGACGCCAGCAAGGTGGAGGTGGAGTACTGGTTTGGGCTGGTATCATCAAAGATGAGCTTGTGGGGCCTTTTCGGGTTGAGGATGGAGTAAAGCTCAACTCCCAGTCCTACTGTCAGTTCCTGGAAGACACCTTCTTCAAGCAGTGGTTAAGGAAGAAGTCTGCATCCTTCAAGAAAAACATGATTTTCATGCAGGACAATGCTCCATCACACGCGTCCAAGTACTCCACAGCGTGGCTGGTAAGAAAGGGTATAAAAGAAGAAAATCTAATGACATGGCCTCCTTGTTCACCTGATCTGAACCCCATTGAGAACCTGTGGTCCATCATCAAATGTGAGATTTACAAGTCGGGAAAACAGTACACCTCTCTGAACAATGTCTGGGAGGCTGTGGTTGCTGCTGCACGCAATGTTGATGGTGAACAGATCAAAACACTGACAGAATCCATGGATGGCAGGCTTTTGAGTGTCCTTGCAAAGAAAGGTGGCTATATTGGTCACTGATTTGTTTTTGTTTTTGAATGTCAGAAATGTATATTTGTGAATGTTGAGATGTTATATTGGTTTCACTGGTAAAAATAAATAATTGAAATGGGTATATATTTGTTTTTTGTTAAGTTGCCTAATAATTATGCACAGTAATAGTCACCTGCACACACAGATATCCCCCTAAAATAGCTAAAACTAAAAACAAACTAAAAACTACTTCCAAAAATATTCAGCTTTGATATTAATGAGTTTTTTGGGTTCATTGAGAACATGGTTGTTGTTCAATAATAAAATTAATCCTCAAAAATACAACTTGCCTAATAATTCTGCACTCCCTGTAATTGCTATCAAGCTGCAGGTTTAAAAAAAAATACTTTCTTCCACTGTCTGTAAAGTACTTAAGGTCAGGCATCAGGGCACCCATCAAAAGGCTAACCCAGTGGCAGCAGTGACCAATTTTTATATTGATACTTCATAAACTGGCATAGCAGGGAGGCTTAGCTCATTGGTACACATTTAGAAAGTGTCAATGTGTCCAGGTCAGGTCTGTAAAATAGCTGCTAGCAACTATATATCAGTAATAATAATATTTTTAATTCCCCTATTTTTAAAGTATATTAATGAAGTATTTTTGTTTTAACATCATATTGTAAATTTGCTTGGAAATATAAAATATAGAGTCTCTGCTAGCCGTATACGCGTCTTCTTTAGCTGTCCATGAGCAATTGTTAATAGCTTTATGTTACTCTATATCAGCGTTTGACTTAATGGTGGCATTCTTTAGCACTATTATATTTTATCACAAATGAAATGGGACAAAATGTATTTTGACCTTCATAAATCAGACAATGGCTATGAAAATAATTTCACATCTGAAAATACTCAACTCCACTGTTAGGGCGACAAAAAAGAAGTTGGAAACAAAAGGAGCCGCGATGGACTTGTATGGATGAGGTCGCCCCAACGCACAGTGCGGAGGAGGGTTCAAGAGGCAAAACTCTACAATTGATGGAGTTGGTTGGATCCTGGGGGTCTCTAAGTCTCCAAAGCTACAATTAAATGCCACCTCCATGACGACAGACTATCTAGAAGGTGCCAGAAGAAGCCTCTGCTGCATTAAATAGAAGTGTCTGGACATTTGGTAAGAAAAATGTTCTATGGTCAGATGAGACTAACATAGACCATCTGACAACAAACACCAGAGGTGGGTCATGGGTCAAGGTCAGGCAGAAGTGAAGCTAATCCCCACTGTGAAGTTTGGTGGAGGATCTGTGGTGTTGGGGAGCTGAGTCTTCCAATGGCCCTGAGCATCAAGTTGGGTTACGTGGTATCACGGGCTCCATCAAATACCACGGGATTTTATATCAATATCTTGGACATGCTCTGCCAAGAGGCACAAACTGGGTCATAGCTGCAGGATAATAATCCCAAACATCAAAAAAAACTTTTAATAGTCTTTTTTTTTCTAATCTTTACCAAGAAAGCCAATATTTATAGATAGCACTAGATTCCCATGATGGGAATTTATCTTGTAGCCCCACCAAGGGTGGCATGTAATATTGTGGGCATTGTATGAATATTGTTCAGTCGTGTCTGACTCTCTGTGACCTCATGGACTGTAACACACCAGGCACATCTTTATGGCCATGGTCATGCTGATCCAGTTGGTTTCCATGGCAGAGATACTGGAGAGGGACGCCATTTCCTTCTCCAATGGGCCACAGCATACAGCTCCTGATTTGCTTAGGTAGTCTTCCATCCAAGTACTGACCAGGGTGGTGTGACCGCTTGATCGAATGCATGTCGCAGTGGTAAAAGCACTGAATCCTAACCACTGGACCACCAGGGAACCGTATAAATGCCTGCCCTTATATTATTTGTCCAAAAAGCTTGCTTTCTGGATCTACTTAATGTGGGACATTGTCAGAGCTTGTAATCTGTTGAATTCTTGCTTTATGATAATAGAGATGCCATTTTTTTCATTAAATGCCCATTTGAGTTATTCCTTCTTACAGAGTTATTATGATATAGTTTAAAATAAGATATGTCATTTTGTATCTTTTCCATGACCCCCATTCACAAATTGTGTTAAATCTTACTTTTAATTTGCTTTAATGACACATTAAACTCCCGGTTTTCCGGCACCTAACCAACCGGGACTCTCAAGCAACCGGCACCGGCATCAATTCCCCATTTTCAAAAAACTCCTGCTAAACTGGCATAACCGGCACTATCTGGCACTATCCGGCAGTTCGAGACTGCAAAAAAAAAAAGCTGACTTTTTTTCTAATTATTTTTTCTTGGGCCTAAATTGCCCAGTTTAAGTTTGAATGAATTTTTGAAGACATTTTGTGGGGTTTAATAAGTTAGAGATATCATATAGAAATCCTGTATGGAATGGATTGAGATGTTTAATAAACCCCCCCCCCCCCCCCAGCGAGAGAGATATTGAGAATGTTGTAATCCATTCTTAAAATATCCATCTTTAATAGAACTGAATGGAGATCTTATCTGTTAACAGTTAATCAATTAATCAGAGCAGTATTTTATAAATATGGGTCTTCAATGACAGTAACTCTATTAGTGATAAAGTGCAGCTTTCCCAGTAAATAATTAAGTCTGACCCTAATCAATACACCGGGCATGCTTATCACATGCACTGCCGCAGGCTGGCTATTGGTTAGTCTACTCATTAAAATATTTGTTGGCAAAAATACTGCACTGAATACTTCATGTGAAAGCAGAATCACAATGTCCCGAGCAGATGAAGAGCCCCTGTTGTGCATGCTTCTCTATCCTGCATTCAGTCACTATAGGGCATGCTTCTCTATTCTACATTCTGTCACTACAGGGTATGCTTCTCTATCCTGCCTTCTGTCATTATATGGCATGCTTTTCTATCCTTCATTCAGTCATTATAGGGCATGCTTCTCTATCCTACAGTCTCTCACTACAGGACATGCTTCTCTAATCTTCATTCAGCCACTATAGGGCATACTTCTCTACCCTGCATTCAGTCACTACAAGGTATGCTTCTCTGTCCTGCATTCAGTCACTATATGGCATGCTTCTCTGCCCTGCATTCTGTCACTATATGGCATGCTTCTCTACCCTGCATTCTGTCACTATATGGCACACTTCTCTATCCGGCATTCAGTCACTATAGGGTATGCTTCTCTCATTTTCATTCTGTTACTATAGGGCATGCTTCTCTATCCTACATTCAGTCACTACATGGCATGATTCTCTAATCTGCATTCAGCCACTATATGACATTCTTTTCTGTCCTGCATTCTGGCACTACAAGGTATGCTTCTCTGTCCTGCATTCAGTCACTACAGGGCATGCTTCTCTACCCTGCATTCTGTCACTATATGGCACACTTATCTATCTGGCATTCTGTCACTATAGGGCATGCTTCTCTCATTTGCATTCTGTCACTATAGGGCATGCTTCTCTCATTTGCATTCTGTCACTATAGGGCATGATTCTCTATCCTACATTCAGTCACTACATGACATGATTCTCTAATTTGCATTCAGCCACTATAGGGCATACTTCTCTACCCTGCATTCATTCACTACAATGTATGCTTCTTTGTCCTGCATTCAGTCACTACAGGGCCTGCTTCTCTACCCTGCATTCTGTCACTATATGGCACACTTCTCTATGTGGCATTCAGTCACTATAGGGCATGCTTCTCTAATCGCATTCTTCCACTATATGACATGCTTTTCTGTGCTGCATTCTGTCACTATAGGGCATACTTCTGTACCCTGAATTCAGTCACTATAAGGTATGCTTCTCTGACCCACCTTCAGTCACTATAGGGCATGCTCCTCTACCCTGCATTCTGTCACTATATGTCATACTTCTCTATGCAGCATGGAGTCACTATAGGGCATGCTTCTCTAATCTGCGTTCAGCCACTATTTCATATGCTTTTCAGTCCTGCATTCTGTCACTATAGTGCATATTTTGCTACCCTGCATTCAGTCACTATAAGGTATGCTTCTCTGTCCTGCATTCATTCACTATAGGGCATGCTTCTCTGTCCCGCATTCTGTCACTATAGGACATATTTCTCTACCCTGCATTCAGTCACTATAAGGTATGCTTCTCTGTCCTGCATTCAGTCACTACAGGGCATGCTTCTCTACCCTGCATTCTGTCACTATAGGGCACACTTCTCTATCTGGCATTCAGTCACTATAGGGCATGCTTCTCTCATTTGCATTCTGTCACTATAGGGTATGATTTTCTGTCCTGCATTCTGGCACTATCGGGCATCTTATCTACCCTGCATTCAGTCACTACAAGGTATGCTTCTCTGTCCTGCATTCAGTCACTATAGGGCATGCTTCTGTATCCTGCATTCTGTCACTTTATGGCACACTTATCTATCCAGCATTCAGTCACTATAGGGCATGCTTCTCTGATCGCATTCTTCCACTATATGACATGCTTTTCTGTGCTGCATTCTGTCACTATAGGGCATACTTCTCTACCCTGCATTCAGTCACTATAGGGCATGCTTCTCCATTCTGCATTCTGTCACTATATGGCACGCTTCTCTATCCGGCCTTCAGTCACTATAGGGCATGCTTCTCCATTCTGCATTCTGTCACTATATGGCACGCTTCTCTATCCGGCATTCAGTCACTATAGGGCATGCTTCTCTATTGTGCATTATGTCACTATAGGGCATGCTTTTCTATCCTGCATGTCAAGATCAGGATTTATGCGTTACAATTATAATTACATTAAATATAATGTCTGATCATTTTCTCCTCCTCTGTCCTGCTATGTTACAGAGGGACAGTAAACCTTATCGACTTCTGCAACATAATGTGCTTTTCTTCCCATCCATCTTAATGTAAATCAGATAAGAAATCACAATTAACAGAGGATCCACAAGTCATTTTCCCCATTAACTCACCGGTAAGCTAAAGTCAAATCAAACACGAGAATTTACTAAGATTAGGTGATACAGACTGTGATTGCACAGTAAATTATAGTAAATTCTCCCATTGTATTTGTATCTGTTTTTGTTTATCATAAATATATATTTATTGCTGTTTTAATGTTTGTAAATATTAATTATTTTCAAGCATAAGATATAAAACGTGCTCCTTGACAGGTTCTGGACTGCAGTGTCCCTTTAATATAAGATACAGTGTCCCCTTAATATAATATACTGTGTCCCTTTAATATAAGACACCTTATTTCTTGCGGTCATTTTCTTAGCAGTGTCCATCTCTCTCTTTTCTGTTTCCCCACAAGACAAGATGACAAATGAGAAGCTGCGTGGGGAGCGAATGTCTCCAGAGAGGCCAGAAAAGGTCCAGTCTGAGCCGGGGTCACTTTACAATAATTAAGGGCATGATAAGGAGATTGTCTGTGATTGACTGGACACTCGAGTGCCGAACAGCAGCATCTTGTGCTCTTTTTCTCATTATTTTAAGGAATTACATTGCAATAAGATTAAAGTCTCAAAGAAAATACTATCAAGGTGTCAGTCTGATGGTGGCGGGGGTAAATCAACAATTCTGTAAGAGTGTGCTGGCCCTTTATTTAAAGGGACATTGATCACAAAGATCTAATACTGAAAACAAAAAAATAATAATAATCTACTCTATTACTGTTATGCTGCTGTGGAATCAGACCTATCCTGTTATGTTCACGCATGGGAAGCTCGTCGACAATGTCCTAAGTAGCTGTCTCTAAGTGGCCGGTAAGTGGTTTTCGGGTTAGGTTTAGGGGGTTAGGGTTAGGGCCGGTAGGTGGTGTAGGAGGTTAGGGGCTTAGGGTTAGGGGATCTATATTGTTATGTGCACGCACGGCATGGGAAGCCTCCTGGTGCCGGGCATGCTCGCGTCCTGCGTCCCTATGTACTCCCTTAGCCCCTAACCCTACCCCCCCACACGCCTTGACGGCCCTAACCCTAACCCCCTACACCTCTTACCGGCCCTAAACCTAACCCCCTAACCCTATGCCCCTAACCCCTACACCCCTTGCCGGCCCTAACCTCCTAACCCTCTTAGCCTAACCCTAACCCCCTAAAAGTAACTTCCTAACCCTAAGCCCCTAACCCCCTAAACCAAAAACCCTTAACCACTTAATGGCCGCTTAGAGACAGCTACATCAGGACGTCAGCGGTGCGCTTCCCGTGGATGCACATAACAGGATAGGTCTGGGTAAGGAAGTTACATTTAGGGGGTTAGGGTTAGGCTAAGAGGATTAGGAGGTTAGGGATAGGGCCGGCAAGGGGTGTAGGGGGTTAGGGTTATGGGCTTTGGGTTAGGATTAGGGGTTTGGTTTAGGGTTAGGGCCTTTATCTAGTGTAGGGGGTTAGGGCCGGCTAGGGGTGTAGGGGGTTAGGGGCTTAGGGAGTTGTCGGGACCGAGCGCGCCCGGCACCAGGAGGCTTCCCGTGCCGTGCATGCACATAACAGGATAGATCCGTGGAATCTACTGGATTTATTTATTTCAAATTTTGATTTACACAATGGGAATGTGGCATCTAAAACTGACAGAGCTTCCAACAGGACTAATAGAAATTCCATTAGTTTACATAGCTGTAAGAACCAGCTGCCTCTTCTAGATCGCTACCTTGAAGTGGTGAAGAGGCTTGTGTACCTCAATGAAGCTTTGAGCTATACCATGTAGGATCACCCAAGATGGGCAAGTCATAGCAGAGAGGTCAGACAAATGACAGTCCACTGTAAAAGGAACTGGCACTCCCTCCAGTATTTTCGCCATGAAAACCTTATGGATGAGCACAATCAGACACAAGATGTGCCTGGTGTGATGCGGACCATAGGGTCACAGGGAGTTGGACACGACTGAACGACTGAAAAAAACAACAACAACAACAACCAGCTGAGAAATAAAAATGGACCTACAAAGTAAAAAGAATAATTGCACATACAAGCCAGAAATACCAAGGTGTTTATTGTATTTATCTATTTTTCCCAATTATGGACTTATTATAAAAAAAATATATACAAAAAAGTTGAGCTGGGATTTCTTAGTTTTGTCCGTGTTTGTCCTATTTTCCTGTTTCTCCCATAAATGAGCCTCACAAATTAGGCAGTGACGTAGCGTCTCCTATAAATGTCTGGGATCCGGCGCTTGGCACCGCTATCCCGCAGGACGCCATGTTTGGTACGGGCTTAAGGACACGTTTACACAGATATTAACACAAGGGAACATTTCTTCAGTCGCCAGTCCTGGCCCGTCTTCAAGTCATTTGGCAACGTAATATAACAGCAAAAATAGCGCAGGATGGAAACCATAAATCAGGAAGAATGTGAGTACTGAGGAGGACACTGAAAAGGTCTGACGTAGCAACAGTCAGCCACTGCCCCCCTGAGCTCCATCAAGCTCATGTTCATTGGTTTAATGACCTCATTTATCCATCTCTGCCTCTGTTCTCCCCTTCTTTGTGTGTATTATTATTTTTTTTTATATGTATTACATTTTTATATATTATTTTTATTATATATAAAGTATTATTTATATCATATATAAAATATATCTATATATAATATGTCATTATTATTTTTATATATAAATATATATATATATATATATATATATATATGTGTGTGTGTGTATATATATATATAAATATATATATATATATATATATATATATATATATAGTATTACCGTATTTATTTTAAATTTATTATATTTTTATATATTATATTATTTATTTTGAATAAATTATTGTATTTATTAATATTGTTTTATTAATCACATAATATTACACATGAAAGAACTAGAAGGAGCTCTGGACAAGCAGGTCTGATTTTTTTTAAAGGGCCACTGCACAGTAAAACTACATTTAGTCTCACTAAGACCATGATTAGACCACGGAAATTTCATAAAGCTAATCATTAATTATTAAGTAAACAAATAAAACCTATTGTATGAGCACTGCAATGGCCCTTTAAATAGGCATAGATATTTAATAAACTTCATATTAAGTCATTTAGAAAATATTTAATGTTTTAACTTATTTTAATTAATTAATTCCACCATCCTCAGAGTAATTATCTTACTTCTAAGAAGCCCCTAGAATAGTAGTTTCTCAGCTTCTGGAATCCCCCCCCTTTCTCACTGTATATTACCCTGCATGCTGCCATCCTTCACATATATGCCCTTTACCTACTCCTACATGGGTGGAGCTTCACATTACCAGGGTTACTCTGCTGTTTGTATCACATGATTTTCTTTATTTTATTTTCAAACTAATCAAAAATGTAATTTTAAGGAGAAAACTTATACCTGCAACATATAATTAGTATTATAAATGTTTAAATACAGTGATTGCCATTTAGAGGAATTATTTGTTGTTGTTTAGTTGTTCAGTCGTGTCCGACTCTCCGTGACTCTATGGACAGCAGCACATCAGCTGCATCTCTCAGTCACTGCTCCTCTCAGCTCCATCAAGTTCATGTTCATTGCTTCAGTGACCTCATGTATCCATCTCCTTGTCTGCCTCCCCCCTCTTCTTGTGACTTCAATCTTTCTCAGCATTAGTGTCTTCTCTAGAGAATCCTGTCTTCTCATGATATGGCCAAAATATATGAGCTTCAGCCTCATGATCAAACCTTCCAGTGAACAGTTTGTCTTGATTTCCTGTAGTACTGATTTATTGGATCTTCTTGCAGTCCAAGCAGTTTTCTCCAACACCACCTTCAAAGCCATCAATTCTCCGGCGCTCAGACTTCTTTATGGTCCAGCTCTCACAGTTACTACTGGGAATATAGGAAGGGGTAATACAAAGCAATATCAGGAGATATAGGAAGAGTTTATCATAAACAACACAAAAAGTAATTGCCCCTCATTTGTAAGTGGAATCATTATATCTAATCACTGTAAAAATGAACATTTTCAATTGTTCTAACACACAGCATGGCACTGGCTGTTTCCTAACAGCATGACACCTCTCCTTTAGTTACAGGTGTAAAAAATGACAGCATGCATGAGAGTAGTCAGAAATAATTTTTGCAATTTTTCTAACACACAGCATGCCACTGGCAACCCCCTCCTTTAGTCACATGTGTATAAAATGACAGTATGCATAAGAGAAAACAGAAAGAAAAATAGTCTGAAACATTGTTACTGTTAAAAGATTGAACTTGATGGACTAAAAGTCTTTTTTTTCAAGCTCAAATACTATGTTATTATGTATATTTTATATGACAGTTACATTTAGGACAATAAATGAAGGAAACTTAATTAGAACATTTATGTGAAACCCCCCAAAATAGCTTGAAAAGACACTTTATGTCGTTCCTGCTGCCTCAATTCTACGTCTCTCTGACCATAAACAACCAGATATTTACTGTATGATAACATTGTATCCGGAGCCGAGCGGTCTCGGTGCTGCTCTATGGCAGAGAGATTCCTCACATACATGGGCAGAGTGTCTCATGCCTCGTCTGATCCATCTGATACCCTTGAAGTGGTGGTGTTGGATGCCCTGGGACTTGGATGGATTGGGGTCCTTTGTTCCGGTGCCAGAGCACATTCTGACTGGATCACAGTCCAAATACACAGATTTGTATCCTCAAAACACGGATTTGTTGTTGCCAAAGATAAATCTAAAGATAATATTACCACAAGATCGCCCAGGCGCTAAGAAATAAAGTGATACTCACACACCACCCAAACAGATAAGCATGTCCTTATATATTAATTGGGATTTTCTGAGAAGAAATAGCTGCACATTAGTCTCAACAAATGGGATAAAAGTCCAAATATATATATATATTAGATAGTTTATCGGTGGTTCAGAATAACTATTTGATATTACTTTTTTCCTGTAGTGTATGACCCACCCACAGCTCCCATGCCTCTTGCCTTTGCCACTCTCCTGGCCCCCTGTGCCCCCTCAGCCCCCATCATAAGAAGATTCCCCCTGGCAGAGGAGTAATAGGGAGCAATCAAGAGATCAAGAGGGGGATGTGGTGAGACAATGGGAACCCAGGGAGGTATAGGCCTGGGTTAGAGGAGTCTGCACTGGGGCCCGCCCCAAAGGAGGGCCCTGGTGCATTGCACCACATGCACCAGCGGTAGCTCCATCTGTGTAACCACAAGTGAAGAATAAGATGTCTGTCTTATTTAACTGCAATAACAAGTAGTTAACAAAAAAAAGTGGGTGGTATAACACTTGTAACTTAATAACAAAAAAAAGAAGACAATTGACTGGTTTGATGCCAGAAATGGATATGAACCATAATTAACAACAGTAAAAGCAGAGGAACGATCCACACTTGGTCATAAGTATTAAGTACTAGCGACTTGTAAGGCAGGGAATGCTGTTTGGGCCAGACATTAATTTTGTTGGTGGTCCGAGACCCTTCAGCGCTCATTGTGAGCCTCGCGCTAATCGCCTTCGGCGCTCATTGCAAAACTGTTGGTTGTATTTTTTTTTGTGATAGGCGCTTTTGCTGTTATTGTTTTGTCGGCGCTGATCTGTTTTTTTTCGCTTATTGCAAAGCTTTGTGTGCTATGAGCAGCGTTGGCGCTCATTGTCAGTCACGCAGTGAATGGGTATTGTGTTTATTGTGAGAGTTTTTTTTGTTTTTGTGTATATTTTTTTGTATGCTAATGAAATAATGAATAAATTAATAAATTAATATACTTTACCTATTTGTAATTAATATATGCAGGAAGCATTGTGCTGAAGAGCTGACAATCTGTTTTGATGTTCCTGCAGCATATAATGTCGTTTTGCAGTGTTGTGGAGCTGAGGTGTAAGTGTCAGCAATGTGGCTGCGTGCGCGAGGGGAAGCCGTTAGGGTAGCTGTGTACTTCTGCATTGTGTAAATTAGTGTTGTAAAATGGCGGCTAATGTGTGTGCTACGCGGCTGTGGATGATGTAGCGTTCTTGGTAAGAGTGTATCTTGTAGCTTGTACGGCTTTTTTGAAAAGCCGTATGTGCTTGGTGGTGTTTCGCGTCTTTAGCCTCATTTTCATTTTTTTCGGCGGCCATTTTTTCTCTCGCTTAGGGTATTTTCGGTTGTCTAAACTCGGGAATTTGGAGTTAAATGGAGGTGTAACTTCCCTTGCAGAGGTCCTGGGTGCCCCCCCTTGCTGTGGGTAAGTTTTTTATGTATTTGTTGTGTGTATTTATTGTGTTTTTAATGTTTTCAGGTGCGAGCGGTTCGGCCCGCGTCTCGTATTTTTGTATGCTAAGTCCGTAAATTTTCCGTTCTATGTCCCGTGGTTTATATTTTTTTGTGTAAGTCCGTATTTAGTGATTTGTGTGTTAGATCTATTTTGGTAAAGTGCCACTTGCGTGGGTGTTTGTGACCACGTGTGAGGCACCGTAGAGCCTCCACCTCCGCAAATGCGGCCCCTTGCTTCGCGAGGGTTTGCATTTGCGGACCAAACTGCGCTCGCTTCGCAAGCTCGCAAAGCGTGACGACGATTCGTTGACAACTATTATATGTGATCCCTAAAAGAGAAATCCTTATACAACTCTAAGAAATGGGTATGTGGTGATAGAATGTATGAGGAATAAGATGTACTAGAGGTAACAGATTACTACGTTTTTTTAAAGAAATAAGCGCTATAACCTCTATGGGAAGAACTGGTCCCGATTGAGATAACTATAATAATGAAGGTTGGTATATCATTTGGTACAAAGCACATAAGCACTTAAGTATGGAGTAGTATAAATAAAATGTTTATGAACAATTGAAATACAACAGTATATTTACTACATGATTGTTGTAAGACACATTAAAAAACTACTAGTCCTGGTACCACTAAAAATAGAACTTTTTCGACTTCAAGTACCTGGTGTTGATCAGCTTTGCAAATATACTGTATATCCTTCAAGTAAGATGTATCCCTATCTGGGTAGAATTACATGGAGGATCCTTTATTTTAGTATCACCATAAAACTTAGGGTCAATCCATTAAATAAATCATATGTATAAGATTATAGGGGATACTTACCATCTATGTAATACTTTCCTTTATATTCATCATTACATCATTTTTTAAGGTTTTAATATGTTTTTAACTGCCTCATTGTCCATTATTTAAATAAAGTTTTTTTCAGTTTGAAATAATTCCTAAGCACATGGTATTGTCACACTTAGTGTAAGGCACTTTTTGGGAAATATAATTTCCTATGCGTATAGATAGTGTAAAATAAATACAGAAAAACAATTATTTAGATATTTTCTTTCTCAATACCTTGGATTGTTAAATATGTTTCAGTAGCCTGTCCAGATTGGATTTTTAAACAATGTTAATAGTCCAAAAAAAAAAGAAATAATGTTCATTTACTCTTGAAGGTATAATACATGTGAAGCAAATATGGGCATTGTAAAAATGTTGTAACATTACAATGTTTTTAAAATAATTATATACATTTAATTAAAAAAAAATTATGTAAAAAAAGAAAAAGGGGATGAAGGAAAATTCAAACTTCCAGGCAACAGTTCTCAAAACAAAGGCCTCTACCCACTACACCACATCCCGAGTTAGTAAAGTAAATAGAATCAGTGTAGCAGCTACAACCTGAACCTCATTAACTATTTTTTTATAGGAGGGCTTTATGGGCTAGAAAAGCGGCAAATACATTTACAATATCTGAATGGGTTCTTGATCAATTTAAAAATATCAAACAACATTTCCATTTTTTGGTTTTCCATTCTCTATCTGGTGAGGCACAACCTAAAGAGTTAATATTCTCTTCCATTTGTCCTCGGAATGTTTCAACTGATGAGAATGGTGATGGTTTCCTGTTCACCAGCATTAAAGGACCCCCAATATAGCCAGGCATCTTAAAAGTCCAAGGAAGCAAGATAAGAAATGAAGGAAGACACTAGCTGGGAAAATACATCTCTAATCATGAGATTTATCTGTCAACGAGTTCCCAAATCCGTAGAAGGATCTCATCAAAAAACACTTAAATCTCTTAAAAGGGATATGGAAGCCACCAGAACCGCTGTGCACAAGCAGATAGAGGTCTGAAAATCATGTGGGGAGGCATGGGTGTAGGAACTGGGGGAGGATAGGGGGATGGGGACAAATGCCCCCAGACTTTTCTATGTATGTATGTATACATAAGCTATTTTATGGCTTGTATATACAATAAGCTATACCCCCCCAGAATTATTCTGGCTCCTACACCCCTGCGGGGAGGGTGTTAATTAATATATTTATATTGATCAAGAATTGATTTCGATATTGTCATTTTGGCTACTGCTTGTATAGGTGCATAGATAATGAGGATGGCGGTTGTGAACGTCACTGATTGCTTTTTTTAGTGTTGGTGCATTACAAATAAACAATAATAGTAATAATAATAATATTAATAATATTTGCCTTAGAATTGTAGTTAATGAGACTGATTTTCATCTTCTTTTATGTTAATATAATTTATTTCTGTCTCTTACCATCTATTAATATTTTAAATAGTATCTATTATTTTTTGTTTAACTAAAATAAAATAAAAATATTATTTAATAATGAAAAAGGTACTTGTGGGATTTAAACAATCATAGTCCAATGATTTCACCTCCACACTATGGGCCTCATTCAAATGCAATTTGGCTAATTGCATATATAAGCACAGAGCATATTTTTTTTTACAGATGTTTTTAGTTATTGAAGACCCTTTTGGATAGAAGTTCACTAACTAAAAACTTCTGTAAAAAATATGCTATGTGCTTATATAGAGCCCTGTTCAATTGGCCAAATCGCAATAGAATGAGGCCCTAAGTCTTTTCAGCATCACATGCCTGAAACAGTTCAACCAGAAACCTAGTGGGTAATTATCATATGCTTAGTTGGTGGATCAGAAAGAAAGACTGGCAACAATTTAAAGTATATACTGTTAGAAAATGCATTTGTAATACAATTCCAGGTCCTATCCTCTTATGGTAGCGCAGCACAAGGCAGCATGCAGTGGCGGTGAGCATCCGCTAGATGGCGCTGCAGCTATTCTGGTGCTTAGGTAAACTGTTAGGGTTAGGGTGAAGGTTAGGGTGAGGGTTAGGGTTAGCACAATGGTTAGGCTAACATTATAAGCTTCGAACTTTTCTCACATATTGGCAGCGCTGTAAAATATCGGCAGCGCCATCTAGCAGTTGGAGGCCGCACCATAACAGGATAGATCCCAATTCCATTGATAGAATGCTTGTTATTAATTGATAATTAAGTTTTAACCCATGATTGCAGTTAATGAGATGTGCAAAGATATTTTTTGCTTTGTTGTATCTAAAAGAGCTTATTTGTATTTGTCACATTGTTTCGGAGCACAATAAACTGATAGAAATGTTCAATTGCTCAGGGGGTGGGGATGCCCTGACAGCCAATGAGCAGTAAAATAGCTGTATGAGTCATGCTTGTCAACCAATATAACATAAATATGCTCTGTGTGTCTCTTATTAGCTCCAACGAAGGGTTGATATTTTGTTTCATGCAAAAAAACAACTTTTGCAACAATTTAAAACATAAAAAAAATATTTGTTAGTCATGTCCCTTTAACGCTTTCATTAGAAAGGCCATCAATATATTGCATGGTTAATTATACCCCTTAATCTGATAATACAAATAGTCATGGAGACTGCAATGTTACAATGTAACTGATGCATAGACTTCCTGTATAACTGATACATTGTATCCAATGTTACAAATAGAAAGAAAAGATGGATCTGACTCCAGGAAATAACAAGTTCCAGATACCAACTGTCTCCTTCAGTTCAGGAGAAACACTTCAATATCCTCTGAGGTTAAACTTTTAAAAAGGCAGCAAGAAAATAATATATATCTGCCATTGCTGCCAATCCAATTCCCACTGACTGTATTGAGCTGCTCGGTGGAAATGAGAAGCTTGTACTTGATATATGGACTTGTGAGATGGACGGTTCAATAGTGCGAGGGGTCAAGGTGTAGTGGGACCATTAAACTGCAACTAGGAAAATACAGAGAGATGGGGGGTGGGATACGGGCTAATAGCACTTGGGATATAGCATTGGGATTGGTGTTGCTGCATCTTTATCATTGGAGGGTACTGATTACAACCAGATATGGGGTCTGGATATAGGACGGGGAGGGTTATTACTGTATCTTTATCATTGGAGGGGACTGATTACAACCAGATATGGGGTCTGTATATAGGATGTGGAGGGGTATTACTGCATCTTTATCATTGGAGGGTACTGATTACAACCAGATATGGGATCTGTATATAGGATGGGGAGGGGTATTACTGCATCTTTATCATTGGGGGGAATTGATTACAAGCAGATATGGGGTCTGGATATAGGATGTGGAGGGGTATTACTGCATCGTTATCATTGGAGGGTACCGATTACAACCAGATATGGGATCTGTATATAGGATGGGGAGGGCTATTACTGCATCTTTATCATTGGAGGGGACTGATTACAACCAGATATGGGATCTGTATATTGGATGGGGAGGGGTATTACTGCATCTTTATCATTGGAGGGTACTGATTACAACCAGATATGGGATCTGTATATTGGATGGGGAGGGGTATTACTGCATCTTTATCATTGGAGGGGACTGATTACAACCAGATATGGGATCTGTATATTGGATGGGGAGGGGTATTACTGCATCTTTATCATTGGAGGGGACTGATTACAACCAGATATGGGGTCTGGATATAGGACGGGGAGGGGTATTACTGTATCTTTATCATTGGAGGGGACTGATTACAACCAGATATGGGATCTGTATATAGGATGGGGAGGGGTATTACTGTATCTTTATCATTGGAGGGTACTGATTACAACCAGATATGGGATCTGTATATAGGATGGGGAGGGGTATAACTGCATCTTTATCATTGGAGGGACCTGATTACAACCAGATATGGGATCTGTATATAGGATGGGGAGGGGTATTACTGCATCTTTATCATTGGAGGGACCTGATTACAACCAGATATGGGGTCTGTATATAGGATGGGGAGGGGTATTACTGTATCTTTATCATTGGAGGGACCTGATTACAACCAGATATGGGATCTGTATATTGGATGGGGAGGGGTATTACTGCATCTTTATCATTGGAGGGTACTGATTACAACCAGATATGGGATCTGTATATTGGATGGGGAGGGGTATTACTGCATCTTTATCATTGGAGGGACTGATTACAACCAGATATGGGATCTGTATATTGGATGGGGAGGGGTATTACTGCATCTTTATCATTGGAGGGGACTGATTACAACCAGATATGGGATCTGTATATTGGATGGGGAGGGGTATTACTGCATCTTTATCATTGGAGGGACCTGATTACAACCAGATATGGGGTCTGTATATAGGATGGGGAGGGGTATTACTGCATCTTTATCATTGGAGGGACCTGATTACAACCAGATATGGGATCTGTATATTGGATGGGGAGGGGTATTACTGCATCTTTATCATTGGAGGGTACTGATTACAACCAGATATGGGATCTGTATATTGGATGGGGAGGGCTATTACTGCATCTTTATCATTGGAGGGGACTGATTACAACCAGATATGGGATCTGTATATTGGATGGGGAGGGGTATTACTGCATCTTTATCATTGGAGGGGACTGATTACAACCAGATATGGGATCTGTATATTGGATGGGGAGGGGTATTACTGCATCTTTATCATTGGAGGGTACTGATTACAACCAGATATGGGATCTGTATATTGGATGGGGAGGGGTATTACTGCATCTTTATCATTGGAGGGGACTGATTACAACCAGATATGGGATCTGTATATTGGATGGGGAGGGGTATTACTGCATCTTTATCATTGGAGGGTACTGATTACAACCAGATATGGGGTCTGTATATAGGATGGGGAGGGGTATTACTGCATCTTTATCATTGGAGGGTACTGATTACAAGCAGATATGGGGTCTGGATATAGGACGGGGAGGGGTATTACTGTATCTTTATCATTGGAGGGGACTGATTACAACCAGATATGGGATCTGTATATAGGATGGGGAGGGGTATTACTGTATCTTTATCATTGGAGGGTACTGATTACAACCAGATATGGGATCTGTATATAGGATGGGGAGGGGTATAACTGCATCTTTATCATTGGAGGTACCTGATTACAACCAGATATGGGATCTGTATATAGGATGGGGAGGGGTATTACTGCATCTTTATCATTGGAGGGACCTGATTACAACCAGATATGGGGTCTGTATATAGGATGGGGAGGGGTATTACTGTATCTTTATCATTGGAGGGACCTGATTACAACCAGATATGGGATCTGTATATTGGATGGGGAGGGGTATTACTGCATCTTTATCATTGGAGGGACCTGATTACAACCAGATATGGGGTCTGGATATAGGATGTGGAGGGTTATTACTGCATCGTTATCATTGGAGGGGACTGATTACAACCAGATATGGGATCTGTATATAGGATGGGGAGGGGTATTACTGCATCTTTATCATTGGAGCGACCTGATTACAACCAGATATGGGATATAGCATTGGGTTGGTGTTACTGCATCTTTGTAATTGGACATACAGTATATGATTACAACCAGATATGGGATCTGGATATAGGATGGGGAGGGGTATTATTGCATTGTTATCATTGGTAGGCTCTAATTACAGTGGGGGGGAAAAGTATTTGATCCCCTGCTGATTTTGAGAATAACAAAAAAAAGAACAAGAAAAACGCACGTCAAAAAAGTTATAAATTGATTTGCAGGTCAGTGAGGGAAATAAGTATTTGATCCCCTATCAATCAGCAAGATTTCTGGCTCCCAGGTGTCTTTTATACAGGTAAAGAGCTGAGATTAGGAGCACTCTCTTAAAGGGAGTGCTCCTAATCTCAGCTCGCTAACTCTATAAAAGACACCTGTCCACAAAATCAATCAATCAATCAATCAGATTCCAATCTCTCCCCCATGGCCAAGACCAAAGAGCTGCCCAAGGATGTCAGGGACAAGATTGCAGACCTACACAAGGCTGGAATGGGCTACAAGACCATCGCCAAGCAGCTTGGTGAGAAGGTGACGACAGTTGGTATGATTATTCACAAATGGAAGAAACCCAAAATCAGCCAAGAACAACATGGGAGGATCTTGTTAATGATCTCAAGGCAGCTGGGACCATAGTCATCAAGAAAACAATTGGTAACACACTACACCGTGAAGGACTGAAATCCTGCAGCGCCCGCAAGGGCCCCCTGCTCAAGAAAGCACATGTACAGGCCCGTCTGAAGTTTGCCAATAAACATCTGAATGATTAAGAGAACTGGGTGAGAGTGTTGTGGTCAGATGAGACCAAAATCGAGCTCTTTGGCATCAACTCATCTCGCCGTGTTTGGAGGAGGAGGAATGCTGCCTATAACCCCAAGAACACCACCCCCACCGTCAAACATGGAGGTGGAAACATTATGCTTTGGGGGTGTTTTTCTGCTAAGGGGACAATCTTGAGTGAGAACCTCCTTCCCTCAGCCAGGGCATTGAAAATGGGTCGTGGATGGGTATTCCAGCAGGACAATGACCCAAAACACACAGCCAAGGCAACAAAGGAGTGGCTCAAGAAGAAGCACATTAAGGTCCTGGAGTGGCCTAGCCCGTCTCCAGACCTTAATCCCATAGAAAATCTGTGGAGGGAGCTGAAGGTTCGAGTTGCCTAACATCAGCCTCAAAACTTTAATGACTTGGAGAGGATCTACAAAGAGGAGTGGGACAAAATCCCTCCTGAGATGTGTGCAAACCTGGTGGCCAACTACAAGAAACGTCTGACCTCCGTGATTGCCAACAAGGGTTTTGCCACCAAGTACTAAGTCGAAGGGGTCAAATACTTATTTCCCTCATTGACCTGCAAATCAATTTATAACTTTTTTGACATGCATTTTTCTTTTTTTTTCTTTTTTATTCTGACTGTTAAAATACACCGACCATTAAAATTATAGACTAATCATTTTTTTGTCAGTGGACAAACGTTCAAAATCAGCAGAGGATCAAATACTTTTTTCCCCACACTGTAATCAGCCCCCTCCAATGATAAAGATGCAGTAATACCCCCCCCCCCCCCCTTGCCACACACACACACACTGTACAAACAGATATGGGATCTGGATAATATATGGGGAGGTTTAGTGAATATTTGCCATATAAGATGCACTGAATAAGACACCTAATTTTTATAGAATGCCATTGCAAGAAAAAAATAAACATTGCATACTTGAATATAAATGCACTGATTTATAAAATGTTACTAGTATATATGATACAACTTGTTTTATTGCAGTGATCTATAAAATGTACCTAATGTTCATGAGACATAAGTTGCATGGAAATATATACAACTATAATATACCTTATTTTATAGAAAGTAACCCTAAGGACCCCTTCTGGATCAGTACCTTTCCATAGTGAAGGGGCTTGTGTACTGCAATGAAGCTGTGAGTTATACCATGTAGGGTCACCCAAGATAGGCAGATCATATCAGGGAGGTCAGACCAATATAAGTATAATATATACTTGGATTATAATGTCTGTTACATATTGTTTTGCAGACACCCAGCACATATACTCATCCCAGGAATGATTTCCTATTTGTCAGTATGTTGCAGGTGAGAGGTATCAGGGGCTCTGTTACATCTTTCACAAGGGCATCATTACCCTATTAGACATGCTTATCTTCCATAGGACCAATAGGGTAATGCTCTTATAGTTTCCGGCGCGCTCTGCAGGGTTCACTGGCTCCATGTACCCAGCTGCACAGAACATGTTAGTGCTAATAGCAGCTTTTAGTTCACTGATATGTACTTAGTACTTGAACTGATATTTAAATCCCACGCAGGACTGGACAGTAATTACTGTTTGTTGTTCTTGCTTTTCCTGACTCCGACGAGGTGACGCTGGATATTTTCTAGAGAACATTTCCCCAGCTACAATATGATTCTGGAATTATTTTTATGACATAATGAAAATAAAATGCTCGGCGGAAAGGAATGTGCTATATATAACCTGGGGGGGATACTTACAGCAACTTCTAGTGCTATTTTTAAAATATATGCTCTTGAACGCACAATTGAAAATAAATCTAAAAACAAAATAATAAAAATATTTTTTTTTATATACAATTATGTTGGAACCAGGGTCATATCTGCCTTTTTGGAGCCCCTAGGCAGTGAAGTGGAGCAGCCAATGCGAGTGAGTACACAAGGTATGCACAAACCCATTTTTGTACGTGTAAATTCTCTTTCCTGTTGTAACTATCTTGTTCTAGGTGGTTACCGCCTAGTAGCCAGTCTATGAACTGCAACATTAAATTTTTTTTAAGCCAGGAACTATTTTATTTTAAGAAGTGGCACCCCTCACAGGGAAGCACTTCTGGGCGGCTGCCTAGTCGGCCTAATGGGTAATCCGGCCATGGCTGGAGCAAAATCTGGGAGGAGATTTTAATTATAAAGGAAGTTTCTATCTGAACCATGGGAATGTGGCATCTAAAATGAACCATGGGAATGTGGCATCTAAAACTGTAATTGCAGGATTGATGGAAAGTTCATTAGTCTACAAGGAAAATAAAAAAAAATCAACTGTAAATAATAATTGCACAGAAAAGTGAAAAGTGAAAATGTTTTTTTATTTGCTTTCCCAAAATATAAAGTTCAGTTTTTAAACAGAACATATAGAAAAAAAAATATTTGAAAACATTCTGTGTGCCTAAAAAAAAATTCTGTTTGTACCTTTCACACTTTCTCTTGGCTTGGAGCCTGAGGAGGTGTTCTAATAATTTGCATTATCTCTTCAGAAGTGGAAGGAGGGGAGGGGAATTAATTAATTGGTTGATTCAGATAGGCATTTAACCTTTAACATTTGCCCCTACACACACACATGCTCAGTACATGCAATCTGGGAGGCATTGCTCTTTACTGGCCTATCATGCACTGAAAATAATGTATTAATGTCATGGAAGCCTCCGTAAACTAGCAGAGTCTGCCAAAATGGAGATTTTCTTTAAAAGGCTTTTATGCTCATGACTTACTAATGTTGTTACATTGTTGCACTGGACGTCTCTCTGTATCATCTCATAAAGTGATTTGTATCATTGTATCCGCTTTATTCTGGGACAGTTATTGGTTTATTTCCTATGATAATACATTTTTTTCACGGCTTCCTTGAAATGTGAGAGCAATGAAAGGGTCTATTTAGGATGGAAGAGATGAAAGCCGGGGGTCTGTAATTCTATAACGCGCCATGTCTCTCACTCAGCTCTGCGCATTCATCCACATTGTATTAAGTTATATAAGTGCGCGGTGCGTTCTGGGTCAGCGGCCATCGCTCTGTTTGTTGGGTCCTGGTGACATCCGTCTAAATCAGCCGCTGATTATTCTCTCTCCTTATTCACTAAAATCTGTCTTAAAAAAACAGATCTGCATCTTTATGGATAGACCAGTCTGTAAATATAATGGCGTCTGCAGATCGTCGCATTAGGAGTCTGCGCCCGGACTCTAAATACAACCTCAATTCAGCAAAAATGGCTTATTTTGGGTAAGGTCTGTAGAAAAAAATGCAGAAATACAGAAAATGGCCAGGTTCGCAAAAGTGGGCGGTTACTGCTTATTTTTTGTTTTTTTAAATAGTTTTTCGTGTCAGCGTATATATGTCATACAGAGTTACATTTTGTTCATAGAAATGTTTTATCACATATTATAATTGTCAAACTGTAAATCGTCGTCATGCATTGCGACAAATCGAAGTTTGACAGCAATCCAATTGCAAAGCTGATCGAATCGCCTGCATGCACATGCGCTACGCACGACATGAGCCGCGAACGCACAAAGCGCGGCGAAAGCCACCCATGTGCCCTTAGCCGCGCATTGGGGGGAAGGGGGAAGAGACACAGAGAGGGGAGTGGGGGGGAAAGAGACACAGAGGGAGGGGGAAAGAGACATAGGGGAGGGGGAAAGAGACACATGGGAGGGAGAGGGGGGAAAGAGGCATGGGGGAAAGGGGGGAAAGAGACACAGGGGGGAGTGGGGAAAGAGACACGGGGGAGAGGCGAGAAAGAGTCACGAAGGGGGAGAGGGGGGGGGGAACAGACACAGGGGAGGAGGAGGGGGGGAAGAGACACAGGGGGGAGGGGGGAAAGAGACACGGGGGAGAGGGTAGAAAGAGTCACGAAGGGGGAGAGGGGGGGAAGAGACACAGGGGAGGAGGAGGGGGGAAAGAGACACAGGGAAAGGGGGGAATAAGACACAGGGGGGAGATATAATATGATATAATATATATAATATAATATAAGATATATATAAGATATATATAATCATACACATTATATACCCTAAACATTATATACACAACACACACATCCTATGCATTATATACACGTCACACACACATACACACCCTACACAGTATATACACATCATCCCCCCCTACACATTATATACCCTACACATTGTATACACATCATACACACATACACACCCTACACATTATATACCCTACACATTATATACACATCATACACATACACACCCTACACATTATATACCCTACATATTATATACACATCATACACACATACACACCCTACACAGTATATACACATCATACACACATACACACCCTACACATTATATACACATGATACACACATACACACCCTACACATTATATACCCTACACATTATATACACATCATAAATACATACACACCCTACACAGTATATACACATCATACACACATACACATTATATACACATCATACACACATACACACCCTACACATTATATACACATCATACACACATACACACCCTACACAGTATATACACATCATACACACATACACACCCTACACATTATATACCCTACACATTATATACACATCATACACACATACACACCCTACACATTATATACACATCATACACACATACACACCCTACACATTATATACACATCATACACACATACACACCCTACACATTATATACACATGATACACACATACACACCCTACACATTATATACACATACACACCCTACACATTATATACACATGATACACACATACACACCCTACACATTATATACACATGATACACACATACACACCCTACACAGTATATACACATCATACACACATACACACCCTACACATTATATACACACATACACACATACACACATACACACCCTACACATTATATACACATCATACACACATACACACCCTACACATGATATACACATCATACACACATACACACCCTACACATGATATACACATCATACACACATACACATCATATACACCCTACACATTATATACACATCATACACATCATACACACCCTACACATTATATACACATGATACACACATACACACCCTACACATTATATACACATGATACACACATACACACATACACACCCTACACATTATATACACATCATACACACATACACACCCTACACATTATATACACATGATACACACATACACACCCTACACATTATATACACATCATACACACATACACACCCTACACATGATATACACATCATACACACATACACACCCTACACATGATATACACATCATACACACATACACACCCTACACATTATATACCCTACACATTATATACACATCATACACACATACACACCCTACACAGTATATACACATCATACACACATACACACCCTACACATGATATACACATCATACACATCATACACACCCTACACATTATATACACATCATACACACATACACACCCTACACAGTATATACACATGATACACACATACACACCCTACACATTATATACACATGATACACACATACACACCCTACACATTATATACACATCATACACACATACACACCCTACACATTATATACACATCATACACACATACACACATACACATTATATACCCTACACATGATATACACATCATACACACATACACACCCTACACATTATATACACATCATACACACATACACACCCTACACATTATATACACATCATACACACATACACACCCTACACAGTATATACACATCATACACACATACACACCCTACACATTATATACACATCATACACACCCTACACATTATATACACATGATACACACATACACACCCTACACATTATATACACATCATACACACATACACACCCTACACATTATATACACATGATACACACATACACACCCTACACATGATATACACATCATACACATCATACACACCCTACACAGTATATACACATCATACACACATACACACCCTACACAGTATATACACATCATACACACATACACATCATACACACCCTACACAGTATATACACATCATACACACATACACACATACACATTATATACACATGATACACACATACACACCCTACACATTATATACACATCATACACATCATACACACCCTACACATTATATACACATGATACACACATACACACCCTACACATTATATACACATGATACACACATACACACCCTACACATTATATACACATGATACACACATACACACCCTACACATTATATACACATCATACACACATACACACCCTACACATTATATACACATCATACACACATACACACCCTACACATTATATACACATCATACACACATACACACCCTACACATGATATACACATCATACACACATACACACCCTACACATTATATACACACATACACACATACACATTATATACCCTACACATGATATACACATCATACACACATACACACCCTACACATTATATACACACATACACACATACACATTATATACCCTACACATGATATACACATGATACACACATACACACCCTACACATTATATACACATCATACACATCATACACACATACACACCCTACACATTATATACACATGATACACACATACACACCCTACACAGTATATACACATCATACACACATACACATCATACACACCCTACACATTATATACACATCATACACACATACACACCCTACACAGTATATACACATCATACACATCATACACACCCTACACATTATATACACATGATACACACATACACACCCTACACATTATATACACATGATACACACATACACACCCTACACATTATATACACATGATACACACATACACACCCTACACATGATATACACATCATACACACATACACACCCTACACATTATATACACATCATACACACATACACACCCTACACATTATATACCCTACACATTATATACACATCATACACACATACACACCCTACACAGTATATACACATCATACACACATACACACCCTACACATTATATACACATCATACACACATACACACCCTACACATGATATACACATCATACACATCATACACACCCTACACATTATATACACATCATACACACATACACACCCTACACATTATATACACATCATACACACATACACACCCTACACATGATATACACATCATACACACATACACACCCTACACATGATATACACATCATACACACATACACACCCTACACATTATATACCCTACACATTATATACACATCATACACACATACACACCCTACACAGTATATACACATCATACACACATACACACCCTACACATGATATACACATCATACACATCATACACACCCTACACATTATATACCCTACACATTATATACACATCATACACACATACACACCCTACACAGTATATACACATCATACACACATACACACCCTACACATGATATACACATCATACACACATACACACCCTACACATTATATACCCTACACATTATATACACATCATACACACATACACACCCTACACAGTATATACACATCATACACATCATACACACCCTACACATTATATACACATCATACACACATACACACCCTACACAGTATATACACATGATACACACATACACACCCTACACATTATATACACATCATACACACATACACATCATACACACATACACCTTATATACACATCATACACACATACACACCCTACACATTATATACACATGATACACACATACACACCCTACACATTATATACACATGATACACACATACACACCCTACACATTATATACACATCATACACACATACACACCCTACACATTATATACACATCATACACACATACACACCCTACACATTATATACACATCATACACACATACACACCCTACACATTATATACACACATACACACATACACATTATATACCCTACACATGATATACACATCATACACACATACACACCCTACACATGATATACACATCATACACACATACACACCCTACACATGATATACACATCATACACACATACACACATACACACCCTACACATTATATACACATGATACACACATACACACCCTACACAGTATATACACATCATACACACATACACACCCTACACATTATATACACATCATACACACCCTACACATTATATACACATGATACACACATACACACCCTACACATTATATACACATCATACACACATACACACCCTACACATTATATACACATGATACACACATACACACCCTACACATTATATACACATGATACACACATACACACCCTACACATGATATACACATCATACACATCATACACACCCTACACAGTATATACACATCATACACACATACACACCCTACACAGTATATACACATCATACACACATACACATCATACACACCCTACACATTATATACACATCATACACACATACACACCCTACACAGTATATACACATCATACACACATACACACCCTACACATTATATACACATGATACACACATACACACCCTACACATTATATACACATGATACACACATACACACCCTACACATTATATACACATCATACACACATACACACCCTACACATTATATACACATCATACACACATACACACCCTACACATTATATACACATCATACACACATACACACCCTACACATGATATACACATCATACACACATACACACCCTACACATTATATACACACATACACACATACACATTATATACCCTACACATGATATACACATCATACACACATACACACCCTACACATTATATACACACATACACACATACACATTATATACCCTACACATGATATACACATCATACACACATACACACCCTACACATTATATACACATCATACACATCATACACACATACACACCCTACACATTATATACACATGATACACACATACACACCCTACACAGTATATACACATCATACACACATACACATCATACACACCCTACACATTATATACACATCATACACACATACACACCCTACACAGTATATACACATCATACACACATACACATCATACACACCCTACACATTATATACACATGATACACACATACACACCCTACACATTATATACACATGATACACACATACACACCCTACACATTATATACACATGATACACACATACACACCCTACACATTATATACACATCATACACACATACACACCCTACACATTATATACACATCATACACACATACACACCCTACACATTATATACCCTACACATTATATACACATCATACACACATACACACCCTACACAGTATATACACATCATACACACATACACACCCTACACATTATATACACATCATACACATCATACACACCCTACACATTATATACACATCATACACACATACACACCCTACACATTATATACACATCATACACACATACACACCCTACACATGATATACACATCATACACACATACACACCCTACACATTATATACCCTACACATTATATACACATGATACACACATACACACCCTACACATTATATACACATGATACACACATACACACCCTACACATTATATACACATCATACACACATACACACCCTACACATTATATACACATCATACACACATACACACCCTACACATGATATACACATCATACACATCATACACACCCTACACATTATATACACATCATACACACATACACACCCTACACAGTATATACACATGATACACACATACACACCCTACACATTATATACACATGATACACACATACACACCCTACACATTATATACACATCATACACACATACACATCATACACACATACACCTTATATACACATCATACACACATACACACCCTACACATTATATACACATGATACACACATACACACCCTACACATTATATACACATGATACACACATACACACCCTACACATTATATACACATCATACACACATACACACCCTACACATTATATACACATCATACACACATACACACCCTACACATTATATACACATGATACACACATACACACATACACATTATATACCCTACACATGATATACACATCATACACACATACACACATACACATTATATACCCTACACATGATATACACATCATACACACATACACACCCTACACATGATATACACATCATACACACATACACACATACACATTATATACACATCATACACACATACACACCCTACACATGATATACACATCATACACACATACACACCCTACACATTATATACACATCATACACACATACACACCCTACACATTATATACACATCATACACACATACACACCCTACACAGTATATACACATCATAAATACATACACACCCTACACATGATATACACATCATACACACATACACACCCTACACAGTATATACACATCATAAATACATACACACCCTACACATTATATACACATCATACACACATACACATCACATATACACACACACCCTACACATTATATACACATCACATACACATACACACCCTACACATTATATACCCTACACATTATATACACATCACATACACATACACATCATACACATTATATACACATCACATACACATACACATCATACACATTATATACCCTACACATTATATACACATCACATACACATACACACCCTACACATTATATACCCTACACATTATATACACATCACATACACATACACATCATACACATTATATACTCTACACATTATATACACATCATACACATACAAACCCTACACATTATATATACACCATACACACATGCACATATTACACACATACACGCCATACATATTACTTACACATCATACACACATTCACACCCTACACATTATATACACATCATACACACATACACACCCTACACATTATATACCCTACACATTATATACACATCATACACACATACACATCCTACACATTATATACCCTACATATTATATACACACATACACACCCTACACATTATATACCCTACATATTATATACACACATACACACCCTACACATTATATACCCTACATATTATATACACATCATACACACATACACATCCTACACATTATATACCCTACATATTATATACACATCATACACATACACATCATACACACATACACATCCTACACATTATATACCCTACATATTATATACACATCATACACACCCTACACATTATATACCCTACATATTATATACACATCATACACACATACACATCCTACACATTATATACCCTACATATTATATACACATCATACACATACACATCATACACACATACACATCCTACACATTATATACCCTACATATTATATACACATCATACACACATACACACCCTACACATTATATACCCTACATATTATATACACATCATACACACATACACATCCTACACATTATATACCCTACATATTATATACACATCATACACATACACATCATACACACATACACATCCTACACATTATATACACATCATAAATACATACACACCCTACACATGATATACACATCATACACACATACACATCACATATACACACACACCCTACACATTATATACACATCACATACACATACACACCCTACACATTATATACCCTACACATTATATACACATCACATACACATACACATCATACACATTATATACACATCACATACACATACACACCCTACACATTATATACCCTACACATTATATACACATCACATACACATACACATCATACACATTATATACTCTACACATTATATACATATCATACAAACCCTACACATTATATATACACCATACACACATGCACATATTACACACATACACGCCATACATATTACTTACACATTATACACACATGCTCACACCTTATATACACATTATACACAGATACACAATTACAACCCCTTACCTCTGCCTGCCTCTGTACATTTAATGGGAGTGCATAGGCTATTTCCACTGTGGATGGAGAGGGGAGTCTGTGCATGGCTAAGGAGGCCTGAGGGGTCTCAGGGTGGACCCTGGACGTGTGGGCCGGGGTGGAGAGGCCCAAGGGAGAGCCCTCCCTACACTACAGAAAAAATACCATTATATGTATTTTTAGACTGCCACTGGTCTGTACTCAATATTGTGTGTAACTATTGGCCACGAGCCTCATTAAATTCGGGTTATGTTTTAAATGCAGCCCTTATCTAAAAAAGTAGGACTGAAGGCTATTAAATTAGCTTCATAAAAAGAAAAGGCTATGGAACGTGGAACTTCGCAGCCCGCAACCCTGTGATCTGTGAAGCCCGTACTCACTACATTCTAATCCTGCTATAAAATTGCAACAAAGTCCCCTGCGAGCTGGCCCGTAACACGCAAATGGTGTGGCCCGTAACACGCAAAGGAATGCTGCGGAGGACTTGCAAAGGCTCTAAAAGCCCTTACGTTGGCTGTGGGAGCAGCAGAAGATTGCGGGGGTCCCGATGGGGACCCCCAGCGTTCCGCACTGTTAATGTTATGTGCGACAGGGGTTCACTATTTGTGTGCCTCTGGCCCTTTAAGAAACCGCAACGGGAAATTGAAATTTTTAAATGCAGCGGGGGTCCCGCTGCAAGGGTTTATGTAGGGACGCTGCAGGGGTTAACTTTATGTGCCGTCGGGGGGGACTTGGCGTACTCCCGCGGCAGGAGTTTAATGTTTAACTGCCGCAAGGGTCCTGATTGGGACCCCTGCAGCAAGGGTTGATGTCGCGAGCATGCGTGGGTTTCCACAGGCTTTCATTAGCCATGCTGCCAATCTCTCTTGCCATCGGCTACTTCTAACCTGTTACTACGGGTTAGACTAATTGGTCCTGTTCACGGCCGCACATCTAATGTGCGTCAGACTGCGTTGCGGATTTGCGTCTCCGGCCCGTAGCTCGCAGCCCCTTCCAATTTAATAGCCCCATAACATGGGGGAATTTCAAGCCCGTAGCCGCTGCGGGTCTCACATTGGAGTTACTGGCCTCCAATTTAATGAGGCTGCATGTTGGGTGGTTTGTTATTAGGATTTTATAGTATGAGGACAGGACTGGGCCATAGAGGCTTACAATCACATTTCCTAAGTATATAAAATATTAGATTTGTGATTTGACTAATATTTAATCTTATATAAACAATTTTCGCTAAAGAATATGTTGGAGCTTTACAAATAAGCAATAATAATAATAATAATATTGTCATTTTGAAGTTTCTATTATAATACAATTTCAGCCCTATTGGTGAATGGACATTTTTTGACACTGTATTAGCTCATTGCCATGAATTATCTAGAAAATCCAAATACACAATTCCTGGCCCAGTAATTATATTCTAGATACTGGTCCAGTAATTATATTCTAGATTACTAGACATCTAGAACATCATTTAGTAAATAGAACTTTACATTTAAACACGTCCTAGCAGAGACAAACACAATAAAGAAATTCAAGCGTATTCTAGATATTTAGGTAGATATAACGGGCAGACATTCTGGGGTCTATAAGTTCTTTTCTGTGTGTCTTTGAATAAAGCAATGTTTGTAGGTTCCTTAAGAAAATCACTCGCTCCTTACAAGCCAATGAAGCCTGGTCAGCAACAGATTCAGAGTTAGTTTAGTTTATCCCTACATACTTAGGAGAATTTGGCAATTGCCTAGGGTGTTCGGTATCTTGTATGTGTTTAGTTGTTCAGTCTTGTCCGACTCTCCGTGACCCTGTAGACTGCATCATGCTAGGCACATTTTTCAATTGAAACTGTTGCTTAAATCATTTCAGGAAATTAACATTATTGCAAATTAATGGAAACATTCTGGTGCTTATTTTTAAATTATTTGCTTTTTTTATTTTCATAAATATTATTCAACTTTTTTATTCCTACTCTCTGATTGATACTTTTTGCTTCCGATAAATTAAAATAATTGCAACATTTAAAATTAACCCCAGCTGTACTTATTTATTTCTTTTTTTACGTTAAGTGTATCTAAATAAAGGTTAAAGGTCATTCTATAATTCTTCATTTTACCGTATTAATGATGGAGATATGTCTGGGCTGTTAGGAAACCTTGTGCCTCTTTAAATTATTAATTATAGCATGTAAACACACAAATGTACATAATAAGGTAATTACGTATTTATTATTGTTTTATATATTTAAATATTTACTTTTATTATTAGTAGTATAATCTCTCTCTCCATCTTTTTCCAGTGTCTAATTACATTTTCCTCAATGTGAATTGTATTTTATATATTAACTAGTGGTTCAATCTTTAAATGCGCTGCAGCAAAGCAGATACCGTATATCTAATCATTGGTTTACCCAATATCAGTAGATGTACTGCAGCCAAGTAGGTGTATTCTAACCATTGTTTAATCAGTAGATGCACTGCAGCAAAGCATATGTATTATAATAATCGATTCGCTCAATAGCAGTAGATGCACTGCAGCAAAGCAGATGTATTATAATCATCGATTCGCTCAATAGCAGTAGATGCACTGCAGCAAAGCAGATGTATTATTGTAACGGATCTACTGGCACCCCGACCGGGTACCTCCGTTGATGGATGCGTCCTAGCTTGCGTCGAGGCCTACAAGCACTGCACCGGACACCAAAACCACCACAGACTCCAAGGATAGTACGACAGGAACAAGCGTTCAGTAGTTACAGCTCAAGGGAGTATGCAAAAGCATAGCAATCCCCAGTATGATATAGCGATCCCTTCAATAACGAGACAAGGCTACGTTTTGAAGGGTCAAGTCGAACTATATTTTAATGACAGGGAATCTCCTTTTATGCAATGGTGCCCTCTGAAGGGCTACACCCACATAATTATCACAACAGCCAATTATCTGCATGGTTCAACCCCAACGTCTCCTCCCCTCAGATAACAGGTAACACAATTAAAACAGACACAATTTTAACCACATTCTGGATGTACCCCAAATACAGGGGGTACACCTTTAAGTCCCGCACCATTCAATATCTCTCACCCAGGGGAACAACATATACAAAAATGGCATGAATCAGACCAGGGGTTCAAAAGTTAGTAAAAGTATCTTTTACACATAACACACAGACATTGCACATATCCCCCATACAATACACATATAGGACAATGGGTGAGTCACACCTCCCTGGCAACTTGGATACAATCAGACATTAATTAGATCATTCTTCTTTGTTCTTATCAGAGAATGAAAACACTTTGGAAAATGCAAGGATCCTTTACAACTTTCTTATCTCTTGAATCTCTGTAACAGGATTATCTATTAGCATAGGTCTGCAAAAGTCTGGCTAATATTCTGAGCCAATATATTCTGTAGAACATCAACCAACATACATATAGTAGGATCATATTTTAACCATAATAATCATAAAACAGTTTAAAACAGTGATGGGTTCCGCTACAATTATAATCATCGATTCGCTCAATAGCAGTAGATGCACTGCAGCAAATCAGATGTATTCTAATCATGAATGTATCCAATAGCAGTAAATGCACTGCAACAAAGCAGATACATTTAATCATTGCTTTACCCAATAGCAGTAGGTGCACTGCAGCCAAGCACATGTATTATAATCATCGATTCGCTCAATATTAGTAGATGCACATAGAAAGAAACACGTCGACTCCCTCAATAGCATCATTCCTTATATTCAGTTTTACATTTGTAATTTGCTTATTGTATCCACTGTACTTTATTAAATCTTTGTAAACAGCAGCCCGGAAAATGCTGCTGCTTCATAAATATAAAGAGTAATAATAATAAAGCCGCCTCCCATCCTTCATCCAGATACTCCTTAACGACGTGCATACATTAATTTACTATCAGAATCGCACACATTTGCATAAACATGTCACTGACATGTAATTAAACTAAAGGTCAGCAATGCGTCACATGACAGAACTGAACAAATGATCCAGAAAGCGCCCTCATTAATATTATTATTACGGACTCCAAGTTCTGTCTGCACTGGCTTCCAATTAAAGGACCAGTTCAAGAAAAAGCAGCCATGAGCATACAAGTATCGTTAGGGAATTAGTGAAGACTCTGTATAGATTGTTCCACTTTGCCTACTTCCTAAGGAGGGAGGGCAGTTTTGGTATATTATTTTACATTAAATTCAACTTTTAGAATTTGACACATGTAAACTGCAAGTCCTGCTCCTGCAGAAATATTAACACCCCTCTCACATATATAACCTTCACAAAAGTATTATGGATGCCTCCGGAGAACAGCAGAGGCATCAACATTTATTTTGCTAGTAAAAAAATAAGAATTAAAGCATTTCCCTCGGCTCTTAGTAAACTCAATTTTTGTTAAACTTTGTTTTATTTTTATTATGCAGTTTTTTAATGTAATTTAGGATTAAGTGAGAATTGTGGAGCAACAGATCCTAAGCCTAACCTTAACCCCTAACTGTAACCATAACTCCTAACTTTATCCTCAGTGGCCCCTAAACCTAACCTTAACCCCTAACCAAAAACTCTAGCCCTAACATTGACCCCCTAAACCTAACCTTAACCCCTAATCAAAAACTCTAGCCCTAGCATTGACCCCAAAACTTAATCTTAACCCCTAATCAAAAACTTTAGCCCTAACATTGACCCCTAAACCTAACCTTAACACCTAACCTTAAACCCTAAGCCTAACCTTAAACCATTGCCTTAAAGCCCAACCCTAATCCCTAAACCTTTCCCTAAGCCCTAACTCTAACCTTAAACCCTAACCATAACCACTAATCCTAACCTTAACCACTAAAGCAAATCTAACCTTACTCCCTAATCCTAACCTTAACCCCTAAATGTAACCTTAACTCCTAACTTTATCCTTAGCCCTAACCTTAACCCCTAACCAAAAACACTAGCCCTAACATTGACCTCTAAACCTAACCTTAACCCCTAATCAAAAACTCTAGCCCTAGCATTGACCCCAAAACTTAATCTTAACCCCTAATCAAAAACTCTAGCCCTAACATTGACCCCTAAACCTAACCTTAACACCTAACCTTAAACTCTAACCCTAAGCCTAACCTTAAACCATTGCCTTAAAGCCCAACCCAAATCCCTAAACCTTTCCCTAAGCCCTAACTCTAACCTTAAACCCTAACCATAACCACTAATCCTAACCTTAACCACTAAAGCAAATCTAACCTTACTCCCTAATCCTAACCTTAACCCCTAAATGTAACCTTAACTCCTAACTTTATCCTTAGCCCTAACCTTAACCCCTAACCAAAAACACTAGCCCTAACATTGACCTCTAAACCTAACCTTAACCCCTAATCAAAAACTCTAGCCGTAACATTGATCCATAAATCTAACCTTAAACCCTAAGATTAAACCCTTGTCTTAAACCCCAATCCTAACCCCTAAACCTATCCTTAACCCTAACCTTAAACCCTAAACATAGCCTCTAATCCTACCCTTAACCAATAAAGCTCACCCTTAATCCCCAACCTGCGGAGAAAGCATCTAAAAATGCAGAGGCAGAGAACAATATGGGGTGTGCACTGTAATTCTATATTTTTATATTATATTACCTATATAAAGTGACGACTTCAATACATAATTTGTCTTATTTTATTGTAACTCTTACACGACAGAAGAAGAATAAATAGATAATATACATTAACCCATGGACGTCTGACTATATTATTCTAGTTATTTTTTACACATCCAATGCCTCTTATCAATGACCAGGCTTCTTTTGATTGGTTTTGACCCCTTATTTCAGTAATAATCTGATAGCGCAGGTTTCGCAGGCCGCATGCAGGCGTATTCATAGAAAAGAAAAGAGAAAATAGCACTAAACGGATGTGAAAAATAATTGATGATCGTGTGTTTGAAAATACAGGGCTCTATTGTTTGCAGAGAGCGGCTGTTTCCTTCGGGCCTCGGGGACTGGTGCCAGGAGCCCTCTTGAGTTTCTCTCAGAATAAAGCTTTAGATGATCTGCATTCAGCCCTCGAGTCACGGCCCTGGAACCAATAATTGCCTCTGACAGGATTTAATTACCTATCTCAAGACCTTTTCTCTGTTTGACTGGGGACCACCTCCTGCCTCCCATCCAAACAGACAGTAATAACAGGCCAGGGCGCAGGAGCCAATCACAAGTCAAGTCGCGGCGCTGACCTTGCTGAGCAGGAGCTGATTGGCAGTGTCAGTCCTGGCAGCTGTGGCACTTGGCGATCAGATGAGAGATAACGGGCTCCGTCAGTGCCAACGAGCGTCTGGGCCGGTACCAAAAAAAAAGGGAATTATTACAGAAAACGTGCAGAAAATGTTTATCAACAAACCATTTATTATATTATTTATTTTTCCCAATAGTATTATAAATATCATGATATTATTCCAAATATGGTGTCATTTAAGGCTCCAGGCAATAACAATTGGATTTAATAAAGTGCACTTTCCTACATTGAGGTTGGCAATTTTTGCCTGTCAGTCATCCTTTATGATCCATCTATTAAGTTCAGACTGATAATGAGTGATGATTACCAGTAATTGGTTATTGTTGTTGTTTAGTCATTCAGTCATGTCCGGCTCTCCATGACCATATGGACCGCACCACGCCAGGCACATCAGTCAGCCACCTTCCCTCTGAGCTCCATCAAGCTCATGTTCGTTGCTTCAATTATCTCATCTATTCATCTCTGCCTTTGTCGTTCTTTATCACCACTGAATAAATTGTGTGGGTAAGCTCAGACCCCAGGGAGTAACTAAGCTGAAAAATTACTCATTGAGGTCTGAGCATACCCAGATCTTTCTGTATCACATGACTTGATACTGAAGACAGACTCAGAACCCCAGGGGGTAGCTAATCTGATTTAATAAATAACTCATCGAGGTCTGAGAATACCCAGACTTTTATTTTTCACATCATTTTACACTTTAAAAAATCCTCAGAACCCCAGGGGCTAACCAGCATTTATTGGCAGACATTAACTTCATTCTAGGCACAGTTCAGATAATTACTACTCAACTAATTATGTTTCCATATAGATATTGCTCATTTACTTTGTTAGTAATAATTACCAATATATAAGCAATTGTATTTTTCTGTTCTTTGCAATATCTTTACCCATTTTAAAAATATATACTAGATTTGTAAATTTTTAAACAGAAAGATAATCAGCATAAAATAGATTTTAAAGGAACAATATTACAGTAAAAAAAGATACATGTAATGCAGTGAACATCCTATTAGCCCTATTCCATAAATATATGAATTATTACTATTTTATAATATTCTCCTCTACAATAAAGAATTCATCTGTAAATAAACACTTGTTTCTTCGTTATCATTTAAAGATCACTGAATAATGAAAAAATATGTGTGTGAAAAATGTGAATCTAAGAAAAATGGCATTAAGCTAGTTTTTAATTTGAAAAATAAAATAAAAATGTACATTTATACTTTTGACCTGGAGGCATCCATGATGCTTTGGCAAAGGTTGTATGTTTGAGATGGGCGTTTACTTTTTTGCAGGAGCAGTGCTTGGAGTTATTGTTCTTAAAATGTGCTGGAGAAGGGTGCAGGTGTCAAATTCTAAAAGCTCCAGTCATTTAACAAGCCCCAACCGCTTCCTCTTATGGTCGATTAGTATGTTTCACTGTGGCTTCAAGCTATCAGGAAGTGCTCAAGTCAGACAAGATACAAACTTGCAATATACAAATCTTCATAAATTAACATTTGACCTAAAAATGCTAATGGGGGTTATCACACACCTCTTAAACATGTGAGGGTTTTCCTTAAATACAACTGTCCTTTCAATAATAATTATAGAGGTTTGCTTAAAAAGTATTAGAATGTTTTTCTTAGTTGCCGATGTACATTAATTATATTTATTGTATTAATAATGTTGATTTTATGTAATTAATACATTTTAATTGCAAACTAACATCTAGTTTTAAATTAGGATTAATATTTAACTGTCATATTTATAACATAACTTTTCTTTTTATATAGGTGAAAACAATCCATATGTTTTCCTCTAGACATGTAAATGGCTTTGCTCAGTTGTGACTGACACTCCCTGACCTCATGGGCAACACACCATGCTAATCCACTTGGTTTTCATGGCAGTAATACTGGAGTGGGTTGCCAGTTGCTTCTCCAGTGGGCTGCAGCATACAGCTCCTGGTAGTCCCAGGTGGTCTCCCATCCTAGTACTGCATTGGCACTAATTAGAACCAACTGTGCAAGCTGAGTGGAGACATGTGTATTGCATGCACTAGCTTTATTGTTGTTTTTCACCCATTATTACTCATATTAAGAGATGGCTCAGTGGTTAGTGACCGCTTTAGATATATGAGTCCAAATCCTCATGTTATTTTTATTTATTGTTTTTACTATCATTTTTAATTAGTTTACAGGATATAGAAAACTAATATAAATCGGTTGCTTTGAGACAAATGTTGTTGTTGTTGTCCAGTTATGTCCGACTCTCGGTAACCATATGGTTTGCAGCATTCAGGCACATCTGTCTGTGTTTCTGGTTGTGTTTATCCATATGGTTTTCTTGGCAAAGATACTGGACTGGGTTGCCAGTTCCTTCTCCAGTGGACCGCAATTTGTCTGACCTTTCTGTTATGACCTGCCCATCCTGGGTGACTCTGCATGGAATAGCTCACAGCTTCATTGAGGTGCACAAGCCACTTCACCACGACAAGGTAGCGATCCAGAAGGGGTTGAGACAAATACATTAAAATACTCTAATTAAGTATAGTATAGAAATTTTCTTAGAATATAATTAGCAGTTTCTTGTGGTATTACACAAGAAACAACGAAAATGCCAATCTCTAAGTAAATATAAACAAATAAAACAATTTAAAACAACTTTCAAAAGCATTTAAAGCAAAAGAAAATGCGACCACATATTATCACTTTAAAAATAAAATAAAAATCCTACTAAAAACATTGAAATAAAATATAAACAAAAATGTAAAATTAACTTTAAATACCCATAATTCCATATTTTATCTAAATTAACTGTCGTTTTTTTTTACTTCAAGACTAGAAGGGGCTCATAACATAAAAGGTCCTTGCGGTGTGTAAAGGGTTAACGAAACAGCTTCACTCAAATCAGGACTCAAATGAAAGAGACCGTTGAGGTTTGCAGGCAAAATAAACTCAAACCAGATGTATATCAAAGACGGAGAGAAGGTTTTGCTTTATTAAAGCAGAGATAAGACCTTGCCTGTGGCTCCTGGAGGCCTCTGTTTACATCAAGTGGCGCGGATGGGAAGCGTTTTTATGCAGGGTCCTAGGATTATACATGAAGTATGAAAAGGTTACACAAACCAGCGTCTTACTGACATTACCTCGGAAAACTAACTTGACACCTTTCTTTAAGAAAAAAACAAAGGTAAAAAGTGAGGTTAAAAAACGCAGTTAATTTTCTGTCCAACCGATTTATTAAATAGCTTTATACTTCATCACAAACAATTGGAATTGGGTTGGGGGTCACCACAAACACATAACTAACCATACCCTCTTGGCCAGGTTTGCTCAGATATCCAAAGGAGTTGATATGTATATATGGGCTGTGTGACCTACATGTATAATGTGTACCTAGGCACCAAGGGGGAAGACAATTTATTCAAGACAATTGCCCAGAGACGTCACCACCTAGGGGCGCTCCATATCCATCTTCTGGACACAAAGTCACTCCTAACTAGCATAGCAAGCAGGAGACCTGCAGAGGACATTGATTGGTGATGAGTCACGTAAGATGACCACACTGACCTACCACTCAATGTCTTGAGGAAGGCCAGCAGGAAGGAAGAGATAACTTCAAACTTGACATTTTTCTCAAACTACTGTGGTTCTTTAACCTCATTTTACCAAACGTAACCCAATTTTACTATGCTAACATATTACTAAAAGAAGAGTCAGCTGGCCTTCCGAATTTGTGATTGGTCATTGGAGCCTTCAGATATTGGCATCAGGTTACTAGGTTTTGGCACTCAGTGGTGTTATTCCTCGATAGCTCATCTGCAAGTACCCATCCATTACACTCACATCCTAATATCCGTACTCCAATTAACAAAATCTCAGTGAGGGGAATAGAAAGTCTGTAGTATGTATAAAGCTAGTTTGGGTTTGATAATAGTAATAGAAAAGACCCAAACTCACAGAATCTGTCTATAACTTTGCCATTTACTAAAACTGGCTGAATAGGCCAGTGGCTGTTGTCTCCAGGTGGAGCACTTGGACACTGACAAAGTAGGAGGAGTATTAGACTGGGTGGTCACCTTGTAAGAGTCCTGGGACTCATGCTCTTTGTGAGGCCGAGAAGACGGGCAAAGGACTTGGGATTCCCTCTGAGTCTCTATGTAGTGTTTCTGTAGAAATGTAGGTTGTTCCATTTAATGTGGGGCTTTCCACTTTCTAGTGTTCCAGTTGCCCCCATTGGTTGTACTCTAAACTACTGAGGGGCTTGAGTTGCTTCTTTCTTCTCTTGTACACGTCTTCTACAGGGGCCATCATTTCCTTTTGATCAAATAGAGTAAAGCCTGGACCCACCAATGGAGGTCTCTCCAGGATGGTGGAGAATATCGGACAGCCCAGTTACGACTATCCTAGTAAATTTCTTCCACCCTTCAAAGGCCTCAGCTGAACACCTATCTCAACCATGGGAACCACTTTTTATGCAATCCATGTTAAATGTTAAAAAAATGGGAGATGTGGAAGGAGAGATAAAAAAATAAATAAATAAATTAGTCAAAAACCAAGGCATGAGAAAAAGAAAAGAAGGGAAAAAAAAGGGGGGGGGGGGAATGACAAAAACGAAAGAGAAAAGGGAGAAGGGAAGAAAAAAGGAGATGTAGAGAAATGTAAAATTGGGTGCTAGAGTGGTGGGACGTAAGTGATATAAATGTCAGGGTGGAAAAAAGGGGGGATCACACTGTAAGAGAGTCCCTGTCCATATTGCAAAACATTTTTTTTTTAGAATTAAAGTATCTAGTATCCTCTATTATGTGGCTAGCTTTTGGGGTCTGCTATGATTTGAATGGTTTGGCCATTAGTTGATGTCTTGTGTACAACCCTAGGCCATTCTATGAGTGGCTCCCTTGGTTTATCCATACTTTTCCTTTTTCCAGTATAATATTGATATGAGGAATTTCCTCTGGTTACTATTCCTACTCTCCAGAATTTGGATATTGATACAACAAGTTTATCCTTCTATAAGTTGCCTCTTTTTTTCTTTCCTTTTTTTCTGAGATATCATATCAACTGTAGGATTTACCTTTCTTCAAATAGCTTATTATACTGTAGATGCTCTCACACCATTTTTCTTTTTATAGTATATATATATATATATATATATATATATATATATATATATATATATATGTATATATATATATATATATATATATATACATATATATATGTGTGTGTATATATACCGTATTTATCGGCGTATAACACGCACTTTTTCTCCCTGAAAATAGGGGGCAAATGATAGGTGCGTGTTATACGCCGATATTCCCTCCCCCCTCCTCATCCTCAACTTCCCTCCTCATTCTAAACCCCCCTCCGCATTCTAACCCCCCCTTCCTCATTCTAAACCCCCTCCCCCCTCAATCTAAACCCCCTCCTCAACCTAAACCCCCCTAAATACCTCACCCTCACTTACCTGCTTCTGCTCCGGCCTCCGCTCCGCTCCTTGACCCGGCGCGCATGTGACGTCATGGGGGTTGAGGAAGGAGGATGAGGATGGGGGGGTTGAGGATGGGGGGGTTGAGGATAAGGGGGTTGAGGACGGAGGTTGAGGATGAGGAGGGGGTTGAGGAGGGAGGTTGAGGAGGGGGGTTAAGGTTGAGGAGGGGGGTTGAGGAAGGAGGATGAGGATGGGGGGTTGAGGAGGGGGTTTGAGGGGGGTTGAGGGGGGGTTTGAGGATAAGGGGGTTGAGGAGGGAGGTTGAGGAGGGGGTTGAGGATGAGGAGGGGGGTTGAGGATGAGAAGGGAGGTTGAGGATGAGGACCAAGGTTGAGGATGAGGAGGGGGGTTGAGGTTGAGGAGGGGGGTTGAAGAGGGGGGTTGAGAATAGGGGGGTTGAGGAAGGACGATGAGGATGGGGGGTGGAGGAGGGGGTTGAGGATAGGGGGGTTGAGGATGGGGTTTGAGGAGGGGTTGAGGATGGGGGGTTTGAGGAGGGGGTTGAGGATGGGGGGGTTGAGGAGGGAGGATGAGGAGGGAGGTTGAGGAGGGGGTTGAGGATGAGGAGGGAGGTTGAGGTTGAGGATTTTGCTTCAAAGTTCTTTATTTGAAATTTATATTTTTCTCCCTGAAATTTCCTTCTTAAAATGAGGTGCGTGTTATATGCTGGTGCGTTTTATACGCCGATAAATACGGTATATATATATATAGAGAGAGAAAGCTCCGGAGGGGGGCGCAAAAACTTTTTTTTTTTTTGCCCCAGGGCCCTTCATTCACTAGCTCCGCCACTGTCATAATTTATAAGTGGAGAGAGGCAGATTATTATTCCTATTCTTATTATTATTTGTATTAATCCAAACACCTACCTATATTTGTGGCTTTTTAAATGACCTCTTACCTTATATAGAGAATTTTCAAGGCTGCCCCGCATTATTTTGCACAGGGGCCCTCCGCTCATTAGCTCCACCACTGGCTACTTAACTTAAGGGCTGCTGTAGTGCTAATACAGTAGGATTGAATTTCTTAATTAGTAACTTATTAGAAATAAAATAAATATTTCAAGAAAATGTCTGTTTAGCTTTTCATCGACAGAGGGGCCAGTGATACATTCAGGAGTCGGAAAGGGTTAAAGATATAGAGTAGGCGACCAGGTCTGCAATTAAAATGAATGAGTTGGCTCCCCATGGAGAGGGGGATTTGTTATGTATTGAATTGAACATTAGTTCCAAGCTGAACAAGGATCTCCCATCTGATTTGTGACCCCGGTGTACTCCGAGTTACCCGGCAAACACCAGCACTTCACTTATTGATTTCTTGCAGGAAGATTGGAGTCTGATTTAGTTGATCCTCAACTACTCCAGAATTTTTTTCGGGTTATTTTCTGCTTCATATATTAATTACATTTCAAAAGCCCCAATTTGTCACAGCATTTTTTTCCAGGAAATTCATAGAGATAATTTGTATCTTTTGTACAATATTTTTCCCCCCAATAACATCATATAGATAATGAGTATCTTTTGTACAATAATGTTAGTTACAGCATTGAAATATTTGCCGTACAATAATCTAATTTATTGCAATGAGTTTATCTGATCCAAAATTTATAAGGCAATAACATGATTAAAATGTATTTGTATTCTGCAGAACAAGTTATGTATTTCAAGCATTTCCCATGAGGCCATAGCAATTATCTTCTGGCAACATAACCCTTTGGTGCCTGCGTTGTAGGTCATCATATCTTTGTCTTAATAATTAATATATCTCTATGATTATCTGTTATCCATCATAGTCTAAACAAGCAGCTCCATCAATAAGTATCAAAAGGGCAAGATGTAAAATTGGGTTTAGAGCTCTTCATTAAATACTAGGAACTGGTGGTGCATTTTAATGGAGCCGGAAAATAGAGTAAAATATTATATATATATATATATATATATATATATATATATATATATATATATATATATCAGCTCTACTGAAGATATATTTATTATAAGTGAATAATACATTTGTGTTCACACTTGAACATCAAGTTAAAAAAACTAATTTCCTGCTCAGAATTCCAAGAAATATGGTCATTGCACTGCATTTTGGGAACCTGGACTGGGACATACAAAGGTGCCAACAAAGGCTTCACTCTTGTAATCCGGTACCATTTTAAACATATGCCCGCGGTATTACACAGTTTTAAGCAAAGCTCAGGATGGATTATACACAAGCCAGGAATCCTACCCACGTACAGCTGTTTCAAGGTTACTGCCTCTAATCAGCGCCGGGCCGGTTCCTAGCTTGTGTAGTAGATTTTGTTGAGGGGTAGTTTTCCATTACAATAATTTAATTTATGGTGCGCAAAAAAGCCCTATAGATGCGAACTCGTTGAATTTGGTACTTGTCAAGCTTCTAGGAATACATTTACAAATCCCCCATTATGGGAACTTGGTATTCATCCTTTTCGCCATTTGTCGTGCCTTCTCGAACCAATTAATGTTGAGTACCAAGGGCAAACTCTACATATATATATATATATATATATATATGGGTGTAGGAACTGGGGGGACAATCCCCCCACCCCCCAGATTTTTGTTGGCTCTTACACCCATATATATATATACAGCATGTAACTGTGGAGTGAGTGGTGGGGGAGGATGAGAAATAAAGTGGTTAGGAGTATCTGTTAGATAATTGGATCTGACTGCTCCTACTAAAGTATCACAGAAGCATAAACAATGTTTTTTTTAATTAATCCAGCTTTATGACTCAATCCTAGACTAATTATGATTTTAGTCAGACCTATTGGCCCTTTAGGATAAGGACACTTCAAGGAACAAGAGTAAATAGTTACCTGTACTGAGAGAGGGGAAGGGAACGGTCAAAGAGCCCAATATGGATACCTACAGGAGAGCAGAAAAATACTAACACAATGTAACTAATTACACTGAATTGTAACCAATCAAAGGTTTTTATTATTTCAAAATGTGGCACCTCTACAGTGTCCCTTTAAATCCCTGACTTGAGCGCGCTCCGTCCCCAGGGTTGGTTTTACGCCTTCTATAGCTGGACCATAATGACGGAGAAATCAATGGTTTCCACAGCTCAGTAATTGACACACAGACCCCACAGTAACACAGGTCACGCCAGTATCTGCCTCCGCCCCTTCACTGGCATTATTCCACGTAATGCGCCATTTAAGTCCTTGCTATATAGACTGTAATGATGTAACATCCCTGACTGAGGAAGATCTCTCTTGAGGACGTTAATGTGATCTGGAAAAAAAATCCAGGTGATTGATGGAATCCAGAGCTTTTTTTGTCAAGTAAAAGTAGTGTAAAATTATCATAATGCGCCAAACGCAAGGAGATTCGCCCTAAAGTGTCCCCTTCAGGATCACATAAATCAGCTGATGGAATATTTACTGGGATTAAGAAATGGCAGACACAAAGGGTTAAAACGAAGATATCTTTGATTTAGGAGACGTTGCAGATCTTGGCAATGAACTTAAAAAAAATAATTTTCCGTGCAGATTTTAAAGGAGCAGCTCACCTTCTTCTTTATATCCATAAGAATGACTCACCTAGAAATTAGATAGACAGCTAAAATAAAAATTGTAACTTTTTTCTGTCAATAGCTAATTTTTGTAGTAAAAAACAGATGAAATGTTCTGACTTTTGGTGTTTTATAAGGTAAATTGGTTCCTAAAACAATGACATATGGATTTAATGGTGGTGCCTGCAAAGGGGAGGAGTTAATGCAGTAAGTGTCCTTGTAATATCCAATTTATAGTTCATTGACTTTTAAGAAGTCCCAAGAGGAACAGATTCTTGCTTTCTGGAACATCTTCTTTTTCCTGTTCTCTCTCATGTATTGTGCCATGTGGCACTGGTGCAAGGCCAGATTTATAAGTAGATGAACCTGGGAGGGACACCTCATTTACATAACAATGCCCTTGTTTTCTCTTGTGAGTGCCATGAGGAAGGTCTTTGTGGGGAAGAGGGAAAGAGGTGGGTGTGAAGTGGCAGGCTTGCAGTGTGCTGCACTATAATGTATACACTGGTGGAGCAACATGGTGGCATGGAAACAGAGATGCACATGGCACCCAGGGCCAGCAAAGAGTTTGTGCCTAGGGACTCCAGAGATGTAATTAGGTATGACCTAAGGCAGACACACAGCATGTCACTGTCTGGTTGCCCTTAAATTACAACATGGCATCCTACACAAGAGAGAACAGGAGGAAAAGGGTGTACCCAGAAGGTGTAAATCTGTTACTTTGAGGACTTCTTAAAAGTAAGTGAAACATAAATTATACAGTACAGTTACACTGAGGAAAAAAAAAATCTTAAATAGCATTAACCAGTATTTTACCCCCAGAAACTGTTTATTAACACAGATTACATCATTTAAAAGTTAAAAAAAAGGAACTTGCAAACTAATCACTCAATTGATTGACTCAAAGAGAAAAGAGACTCAACTGTGAAAGGGTTAAAGGTTGCATTTGTTTTTACTTTTTTATCCACTATCAAGAATATTTCTTCAAAATAGTTAATTTCAATTATTGGCCATCACATCCCTTTAATTAAATATATTTACATAAAATATGTTTACTTGCCTACTATTATTGAAAAACATATCTATGTGAAGTGGCCCTTTAAGCACTTGCCTCTGCTGACTCCCAGCCAGCACTTTCCTTTATCTTTGTTCTGCATCACCCGGATCCTATAATAGGAGCTTATTGAGATTCCTGGCTGTTTAATTTGGCAGCGCCCGGTCCCTTTGGCCGAGAACAGAGGCTGCTCCGGAGACCCCGTCTGGAGAACATTTATTACTGGGGTCCAATATACACAAGTACATGCAGTCTGGGGGTGGGGATCAAATGTGATCTAATCTGTGGAAATAACTCCAAGTATTTAGGGAACAACACGCTGAGAAGAGGGGAAATAAAGGTGATATATTATGTATACGCCATGTGCGCTCTAATGATTTCTAGTTAGATCTGAGCGCAAATCACGTGAACTCAAAGGAATCATTAATAAAACTGGAAAAACGAAAACAGACTTGAAAGAGGGAACAATTTTTTTTTTTTTAGTCTTGATAATTTTGTTAAATTCAGATATACTTTTCTTCTATGTTAAGTATAGTTTTAAAGGGATATGGAAGGTTCTTGGATGTTACTAGATATAAAATACCCTGCATATCTATTTACTTTTATGTACTTTAATTTATTAAGAAGGCCTTTTAAACTCTGTTTTTACTGTCTAAAATTGCACAAATAGTCCCTGTATGGGTCTACCCACTGCAGCATATGCAGCTCATGAATACACAGACGTTGAAGTTCAGTGTTTCAAATTAGTCTATCAGTGACCTCTTGCAAGTAGCAAGTTGCAGAATGTTGCAAGTGATTGGCGACTATGAGACACTGCATATCTGTACTTATACGTGCGCTGTCTTCATGAGCTTTAGGAACTTTTTGTTTGAATTTTGGTGGAAAAATAAAGAGTTTATAAGCACTTCTTAATAAAATAAAGCACATGTCATTAAATGGAAACACAGGGAGAGTGTATACTGAGTAACATCCAGGAAGCTTCATATACCTTTAAGATCTTGATAGAAATCACGTAAAATAGTTGTGGTAAGTGAGAGTTTGTCGGTAACGGTATGTTAAAAGTTACGACAAACTCGCAATTACTACAACTATAACTCGCAAGTTGCGCATGCACAATGCGACAGCTGGCGCACCGGGAGTCGGAGGGAGAAAGGAGACACAAGAGAGAGAGAGGGAGGGAGAAAGGTGACACAGGGGAGGGAGGGAGAGAAAGGAAACACAGAGGGGGGAGAGGGAGGGAGAACAGAGACACAGGGGAGGGGGAGAAAGGAGACGCAGGGGAGGGAGAGGGAGGGAGAAAGGAGACATGGAAAGGAGAGGGGGGGAGAAACACAGCGGAGGGAGAGGGGGAAAGAGTGGGGGTGGGAAACACAGTGGAGGGAGAGGGGAGAAAGAGACACAGGGGAGGGGGGAAAGAGACACAGGGGAGGGAGAAAGGAGACACAGGAGAGTAGATGGGGAAGGAGGTGGGGGAAAGAGACACGGGGAAGGAGAGGGGGAAGGAGACACAGGGGAGGGAGATGGGGGAAGGAGACACAGAGGAGGGAGATGGGGGAAGGAGACACAGGGGAGGGAGATGGGGGAAGGGGACGGGGGGAAAGAAACACAGGGGAGGGAGATGGGGGAAGGAGACACAGGGGAGGGAGAGGGGTAGGTTCCATGGGGGTGTTTTATGCATATATTACATTGAGAAGAAAGTCCTGTAACTTTACTAATGTTTTTATCACACATGATTAATTATTTCTAATAGTGGGAGTGGTTAAACCATAAGAGCATGTCCAGATGTTTTAGTGTTAAAGTCTTATTGTTATTCTAATATATTACAACTGGGCCAGCCCCCACTGTCAGATATTATGGGATGGTGGAATTACTTTTTCATGTAATTTATCCTTAAAATAGCAGACTTTCAAGCTGAAACAGCTAACGTTTTCACTTGAACAATTATAATTATATTTATTTATACATGTACTTTTACTTATTCTATAACTGGGTACAATGTATCTGCAATGTATCCAGTGTCAGTTTAATGAGACTTTGCGCTTAGGTGTAAGCCTGCCCTTGGTTGGAGCTCTCCCCAGCATGCCAAGGAAATTAGGGACCCGCGCTGGGGTTTTTTATTTAAAGGAGAGTGGGAGGACATTTTCATGTAATTTATCCTTAAAATACCAGACTTCCAAGCTGTTATTATTGACCAATAATAATTATATTTATTTTTACATGTACTATAACTGGATACAATATATCAAGAATGTATCCAGTGTCAGTTTAATGAAACTTTGCACTCCGTTGTAAGACTGACCTTGGTTGGCCGCTCCCCCCAGCACCCCAAGGAAATTAGGGACATGCTGTGATTTTTTTTTTTTGCTTCATAGGCCTCATTTCTTTCATAGTTTTACCGTGAAGGAATTTGATACAGAGCTGGAAGAGAAATCACTGAGAGTAAATGAAATATTGATCCGCGTCCCCTGGCCTTGCCTTCACCTTGTCCCTCGCCTGTGAGTTACGGACTTTTCCGTTTTGGCTGTAATAGGAATTATTACAAGAGGTCTGTACAAGTAATTACTTGGCAGGGCGAAGAGGAGGGTCCATCATATATTTCTGAGCAGACCTTATTTTCCATCAGCCCTGCAGTCTGGTTTTTGGCCCCATCTTTCTTACTTTTGATTCAATTCTTTTAACCAACATTAATCAGGGTTTTTGTCAGTCGGAGTTTATCAAATGTATTAAATGAGCAAAGTTACATGGCCGGCGTATAACAGAATGAGCGCGCTCCATGAGGGCGTATGCAAGGCTGCCCCTGTGATATATTGGGGTGTCCATTCACCTACATTAAGCAGTTTGTTTTAGTGATGGATACAGGAGCTTGTGCGCTGATAGGAGTTGTGGCCCATTGTAAACAACAAGGGCCAATACTGATATGAGAACAACAATTCATTAAAAAGGAATTAATAGGGTTTGCATGTGACAGCTACTTGTTCTCTAAAGAAACAGCTCCCAGTCTGGATGATTCTTACTTGTCTACTCTTCTCACAAACATGCACTTTTGGCTCCTTCCAAGTCTCCAATCACAGTATATATACATATATATATATATATATATATATATATATATATATATATGTATATGTATATGTATATATATATATATATATATATATATATATATATATATATATATATATATATATATATTGTGACAGTCATATATTGTTACAGTCATATATTGTGACAGAGTCATACTCCAATCATAGTATATATATATATATATATATATATATATAATATATACTGTATATATATTGCGACAGAGTCATACAAGGCGTGTATGTAAGTCACAGACTCTGTAAAGCTCTGTCCCCTCAACCTTTTTGCTCAGTGAATTATCTGCACCTGAGCAGACCTGATTTAAGACTGCTCCTAGAGTATGAGAGGGGCTTTTTATGGACTGATTATTTTGCAGTTTGCCTGACCTGGATGGAGACACACACAGTCAGTCAGCAGCCTGCATCTTATGACCGCTTCAAGCAGAGTGGTGATCTGGAAATCTAAAGAGGCCTGTGACTGTTAACAAACTACTGTACTGTTTGATTTGCTCCATCCAAGTTTAGCTGAATGACAGCTGGTTAGTGAGGACATTGTATATCTGTTAATGTAGTGCTTGAGTGGAAGATAGGACTATTATTTGCATTGATTTGTTTAGTTTGTTTCTTTCTATCACTGGATACATTTTTAGTAAATGTGGAAAAGTATATACGGCCTCTTGTATAGTGTTCTCAATCAAACAAAGTGCCCAAAACAGTATGGACACAAAACCAATATATATATATATATATATATATATATATATATATATATATATATATATATATATATAATATACATGTGTGTGTGTGTGTGTATCGCATATATAGTTGTAAGCATACGAATGTTGCTAACGCTCGCAAGAACTGCGTCCCTCGCGAAGCGAGGGGCCGCATTTGCGGAAGGTGGAGGCTCCAACGTCGGCTGTGTTGGTCCGCAAATGCAGACCCTCGCTTCGCGAGGGTCCGCATTTGCACAGGTGGAGGCTCCAACGTCGGCTGTGTTTGTCCGCAAATGCAGACCCTCGCTTTGCGCTGCACTTCCATCAAATCCATTAAATATGTGTACAAATATATTTACAAAGGCTATGATGCAGCTACTGTAGTCGTCAAAAGTGCAGACAACCCTGAAAGCACTGAGTTAGTACATGATGAACTTGCATCTCATGTAGATGCTCGCTATGTAAGTGCACCAGAAGCTATGTGGCGCCTTTTAAAATTTGAAATGCATGATAGATCACATGCAGTATAAAGATTAGCAGTACATTTGCCACAAAGACATTTAGTGTATTTCCATGCTGGAAATGAAAGTAATGCATTAGCCCAAAGTGAACCTCGTCACACTACACTAACTGCATGGTTTGAATTAAATTCCACAGATTCACAAGCAACACAATTCTTATATATTGAAAATCCATATCACTATGTTTTTGTGAATGGATTATGGAGACCTAGAAAAAGCAGAGGAAATAAAATAATCCCAAGAATTTACAGTCAGTCCAAGAGATCTTGAACATTTTTGCTTACAAATATTACTTTTAAATGTTCCTGGAGCACAACGTTTTGAACACTTAAGAACTGTTAATGACATAGTATATGAATCCGTCCATTTAGCTGCAAGACATTGAAACTTACTAGCTGATGATACAGAATGGGAAAGATGTTTAGAAGAAGCAGCACTATGTCAAATGCATTTATTTGTATCTTCTCAAATGCTCCAAATGCATTAGCTTTGTGGGACACATTTAAAAGTAATATGGCTGAAGACGTTATGCAACGATACAATTAACCTATTGCACACTTAAAAGCGTTAATGGAAATCCAAGAGGTATTTTTAACTCATGGATTAAGTTGTGCAAGTTTTAATTTGCCTGATCCAGGTCTTATAGATGACATAAATTTTGAAGACTATGACATTCAACTACAACTACAAAGAAAAGAAGAAAGACTTGCAACTTTAAATACGTTACAATTGCAAGCATTTAATGCCATTAAAAATGCAATAGATGATGACATGGTCACAGAGCGTTATTTCTATCTTGATGGACCTGGCGGATCAGGAAAAACGTATCTATATAATTTATTAATGAGTTTTGTGCGAGCACAAGGTCAAATAGCACTGCCGTTTGCCACTACTGGAATTGCTGCACTTTTGTTAGAAGGTGGAAGAACTGTACATAGTGGCTTTAAACTGCCAGTGCCTATTTTAGAAACCTCTGTGTCAGATATTCGCATGACATCATTACAAGCAAAAAAATCGAAAAAAAGTAAATTAATTATAATAGATGAGGCCACAATGATGTCATGCTATGCCCTCCAATGTAGTGACAGTTTGCTTCTTGAAGTCATGGATAATACTTTTCCATTTGGTGGAAAGGTAATGTTGTTAGGTGGCGATTTTAGACAAACATTACCTGTCGTTGTACATGGAAATCGAACTGACATTATCGAAACCTCTATAAAGTCAAGCACACTATGGAAACATTTTACCCATCTTCAACTGCAACAAAACATGAGATCAGAAGGTCAAACTGATTTCAATGATTGGCTTATTAAAATTGGTGAAGGCAGAACAGAAAAAATACCAAATTTACCTGACGACACTGTGCAGATCCCACCTTATATGATTTGTCACCAAGATATTATATCGGCTATATTTTAAGGTAGCATAAATAACCAGGAATATTTAGAGCTTGCCAATCAAGTCATCCTAACCTGTAAAAATAAGGATGCATTAATCCTCAATAATCAAATCTTAAAAAAAATTAATGAACCACAAATAAATTATCACAGTGCTGATTCTGTACTTGCTGATGACAATGAAAGTCAGGCAAACTTTTCCACTGAATTCATAAACTCACTAACTCCTTCTGAAATGCCACCACATATTTTGCAGCTAAAGAAAGGTGCAATTGTCATGTTACTGTGAAATATGAACCCCCAAAAAGGCCTATGCAATGGGACAAGATTAATTGTTCAAAAATTAAAGGACCATTTCATAGATGCTGAAATTTTAACTGGTACCCAGAAAGGAGAGAGAGTTTTCATACCAAGAATAGATTAAGCACCAAGTGAAAGTAGTCTCCCTTTTACACTTCAAAGAAGACAATTTCCCATCATTATGGCATTTGCCATGACCATTAATAAATCACAAGGACAAACGTTCAAATCTGTGGGTATTTTCTTAGACCAACCAGTATTTGCACATGGCCAATTGTACGTTGCGTTATCAAAAAGAATGAAAGTCAAGGTGATTTATTAGAAGATGGACGTATTTTTACTAAAAACATTGTCTACTATGAAGTACTTTAACTTTTCATTAAAGAAACAAAAGCCATGAAAAACAAATGTAAAAGCAAATGCAAAAATATAAAAAAACACAATATAACCATCAAATTTTTACAACAAATACACATAAATGTCCGTTCCCTTGAAATTATTACGTAACAGAAATTACATTTACAAAAACAATATTTTACTGTTAAACTACATTAAATTGTCAAACACATACAGAACAGTTCTTACACAGCGTGCAACAAGTTTAAATTCTTGCATTCTCCTTTTAGAGAACCACTTTTCCACAGACCAAACTATATGTGCGATTTAAAACAATTACTACAGCAACAAACAAAGGTCAACCATTCAAAAATACAAATCAATAAACAATTCAGTCATAATTAATGGAAGTACTGTTTATATATCATTAGCCTCACAAAACACTTGCCTTGCATTATTTTCACAAATTATGTTAAAATGTTAAGTAACTATGTCACTGTTTCTAATGTTACAAGTTTGAATTTTTTTTTTCAAGTTCCTTACTTAGACAGATAAGAAAGTTCAAGTTTCAAAAAATATACTTTCAAGTTCCTTACTTAGACATATTACAAAGTTCATGTTAAGAGCTCAACCACATTTTAAGTCACAGCAATAAACAAAGGTCAACCATTGAAAATACAAATCAAGAAACAATTCAGTCATAATTAATGGAACTACTGTTTATGGATGATTAGCCTCACAAAACACTTGCCTTGCATTATTTTCACAAATTATGTTAAAATGTTAATTAACTATGTTACTGTTTCTAATGTTACAAGTTTGAAAAAATATTTTCAAGTTCCTTAGTTAGACAGATAAGAAAGTTCAAGTTTCAAAAAATATACTTTCCAGTTCCTTACTTAGACATATTACAAAGTTCATGTTAAGAAGTCAACCACGTTTTAAATCACAGCAACAAACAAAGGTCAACCATTGAAAAATACAAATCAAGAAACAATTCAGTCATAATTAATGGAAGTACTGTTTATGGATGATTAGCCTCACAAAACACTTGCCTTGCATTATTTTCACAAATTATGTTAAAATGTTAATTAACTATGTTGCTGTTTCTAATGTTACAAGTTTGAAAAAAATAGTTTCAAGTTCCTTACTTAGACAGATAACAAAGTTCAAGTTTAAAAAAATATACTTTCCAGTTCCTTACTTAGACATATTACAAAGTTCGTGTTAAGAGGTCAACCACGTTTTAAATCACAGCAACAAACAAAGGTCAACCATTGAAAAATACAAATCAATAAACAATTCAGCCATAATTAATGGAACTACTGTTTATGGATGAGTAGCCTCAGAAAACACTTGCCTTACATTATTTTCACAAATTATGTTAAAATGTTAATTAATTATGTTACTGTTTCTAATGTTACAAGTTTAAAAAAAATGTTTAAAAAGTTCCTTACTTAGACAGATAAGAAAGTTCAAATTACAAAAAAAATACTTTCAAGTTCCTTACTTACACATATTACAAAGTTCATGTTAAGAGGTCAACCACATTTTAAATCACAGCAACAAACAAAGGTCAACCATTGAAAAATACAAATCAATAAATAATTCAGTCATAATTAATGTAAGTACTGTTTATGGATGATTAGCCTCACAAAACACTTGCCTTGCATTATTTTCACAAATTATGTTAAAATGTTAATTAACTATGTTACTGTTTCTAATGTTACAAGTTTGAAAAAAATATTTTCAAGTTCCTTAGTTAGACAGATAAGAAAGTTCAAGTTTTAAAAAATATACTTTCCAGTTCCTTACTTAGACATATTACAAAGTTCATGTTAAGAGGTCAACCACGTTTTAAATCACAGCAACAAACAAAGGTCAACCATTGAAAAATACAAATCAATAAACAATTCAGTCATAATTAATGTAAGCACTGTTTATGGATGATTAGCCTCACAAAACACTTGCCTTGCATTATTTTCACAAATTATGTTAAAATGTTAATTAACTATGTTACTGTTTCTAATGTTACAAGTTTGAAAAAAATAGTTTCAAGTTCCTTACTTAGACATATTACAAAGTTCGTGTTAAGAGGTCAACCACGTTTTAAATCACAGCAACAAACAAAGGTCAACCATTGAAAAATACAAATCAATAAACAATTCAGCCATAATTAATGGAACTACTGTTTATGGATGAGTAGCCTCAGAAAACACTTGCCTTGCATTATTTTCACAAATTACGTTTAAATGTTAATTAATTATGTTACTGTTTCTAATGTTACAAGTTTAAAAAAAATGTTTAAAAAGTTCCTTACTTAGACAGATAAGAAAGTTCAAATTACAAAAAAAATACTTTCAAGTTCCTTACTTACACATATTACAAAGTTCATGTTAAGAGGTCAACCACATTTTAAATCACAGCAACAAACAAAGGTCAACCATTGAAAAATACAAATCAATAAACAATTCAGTCATAATTAATGTAAGCACTGTTTATGGATGATTAGCCTCACAAAAAACTTGCCTTGCATTATTTTCACAAATTATGTTAAAATGTTAATTAACTATGTGACTGTTTCTAATGTTACAAGTTTGAAAAAAATATTTTCAAGTTCCTTAGTTAGACAGATAAGAAAGTTCAAGTTTAAAAAAGTATACTTTCCAGTTCCTTACTTAGACATATTACAAAGTTCATGTTAAGAGGTCAACCACGTTTTAAATCACAGCAACAAAAAAGGTCAACCATTGAAAAATACAAATCAATAAACAATTCAGTCATAATTAATGTAAGCACTGTTTATGGATGATTAGCCTCACAAAACACTTGCCTTGCATTATTTTCACAAATTATGTTAAAATGTTAATTAACTATGTTACTGTTTCTAATGTTACAAGTTTGAAAAAAATAGTTTCAAGTTCCTTACTTAGACAGATAACAAAGTTCAAGTTTCAAATAATATACTTTTAAGTTCTTTACTTAGACATATTACAAAGTTCATGTTAAAAGGTCAACCACGTTTTAAGTCACAATGTACATGTTGTCTTTTATGTTAAACATCAATCCAGGTAGTAATCTGATCGCCAGTTAATGGGGTCAGGAAGGAATTAATTTTTTTCCCTCTCTGATACGATTGGCTACGTTTCAAGTAGGGTTTTTACTGTTTGCCTTCCTCTGGATTCAATGTATATTTTAGTTCATAATTCTACAGATAGAACGTGCTTGTTAAAAAACCATTACCTCAAGTTTAAAATACTGATTAATTTCAAGTTCAACTGTTCTTACATTGAAATGTTAATACTTTTAATACAAAATGCTTTAACAGTTCATGTTCAACAAAAGAACATTTTACAAAAATAAACATGTTTAATATCACAATAGCACTTATTTCATCATAACTAAAACCTTGCAAGTGTAAAATACGTATATTAATAACTAAACATCTTTCCAAACATACACATCTCATTGCCGTCATTTTTTGACGGGCAATTAGCTAGTATATATATAATATCAAAGATATACTGCAATCTCATCTACAAATACAGATGAACAGCCACATAGTCACTGCAGTCCAAAAAATTAATTATATTAAAATGATACAGTTGGGTATTTTCTCCCCCTCAGTTATAAATGTTCAGTGAGTCTGGACTGCGACTCTGTGTGTCTATATTCCCATGGGATCATATAAGAAAACATTTTTACATATAAAACCTTACATACATTTATAAGACTTGTTTTGTATTATACATGCATAAATTGTTTATTCATTATTTGATTTGAGAGAGTGTTAGTTCTATTATTTAATTTAAAAAGTTATACTATTTATCCCACAAAAGCCATGTCTTGTTAAGAAAACACAGGTAACAGGCCCTCCATGAGACTTTGTTCAATTTAAATGGTGGATCAAACCCATGTTTTTTATCTATTTATGTGATGCTTTATTGATAAGTTTTATAAGTAAATATAATTTTATATTACAAGCAAAACATAATTTTGTTACAATAAAGTGAAAGTTGAAATGGTACACAGTATAACAATAAAATAAGCATCAATATATAATAATTAAAAAATAAAATAAATATACATATACTGTATGTAAAAATATAGATATATAGATAGGCCTTTTGCTCCTTTAAAATGATAGGTAGACAGTATGAGCAGACTAGATGGGCCTTTTGGTTCTTATCTATGACTTTATATGCTTCTACTATATGTTGCTCTTGGAATTTTATATACTAGATGTTAGTACACCAGTTGGCGGTTCCTTTTCGCCCCCTCAGCATCCCAGAATCCTGTGTGTGGCCCTCTAGTACTGGACTAGTTATTAAACCAGAGCCTATAATTGTCTTTACCCTCCGTGCCCTGTCAGTGACACTTTGTTGCACAGTTTCCTGAGCTGATAGACCTGAGCGCCTGTGTGGGACGCCAATCCACCCTTAGTATAATGGCGCCTCTGTTTCCATGTTGCGCACTGACCTTGGATCAAGTTTATCTGCATCAGCCTGGCATTTATTTGTCAAGATATTCAGATAATTTGCCTTTAGCTTCTCCGCTGTAATTACATTTGGGAAGTTTTTTTTACAGTTTGCATACCAAGCTCTCCACACAGTGTGGTTCATTTGTTCTGTAAGGTAAGATCCTTCTCCTGGTATGGAAAGCGGTCGGACTAATGGAAACCTGCTATTATTTATGCCAAGCTTGGTTTATCTTAGGATATCCATTTCAGCTGAGCCTTGTGAAGAATGAATAATAAACATTAATTATGATGATTAGTGAAAGGAAGTAAAAATAAATACTTTCTGTGTCAGGTGAAATATAACACAGGTGAAGATTTGCCAGGTTTGGTTAAAACTCCAAAACAACCTATTGTTTCACTATAATCTCAGAGCAAGAAATTTATGTACAAAAAAAAAGTGAAAAAACTAAAAAAACAAATGAAAAAATGTTTAGAAGTGGCATTATGGGGTTGTTGAAGGACATTGAAGTCATCATATTCAATGTAAGATAATGGTGGAAAAATATTGAGTTATAAACTTTTAAAGTAAGTGCTTTTGGGCTTATTCTAACCTTCCTTGAACTGACTGAAGACATAATAAATTGCACCAGACGGTGACACTAATTAGAATCAGCTGTGCAAACTGAATGTCAGATTTCCAATATTAGCTTTATATCAGATATATTGTTCTTTTTCAGTTATAGCAAAGCATGTGGAGCCATAGCCTAACATCAATGCGGATGGGTTTGAATCCCCTTTTTTAACTGGTTTAATCCGGTAATCTGGTTACAAGATAAATATATATATATATCTATATACAGTGCCTTGCAAAAGTATTCATCCTCTTGACTTTTTACCTATTTTGTTACATTACAGCCTTAAGTTCAATGTTTTGTTAATCTGAATTAAATGTAATGGATCAGAACACAATAGTCTAAGTTGGTGAAGTGAAATGAGAAAAATATATACATAAAACTATTTTTTAGAAAAAGAAAACAGAAAATTGGCATGTGCGTATGTATTCACCCCCTTTGTTATGAAGCCCATAAAAAGCTCTGGTGCAACCAATTACCCTCAGAAGTCACATAATTAGTGAAATGATGTCCACCTGTGTGCAATCTAAGTGTCACATGATCTGTCATTACATATACACATCTTTTTGAAAGGCCCCAGAGGCTGCAACACCTAAGCAAGAGGCACCACTAACCAATCACTGCCATGAACACCAAGGAACTCTCCAAACAAGTAAGGGACAATGTTGCTGAGAAGTACAAGTCAGGGTTAGGTTATAAAAAAATATCCAAATCTTTGATGATCCCCAGGAGCGCCATCAAATCTATCATAATCAAATGGAAAGAACATGGCACAACAGCAAACCTGCCAAGAGACGGCCGCCCACCAAAACTCACGGACCGGGCAAGGAGGGCATTAATCAGAGAGGCAGCACAGAGACCGAAGGTAACCCTGGAGGAGCTGCAGAGATCCACAGCAGAGACTGGAGTATCTGTACATAGGACGACAATAAGCCGTACACTCCATAGAGTTGGGCTTTATGGCAGAGTGGCCAGAAGAAAGCCATTACTTTCATAAAAAAACAAAATGGCACGTTTTGAGTTTGCGAAAAGGCATGTGGGAGACTCCCAAAATGCTCTGGTCTGATGAGACTAAAATTGAACTTTTCGTCCATCAAAGAAAACGCTATGTCTGGCACAAACCCAACACATCACATCACCCAAAGAACACCATCCCCACAATGAAACATGGTGGTGTCAGCATCATGCTGGGGGATGTTTTTTAGCAGCCGGGACTGGGAAACTGGTCAGAGTTGAGGGAAAGATGGATGGTGCTAAATACAGGGATATTCTTGAGAAAAACCTGTACCACTCTGTGTGTGATTTGAGGCTAGGACGGAGGTTCACCTTCCAGCAGGACAATGACCCCAAAGACACTGCTAAAGCAACACTTGGGTGGTTTAAGGGGAGACATGTAAATGTGTTGGAATGGCCGAGTCACAGCCCAGACCTCAATCCAATAGGAAATCGGTGGTCTGACTTAAAGATTGCTGTTCACAAGCGCAAACCATCCAACTTGAAGGAGCTGGAGCAGTTTTGCAAGGAGGAATGGGCAAAAATCCCAGTGGTAAGATGTGGCAAGCTCATAGAGACTTATCCAAAGCGACTTGGAGCTGTGATTGCCGCAGAAGGTGGCTCTACAAAGTACTGACTTTAGGGGGGTGAATAGTTATGCACATTGACTTTTTCTGTTATTTTGTCCTATTTGTTGTTTGCTTTACAATAATAAAAAAAAACATCTTCAAAGTTGTAGGCATGTTCTGCAAATTAAATGATGCAAAAACCTTAAACAATCCATGTTAATTCCAGGTTGTGAGGCAACAAAACACAAAAAATGCCAAGGGAGTGGATTTTTGCAAGGCACTATATATATATATATATATATATACACACACAGTATAAACTATATGTATAATGAGTTGGCCCTATATTCACTAATATATATATTATAAGTTAAGTATGGGATGTGTAATGATTTTGATAAAATTACCTAAACAAAAAAAAATATATATTAAAGTAGAAAAAGGGAAGAAGGATTCAAACTCATAATCTACATACACCTAAAGCAGGTGATTTTACCCACTGCACCATATCTCAGTATGAGTATTGAAATAATAACATATTCAGTAGGCCAATCATCCATATTATCCTACTTCAATTAATATACGAACAACAACTGAAAAAAACAATACCAAGTCAATTATTTTTCATCTTTTTAACATACTTTTCCATCCTCTATCTGATGATACACAGTGTAAATTGAGACTTTACTGTGACTTTAAGACCAACATCTTCTCAGAGATCAGAATCCAGGATAAAAATTAGAATGTCAGAGGCAGGTCTGGCTTTGGCAAAATAACCAAACACGAGGTCAGATCAGGAGGTAAACAGAAAAAGCAGAGCCAGGAACCAAACACTAACAAGAGCAGCCAGAATCCTATTGTAGTTTTACTGGAATAGGACATTTTATTGATGGTAATAATATCTAGCTCTTGTTAGGGTAAAAAATGGGTCTATAAAACATGGCCAGATAACCCATCAAACAAACTAGGCATCTGCCTTGGGGTGCTTCCCTGTGAGGGGCACCTGTTTTTTTAGCTTAAAAACCCCTAAAAATACTTTTTTGCCTTAAAAACAAAATACAGCGCATAAAGTGTAGAGGGCTCACTGTTCTATCCCTCTTCATCCCGTGTGTTTATTGCTTCATCTTGCTAAGTGTAGAGAGTGGGGAGAAAGTGCACCAGTTAACCAGAGGTAGCATTAGTTTACATAATGCTTTTTCACTGGAGTTTTTTTTTTGTGAGGAAATATTGGTATAAAGTAATATATAAAAGAGGTGTTATTTATACCTATATTTATGCCCAATAGACATTGATAATATTTGAACATAGAACATATTAAATGGTTATTCTTACACTGTATAAACACTAATTGTAAAATTATAAATTTTGTCCAATAATATTGTCCATCATAAGCATTTATGCTATTTTTTTAAAAAGGGCTGACAACAATAATAAAACACAGTGATATATGAGGTATAACAATAAAACAATATATTAACAATTTTTGGTGAATTTGATTCTAATAATATAATGCCCATTCTCATACCAAATGGTTGAGAGTCTATAGGAAGTCATTATTATCATTGATTCTAGCCATAATACTCTTTGGCTTTATGCCTATTTAAATACTAGAATTATTAGCATTTCCCGTTTTTATAAATGCTGTTTATAGTTCATTGTGGCAAAATGTTCACTATACCTTCTTTTACTTTTATACTTATATCCATTTTAAATTTAAAAATAATAATATTTTAAGTATTTACCGTATGTCTATAAAGGGATGCCTGGGCTGTCATGAATCAGCCAGTGGCCATACTGGGTTTGGACAAAGTGCATGGCTCCTGCTGTGGAAGAAAAGATTTGGGGCCCACTTGTTATGGATATATTGTTATGTTGTGGTCTAGGGGATAAAGTATTATAAGTTTATCCCTTAGCATATTCCCATCCCTTCCATGTTTAGGCTCATTGTAATGGGTGTCATGTGAGGGAGCTGGTGGGATGTGTTGGTTGTATGTGTGTGAAACATTGTGTGTTGTATTTGTAAATATGAATGTATGTTATTATATTAGTATGTTATTATTTTGTAGAGGGGAAGCCCATTGAATACAGCCAAAACGTCCTTTGTTCCCAAAGGCCTGTTAATCCCATTAGCTAAGTGTCCAGCAGAGAACTAACAATGGGAAGCTCACAGCTGGAGAGCAGACAGGCAGGCACCCAGAAACAATGGGATGGCCTGAAGGCTTCTCAGCCTTCATAGCATGGGCACAGGAGAACCAAGGTGCTTTCCCCTGGAGATTCAGAGCCCAAATGAATTAGTTGGCCCCGCCTAGTGGGTGGACCTGGGGAGGAGTCTCATGGTTCCCACGTAGGGACCCTGCCTGATTGGCCAGAGGCAGTTAGGGGCTGACTAAAGGTAGCCCCTTCCTGGTAATTATGTATGCATGTTTAAAAGATGTTGTTTTCCAAATAAAGTGGTTCATAATTTTCATCAAGACTTTGTGTGCAGGTGTATTATTGACCCAGGGGCATATGCTGGTAGAGGAGATCGTTTCTGACTCCCTGCCAGGTTTTTCCAGGCACACTACCTTAAGCTGGGACTTATGCTCTTGCATCCGCAAAGAAAGTCCATTGGTCTGAGTCACCCAAATCTTAGGTCTAAAACCTACAGGAGATAAGAGGTATAGGATCCTCTATACTCCATCATCATTGTAGGTTGTGACATGGGCAACATGGCGGTGACCCTTGAAAAAATCCAGAAAAGTGCGTCGGGTCAGACGCAGGAGAGTGCACGCAGGCTGATGACGTCATTGCAAGGCGTCTCTACCGCGTGGCACGCCGTGTAGTAGCTCTCTAACAGTATTTCACCACTGAAGTGAATACTAACCGAAAGCAATGTCTTTAGTTACCCTAGCTATTCACGTTTAATCTACAATTGCTTGATACCTCGATATTACGGCTCTTTATCAAAATACCAGTTTTTACAAAAAATGGAAATACTGATTAAAGAAATATATACAAAAAAAATATTTCACAGAGGAATTTATGCAATTTAATTTAAGGAATAGCACCAGTCACTTTAAATGACCTAATAGCCCAATGTATAAGGGGAATCTTTAGGCCTATTGAATGTGTGACACTATTTATTCCAGATAAAGGGAATCTTTCACCCCTGTATTAGATATTTACTCAATTCACTTTAATCTATTTAATCCACTTCAGCACTTTAGGACCTATATTAATTTTAAGGTTCCATATTATTTAGCATAAGCACTTTTAGCACCCTTTGCACATCAATGGTTACTTTTTAAAGTAATTTATTTAGCACATGGTACTCATTCCCAGTGTCTGGATTTATTATATGATAATCTTTATACATCTAAGCAACTTCGATTTACACAACCTGCCTCTGAATATTTTTATAGTATTTTAAAACTATTTATTAAAAGATAAGTTTTATTCATAATCTCTTTAGCTCTTTTGAGTTAAAATAGGTGTGCACATAATAAGGAACTCTGTTGTTTCCTTTTTGTTATATATGATATATTATCCCTAGTAGCACCCTATTAGTTCATTGTACTTGCCTAAACCTTGAGCTACCTATTGCTCTATCTGTTGATTATAAAGTAGCTCCTCAATAGTATTTATTATTGGAGGTAGGTTATTTACTTGACTATATATACTGTCTGAATGGCTATTTATAGGATTGGGTGCATGCATACCTTGCGCACGCACTTGTAGGTGCTCCTTCACTTCACTTCCCAGGGGCTCCAAAAAGGTAGATCCGGCACTGTATACAAAAAATCATATTGTGTCTGAAGAAAAATACACTTGTTTTTACTTTTTTTTCATGACAAATTTCATGCAAATTTAATCACAATTAATCATAATTATTACTTATTACTTATATATTACACTAGCGAATTGCCCGTCAAAAAATGACGGCAATGAAATTGTAAGGTAGCTAATGCTGTTTAGTGTGTAATAATGAAATATATAATACATTAATAAATGAATATACTTTACCTATTTTAAAGCATTGTGTGGAAGAGCTGTGAATGTGTTTTGATGTTGCTGCAGCATTAGTGGTGTGGATCTGCTGTGTAAGCGTGCTGAATGTGTGCAGTGTAACACTGTGCGTGCGCGAGACCAAACCGTTAGCGTAGTCGTGTACTTCCGCATTGGCGAGAAATGGCGAGTAATGTGTGTTATACGTTTGTATCGGAATATCCGTAGGTGTTTTGTGGTGTTTTGCGAGTTTCTTGTGGTGTTTTGCGAGTTTAGAGTGCTGTAGCCTCGTTTTCGTTTTGTTCGGCGGCCATTTTTTCTCTCGCTTCGTTTTTTTTTTAGTCTCTAAACTGTTTTATTTGAAGTAAAATCGAGGTGTAAGTTGTATTTTTGAGGTGCTGGGTGCTCCCTCTTGCTGTAGGTAAGTTTTTTATGTATGTGGTGTGTGTATGTATTGTGTTTGACATTTTGTAATGTTCGCGAGTTGCGTCCGAGTGTTGCGAGTCCGTAATGTGTGTGAACGTGTGTCGTATGTTGTTTGCGAGTGTCGTAATGTGTGTGTCGTACTGTTTGGGTTGCGACGTGAAGTTTGCGAGGGTCGCAGTTGCTGGCAAGGAGCGCCTTCGGCGCTCCATGCCAGCAACTGCGGCCCTCGCTTTGCGAGGTCCTCAGGTGCTGGCATGGAGCGCCTACGGCGCTCCATGCCAGCAACTGAGGCCCTCGCTTCGCGAGGGTCCTCAGTTGCTGGCATGGAGCGCCTTCGGCGCTCCATGCCAGCAACTGAGACCCTCGGGCAGTGCCCTCGCTTCGCGAGGGCACTGCCCGAGGGTCTCAGTTGCTGGCAAGGAGCGCCTTCGGCGCTCCTTGCAGCAACTGAGACCCTCGGGCAGTGCCCTCGCTTCGCGAGGGCCTCGGCTCGCTGCGCGAGCCGCGGCCCTCGCTACGCGAGGGCCGCGGCTCGCTTCGCGAGGGCCGAGACTCGCGTAGCGAGCCCGCGGCCCTCGCTTCGCGAGGGCCGCGGGCTCGCTACGCGAGCCCGCAGCGTTAGCAACAACTCGTACGCTCACAACTATATATGTGATATATACTTTATTTATTTGAAAAAACAAACATTTATTTAAAAAATACAAGTGTCCAGGGAGGAGCTTCTGGACATTAATTTTCAACTCTTTGTGTGGTTAGCTGTCTTTGTGTGGTTAGATGTCTTCGTGTGGTTAGCTGTCTTTGTGTGGTTAGATGTCTTCGTGTGGTTAGCTGTCTTTGTGTGGTTAGATGTCTTTGTGTGGTTAGCTGTCTTTGTGTGGTCAGATGTCTTTGTGTGGTTAGATGCCTTTGTGTGGTTAGATATCTTTGTGTGGTTAGATGTCTTCGTGTGGTTAGATGTCTTTGTGTGGTTAGATGTCTTTGTGTGGTTAGATGTCTTTGTGTGGTTAGATGTCTTCGTGTGGTTAGCTGTCTTTGTGTGGTTAGATGTCTTTGTGTGGTTAGATGTCTTTGTGTGGTTAGCTGTCTTTGCGTGGTTAGATGTCTTTGTGTGGTTAGATGTCTTTGTGTGGTTAGATGTCTTTGTGTGGTTAGCTGTCTTTGTGTTGTTAGCTGTCTTTGTGTGGTTAGCTGTCTTTGTGTGGTTAGATGTCTTTGTGTGGTTAGCTGTCTTTGTGTGGTTAGCTGTCTTTGTGTGGTCAGATGTCTTCGTGTGGTTAGTTGTCTTCGTGTGGTTAGCTGTCTTTGTGTGGTTAGATGTCTTTGGGTGGTTAGATGTCTTCGTGTGGTTAGATGTCTTCGTGTGGTTAGCTGTCTTTGTGTGGTTAGATGTCTTTGTGTGGTTAGATGTCTTTGTGTGGTTAGCTGTCTTTGTGTTGTTAGCTGTCTTTGTGTGGTTAGCTGTCTTTGTGTGGTTAGATGTCTTTGTGTGGTTAGCTGTCTTTGTGTGGTTAGCTGTCTTTGTGTGGTCAGATGTCTTCGTGTGGTTAGTTGTCTTCGTGTGGTTAGCTGTCTTTGTGTGGTTAGATGTCTTTGGGTGGTTAGATGTCTTCGTGTGGTTAGATGTCTTCGTGTGGTTAGCTGTCTTTGTGTGGTTAGATGTCTTTGTGTGGTTAGCTGTCTTTGTGTGGTTAGATGTCTTCGTGTGGTTAGATGTCTTTGTGTGGTTAGCTGTCTTTGTATGGTTAGATGTCTTTGTGTGGTTAGATGTCTTCGTGTGGTTAGATGTCTTCATGTGGTTAGATGTCAGGTCAACTCGATGTTCTGCTTCACGTACATATTTAAACTTCTCAAGAAGAGAAAACTCTGAAAATCAAATGGTTGTAACAAAAGAGATAGATAAGAAATTGGAGATGTAATATATATTTAAAAGGCCTCTCTCACTTCAAGGTCAGTTTTTTAAGTTATTCTTAAAAAGCATGAACAAAAAGATGTACATTGTACTGGCCATTTAATTCTAAAGTGAATCATTTCATATAAACATAGGTTTGATTAACTAAGAAGGCCCATCTGGTCTGCCAATTCTATCTGCCTAAACATTTGGCTTAAAGGTATATGAAAGTGAGCTGGGTTATTAATGCATTCGATATAGGAGAAATAATAGTGCATGAAAAAATTCCAAAGTAAACAGGTAAACCTTTAGCCTGAAGTTTGCTGAATTTCTTGCATTTGCAGAGTTTTCTCTCAATGTTGACATTCCCTGAAATTAGCATATCTTATACAATGTTTCTTTTTTGCCTGGGGATTGTGCGGACATGCTCAGTTAGCACCTGAAGTCTGCCCTACTGTGGGAAGTCACATGATGTCAGACACTTTCCTTTCCTTTATATTTCTGTCCCTTCATTCACCGATTGCTTTATCTACATCGCAGGTAATACTCCCCCCAGCCCCAGAGAATTGCCCCCCAGCCCCAGAGAAATGCCTTCCAGCCCCAGAGAATTGCCCCCCTAGCACAAGAGAATTACCCTGTGACCTCCCCCAGCCCCAGTGAATTGCACCCCCAGGCCCAGAGAATTGCCCCACAGCCCCAGAGAATTGACCCGTGACCTCCCCCAACACCAGTGAATTGGCCCTAACGCCAGATAATTGCCCCCAGCCCCATAGAATTGCCCCATGACCTCCCCAGCCCCATTGAGCTGCCCCCAGCCCCAGAGAATTGCCTCCCAGCCCCATAGAATTGCCCCATGACCTCCCCCAGCCTCAGTGAACTGCCCCCAGCCCCAGAGAATTGCCCTGTGACCTCCCCCAGCCACAGTGAATTGCTCCCCAGTCCCAGAGAATTGTCCCGTGACTTCCCCCTTCCCCAGTTAATTGCCCCATGACCCCCCTGCCCCAGTGAATTGCCCCATCACCTGCCCCAGCCCCAGTGAATTGCCCGCCAGCCCCAGAGAATTGCTGTGTGACCTCCCCCAACCCCAGTGAATTGCCCCCAGCCTCAGAGAATTGCCCTGTGACCTCCCCCAGACCCAGTGAATTGCCCCCCAGCCCCAGAGAATTGCCCCGTGCCCTCTTCCTGCCCCAGTTAATTGCCCCATGACCTCCCCCTGCCCCACACACAGACAGAATCACTCTCAATCTCTCAAAGACACACACACTCACTCACTCACAGACACACTCACTCACACAGACACACACACTCACACAGACACACACACTCACACACTCACTCACACAGGCACACACACATACACACTCACTCACAGACACTCACACAGACACACTCACTCACTCACACACACTCACACAGACACACACACTCACACACACACTCACTCACACAGGCACACACACATACACACTCACTCACAGACACTCACACAGACACACTCACTCACACAGATATACTCACTCACTCACACAGACACACACACTCACACAGACACACACACTCACACACACACTCACTCACACAGGCACACACACATACACACTCACTCACAGACACTCACACAGACACACTCACTCACACAGATATACTCACTCACTCACACACTCACACACACACTCACACAGATACTCACTCACACACACACTCACTCACACACTAACTCACTCACACAGACATACACACACACATACCCACACAGACACACACACAGACATACAGACACAAACAGATAGACACACACAGGTAGACACCCACACCCACAGGCAGACACACATGCAGGCAGACTTACAGGCAGGCAGACCCAAAGGCAGGCACTCACTCAGGCAGGCACACACTCAGGCAGGCACACACACAGGCAGGCATACACTCAGGCAGGCACACACTCAGGCAGGCACACACTCAGGCAGGCCCACACACAGGCAGACAGGCACATAGGCACACACTCAGGCAGGCACTCAGGTAGGCAGGCACTCAGGCACACACACACTCAGGCAGGCGCTTACTCAGGCAGGCACACACTCAGCCAGGCATACACTCAGGCAGGCTCTCACTCACTCACTCAGGAAGGTACTCACTCACACACTCAGGCAGGCACACACTCAGGCAGGCACTCAGGCAGGCAGCCACATAGGCACACTAACACTCAGGCAGGCACACACACACACTCAGGCAGGCGCACACTCAGGCAGGCACTCACTCAGGCACTCACTCACTCAGGCAGGTACACACTCAGGCAGGCACACACTCACACACACACTCAGGCAGGCGCACACTCAGGCAGGCACTCACCAAAGCAGGCACACACTCAGGCAGGCATACACTAAGGCAGGCACTCACTCACTCAGGCAGGCACTCACGCACTCAGGCAGGCACACACTCAGTCAGGCAGGCGCACACTCAGGCAGGCACTCACTCATGCAGGCACACACTCACTCACTCAGGCAGGCACACAGACAGGTAGGCACTCACTCACTCACAGACATACAGACACAAACAGATAGACACACACAGGTAGACACCCACACCCACAGGCAGACACACATGCAGGCAGACTTACAGGCAGGCAGACCCAAAGGCAGGCACTCACTCAGGCAGGCACACACTCAGGCAGGCACACACACAGGCAGGCATACACTCAGGCAGGCACACACTCAGGCAGGCCCACACACAGGCAGACAGGCACATAGGCACACACTCAGGCAGGCACTCAGGCAGGCAGGCACTCAGGCACACACACACTCAGGCAGGCGCTTACTCAGGCAGGCACACACTCAGCCAGGCATACACTCAGGCAGGCTCACTCACTCACTCAGGCAGGTACTCACTCACACACTCAGGCAGGCACACACTCAGGCAGGCACTCAGGCAGGCAGCCACATAGGCACACTAACACTCAGGCAGGCACACACACACACTCAGGCAGGCGCACACTCAGGCAGGCACTCACTCAGGCACTCACTCACTCAGGCAGGTACACACTCAGGCAGGCACACACTCACACACACACTCAGGCAGGCGCACACTCAGGCAGGCACTCACCAAAGCAGGCACACACTCAGGCAGGCATACACTAAGGCAGGCACTCACTCACTCAGGCAGGCACTCACGCACTCAGGCAGGCACTCACGCACTCAGGCAGGCACACACTCAGTCAGGCAGGCGCACACTCAGGCAGGCACTCACTCACGCAGGCACACACTCACTCACTCAGGCAGGCACACAGACAGGTAGGCACTCACTCACTCAGGCAGGCATACACTCAGGCAGGCACACACTCACTCACTCAGGCAGGCACACACTAAGGCAGGCAGATACTCAGGCAGGCACACAGGCAGGCACTCACTCACTCAGTCAGGCACACACACACTCAGGCAGGCACACACTCACTGTGGCAGGCACACACTAAGGCAGGCACACACTCACTCACTCAGGCAGGCACACACTCAGGTGGGCACACACTCACTCACTGTGGCAGGCACTCACTCCGAGAGAAACACACTCACTCAGGCAGGCATGCACACACTCACTCAGGCAGGCATACACTTAGGCAGGCACTCACTCAGGCACACACTCAGGCACTCACTCACTCAGGCAGGTACACACTCAGGCAGGCACACACTCACACACACACTCAGGCAGTCACTTACTCACGCAAGCACACACTCAGGCAGGCACACACTCAGGCAGGCACGCAGACAGGCAGGCACTCACTCACTCAGGCAGGCACACACTCAGGCAGGCACACACTCACTCAGGCAGGCACACACTCACTCACTCAGGCAGGCATACACTCAGGCAGGCACTAACTCTGGCAGGAACGCACACACTCATTCAGGCAGACACACACTCAGGTAGGCACTTACTCACTCAGGCAGGCATACACTCAGGCAGGCAGGCACACACTCAGGCAGGCACCCAGGCAGGCATGCACTCAGGCACGCACACACTGAGGCAGGCAAACACTCACTCAGGTAGGCACACGCACAGGCAGGCACACACTCAGACAGGCATACACTCAGGCAGGCACTCACTCAGGCAGGCACTCACCCAGGCAGGCACACAGGCAGTCAGGCAGGCACACACTCAGGCAGGCACCCAGGCAAGCAGGCACCCAGGCAGGCAGGCACTCAGGCACGCACACACTCACTCAGGTAGGCACACACACAGGCAGGGACACACTCAGCCAGGCACTCACTCAGGCAGGCACACACTCAGACAGGCATACACTCAGGCAGGCACTCACTCAGGCAGGCACTCACTCAGGCAGGCACACAGGCAGGCAGGCACACAGGCAGGCACTCACTCAGGCAGGCATTCACTCAGGCAGGCACATAATCAGGCAGGCACTCACTCAGGCAGGCACTCATTCAGGCAGGCATTCACTCAGGCAGGCACACACTCAGGCAGGCACACACTCACTCACTCACTCAGGCACACACTAAGGCAGGCACACACTCAGGCAGGCACACACTCACTCACTGAGGCAGGCACACACTCAGGCAGGCACTCACTCAGGCAGGGACTCACTCAGGCAGGCATTCATTCAGGCAGGCACACACTCAGGCAGGCACACACTCACTCACTCACTCACTCAGGCACACACTAAGGCAGGCACACACTCAGGCAGGCACACACTCACTCACTGAGGCAGGCACACACTCAGGCAGGCACTCACTTCGGGAGGCACACACTCACTCACTCAGGCAGGCATGCACACACTCACTCAGGCAGGCACACACTCAGGCACTCACTCGCTCAGGCAGGTACACACTCAGGCAGGCAGGCACGCACTCATTCACACACTCAGGCAGGCACTCACTCACGCAGGCACACACTCAGGCAGACACTTACTCAGGCAGGCACACAGACGAGCAGGCAGGCACACACTTAGGCAGGCACACACTCACTCACTCAGGAACAGACTCAGGCAGGCACACACTCACTCACTCATGAACAGACTCAGGCAGGCACACACTCACACATTCAGGCAGGCACACACTCACTCAGGTAGGCACACACTCACGCAGGCACACACTCACTCACTCAGGCAGGCACACAGACAGGTAGGCACTCACTCACTCAGGCAGGCATACACTCAGGCAGGCACACACTAAGGCAGGCAGATACTCAGGCAGGCACACAGGCAGGCAGGCACTCACTCACTCAGTCAGGCACACACACACTCAGGCAGGCACACACTCAGGCAGGCACACACTCACTCACTGAGGCAGGCACACACTCAGGCAGGCACTCACTCCGGGAGGCACACACTCACTCACTCAGGCAGGCATGCACACACTCACTCAGGCAGGCACACACTCAGGCACTTACTCGCTCAGGCAGGTACACACTCAGGCAGGCACGCACTCATTCACACACTCAGGCAGGCACTCACTCACGCAGGCACACAGACGGGCAGGCAGGCACACACTTAGGCAGGCACACACTCACTCACTCAGGAACAGACTCAGGCAGGCACACACTCACTCACTCACTCAGGAACAGACTTAGGCAGGCACACACTCACTCACTCATGAACAGACTCAGGCAGGCACACACTCACACATTCAGGCAGGCACACACTCACTCAGGTAGGCACTCACTCACGCAGGCACACACTCACTCACTCAGGCAGGCACACAGACAGGTAGGCACTCACTCACTCAGGCAGGCATACACTCAGGCAGGCACACACTCACTCACTCAGGCAGGCACACACTAAGGCAGGCAGATACTCAGGCAGGCACACAGGCAGGCAGGCACTCACTCACTCAGTCAGGCACACACACACTCAGGCAGGCACACACTCACTGTGGCAGGCACACACTAAGGCAGGCACACACTCACTCACTCAGGCAGGCACACACTCAGGTGGGCACACACTCACTCACTGTGGCAGGCACTCACTCCGAGAGAAACACACTCACTCAGGCAGGCATGCACACACTCACTCAGGCAGGCATACACTCAGGCAGGCACTCACTCAGGCACACACTCAGGCACTCACTCACTCAGGCAGGTACACACTCAGGCAGGCACACACTCACACACACACTCAGGCAGTCACTTACTCACGCAAGCACACACTCAGGCAGGCACACACTCAGGCAGGCACGCAGACAGGCAGGCACTCACTCACTCAGGCAGGCACACACTCAAGCAGGCACACACTCACTCAGGCAGGCACACACTCAGGCAGGCACACACTCACTCACTCAGGCAGGCATACACTCAGGTAGGCACTAACTCTGGCAGGAACGCACACACTCATTCAGGCAGACACACACTCAGGTAGGCACTTACTCACTCAGGCAGGCACACACTAAGGCAGGCAAACACTCACTCAGGTAGGCACACACACAGGCAGGCACACACTCAGCCAGGCACTCACTCAGGCAGGCACACACTCAGGCAGGCACTCATCCAGGCAGGCACACAGGCAGTCAGGCAGGCACACACTCAGCCAGGCACTCACTCAGGCAGGCACACACTCAGACAGGCATACACTCAGGCAGGCACTCACTCAGGCAGGCACTCACTCAGGCAGGCACTCACTCAGGCAGGCACACAGGCAGGCACGCACTCAGGCAGGCATTCACTCAGGCAGGCACATAATCAGGCAGGCACTCACTCAGGCAGGCATTCACTCAGGCAGGAACACACTCAGGCACTCACTCGCTCAGGCAAGTTCACACTCAGGCATGCACTCTCTCACTCACTCAGGCAGGCACACACTCAGGCAGGCACACACTCACTCACTCACTCAGGCAGGCGCACACTCAGGCAGGCCCTCACTCATGCAGGCACACACTCAGGCAGGCACTTAGGCAGGCACACACTCGCACACTCAGGCAGGCACACACTCACTCACTGAGGCAGGCATACACTCAGGCAGGCACTAACTCTGGCAGGAACGCACACACTCATTCAGGCAGGCACACACCCAGTCAGGCACACACTCAGGCAGGCATACATTTAGGCAGGCACTCACTCGCTCACTCAGGCAGGCACTCACACACTCAGGCAGGCACTCACTCAGGCAGGCACACACTCAGTCAGGCAGGCACACACTCCGGCAGGCACACACTCAGGCAGGCACCCAGGCAGGCAGGCACCCAGGCACGCACACACTCAGGCAGGCAAACACTCACTCAGGTAGGCACACACACAGGCAGGCACTCACTCAGGCAGGCACTCACTCAGGCAGGCACACACTCAGGCAGGCACTCACTCAGGCACACACTCAGGCAGGCACACACTCAGGCAGGCACTCACTCAGGCACCAACTCAGGCAGGCACTCACTCAGGCACACACTCAGGCAGGCACTCACTCACACAAGCACACACTCAGGCAGGCACTCACTCACTAAGGCAGGCACACACTCAGGCAGGCACTCACTCAGGCAGGCACTCACTCGCTCAAGCAGGTACACACTCAGGCAGGCACTCACTCGCTCAGGCGCACATTCACTCAGGCACTCACTCGCTCAAGCAGGCACACACTCAGGCAGGCACACATTTACTCACTCAGGCAGGCACACAGACAGGCAGGCACACACTCACTCACTTAGGCAGGCACACACTAAGGCAGGCACACAGGCAGGCAGGCACTCACTCAGGCAGGCACACACTCAGGCAGGCACACACTCACTCACTCAGGCGGGCACACACTAAGGCAGGCACACACTCAGGCAGGCACACACTCACTCACTGAGGCAGGCACACACTCAGGCAGGCACTCACTACGGGAGGCACACACTCACTCACTCAGGCAGGCATGCACACACTCACTCAGTCAGGCACACACTCAGGCACTCACTCGCTCAGGCAGGTACACACTCAGGCAGGCATGCACTCATTCACACACTCATGCAGCCACTCACTCACGCAGGCACACACTCAGGCAGACACTTACTCAGGCAGGCACACAGACGGGCAGGCAGGCACACACTTAGGCAGGCACACACTCACTCACTCACTCAGGAACAGACTCAGGCAGGCACACACTCACTCACTCAGGAACAGACTTAGGCAGGCACACACTCACTCACTCATGAACAGACTCAGGCAGGCACACACTCACTCACTCATGAACAGACTCAGGCAGGCACACACTCACACATTCAGGCAGGCACACACTCACTCAGGTAGGCACACACTCAGGCAGGCATACACTCAGGCAGGCAGGAACTCACTCACTCACTCAGGCAGGTGCACACTCAGGCAGGCAGGCACTCACTCAGGCAGGCACAAACTCTCTCACTCAGGCAGGCTCACACTCAGGCAGTCACTTACTCACGCAAGCACACACTCAGGCAGGCACGCAGACAGGCAGGCACTCACTCACTCAGGCAGGCACACACTCAGGCAGGCACACACTCTCTCACTCAGGCAGGCACACACTCAGGCGGGCACACACTCACTCACTGAGGCAGGCATACACTCAGGCAGGCACTAACTCTGGCAGGAACACACACACTCATTCAGGCAGGCACACACTGAGGCAAGCACACACTCAGGCAGGCACTCACTCACTCAGGCAGGCACACACTCAGGTGGGCACACACTCACGCACTCAGGCAGGCACACACTCAGGCAGGCACTCACTCAGGCACACACTCAGGCACTCACTCGCTCAGGCAGGCACACACTCAGGCAGGCACACACTCAGGCAGGCACTCATTCACACATTCAGGCAGGCGCACACTCAGGCAGGCACTCACGCAGGTACACACTCAGGCAGACACTCACTCAGGCAGGCACACACTTAGGCAGGCACACAGACGGGCAGGCAGGCACACACTCACACACGTAGGCAGGCATACACTCACTCAGGAACAGACTCAGGCAGGCACACACTCACTCACTCAGGAACATACTCAGGCAGACACACACTCATTCAGGCAGGCACACACTCACTTACTCAGGTAGGCACACACTTAGGCAGGCACACACTCACTCACTCAGGCAGGCACACACTCAGACAGGCATACACTCAGGCAGGCAGGAACTCACTCACTCACTCAGGCAGGTGCACACTCAGGCAGGCAGGCACTCACTCAGGCAGGCACAAACTCTCTCACTCAGGCAGGCTTACACTCAGGCAGTCACTTACTCACGCAAGCACACACTCAGGCAGGCACGCAGACAGGCAGGCACTCACTCACTCAGGCAGGCACACACTCAGGCGGGCACACACTCACTGAGGCAGGCATACACTCAGGCAGGCACTAACTCTGGCAGGAACACACACACTCATTCAGGCACGCACACACTCAGACAGGCACACACTCATGCACTCTGGCATGCACACACATTCAGGCAGGCACACACTCACTCACTCAGACACACAGTCAATTACTCAGGTAGGCACACACTCAGGCAGACACTCACTCAGGCAGGCACACACTTAGGCAGGCACACAGACGGGCAGGCAGGCACACACTCACACACGTAGGCAGGCATACACTCACTCAGGAACAGACTCAGGCAGGCACACACTCACTCACTCAGGAACATACTCAGGCAGACACACACTCATTCAGGCAGGCACACACTCACTTACTCAGGTAGGCACACACTTAGGCAGGCACACACTCACTCACTCAGGCAGGCACACACTCAGACAGGCATACACTCAGGCAGGCAGGAACTCACTCACTCACTCAGGCAGGTGCACACTCAGGCAGGCAGGCACTCACTCAGGCAGGCACAAACTCTCTCACTCAGGCAGGCTTACACTCAGGCAGTCACTTACTCACGCAAGCACACACTCAGGCAGGCACGCAGACAGGCAGGCACTCACTCACTCAGGCAGGCACACACTCAGGCGGGCACACACTCACTGAGGCAGGCATACACTCAGGCAGGCACTAACTCTGGCAGGAACACACACACTCATTCAGGCACGCACACACTCAGACAGGCACACACTCATGCACTCTGGCATGCACACACATTCAGGCAGGCACACACTCACTCACTCAGACACACAGTCAATTACTCAGGTAGGCACACACTCAGGCAGACACACATTCACTCAGGCAGGCACACACTCAGGCAGGCACACACTCACTCAGGCAGGCACACACTCGTGCAGCGCTCGGTCCACCCCTGCTTCTCCCTCCTCCAGAAGGCTCGGAGGTGTTCGGCAGCATCAGTGACGTCACGGCTGAAATGCCAATCAGCATGCGCATGTCTGCATATTGGCTATCCCCTTATAAATGTGGAACCCAATATGCAAATCTCAGTTGCTGGGGGTGTCAACATCATCTCCAGCACATTTTTTATTTGATTGCAAAAACGGTTTGCATGTTTTCATGCAAACGTTTTTGCGAGGTGGGTTAAGGTTCATTCTACTGGATGCATTCATAACCCACCTAACTTACATATATCTTTAATTAAACCTCAGGGTAATCGTATGCTTATCCCATGCATGCTTAAATACATTATCCGGCTCTTCCACTGGGAGGCTGTCCCACTTAGTCACAGTTGTTTCTGTAAAGTTGTATTTTCTCAAATTTCTCCTAAATCTTCCACTTTGCAACACTATAACACTCCAAATTTATTTCCTAATCAATTGTTGTTATTGTTGTCCAGTCCTCCAGTCGTGCCCAACTCTTAGTTACCATATGGACACAACAGCCAGACATATCTGTCTGTGTTTCTGGTTGCGCTTATCCATATGGTATTCTTGGCAAAGAGACTGAAATGAGTGCCAGTTCCTTCTCCAGTGGATTGTGATTTATCTAACCTTTCTGCTATGACCTGCCTATCTTGAGTGACCATACATGATTTAGCTCACAGCTTCATTAAATACACAAGCCCCTTCACCATGACAAGGTAGCAATCCATCCTAATCAATTACCATCATCTTTTACCATCAAGTAAATATTCTATGTTTGGGTTTTTGTGTAATATTGAAAATGTCATCTTTTAAATACATAAGTTTTTGATTATGGCCCTTTAATTGTTAACCTAGTTCAGGTGTAGATAAGTTTGGTCCTGGAGGGCCACACACAGGCCAGGATTTGCTGATATCCCTGCTGCGTATGGGCGAGACTATCGCTTCTTCAGTCCACCTGTGCACAGGAAGGAGATCCTCAAATCCAGGCCTGTGTGTGGCCCTCCAGTACCGAACTTGTCCACCCTTGGTCCTGTTAAAACATATATATAAAACAAAATAATTGGATTTTAAAACTTGAATGAATAGAAAATATGAGTCAGTAAGAAGGTGTCCGAGGGTCCTGGTCACTTACTGACCCCCCGAGTGTACCCTCATTTAGAGAATAAGCCCTCATGCCCGCTGCAGGCTTGGATCCGATCCCCGAGTGCCCTCACGCGTTTTGTACATGTCGCAGTCAGAAGATAAAGGAATAATACAAATTATTTGGATAAAAGATGATCTGCTAATTCAGTCATTACACGCTCCGCTAACGACAAGGGCGCGACTCCGAGTGACGGACCTCAGATCACTCACTTTTATGTAGAATTGAAATTACTTTTCTGGCCAGTGACTGAAGTCAGCGGCTCCTGTCAGGAGGATGTTACAAGGCTCTTGTCTTATTGTTACATTGTAATTATTTCTTAGACAAATAAACGTGGCTTTTAATGCCTAATTTTTAGAGACAAATTACATTTTAATATTAGCAGCAGACAATTAGTATTAGACACATCTGGGATGGGATGAATTTCAGGCTCAGGTAAGATCTTGATTCGGTTCTGTTGAAAGACTGCCTAAATAACCATAGCAGAACTGAATCAAGAGTAAATCCAAGTAGGATAACCCTCCTCAGGCTGCAAATCAGCTAGAAGCACCCATGACATTTACAGAGTATACTAAATGTTCGATCTTCTTTAAAAATGCTATCATGCTCATTGGTTCTTCTTTTTTTTTTTTTTTTATCAGAATTCCTGAATCCGACCCGGTTCTGGTCATTTTTGTCTGGAGACATTTAATGTACTTTTAAATATTTATTTGGCAGATATCCAGTGCATTAAAGAGATAGTGCACATTAAATGTGCTTCTGAGCGTCAGCTCTTATTCTAACACCCTGAGCTAGGAATTGATGATTAATGAAACTGATATTCAAAGATGTAACAAAGAAACATTCAACACTGCGCTTACTATCAATGGTAAAATTCTGGTGTCCACCCACTATAAGGTCAATAGAGCATGGTGGCTTTGTCTAGCTAAATTTTCTGACACAAAGTGTACCAACACGATGGTCTCTATTGGCTGTAGACTTGTTGTGACAAAGAGGCATCTCATGGCAGTGAGCATTGGTGCAGTGTCTCATGATTGTTTATTCTCTTACAAATCTTAATACCAGTTAGCCAACCCCCACTGCCTTCTTAATGAACTTATCAGGGTGGAGACAAACACTCCAGTCTGGAAATTAACTAATATTGTAGTTTGCTATAAAAATGATTAAATAGGAATGTTAGTTTAATTAAAACAACTAGCCCCTATTATTAGTGCATCACAGGGGTCCTTTAAGGGCTACATTGGTAGGAACATGAGCTTTAAGATAATCATCTGTATGATAATGTGCGGCTCAGCATGATAATGTGCGGCTCAGTATGCTAATGTGTGGCTCAGTATGATAATGTGTGGCTCAGTATGATAATGTGCGTCTCAGTATGATAATGTGCGGTTCAGTATGCTAATGTGCAGCTCAGTATGATAATGTGCATCTTAGTATGATAGTGTGCGGCTCAGTATGCTAATGTGTGGCTCAGTATGATAATGTGCATCTTAGTATGATAGTGTGCGGCTCAGTATGCTAATGTGTGGCTCAGTATGATAATGTGTGGCTCAGTATGATAATGTGCGGCTCCTGTATAATAATGTGCGGCTCAGTATGGTAATGTACGGCTCAGTACGCTAATGTGCAGCTCAGTATAATAATGTGCAGGTCAGTATGATAATGTGCGGCTCAGTATGATAATGTGTGGCTCAGTATGATAATGTGTGGCTCAGTATGATAATGTGCGGCTCCTGTATAATAATGTGCGGCTCAGTATAATAATGTGCGGCTCAGTATGGTAATGTGCGTCTCAGTATGCTAATGTGCGGCTCAGTATGGTAATGTGCGTCTCAGTATGCTAATGTGCGGCTCAGTATGCTAATGTGCGGCTCAGTATGGTAATGTGCGGCTCAGTATGGTAATGTGTGGCTCAGTATGATAATGTGTGTCTCAGTATGATAATGTGCGGGTCAGTATGCTAATGTGTGGCTCAGTATGATAATGTGTGGCTCAGTATGATAATGTGTGTCTCAGTATTATAATGTGTGGCTCAGTATGCTAATGTGTGGCTCCTGTATGCTAATGTGCGTCTCAGTATGCTAATGTGCTGCTCAGTATGCTAATGTGCTGCTCAGTATGCTAATGTGAGGCTCAGTATGATAATGTGCAGCTCAGTATGTTAATGTGTGGCTCCTGTATGCTAATGTGTGGCTCAGTATGATAATGTGTGGCTCAGTATGATAATGTGTGTCTCAGTATGCTAATGTGAGGCTCAGTATGATAATGTGCATCTTAGTATGATAGTGTGCGGCTCAGTATGCTAATGTGTGGCTCAGTATGATAATGTGCATCTTAGTATGATAGTGTGCGGCTCAGTATGCTAATGTGTGGCTCAGTATGATAATGTGTGGCTCAGTATGATAATGTGCGGCTCCTGTATAATAATGTGCGGCTCAGTATGGTAATGTACGGCTCAGTACGCTAATGTGCAGCTCAGTATAATAATGTGCAGGTCAGTATGATAATGTGCGGCTCAGTATGATAATGTGTGGCTCAGTATGATAATGTGTGGCTCAGTATGATAATGTGCGGCTCCTGTATAATAATGTGCGGCTCAGTATAATAATGTGCGGCTCAGTATGGTAATGTGCGTCTCAGTATGCTAATGTGCGGCTCAGTATGGTAATGTGCGTCTCAGTATGCTAATGTGCGGCTCAGTATGCTAATGTGCGGCTCAGTATGGTAATGTGTGGCTCAGTATGATAATGTGTGTCTCAGTATGATAATGTGCGGGTCAGTATGCTAATGTGTGGCTCAGTGTGATAATGTGTGGCTCAGTATGATAATGTGTGTCTCAGTATGATAATGTGTGTCTCAGTATGATAATGTGCGGGTCAGTATGCTAATGTGTGGCTTAGTGTGATAATGTGTGGCTCAGTATGATAATGTGTGGCTCAGTATGCTAATGTGTGGCTCCTGTATGCTAATGTGCGTCTCAGTATGCTAATGTGCTGCTCAGTATGCTAATGTGAGGCTCAGTATGTTAATGTGTGGCTCTGTATACTAATGTGTGGCTCCTGTATGCTAATGTGTGGCTCAGTATGATAATGTGAGGCTCAGTATGATAATGTGTGGCTCAGTATGGTAATGTGTGTCTCAGTATTATAATGTGTGGCTCAGTATGCTAATGTGTGGCTCCTGTATGCTAATGTGCGGCTCAGCATGATAATGTGATGCTCAGTACGATAATGTGCGGCTCAGTATGATAATGTGTGGCTCAGCATGATAATGTGATGCTCAGTATGCTAATGTGCGGCTCAGTATGATAATGTGCGGCTCAGTATGCTAATGTGTGGCTCAGTATGATAATGTGTGGCTCAGTATGATAATGTGAGTCTCAGTATGATAATGTGATGCTCAGTATGATAATGTGTGGCTCAGTATGATAATGTGAGGCTCAGTATGATAATGTGTGGCTCAGTATGATAATGTGCGGCTCAGTATTATAATGTGCGGCTCAGTATGGTAATGTGCGGCTCAGTATGGTAATGTGCGTCTCAGTATGATAATGTGCGGCTCAGTATGATAATGTGCGGCTCAGTATGGTAATGTGTGTCTCAGTATGATAATGTGCGGCTCAGTATGATAATGTGCGGCTCAGTATGATAATGTGTGGCTCAGTATGGTAATGTGTGGCTCAGTATGGTAATGTGCGGCTCCTGTATAATAATGTGCGGCTCAGTATGTTAGTGTGTGGCTCAGTATGATAATGTGCAGGTCAGGATGATAATGTGTGGCTCTGGCTCAGTATGGTAATGTGCAGTTCAGTATGCTAATGTGCGGCTCAGTATGGTAATGTGCGGCTCAGTATGCTAATGTGCGGCTCAGTATGGTAATGTGCGGCTCAGTATGGTAATGTGTGGCTCAGTATGATAATGTGTGGCTCAATATGATAATGTGTGGCTCAGTATGATATGATAATGTGAGGATCAGTATGATAATGTGTGTCTCAGTATGATAATGTGTGTCTCAGTGTGATAATGTGTGTCTCAGTATGATAATGTGCGGCTCAGTATGATAATGTGCGTCTCAGTATGATAATGTGAGGATCAGTATGATAATGTGTGTCTCAGTATGATAATGTGTGTCTCAGTATGATAATGTGTGTCTCAGTATGATAATGTGCGTCTCAGTATGATAATGTGTGCGTCAGTATGATAATGTGTGTCTCAGTATGATAATGTGTGCGTCAGTATGATAATGTGTGTCTCAGTATGATAATGTGAGTCTCAGTATGATAATGTGTGTCTCAGTATGATTATGTGTGCGTCAGTATGATAATGTGTGTCTCAGTATGATAATGTGAGTCTCAGTATGATAATGTGTGCGTCAGTATGGTAATGTGTGGCTCAGTATGATAATGTGTGTCTCAGTATGATAATGTGTGTCTCAGTATGATAATGTGTGTCTCAGTGTGATAATGTGTGCGTCAGTATGATAATGTGTGTCTCAGTATGATAATGTGTGTCTCAGTATGATAATGTGCGGCTCAGTGTGATAATGTGAGGCTCAGTATGATAATGTGTGTCTCAGTATGATAATGTGTGTCTCAGTATGATAATGTGTGTCTCAGTGTGATAATGTGTGTCTCAGTATGATAATGTGTGTCTCAGTGTGATAATGTGTGTCTCAGTATGATAATGTGAGTCTCAGTATGATAATGTGAGGCTCAGTATGGTAATGTGTGTCTCAGTATGATAATGTGTGTCTCAGTGTGATAATGTGAGTCTCAGTGTGATAATGTGCGTCTCAGTATGATAATGTGTGTCTCAGTATGATAATGTGTGTCTCAGTGTGATAATGTGAGGCATCAGTGTGATAATGTGTGTCTCAGTATGATAATGTGAGTCTCAGTATGATAATGTGTGTCTCAGTGTGATAATGTGTGTCTCAGTATGATAATGTGTGTCTCAGTGTGATAATGTGTGTCTCAGTATGATAATGTGTGGCTCAGTGTGATAATGTGCGTCTCAGTATGATAATGTGTGTCTCAGTATGATAATGTGAGGCTCAGTATGATAATGTGTGTCTCAGTATGATAATGTGCAGGTCAGTATGATAATGTGCGGCTCAGTATGATAATGTGTGTCTCAGTATGGTAATGTGTGTCTCAGTGTGATAATGTGTGTCTCAGTATGGTAATGTGTGTCTCAGTGTGATAATGTGTGTCTCAGTGTGATAATGTGTGTCTCAGTGTGATAATGTGTGTCTCAGTATGGTAATGTGTGTCTCAGTGTGATAATGTGTGTCTCAGTATGATAATGTGTGACTCAGTATGATAATGTGTGTCTCAGTATGATAATGTGTGGCTCAGTATGCTAATGTGCATATCAATATGTTAATGTGTGGCTCAGTATGATAATGTGAGTCTCAGTATGATAATGTGTGTCTCAGTATGATAATGTGAGTCTCAGTATGATAATGTGTGTCTCAGTATGATAATGTGTGTCTCAGTATGATAATGTGCGTCTCAGTATGATAATGTGCGGATCAGTATGATAATGTGTGTCTCAGTATGATAATGTGTGTCTCAGTATGATAATGTGTGTCTCAGTATGGTAATGTGTGTCTCAGTGTGATAATGTGTGTCTCAGTATGATAATGTGTGTCTCAGTATGATAATGTGTGTCTCAGTATGATAATGTGAGTCTCAGTATGATAATGTGCGTCTCAGTATGATAATGTGTGTCTCAGTATGATAATGTGTGTCTCAGTATGATAATGTGTGTCTCAGTATGATAATGTGTGGCTCAGTATGATAATGTGTGTCTCAGTATGATAATGTGTGTCTCAGTATGATAATGTGCGTCTCAGTATGATAATGTGCGTCTCAGTATGATAATGTGTGTCTCAGTATGGTAATGTGCGTCTCAGTATGATAATGTGCGTCTCAGTGTGATAATGTGCGTCTCAGTGTGATAATGTGCGTCTCAGTGTGATAATGTGTGTCTCAGTGTGATAATGTGTGTCTCAGTATGATAATGTGTGTCTCAGTATGATAATGTGTGTCTCAGTGTGATAATGTGTGTCTCAGTATGATAATGTGAGTCTCAGTATGATAATGTGTGTCTCAGTATGATAATGTGTGTCTCAGTATGATAATGTGTGTCTCAGTATGATAATGTGCGTCTCAGTATGATAATGTGTGTCTCAGTATGATAATGTGTGTCTCAGTGTGATAATGTGTGTCTCAGTGTGATAATGTGTGTCTCAGTATGATAATGTGAGGCTCAGTATGATAATGTGTGTCTCAGTATGATAATGTGCAGGTCAGTATGATAATGTGCGGCTCAGTATGATAATGTGTGTCTCAGTATGGTAATGTGTGTCTCAGTGTGATAATGTGTGTCTCAGTATGGTAATGTGTGTCTCAGTGTGATAATGTGTGTCTCAGTATGGTAATGTGTGTCTCAGTGTGATAATGTGTGTCTCAGTGTGATAATGTGTGTCTCAGTGTGATAATGTGTGTCTCAGTATGGTAATGTGTGTCTCAGTGTGATAATGTGTGTCTCAGTATGATAATGTGTGACTCAGTATGATAATGTGTGTCTCAGTATGATAATGTGTGGCTCAGTATGCTAATGTGCATATCAATATGTTAATGTGTGGCTCAGTATGATAATGTGAGTCTCAGTATGATAATGTGTGTCTCAGTATGATAATGTGAGTCTCAGTATGATAATGTGTGTCTCAGTATGATAATGTGTGTCTCAGTATGATAATGTGCGTCTCAGTATGATAATGTGCGGATCAGTATGATAATGTGTGTCTCAGTATGATAATGTGTGTCTCAGTATGATAATGTGTGTCTCAGTATGGTAATGTGTGTCTCAGTGTGATAATGTGTGTCTCAGTATGATAATGTGTGTCTCAGTATGATAATGTGTGTCTCAGTATGATAATGTGTGTCTCAGTATGATAATGTGAGTCTCAGTATGATAATGTGCGTCTCAGTATGATAATGTGTGTCTCAGTATGATAATGTGTGTCTCAGTATGATAATGTGTGTCTCAGTATGATAATGTGTGTCTCAGTATGATAATGTGTGTCTCAGTATGATAATGTGTGACTCAGTGTGATAATGTGTGTCTCAGTATGATAATGTGTGTCTCAGTATGATAATGTGAGTGTCAGTGTGATAATGTGAGTATCAGTATGATAATGTGAGTCTCAGTATGATAATGTGCGGCTCAGTATGATAATGTGATGCTCAGTATGATAATGTGTGTCTCAGTATGATAATGTGTGTCTCAGTATGATAATGTGTGTCTCAGTATGATAATGTGTGTCTCAGTATGATAATGTGTGTCTCAGTATGATAATGTGTGTCTCAGTATGATAATGTGTGTCTCAGTATGATAATGTGTGATAATGTGAGTCTCAGTATGATAATGTGCAGCTCAGTATGATAATGTGATGCTCAGTATGATAATGTGAGGCTCAGTATGATAATGTGTGTCTCAGTATGATAATGTGTGTCTCAGTATGATAATGTGTGTCTCAGTATGATAATGTGTGTCTCAGTATGATAATGTGCGGCTCAGTATGATAATGTGTGTCTCAGTATGATAATGTGAGGCTCAGTATGATAATGTGCAGATCAGTATGATAATGTGAGGCTCAGTATGATAATGTGTGTCTCAGTATGATAATGTGCAGCTCAGTATGATAATGTGTGTCTCAGTATGATAATGTGCAGATCAGTATGATAATGTGGGTCTCAGTATGATAATGTGAGTGTCAGTATGATAATGTGCAGATCAGTATGATAATGTGCGTCTCAGTATGATAATGTGTGTCTCAGTATGCTAATGTGTGGCTCAGTATGATAATGTGTGTCTCAGTGTGATAATGTGTGTCTCAGTATGATAATGTGTGTCTCAGTATGATAATGTGCAGGTCAGTATGATAATGTGTGTCTCAGTATGATAATGTGTGTCTCAGTATGATAATGTGTGTCTCAGTATGATAATGTGCAGATCAGTATGATAATGTGCGTCTCAGTATGATAATGTGTGTCTCAGTATGATAATGTGCAGATCAGTATGATAATGTGCAGATCAGTATGATAATGTGTGTCTCAGTATGATAATGTGTGTCTCAGTATGATAATGTGTGTCTCAGTATGATAATGTGCAGATCAGTATGATAATGTGCGTCTCAGTATGATAATGTGTGTCTCAGTATGATAATGTGCAGGTCAGTATGATAATGTGCGTCTCAGTATGATAATGTGTGGCTCAGTATGATAATGTGTGTCTCAGTGTGATAATGTGTGTCTCAGTATGATAATGTGTGTCTCAGTATGATAATGTGCAGGTCAGTATGATAATGTGTGTCTCAGTATGATAATGTGTGGCTCAGTATGATAATGTGCGGGTCAGTATGATAATGTGCGTCTCAGTATGATAATGTGGGTCTCAGTATGATAATGTGGGTCTCAGTATGATAATGTGTGTCTCAGTATGATAATGTGAGGCTCAGTGTGATAATGTGTGTCTCAGTATGATAATGTGCGGCTCAGTATGATAATGTGTGTCTCAGTATGATAATGTGGGTCTCAGTATGATAATGTGGGTCTCAGTATGATAATGTGTGTCTCAGTATGATAATGTGTGGCTCAGTATGATAATGTGCGGGTCAGTATGATAATGTGCGGCTCAGTATGATAATGTGTGTCTCAGTATGATAATGTGGGTCTCAGTATGATAATGTGCGTCTCAGTGTGATAATGTGCTGCTCAGTATGATAATGTGCGTCTCAGTATGATAATGTGAGTCTCAGTATGATAATGTGCGTCTCAGTATGATAATGTGCGTCTCAGTATGATAATGTGTGACTCAGTATGATAATGTGTGTCTCAGTATGATAATGTGCGGCTCAGTATGATAATGTGCGGGTCAGTATGATAATGTGTGTCTCAGTATGATAATGTGTGGATCAGTATGATAATGTGAGTCTCAGTATGATAATGTGAGTCTCAGTGTGATAATGTGTGTCTCAGTATGATAATGTGAGTCTCAGTATGATAATGTGAGTCTCAGTATGATAATGTGTGTCTCAGTATGATAATGTGCGGCTCAGTATGATAATGTGTGTCTCAGTATGATAATGTGGGTCTCAGTATGATAATGTGTGACTCAGTATGATAATGTGTGTCTCAGTATGATAATGTGTGTCTCAGTATGATAATGTGTGTCTCAGTATGATAATGTGCGGGTCAGTATGATAATGTGCGGCTCAGTATGATAATGTGTGTCTCAGTATGATAATGTGAGTCTCAGTATGATAATGTGAGTCTCAGTATGATAATGTGGGTCTCAGTGTGATAATGTGGGTCTCAGTATGATAATGTGTGTCTCAGTGTGATAATGTGTGTCTCAGTATGATAATGTGTGTCTCAGTGTGATAATGTGTGTCTCAGTGTGATAATGTGGGGTCAGTATGATAATGTGTGTCTCAGTATGATAATGTGCGGGTCAGTATGATAATGTGAGGCTCAGTATGGTAATGTGCGGCTCAGTATGATAATGTGTGTCTCAGTATGATAATGTGTGTCTCAGTATGATAATGTGTGTCTCAGTATGATAATGTGTGTCTCAGTATGATAATGTGCGGCTCAGTATGATAATGTGCGGGTCAGTATGATAATGTGTGGCTCAGTATGATAATGTGCGTCTCAGTATGATAATGTGTGGCTCAGTATGATAATGTGCGTCTCAGTATGATAATGTGCGTCTCAGTATGATAATGTGTGTCTCAGTATGATAATGTGGGGCTCAGTATGATAATGTGTGACTCAGTATAATAATGTGTGACTCAGTATGATAATGTGTGGCTCAGTATGATAATGTGCGTCTCAGTATGATAATGTGTGTCTCAGTATGATAATGTGTGTCTCAGTGTGATAATGTGTGTCTCAGTGTGATAATGTGAGTCTCAGTGTGATAATGTGTGTCTCAGTGTGATAATGTGCGGGTCAGTATGATAATGTGTGTCTCAGTATGATAATGTGTGTCTCAGTGTGATAATGTGTGACTCAGTATAATAATGTGTGTCTCAGTATGATAATGTGTGACTCAGTATAATAATGTGTGACTCAGTATAATAATGTGTGTCTCAGTATGATAATGTGAGGCTCAGTATGATAATGTGTGGCTCAGTATGATAATGTGTGTCTCAGTATGATAATGTGTGTCTCAGTATGATAATGTGTGTCTCAGTATGATAATGTGTGTCTCAGTATGATAATGTGTGTCTCAGTATGATAATGTGTGTCTCAGTATGATAATGTGTGGCTCAGTATGATAATGTGTGTCTCAGTATGATAATGTGTGTCTCAGTATGATAATGTGTGTCTCAGTATGATAATGTGTGTCTCAGTATGATAATGTGAGGCTCAGTATGATAATGTGTGTCTCAGTATGATAATGTGCAGGTCAGTATGATAATGTGTGTCTCAGTATGATAATGTGTGTCTCAGTATGATAATGTGTGACTCAGTATGATAATGTGTGTCTCAGTATGATATTGTGTGTCTCAGTATGATAATGTGTGTCTCAGTATGATAATGTGTGTCTCAGTATGATAATGTGTGACTCAGTATGATAATGTGCAGATCAGTATGATAATGTGCAGGTCAGTATGATAATGTGTGTCTCAGTATGATAATGTGTGTCTCAGTATGATAATGTGTGACTCAGTATGATAATGTGTGTCTCAGTATGATAATGTGCGGGTCAGTATGATAATGTGCGGCTCAGTATGATAATGTGTGTCTCAGTATGATAATGTGAGTCTCAGTATGATAATGTGAGTCTCAGTATGATAATGTGGGTCTCAGTGTGATAATGTGGGTCTCAGTATGATAATGTGTGTCTCAGTGTGATAATGTGTGTCTCAGTATGATAATGTGTGTCTCAGTGTGATAATGTGTGTCTCAGTGTGATAATGTGGGGTCAGTATGATAATGTGTGTCTCAGTATGATAATGTGCGGGTCAGTATGATAATGTGAGGCTCAGTATGGTAATGTGCGGCTCAGTATGATAATGTGTGTCTCAGTATGATAATGTGTGTCTCAGTATGATAATGTGTGTCTCAGTATGATAATGTGTGTCTCAGTATGATAATGTGCGTCTCAGTATGATAATGTGTGTCTCAGTATGATAATGTGGGGCTCAGTATGATAATGTGTGACTCAGTATGATAATGTGTGGCTCAGTATGATAATGTGTGGCTCAGTATGATAATGTGCGTCTCAGTATGATAATGTGTGGCTCAGTATGATAATGTGCGTCTCAGTATGATAATGTGCGTCTCAGTATGATAATGTGTGTCTCAGTATGATAATGTGGGGCTCAGTATGATAATGTGTGACTCAGTATAATAATGTGTGACTCAGTATGATAATGTGTGGCTCAGTATGATAATGTGCGTCTCAGTATGATAATGTGTGTCTCAGTATGATAATGTGTGTCTCAGTGTGATAATGTGTGTCTCAGTGTGATAATGTGAGTCTCAGTGTGATAATGTGTGTCTCAGTGTGATAATGTGCGGGTCAGTATGATAATGTGTGTCTCAGTATGATAATGTGTGTCTCAGTGTGATAATGTGTGACTCAGTATAATAATGTGTGTCTCAGTATGATAATGTGTGTCTCAGTATGATAATGTGTGTCTCAGTATGATAATGTGTGGCTCAGTATGATAATGTGTGTCTCATTATGATAATGTGTGTCTCAGTATGATAATGTGTGTCTCAGTATGATAATGTGTGTCTCAGTATGATAATGTGTGGCTCAGTATGATAATGTGTGACTCAGTATGATAATGTGCAGATCAGTATGATAATGTGCAGGTCAGTATGATAATGTGTGTCTCAGTATGATAATGTGTGTCTCAGTATGATAATGTGTGACTCAGTATGATATTGTGTGTCTCAGTGTGATAATGTGCAGCTCAGTATGATAATGTGTGTCTCAGTATAATAATGTGTGTCTCAGTATGATAATGTGAGGCTCAGTATGATAATGTGTGGCTCAGTATGATAATGTGTGTCTCATTATGATAATGTGTGTCTCAGTATGATAATGTGTGTCTCAGTATGATAATGTGTGTCTCAGTGTGATAATGTGTGTCTCAGTGTGATAATGTGTGTCTCAGTGTGATAATGTGCGTCTCAGTGTGATAATGTGCGGCTCAGTATGATAATGTGCGTCTCAGTGTGATAATGTGCGTCTCAGTATGATAATGTGCGTCTCAGTGTGATAATGTGCGGCTCAGTGTGATAATGTGCGGCTCAGTATGATAATGTGCGTCTCAGTATGATAATGTGCGTCTCAGTATGATAATGTGTGTCTCAGTATGATAATGTGAGGGTCAGTATGATAATGTGTGTCTCAGTATGATAATGTGTGTCTCAGTGTGATAATGTGTGTCTCAGTATGATAATGTGTGTCTCAGTATGATAATGTGTGTCTCAGTATGATAATGTGTGTCTCAGTGTGATAATGTGTGGATCAGTGTGATAATGTGCGGCTCTGGTAATGTGCGGCTCAGTGTGATAATGTGTGTCTCAGTATGATAATGTGCGTCTCAGTATGATAATGTGCGGCTCAGTGTGATAATGTGTGTGAGGCTCAGTATGATAATGTGTGTCTCAGTATGGTAATGTGCGGCTCAGTATGATAATGTGCGTCTCAGTATGATAATGTGCGTCTCAGTATGATAATGTGCGGCTCAGTGTGATAATGTGTGTGAGGCTCAGTGTGATAATGTGTGTCTCAGTATGATAATGTGCGTCTCAGTATGATAATGTGCGGCTTATGTATGCTAATGTGCGTCTCAGTATGATAATGTGTGGCTCAGTATGATAATGTGGGGCTCAGTATGATAATGTGTGACTCAGTATGATAATGTGCAGATCAGTATGATAATGTGTGTCTCAGTATGATAATGTGAGTCTCAGTATGATAATGTGTGTCTCAGTATGATAATGTGTGTCTCAGTATGATAATGTGTGTCTCAGTATGATAATGTGTGTCTCAGTATGATAATGTGTGTCTCAGTATGATAATGTGGGGCTCAGTATGATAATGTGTGTCTCAGTATGATAATGTGTGTCTCAGTATGATAATGTGTGGCTCAGTATGATAATGTGGGGCTCAGTATGGTAATGTGTGTCTCAGTATGATAATGTGCGGCTTATGTATGCTAATGTGCGTCTCAGTATGATAATGTGTGGCTCAGTATGATAATGTGGGGCTCAGTATGATAATGTGTGACTCAGTATGATAATGTGTGTCTCAGTATGATAATGTGGGGCTCAGTATGATAATGTGTGTCTCAGTATGATAATGTGTGTCTCAGTGTGATAATGTGTGGCTCAGTATGATAATGTGGGGCTCAGTATGATAATGTGTGTCTCAGTATGATAATGTGTGTCTCAGTATGATAATGTGTGGCTCAGTATGATAATGTGTGTCTCAGTATGATAATGTGTGTCTCAGTATGATAATGTGGGGCTCAGTATGATAATGTGTGTCTCAGTATGATAATGTGTGTCTCAGTATGATAATGTGTGGCTCAGTATGATAATGTGGGGCTCAGTATGATAATGTGTGTCTCAGTATGATAATGTGTGTCTCAGTATGATAATGTGTGTCTCAGTATGGTAATGTGTGTCTCAGTGTGATAATGTGTGTCTCAGTATGATAATGTGTGTCTCAGTATGATAATGTGTGTCTCAGTATGATAATGTGTGTCTCAGTATGATAATGTGTGTCTCAGTGTGATAATGTGTGTCTCAGTATGATAATGTGTGTCTCAGTATGATAATGTGTGTCTCAGTATGATAATGTGTGTCTCAGTATGATAATGTGTGGCTCAGTATGATAATGTGAGGCTCAGTATGATAATGTGTGTCTCAGTATGATAATGTGTGACTCAGTATGATAATGTGTGTCTCAGTGTGATAATGTGTGTCTCAGTGTGATAATGTGCGTCTCAGTGTGATAATGTGTGTCTCAGTGTGATAATGTGTGTCTCAGTGTGATAATGTGTGTCTCAGTATGATAATGTGTGTCTCAGTATGATAATGTGTGTCTCAGTATGATAATGTGTGTCTCAGTATGATAATGTGTGTCTCAGTATGATAATGTGTGTCTCAGTATGATAATGTGAGGCTCAGTATGATAATGTGCGTCTCAGTGTGATAATGTGGGGATCAGTGTGATAATGTGCGTCTCAGTGTGATAATGTGCATCTCAGTGTGATAATGTGTGTCTCAGTGTGATAATGTGTGTCTCAGTATGATAATGTGTGACTCAGTATGATAATGTGTGTCTCAGTGTGATAATGTGTGACTCAGTATGATAATGTGTGACTCAGTATGATAATGTGTGTCTCAGTATGATAATGTGCGTCTCAGTATGATAATGTGTGTCTCAGTATGATAATGTGTGGCTCAGTATGATAATGTGCGGCTCTGGTAATGTGCGGCTCAGTGTGATAATGTGTGTCTCAGTATGATAATGTGCGTCTCAGTATGATAATGTGCGGCTCAGTGTGATAATGTGTGTGAGGCTCAGTATGATAATGTGTGTCTCAGTATGGTAATGTGCGGCTCAGTATGATAATGTGCGTCTCAGTATGATAATGTGCGTCTCAGTATGATAATGTGCGGCTCAGTGTGATAATGTGTGTGAGGCTCAGTATGATAATGTGTGTCTCAGTATGATAATGTGCGTCTCAGTATGATAATGTGCGTCTCAGTATGATAATGTGCGGCTCAGTGTGATAATGTGTGTGAGGCTCAGTATGATAATGTGTGTCTCAGTATGGTAATGTGTGTCTCAGTATGATAATGTGTGTCTCAGTATGATAATGTGCGTCTCAGTATGATAATGTGTGTCTCAGTATGATAATGTGCAGGTCAGTATGATAATGTGTGTCTCAGTATGGTAATGTGTGGCTCAGTATAATAATGTGTGTCTCAGTATGATAATGTGTGTCTCAGTATGATAATGTGTGTCTCAGTGTGATAATGTGTGTCTCAGTATGATAATGTGTGTCTCAGTATGATAATGTGTGTCTCAGTGTGATAATGTGAGTCTCAGTATGATAATGTGTGTCTCAGTATGATAATGTGCGTCAGTATGATAATGTGTGTCTCAGTGTGATAATGTGTGTCTCAGTATGATAATGTGTGTCTCAGTATGATAATGTGTGACTCAGTATGATAATGTGTGTCTCAGTATGATAATGTGTGTCTCAGTATGATAATGTGTGTCTCAGTATGATAATGTGTGTCTCAGTATGAAAATGTGTGTCTCAGTATGATAATGTGTGTCTCAGTGTGATAATGTGTGTCTCAGTATGATAATGTGATGCTCAGTATGATAATGTGTGTCTCAGTGTGATAATGTGTGTCTCAGTGTGATAATGTGTGTCTCAGTATGATAATGTGTGTCTCAGTATGATAATGTGAGTCTCAGTATGATAATGTGAGTCTCAGTGTGATAATGTGTGTCTCAGTATGATAATGTGAGTCTCAGTATGATAATGTGTGTCTCAGTATGATAATGTGAGTCTCAGTATGATAATGTGTGTCTCAGTATGATAATGTGCGTCTCAGTATGATAATGTGCGTCTCAGTATGATAATGTGTGTCTCAGTGTGATAATGTGTGTCTCAGTGTGATAATGTGTGTCTCAGTATGATAATGTGTGTCTCAGTATGATAATGTGTGACTCAGTATGATAATGTGTGTCTCAGTGTGATAATGTGTGTCTCAGTATGATAATGTGTGTCTCAGTATGATAATGTGTGGCTCAGTGTGATAATGTGTGTCTCAGTATGATAATGTGTGTCTCAGTATGATAATGTGAGTCTCAGTGTGATAATGTGTGTCTCAGTATGATAATGTGTGTCTCAGTATGATAATGTGTGTCTCAGTATGATAATGTGAGTCTCAGTATGATAATGTGCGTCTCAGTATGATAATGTGCGTCTCAGTATGATAATGTGCGTGTGTCTCAGTGTGATAATGTGTATCTCAGTGTGATAATGTGTGTCTCAGTATGATAATGTGTGTCTCAGTATGATAATGTGTGTCTCAGTATGATAATGTGTGTCTCAGTATGATAATGTGCGTCTCAGTATGATAATGTGTGTCTCAGTATGATAATGTGTGTCTCAGTATGATAATGTGTGTCTCAGTATGATAATGTGTGTCTCAGTATGATAATGTGTGACTCAGTATGATAATGTGTGTCTCAGTATGATAATGTGTGACTCAGTATGATAATGTGTGTCTCAGTATGATAATGTGTGTCTCAGTATGATAATGTGTGTCTCAGTATGATAATGTGTGTCTCAGTATGATAATGTGTGTCTCAGTATGATAATGTGTGGCTCAGTATGATAATGTGAGTCTCAGTATGATAATGTGTGTCTCAGTATGATAATGTGTGTCTCAGTATGATAATGTGTGACTCAGTATGATAATGTGTGTCTCAGTATGATAATGTGTGTCTCAGTATGGTAATGTGTGTCTCAGTATGATAATGTGTGTCTCAGTATGGTAATGTGTGTCTCAGTATGATAATGTGTGTCTCAGTATGGTAATGTGTGTCTCAGTATGATAATGTGAGGCTCAGTATGATAATGTGTGTCTCAGTGTGATAATGTGTGTCTCAGTATGATAATGTGTGTCTCAGTGTGATAATGTGTGTCTCAGTATGATAATGTGTGTCTCAGTATGATAATGTGTGTCTCAGTATGATAATGTGTGTCTCAGTATGATAATGTGTGGCTCAGTATGATAATGTGGGGCTCAGTATGCTAATGTGTGACTCAGTATGATAATGTGCGGCTCTGGTAATGTGCGGCTCAGTGTGATAATGTGTGTCTCAGTATGATAATGTGCGTCTCAGTATGATAATGTGCGGCTCAGTGTGATAATGTGTGTGAGGCTCAGTATGATAATGTGTGTCTCAGTATGGTAATGTGCGGCTCAGTATGATAATGTGCGTCTCAGTATGATAATGTGCGTCTCAGTATGATAATGTGCGGCTCAGTGTGATAATGTGTGTGAGGCTCAGTATGATAATGTGTGTCTCAGTATGATAATGTGCGTCTCAGTATGATAATGTGCGTCTCAGTATGATAATGTGCGGCTCAGTGTGATAATGTGTGTGAGGCTCAGTATGATAATGTGTGTCTCAGTATGGTAATGTGTGTCTCAGTATGATAATGTGTGTCTCAGTATGATAATGTGCAGGTCAGTATGATAATGTGTGGCTCAGTATGATAATGTGTGTCTCAGTATGATAATGTGAGGCTCAGTATGATAATGTGTGTCTCAGTATGATAATGTGAGGCTCAGTATGATAATGTGTGGCTCAGTATGATAATGTGTGGCTCAGTGTGATAATGTGTGGCTCAGTATGATAATGTGTGTCTCAGTATGGTAATGTGCGTCTCAGTATGATAATGTGCGTCTCAGTATGATAATGTGCAGGTCAGTATGATAATGTGCGGCTCAGTATGATAATGTGTGTCTCAGTATGATAATGTGTGACTCAGTATGATAATGTGTGTCTCAGTATGATAATGTGAGGCTCAGTATGATAATGTGTGGCTCAGTATGATAATGTGTGTCTCAGTATGATAATGTGTGGCTGAGTGTGATAATGTGCGTCTCAGTGTGATAATGTGTGTCTCAGTGTGATAATGTGTGTCTCAGTATGGTAATGTGTGTCTCAGTATGATAATGTGTGTCTCAGTGTGATAATGTGTGTCTCAGTGTGATAATGTGTGTCTCAGTGTGATAATGTGTGTCTCAGTGTGATAATGTCTCAGTATGATAATGTGTGTCTCAGTATGATAATGTGTGTCTCAGTGTGATAATGTGAGGCTCAGTATGATAATGTGTGGCTCAGTTTGATAATGTGTGGCTCAGTATGATAATGTGTGGCTGAGTATGATAATGTGTGTCTCAGTGTGATAATGTCTCAGTATGATAATGTGTGTCTCAGTATGATAATGTGTGTCTCAGTGTGATAATGTGTGGCTCAGTATGATAATGTGTGTCTCAGTATGGTAATGTGTGTCTCAGTATGATAATGTGCGTCTCAGTATGATAATGTGCAGGTCAGTATGATAATGTGCGGCTCAGTATGATAATGTGTGTCTCAGTATGATAATGTGTGACTCAGTATGATAATGTGTGTCTCAGTATGATAATGTGTGTCTCAGTATGATAATGTGTGGATCAGTATGATAATGTGTGTCTCAGTATGATAATGTGTGTCTCAGTGTGATAATGTGCGTCTCAGTATGATAATGTGCAGCTCAGTATGATAATGTGTGTCTCAGTGTGATAATGTGTGTCTCAGTATGATAATGTGCGTCTCAGTATGATAATGTGTGGATCAGTGTGATAATGTGTGTCTCAGTATGATTATGTGCGTCTCAGTGTGATAATGTGCGGCTCAGTATGATAATGTGTGTCTCAGTATGATAATGTGCGTCTCAGTATGATAATGTGTGGATCAGTGTGATAATGTGCGTCTCAGTATGATAATGTGCGTCTCAGTGTGATAATGTGCGGCTCAGTATGATAATGTGTGTCTCAGTATGATAATGTGAGGCTCAGTATGGTAATGTGTGTCTCAGTGTGATAATGTGTGTCTCAGTATGATAATGTGCGTCTCAGTATGATAATGTGAGGCTCAGTATGATAATGTGTGGCTCAGTATGATAATGTGTGTCTCAGTATGATAATGTGTGGCTGAGTATGATAATGTGTGTCTCAGTGTGATAATGTCTCAGTATGATAATGTGTGTCTCAGTATGTTAATGTGTGTCTCAGTGTGATAATGTCTCAGTATGATAATGTGTGTCTCAGTATGATAATGTGTGTCTCAGTGTGATAATGTCTCAGTATGATAATGTGTGTCTCAGTATGATAATGTGTGTCTCAGTGTGATAATGTGTGTCTCAGTATGATAATGTGTGTCTCAGTATGATAATGTGTGTCTCAGTATGATAATGTGTGGATCAGTATGATAATGTGTGTCTCAGTATGATAATGTGTGTCTCAGTGTGATAATGTGTGTCTCAGTATGATAATGTGTGTCTCAGTGTGATAATGTGCGGCTCAGTATGATAATGTGCGGCTCAGTATGATAATGTGCGGCTCAGTATGATAATGTGCGGCTCAGTATGATAATGTGTGTCTCAGTATGATAATGTGTGTCTCAGTATGATAATGTGCGGGTCAGTATGATAATGTGTGTCTCAGTATGATAATGTGCGTCTCAGTATGATAATGTGCGGCTCAGTATGATAATGTGTGTCTCAGTATGATAATGTGCGGCTCAGTATGATAATGTGTGGCTCAGTATGATAATGTCCGGCTCAGTATGATAATGTGCGTCTCAGTATGATAATGTGAGTCTCAGTATGATAATGTGCGTCTCAGTGTGATAATGTGCGTCTCAGTGTGATAATGTGTGTCTCAGTATGATAATGTGATGCTCAGTGTGATAATGTGTGTCTCAGTGTGATAATGTGTGTCTCAGTATGATAATGTGTGTCTCAGTGTGATAATGTGTGTCTCAGTATGATAATGTGAGTCTCAGTATGATAATGTGTGTCTCAGTATGATAATGTGAGGATCAGTATGATAATGTGAGGCTCAGTATGATAATGTGAGGCTCAGTATAATAATGTGAGGCTCAGTATGATAATGTGTGTCTCAGTATGATAATGTGTGTCTCAGTATGATAATGTGAGGATCAGTATGATAATGTGAGGCTCAGTATGATAATGTGAGGCTCAGTATGATAATGTGTGTCTCAGTATGATAATGTGAGGCTCAGTATGATATTGTCTGTCTCAGTATGATAATGTGCGGGTCAGTGTGATAATGTGTGTCTTAGTATGATAATGTGTGTCTCAGTATGATAATGTGCGTCTCAGTATGATAATGTGTGTGTCTCAGTGTGATAATGTGTGTCTCAGTGTGATAATGTGAGGCTCAGTATGATAATGTGGGGCTCAGTATGATAATGTGTGTCTCAGTATGATAATGTGAGTCTCAGTATGATAATGTGTGTCTCAGTGTGATAATGTGCGTCTCAGTGTGATAATGTGTGTCTCAGTATGATAATGTGAGGCTCAGTATGATAATGTGTGTCTCAGTATGATAATGTGTGTCTCAGTATGATAATGTGTGTCTCAGTATGATAATGTGTGACTCAGTATGATAATGTGTGTCTCAGTGTGATAATGTGTGACTCAGTATGATAATGTGAGGCTCAGTATGATAATGTGTGTCTCAGTATGATAATGTGTGTCTCAGTGTGATAATGTGTGTCTCAGTGTGATAATGTGTGTCTCAGTATGATAATGTGTGTCTCAGTGTGATAATGTGGGGCTCAGTATGATAATGTGTGTCTCAGTATGATAATGTGCGGCTCAGTATGATAATGTGTGTCTCAGTATGATAATGTGTGTCTCAGTGTGATAATGTGTGTCTCAGTGTGATAATGTGCGGCTCAGTATGATAATGTGTGTCTCAGTGTGATAATGTGGGGCTCAGTATGATAATGTGCGTCTCAGTATGATAATGTGCGGCTCAGTATGATAATGTGTGTCTCAGTATGATAATGTGTGTCTCAGTATGATAATGTGTGTCTCAGTATGATAATGTGGGTCTCAGTATGATAATGTGAGTCTCAGTATGATAATGTGTGTCTCAGTGTGATAATGTGTGTCTCAGTGTGATAATGTGTGTCTCAGTATGATAATGTGCGGCTCAGTATGATAATGTGTGTCTCAGTATGATAATGTGTGTCTCAGTATGATAATGTGTGTCTCAGTATGATAATGTGTGTCTCAGTGTGATAATGTGTGTCTCAGTGTGATAATGTTTGTCTCAGTATGATAATGTGCGTCTCAGTATGATAATGTGCGTCTCAGTATGATAATGTGCGTCTCAGTATGATAATGTGCGTCTCAGTATGATAATGTGTGACTCAGTATGATAATGTGTGTCTCAGTATGATAATGTGTGACTCAGTATGATAATGTGATGCTCAGTATGATAATGTGCGTCTCAGTGTGATAATGTGCGTCTCAGTGTGATAATGTGTGTCTCAGTGTGATAATGTGCGGCTCAGTATGATAATGTGTGTCTCAGTATGATAATGTGTGTCTCAGTGTGATAATGTATGGCTCAGTATGGTAATCTGCGGCTCAGTATGATAATGTGTGTCTCAGTGTGATAATGTGTGTCTCAGTATGATAATGTGCGGCTCAGTATGATAATGTGTGTCTCAGTATGATAATGTGTGTCTCAGTATGATAATGTGAGGCTCAGTATGATAATGTGTGTCTCAGTATGATAATGTGTGTCTCAGTATGATAATGTGTGTCTCAGTATGATAATGTGAGGCTCAGTATGATAATGTGTGTCTCAGTATGATAATGTGAGTCTCAGTATGATAATGTGTGTCTCAGTGTGATAATGTGTGTCTCAGTATGATAATGTGTTTCTCAGTCTCAGTGTGATAATGTGTGTCTCAGTGTGATAATGTGAGTCTCAGTATGATAATGTGTGTCTCAGTATGATAATGTGTGTCTCAGTGTGATAATGTGTGTCTCAGTATGATAATGTGTTTCTCAGTCTCAGTGTGATAATGTGTGTCTCAGTGTGATAATGTGAGTCTCAGTATGATAATGTGTCTCAGTATGATAATGTGCGTCAGTATGATAATGTGCGGCTCAGTATGATAATGTGTGTCTCAGTATGATAATGTGTGTCTCAGTATGATAATGTCTGTCTCAGTATGATAATGTGTGTCTCAGTATGATAATGTGTGTCTCAGTATGATAATGTGCGGCTCAGTATGATAATGTGTGTCTCAGTATGATAATGTGCGTCTCAGTATGATAATGTGTGTCTCAGTATGATAATGTGTGTCTCAGTATGATAATGTGTGTCTCAGTGTGATAATGTGTGTCTCAGTGTGATAATGTGTGTCTCAGTGTGATAATGTGAGTGTCAGTATGATAATGTGCAGATCAGTATGATAATGTGTGTCTCAGTATGATAATGTGCGTCTCAGTATGATAATGTGTGTCTCAGTATGATAATGTGTGACTCAGTATGATAATGTGTGTCTCAGTATGATAATGTGAGGCTCAGTGTGATAATGTGTGTCTCAGTATGATAATGTGTGTCTCAGTGTGATAATGTGTGTCTCAGTATGGTAATGTGTGTCTCAGTATGATAATGTGAGTCTCAGTATGATAATGTGTATCTCAGTGTGATAATGTGTGTCTCAGTGTGATAATGTGTGTCTCAGTGTGATAATGTGTGTCTCAGTGTGATAATGTGTGTCTCAGTATGATAATGTGTGGCTCAGTGTGATAATGTGTGTCTCAGTGTGATAATGTGCGTCTCAGTATGATAATGTGCGGCTCAGTATGATAATGTGTGTCTCAGTATGATAATGTGCGGCTCAGTATGATAATGTGCGGCTCAGTATGATAATGTGTGTCTCAGTATGATAATGTGTGTCTCAGTATGATAATGTGTGGCTCAGTATGATAATGTGTGTCTCAGTATGATAATGTGTGGCTCAGTATGATAATGTGTGGCTCAGTATGATAATGTGTGTCTCAGTATGATAATGTGTGGCTCAGTATGATAATGTGTGTCTCAGTATGATAATGTGTGTCTCAGTATGATAATGTGAGGCTCAGTGTGATAATGTGTGTCTCAGTATGATAATGTGTGTCTCAGTATGATAATGTGTGTCTCAGTGTGATAATGTGTGTCTCAGTGTGATAATGTGTGTCTCAGTATGATAATGTGTGTCTCAGTGTGATAATGTGTGGCTCAGTATGATAATGTGTGTCTCAGTATGATAATGTGTGTCTCAGTATGATAATGTGAGGCTCAGTATGATAATGTGAGGCTCAGTATGATAATGTGATGCTCAGTATGATAATGTGTGTCTCAGTATGATAATGTGTGTCTCAGTATGATAATGTGTGTCTCAGTATGATAATGTGTGTCTCAGTATGATAATGTGTGGCTCAGTGTGATAATGTGTGTCTCAGTATGATAATGTGTGGCTCAGTATGATAATGTGTGTCTCAGTATGATAATGTGTGTCTCAGTGTGATAATGTGAGTCTCAGTATGATAATGTGTGTCTCAGTATGATAATGTGTGACTCAGTATGATAATGTGTGTCTCAGTATGATAATGTGTGTCTCAGTATGATAATGTGTGTCTCAGTATGATAATGTGTGTCTCAGTATGATAATGTGTGGCTCAGTGTGATAATGTGTGTCTCAGTATGATAATGTGTGGCTCAGTATGATAATGTGAGGCTCAGTATGGTAATGTGTGTCTCAGTATGATAATGTGTGGGTCAGTATGATAATGTGCGTCTCAGTATGATAATGTGTGGGTCAGTATGATAATGTGTGGGTCAGTATGATAATGTGTGTCTCAGTATGATAATGTGAGGCTCAGTATGATAATGTGCGTCTCAGTATGATAATGTGCGTCTCAGTATGATAATGTGCGTCTCAGTGTGATAATGTGCGTCTCAGTGTGATAATGTGCGTCTCAGTGTGATAATGTGCGTCTCAGTATGATAATGTGCGTCTCAGTATGATAATGTGCGTCTCAGTATGATAATGTGTGTCTCAGTATGATAATGTGTGGCTCAGTGTGATAATGTGTGTCTCAGTATGATAATGTGTGGCTCAGTATGATAATGTGTGTCTCAGTATGATAATGTGTGTCTCAGTATGATAATGTGTGTCTCAGTATGATAATGTGTGGCTCAGTGTGATAATGTGTGTCTCAGTATGATAATGTGTGGCTCAGTATGATAATGTGTGTCTCAGTATGATAATGTGTGTCTCAGTGTGATAATGTGAGTCTCAGTATGATAATGTGTGTCTCAGTATGATAATGTGTGACTCAGTATGATAATGTGTGTCTCAGTATGATAATGTGTGTCTCAGTATGATAATGTGTGTCTCAGTATGATAATGTGTGTCTCAGTATGATAATGTGTGGCTCAGTGTGATAATGTGTGTCTCAGTATGATAATGTGTGGCTCAGTATGATAATGTGAGGCTCAGTATGGTAATGTGTGTCTCAGTATGATAATGTGTGTCTCAGTGTGATAATGTGTGTCTCAGTATGATAATGTGTGTCTCAGTGTGATAATGTGTGTCTCAGTATGGTAATGTGTGTCTCAGTGTGATAATGTGTGTCTCAGTATGATAATGTGAGTCTCAGTATGATAATGTGTGTCTCAGTATGATAATGTGTGTCTCAGTATGATAATGTGTGTCTCAGTATGATAATGTGAGTCTCAGTATGATAATGTGTGTCTCAGTATGATAATGTGTGACTCAGTATGATAATGTGGGGCTCAGTATGATAATGTGAGTCTCAGTATGATAATGTGTGTCTCAGTATGATAATGTGTGACTCAGTATGATAATGTGCGTCTCAGTATGATAATGTGCGTCTCAGTATGATAATGTGTGTCTCAGTGTGATAATGTGTATCTCAGTGTGATAATGTGTGTCTCAGTATGATTATGTGTGTCTCAGTATGATAATGTGAGTCTCAGTATGATAATGTGTGTCTCAGTATGATAATGTGTGTCTCAGTGTGATAATGTGTGACTCAGTATGATAATGTGGGGCTCAGTATGATAATGTGTGTCTCAGTATGATAATGTGTGTCTCAGTATGATAATGTGTGTCTCAGTATGATAATGTGTGTCTCAGTGTGATAATGTGTATCTCAGTGTGATAATGTGTGTCTCAGTATGATTATGTGTGTCTCAGTATGATAATGTGAGTCTCAGTATGATAATGTGCGTCTCAGTGTGATAATGTGTGTCTCAGTGTGATAATGTGAGGCTCAGTATGATAATGTGCGTCTCAGTGTGATAATGTGTGTCTCAGTGTGATTATGTGTGTCTCAGTATGATAATGTGAGTCTCAGTATGATAATGTGTGTCTCAGTGTGATAATGTGTGTCTCAGTATGATAATGTGTGCGTCAGTATGATAATGTGAGTCTCAGTATGATAATGTGAGTCTCAGTATGATAATGTGGGTCTCAGTGTGATAATGTGTGTCTCAGTATGATAATGTGTGTCTCAGTGTGATAATGTGTGTCTCAGTATGATAATGTGTGTCTCAGTATGATAATGTGCGGCTCAGTATGATAATGTGTGTCTCAGTATGATAATGTGTGTCTCAGTATGATTATGTGTGTCTCAGTATGATAATGTGAGTCTCAGTATGATAATGTGTATCTCAGTGTGATAATGTGTGTCTCAGTATGATTATGTGTGTCTCAGTATGATAATGTGAGTCTCAGTATGATAATGTGTGTCTCAGTATGATAATGTGTGTCTCAGTGTGATAATGTGTGTCTCAGTATGATAATGTGCGGCTCAGTATGATAATGTGTGTCTCAGTGTGATAATGTGTGTCTCAGTATGATAATGTGTGTCTCAGTATGATAATGTGTGTCTCAGTGTGATAATGTGTGTCTCAGTATGATAATGTGTGTCTCAGTATGATAATGTGAGGCTCAGTGTGATAATGTGAGTCTCAGTATGATAATGTGTGTCTCAGTATGATAATGTGTGTCTCAGTGTGATAATGTGAGTCTCAGTATGATAATGTGAGTCTCAGTATGATAATGTGTGTCTCAGTATGATAATGTGTGTCTCAGTATGATAATGTGAGGCTCAGTATGATAATGTGAGTCTCAGTATGATAATGTGTGTCTCAGTATGATAATGTGTGTCTCAGTGTGATAATGTGAGTCTCAGTATGATAATGTGTGTCTCAGTATGATAATGTGTGTCTCAGTATGATAATGTGTGTCTCAGTATGATAATGTGAGTCTCAGTATGATAATGTGTGTCTCAGTATGATAATGTGAGTCTCAGTATGATAATGTGAGTCTCAGTATGATAATGTGTGTCTCAGTATGATAATGTGTGACTCAGTATGATAATGTGGGGCTCAGTATGATAATGTGTGTCTCAGTATGATAATGTGAGTCTCAGTATGATAATGTGTGTCTCAGTGTGATAATGTGTGTCTCAGTGTGATAATGTGAGTCTCAGTATGATAATGTGTGTCTCAGTATGATAATGTGTGTCTCAGTATGATAATGTGTGTCTCAGTATGATAATGTGTGTCTCAGTATGATAATGTGTGTCTCAGTATGATAATGTGTGTCTCAGTGTGATAATGTGTATCTCAGTGTGATAATGTGTGTCTCAGTATGATTATGTGTGTCTCAGTATGATAATGTGTGTCTCAGTATGATAATGTGTGTCTCAGTATGATAATGTGTGTCTCAGTGTGATAATGTGTATCTCAGTGTGATAATGTGTGTCTCAGTATGATAATGTGTGTCTCAGTATGATAATGTGTGTCTCAGTATGATAATGTGAGTCTCAGTATGATAATGTGTGTCTCAGTATGATAATGTGTGGCTCAGTGTGATAATGTGTGTCTCAGTGTGATAATGTGTGTCTCAGTGTGATAATGTGTATCTCAGTGTGATAATGTGTGTCTCAGTATGATAATGTGTGCGTCAGTATGATAATGTGTGTCTCAGTATGATAATGTGTGTCTCAGTATGATAATGTGAGTCTCAGTATGATAATGTGTGTCTCAGTATGATAATGTGTGTCTCAGTATGATAATGTGTGTCTCAGTATGATAATGTGCGGCTCAGTATTATAATGTGCGGCTCAGTATGATAATGTGTGTCTCAGTATGATAATGTGTGTCTCAGTATGGTAATGTGTGTCTCAGTATGATAATGTGCGGCTCAGTATGATAATGTGTGTCTCAGTGTGATAATGTGTGTCTCAGTATGATAATGTGTGTCTCAGTATGATAATGTGAGTCTCAGTATGATTATGTGTGTCTCAGTATGATAATGTGTGTCTCAGTATGATAATGTGGGGCTCAGTATGATAATGTGTGTCTCAGTATGATAATGTGTGTCTCAGTATGATTATGTGTGTCTCAGTATGATAATGTGTGTCTCAGTATGATAATGTGTGTCTCAGTATGATAATGTGTGACTCAGTATGATAATGTGTGTCTCAGTATGATAATGTGTGTCTCAGTATGATAATGTGTGACTCAGTATGATAATGTGTGTCTCAGTATGATAATGTGTGTCTCAGTATGATAATGTGTGTCTCAGTATGATAATGTGTGTCTCAGTATGATAATGTGTGTCTCAGTATGATAATGTGTGACTCAGTATGATAATGTGTGTCTCAGTATGATAATGTGTGTCTCAGTATGATAATGTGAGTCTCAGTATGATTATGTGTGTCTCAGTATGATAATGTGTGTCTCAGTATGATAATGTGTGTCTCAGTATGATAATGTGTGTCTCAGTATGATTATGTGCGTCTCAGTATGATAATGTGTGTCTCAGTATGATAATGTGTGTCTCAGTATGATTATGTGTGTCTCAGTATGATAATGTGTGTCTCAGTATGATAATGTGTGTCTCAGTATGATAATGTACAGCTCAGTATGATAATGTGTGTCTCAGTATGATTATGTGTGTCTCAGTATGATAATGTGTGTCTCAGTATGATAATGTGTGTCTCAGTATGATAATGTACAGCTCAGTATGATAATGTGTGTCTCAGTATGATAATGTGTGGCTCAGTATGGTAATGTGTGTCTCAGTATGGTAATGTGTGTCTCAGTATGCTAATGTGAGGCTCAGTATGATAATGTGCGGCTCAGTATGATAATGTGCGGCTTAGTATGGTAATGTGCGGCTCAGTATGGTAATGTGCGGCTCAGTATGGTAATGTGCGTCTTAGGATGCTAATATTTGGCTCAGTATGCTATTGTGTGGCTCCCATGTGCTGCTCAGATGACTTGAGAAGGGTAAGAAAGGGGTCTAACTGCCATATAACATTGAGGGTCTTTTTGGCCACTACAGAGCCAGACAAGCAGACTGTAATCCTAATTAGCACATCAAAGCAGATAATTAATATGAGCTGCTCATTTGCATATAAATGCAGCAACAACAACTCCAACTTTCCCAGGATTGGTTCACTTTAGAACAAAATGGATAATACAACATAGAGCCAGGTTTTCATGTGCTTGAAAAATAACCTTAAAAAATATATATTTTGGGGTAACAGAGTCCCTTTAATTATTTAAGAAATGTCATTGAATTCGAATTTTGACTTCTCTATAATAATTACAGTTAATATGAACAGTCAGGTCATTTTATTTAACAGGACATAGATTTTAACCCCTTCCCTGCTGTATATTTGATTCCGGGATAATAGTTGAGTTTTCGCTGGCTGTAAAGTCCGACTTCCTTTGATTTGGGCTTCTCGCTGGGATTGAACTCGGAGCTAGATTTAAAGTCCAGGTCTCTCTCCTCCAGTCACCTTGTCTTCAAACAGCTCCTTGTCTTGTTAACAAAATTCAGTTAACTTAAGAGTCTCTCTCATGTTTCTCATCCTCCGCTCAGCGGCTATTATAAGTCTCAAAAAAAATGTCACCGCGTTCAGCGAGACTATAAAAAGCCAACAAGAAGCGCTCGGTGGAGACGTCCTGTGATGTCCTGCCATGCTTTAATAGTTCAGTCGTAGACGCGGCGCTTTGATCATCTTCAGTCGAACATGAAGAATTAGGAAACCGCGGCTTTCGGAGTCCTGCGCAGAGGACGCAGCGAATACGACAATGTAGTAACGGGATGGAGAGGTGGACACGGCATCGGACGCAAAGGACGGGCCACGTTATCGACCAGTCTCAGTGTTGTCTACACCAACATGCAAAGATTTTCTCAAATTCCTACTTAAATCATTAAAGTTTTAATTTCCAACAATTAGTAACATTAATATAAAATATCATGTTTTAAACATTAAAGGGATATGGAAGGTTCCTGGGTGTTACTATGTACAGTCAGGTCCATAAATATTGGGACATCGACACAATTCTAGTCTTTTTGGCTCTATACACCACCACAATGGATTTGAAATGAAACGAACATGATGTGCTTTACCTGAAGACTTTCAGCTTTAATTTGAGGGTATTTACATCCAAATCAGGTGAACGGTGTAGGAATTACAACAGTTTGTATATGTGCCTCCCACTTTTTAAGGGACCAAAAGTAATGGGACAGATTAACAGTCATAAAACAAACTTTCACTTTTTAATACTCGGTTGCAAATCCTTTGCAGTCAATTACAGCCTGAAGTCTGGAACGCATAGACATCACCAGACGCTGGGTTTCATCCCTGGTGATGCTCTGCCAGACCTCTATTGCAACTGTCTTCAGTTCCTGCTTGTTCTTGGGGCATTTTCCCTTCAGTTTTGTCTTCAGCAAGTGAAATGCATGCTCAATCGGATTCAGATCAGGTGATTGACTTGGCCATTGCATAACATTCCACTTCTTTCCCTTAAAAAACTATTTGGTTGCTTTTTGCAGTATGCTTCGGGTCATTGTCCATCTGCACTGTGTCCATCGGCGCATCCAATGAGTTCTGAAGCATTTGGCTGAATATGAGCAGATAATATTGCCCAAAACACTTCAGAATTCATCCTGCTGCTTTTGTCAGCAGTCACATCATCAATAAATACAAGAGAACCAGTTCCATTGGCAGCCATACATGCCCACGCCATGACACTACCACCACCATGCTTCACTGATGAGGTGGTATGCTTTGGATCATGAGCAGTTTCTTTCCTTCTTCATACTCTTCTCTTCCCATCACTCTGGTACAAGTTGATCTTAGTCTCATCTGTCCATAGGATGTTGTTCCAGAACTGTGAAGGCTTTTTTCGATGTAGTTTGGCAAACTCTATTCTGGCCTTCCTGTTTTTGAGGCTCACCAATGGTTTACATCTTGTGGTGAACCCTCTGTATTTACTCTGGTGAAGTCTTCTCTTGATTGTTGACTTTGACACACATACACCTACCTCCTGGGGAGTGTTCTTGATCTGGCCAACTGTTGTGAAGGGTGTTTTCTTCACCAGGGAAATAATTCATCGGTCATCCACCACAGTTGTTTTCCGTGGTCTTCCGGGTCTTTTGGTGTTGCTGAGCTCACCGGTGCATTCTTTCTTTTTAAGGATGTTCCAAACAGTTGATTTGGCCACACCTAATGTTTTTGCTGTCTCTCTGATGGGTTTGTTTTGTTTTTTCAGCCTAATGATGGCTTTCTTCACTGATAGTGACAGCTCTTTGGATCTCATATTGAGAGTTAACAGCAACAAATGCAAATAGCACACTTGAAATGAACACTGGAGCTTGTATCTGCTCTTTGTAAATGGGATAATGAGGGAATAACACACACCTGGCCATGGAACAGCTGAGCAGCCAATTGTCCCATTACTTTTGGTCCCTTAAAAAGTGGGAGGCACATATACAAACTGTTGTAATTCCTACACCGTTCACCTGATTTGGATGTAAATACCCTCAAATTAAAGCTGAAAGTCTGCAGTTAAAGCACATCTTGTTTCATATCCATTGTGGTGGTGTATAGAGCCAAAAAGATTAGAATTGTGTCCATGTCCCAATATTTATGGACCTGACTGAATATAATCCCATATATATATACTAGCCATTTGCTTGTCACCCCCCACCCCCTTCTCCTGTATCTCTTTCCCCCTCTCCCTCCCCCTTTCTCTTCCCTCCCCTTTCCCCCTCTGTCTCTTTCCCCCCTCTCCCTCCTCTTTGTCTCTTCCCACCCTCTCCCTCTCCTGTGTCTCTTCCCCAATCTCCCTCCCCTGTGTCTCTTTCCTCCTTTCTCCCATTGTCTCCTCCCCCTCCTCCCTCCCCTGTGTCTCTTTCCGCCTTTCCCCTTCTGTCTCTTTCCCCCTTTCCCCACGTGTCTCCCTTCGTGTCCCTTTCCCCCTCTGTCTCTTTACTCCCTTTCCCCTGTGTCTCTTCCCCCATCTCCCTCCCCTGTGTCTCTTCCCCCCTTTCTCCCTCCCCTGTGTCTCTTTCCCCCTTTCTCCCTCTTTCTCCCCCCATCCTCCCTCCCCTGTGTATCTCTTCCCCCTTCTCTCTCCCCTGTGTCTCTTTCCTCCTTTCTCCCTCCCCTGTGTCTCTTTCCCCCTTTCCCCATCTGTCTCTCCCCCCCTCCTCCCTACCCTGTGTCCCTTTCCCTCTCTGTCTCTTTCCCCCTTCCCCCCTCTGTCTCTTCTCCCCTCCTCTCTCCCCTGTGTCTCTTCCCCATCTCCCTCCCCTGTGTCTCTTTCCCCCCTCTCTCTCCCCTGTGTCTCTTTCCCCCTTTCTTCCTCTGTCTCCACCTCCTCCCTCCCCTATGTCCCTTCCCCCCTTCTCTCTCCCCTGTGTCTTTCCCCCTTTCTCCCTCCCCTGTGTCTCTTTCCCCCTCTGTCTCTTCCCCCCTCCTCCCTCCCCTGTGTCCCTTCCCCCCTCTGTCTCTTCCCCCCTCTTCCCTCCCCTGTGTCTCTTTCCCCCTCTGTCTCTCCCCCTCCTCCCTCCCCTGTGTCTCTTCCCCCCTCCTCCCTCCCCTGTGTCTCTTTCCCCCTTTCTCCCCCCCCTGTGTCTCTCCCCCCTTCTCCCTCCCCTGTTTCTCTTCCCCATCTCTCTCCCCTGTGTCTCTTTCCCCCCTTTCTCCCTCTGTCTCCTCCCTCCCCTGTATCTCTTTCCCCCTTTCTCCCTCCCCTGTGTCTCTTTCCCCCTCTGTCTCCCCCCTCCCTCCCCTTTGTCTCTCCCCCTCCTCCCTCCCCTGTGTCTCTTTCCCCCTCGGTCTCCCCTCCCCTCCTCCCTCCCCTGTGTCTCTTCCCCCTCTCTGTCCCTGTCTGCGCCTCTGTTGGTGCCACTGCGGGATGTACGGAGATCCCCTTGTGTGTTACGCACACTTTACTAACTATATTAGTGATAATCTCCCTTTGTATCTATGTTCTTTATTATAAGCTCTACCTAAAATAAAAACTAATTGGTTAGTATGAGACACAGCGCAGCAAGTACAACAGAGTGTGTGTCTTCATGAGCTGCAGAGGGCAGACCCATACAGGGACTATTTGTATGGTTTTAGGCTGCTTTTGCTTTGGAATCTTATCAGGACCTGGATACCAATTTTTTTTTATAAACCTGACATTTGTGTTGAACAAAAGCCTGGTATCATTGTGCTGAAAACTCAGGAATTAGCCCAGTTCATTACAATCATTAGTAGTCATGAAATGGAAACCACCAGAGTCCAAGCGGCTTAATGCCCGCTCCATATTAATTAGATGGAAGCAAATGTGAAGTGAAAGGCAGCACATGCTCGGCCTCTGCAGAGTACACCGAGCACCATTAAAATTCACTTTAATTAAAATTGATCACGTTAAGAAACTGATGTGGTTAATTAACTGCATTCCTGAATCTCTTGTCATATCTGGCGCAGGTGCATTGTGCGGCGCTGCCCGTAGCGACGGCGAATACTGTGGTTAACCCTTTATATTCCTGCTCTGCCACATCGTGTTGAGCCGGCAGTTCCTCTTATCTTTTTTTTCTGATCCACCAACTAAGAACTGACTGACATATCATTATCAATGATTGCTGATTACCTCCTGGGGCTCTGAATCTATTGTCTTCAGTTTAAAGCCATGTGAGAAAAAAAGACTGGGCATGCTCAGACACCAGAAGTAACTTATCTAATCGGCCTACTTACTCAGATGGCTTCTACAGACGATAGGTAATTAGCAATTATTGATAATGATATGAGGCATGATCAGAAGAGATGACTATTCTGTAAATACGCAAACTTTAGTGTAATTATACTGAAGGAAAATGCATTTTAAAATAACATTAAATTGATAAAGTGCTTCTTATTACCTAGAGTTTTATATTATATATTATACTGTATATTAATACAACCTCTAATTTATTATTATTTCAATAAAATTATACTGCAATGGAAATGTGGCAGCTACACATGCCAGTGCTCACAACAGGACTCATTCATTTACTAATGTATACCCTCCTGAAAGGAGCAGCTGAAGGAGTCAACTTTGATATGAAAATGAAGAATAATTGCATATAATATGTAAAAATATTAATGCTTGTCTGTTTGTTTGTTTATTTATGAATGTATTTATATATTTATTTATGTATGTACTTATGTGTGTGTATATATGTATATATATATATATATATATATATATATTTATATTTATGTCTATTATTATTTCTATTTTTTTATTTATGTATTCATGCAATTATTTATATATATATATATATATATATATATATGTGTGTATAAATAATTTATTTATACATAATACATAATAAATAATAAATAATTTTTCTATTTATTTAGTTATTTATGTACTTATGTTTATTAATTAACGTGTATATATATATATATATATATATATATATATATATATACACACACACACATATATATACATATATATATATACCCTTCTGGATCACTACCTTGTCAGGGTAAAGGGACTTGAGTACCTCAATGAAGCTGTGCGCTATACCATGTAGAGTCACCCAAAACGGCAGGTCATAGCAGAGAAGTCAAAGAAATCGCGGCCCACTGGAGAAGGAACTGGCAACCCACTCCAGAATATGTACCAGGAAAACCTTATGGTTTTACACAAGCAGACTGGGGTGCTGTGATCCATAGGGTCACAGAGAGTAGGACATGGCCGAATGACTAAACAACAACAATATATATATATATATATGAATATATCTATTTATTCATATATGTATTTATTTATCTATTAATAATTGTGCTCATTATCAGGTCTAGCGATACAAAAGCCCGTACAGCGAGCCGTCATTTATATATCACAACCCCAGACCTTACAATTCTCCGTTAAAGTAATTTTTTTTGCACTTGGAAAAAAAAACAGCATTTTAATGAGTTTAAGTTCCATGTTTACTTGCAACAAAAATAACTAAATTAGCGCTATAAATAAAGCATTTCCCTAATGTGTCTGCAAATGCGGCATCTTTGTTAGTTTGTGCTTAGCAACAAAAGCTACTTATCAACCTTTTGTGTTACTTTGCATGAAGACGCCATCTGCTCGCCATAAGTATCTGCTATAGTATGTTTATATGATATGGAGAGGTCACGAGGAGCTGTCATTGTGCGCCCCGGTGCTTAGAGGCCACACAATCTCTCACTTTATTCTGACTTTAGAATGTTACAATAACTAATTGACACAATGTTGCATCAGCATTAATGTATAATTATAAAGACGCTGCAAGCTTGGAAATAAGAAGAAGATGTTTGTATAGAATTTATTGTGTTTCTCGGTAATAGGGAATTATTTTTTTCGCTCTGTGTTGTCGAGGAGATTTAATTAAAGTCTCACCATAGAGTAAAACTGAATGACATTTATACAAATACCCGGCGTCAGATTCTTATAAAAGAGATATCAGAGCACAGAATATTATATTTGTTCTCTGGATTTTTTTCTTCACTATTTTGCAGCATTTCGAGTCATTTTATGCTTTTATTATTAAATTGTCTGATTAAATCAATAATATAATTCAGTGTATTGGGGAGCTAGAGACTGGTATCTTGTTCCTTTTTTCTGGTCAGAAGGTGACAATGTCTTGGACGCCAGGTGTATGGTCATGGATGCCGTCTAAGGCTCCGGTGCTTGAGGGCTGGGGACAGGTCAGAGATTCAGAATATTGGGGGGTGAGCATCTGGAAGTAAATCCAAAAAAATTGAACAAACTATATTCAAACAAGATATCCTGAGAACCTGGTACAACAAGATATCCTGAGAGCCTGGTACAACAAGATATCCTGACAGCCTGGTACAACACCAACCCTTGGAGATGGACAACCTAAAGACTAAGAAGGGCTGATCTCAGATACATATACACTTTTTTTCTGCTAAATTGAACAGTATTAAGTTGGATCAGGCTACTGCCAAGGCCTGCCAGACATGGTGGGTCCCACTTAGTACTATCCATCCATCTATCCATCTACCATCTATCCATCCATCCATCTATCCATCTAACCATCCATCCATCCATCCATCCATCCATCTATCATCAATCCATCCACCTATCCGAACTTCTGTCCATCCATCTATCTGTCCATCCATCTATCCGTCCATCCATCTATCCATCTAACCATTCATCCATCCATCCATCTATCACCCATCCATCTATCATCCATCCATCCATCCACCTATCCGTACATCTGTCCATCCATCTATCCGTCCATCCATCTATCCGTCCATCATCTATCCATCTAACCATCCATCTATCACCCATCCATCTATCATCCATCCATCCGTCCATCCATCCATCTATCCGTCCATGCATCTATCCGTCCATCCATCTATCACCCATCCATCTATCATCCATCCGTCCATCCATCTATCCATCAATCCGTCCATCCATTTATCCATCCATCTATCCGTCCATCCAGCTATCCATCCATCTATCCGTCCATCAATCCGTACATCCATTTATCCATCTATCCATCCATCTATACATCTACCTATGTATGTACGGTATCTGTTTACGTTAGGTCCTTTATTTTATTAAGAAGTGCTTATAAGCTCTGTTTCCACTGCCTAAAATCAAACAAAAAGTCCCTGTATGGGTCTGCCCACTGCAGCATTTGCAGACACAGACTCTGTTGGCTTGGATGTGCAGTGTATTGTCCTAGCCTATCAGGGACCACATCTCAGCTGCATATTGTGGAGAAATGGTCAATGATTAGTTAGTATGAGACACAGCAAGTACTAAAGAGTCTGTGTCTTAATGAGCTGCAGAGGGCAGACCCATACAGGAGCTATGTGTTTGATTTATGCAGTAACAACAGAGCTTATAAGCACCTCTTAATAAAATAAAGTACATAAAGTAAAAAGATACACAGGAATATTATATACCTAGTAACACCCAGGAATCGTCAATATCCCTTTAAATGATAGAGATTTTCCCATAAAAAGGGGCTTTCAGAATATAAACACTATTCTGACTTCCTTTTTGGTTATAAAATATTAGAAATACCCTAATATTATATACTACTTACTCCAAACACCAAAAACATTGGGTAGACCAGACAGGTCAATCAGTTCTGATCCGCCAAGAAAATCCTTTTTTTCTTTATTGTCGGCCAAGGGGTCTGGGATGGAATCGCCAAAAAAATATGAAGTCATATTAGGAATCTCAGATTTATACCAGACCCCAATGAGTTGTGTAGGGCGGCCATTGTGTTTCCTGGTAGTGATCGCCCCGTATTTCCCATCCTCGGCGCTCGTTTGATTTACACTTACTGTAACTCCGGGGCTAAATGTGTATTTCTTGTTCTCTATATTCCATTTCCAAGCAACACCTTTGAGAGGAAATTCACCCAATTTGTGATTATGACATTTACTTCATCAGCCTGAGTGCTTAAAATTATTATTACATTAAACAAGTTACCGGCATCAATTTGTTCCTTCCCTTTAGCGCACTAATATACCTATAAAAGATTAGCTGCTACCTCTCTAATGTCCTTTATCTACTTTACATCGCGTCTGCATAGAATAAAATCTCATAAACCCAAAGCGGTGGATTCTCTTGGCTGCCGTCCACTAAATAGTACGATTGTCTGGGTGGTCTCGTCTTTAGCCTTTTAACATTCAATAGTTCCTGAGGATATTATCCAAGTAATCAACCTTTGGCTTCCCTTTATCTGCCTTAATTGGACTGCGCGCCTTCCTGTGCGTCTTGGGATCTCTTCCCCAATAAACTCGGCTTAGATATCTCTGGTTTCCCATCCAAATCGTGTTGTTTTTTTCTCTCCTCTCTTGAACTCCGTCTATAAACTGGTTGTTGACCTATTATTGATTTAATTTTTTTTTTTGAATTAAACATACTCCAGGCACCTATTTATACCGGTCTTGTTTGTACCTGTGCGCTTGATGAATAATTTATACATGTAAGGCAGAGCGTTTCTTAAGATGTGCAGTGTTAGCTAATACAAATTAAGATGATGACCTCTCAATCACTTAGAAACGCTGTGCTTCTTAAATATTTTATTTTAATTTACCTCACTCTAAGTGCTCTTTTCAGTGTTTGTATGTTTAAATGATCTATTTTATTAGACAGCTAAAAAATATAAAGTTTTAAATCTATGTTTACATAGAAGTCTACCCTGCCCACTGACTGTTACATGAGTTATTATCAGATTGAAGCATGCGGCGTGTGAAGCTCTATGTGGGAGGCTATGATTGACAGCAGGACTCCGGTTACACTGCATTGACCAGTTAACCCATAACTGTCCTGTTTTAGGTGAGTCCAGTATTCCATACTTGCTCGGATACTTAAAAAAAAAAAAAAAAAATTAGTTTATTTTATCAAAAAGAGAGTATAATGATACGTTGTAAAGAATAACATTGAGAACGCTCGTATAATATGAATATTAAATCTGTTTTTACATCGCTCCATATTACACCATTTTAATTGCTTAGATAGATCTCCTATTCAATACATGTAAACACTTCCCTTAATTAATTCGTTAGTCGATACAAAATAGACAAAACAGAGAAAAAAAATAGACACATTTGGTAATGGTTACATTTTTGTTTGTTGGGATCATTGCCCGGAGCACCAGAGCACTAACCCCCTCACATTGGTCTGCATTGCTAAAATCCCAGAGAGGCAAGAGAGCAGAAACCTAACCAAAAACCCTCCCATTGACTTAAATGAGGGACACACCTTTGCGACCTGATTAGTTGCAGAAATGGAGAAGCCAATGAGCAGATTGTTACACAATTCAGCACAATTTGGACCACATCACAGTAAAGGTCTCCTAAAAGCATGATGAAATACTTTTTTAATCCTTGAAATCCGGGCATTTTTCACTGAGAAATCAAATAAAAATTGTGTTAATATATTCTGTCTTATATTAACACAGATTTTATTTTATTTTATTTCTCAGTGAAAAATGCCCGGATTTCAAGGATTCAGAAAGTATTTCATCATGCTTTTAGGAGATCTTTACTGAGATGTGGTCCAAATTGTGACCCATCATACTCAATCTTTGTTTCTATAAAGTTTTTTGGATAACTAAACTTGACAACCAAAAGACATTAACAGTGTCAATTTAAGAATAAAATAAAACATATAATTAGAGCTTATTTATCAGCAAACACTAGAATTAGAGGGATATGGAAGGATCCTGTGCGTTGCTGGGTATATAATACCCTGGTGTATATATTTACTGTTCTGTACTATATTTGATTAAAAAGTGCTTATAAGCTCTGTATTTGCTGCCTAAAATCAAGCATGGGTCTGGGTCTGCACTCTGCAGCTCATGAAGACATAGACTCTGTAGTACTTGCTGTGCAGTGTCTCACACTTACCAATTAGTGGCCACCTCTCTACAACATGCAGCTGAGATGTGGTACCTGATAGGCTAGGTCACTATACTGCACATCCAGCACTACAGAGCCTGTGTCTGCAGAGGTGTAGGAGCCAGAATAATTCTGGGGGGATACAGCTCATTGTATACACAGGCCTTAAAATAGCTTATATATACATATATACAAAGATAGATCTCGGGGGATATGTCCCTTTCCCCCATCCTCCCCCAGTTCCTACACCCATGTGTGTCTGCATACACTGCAGTGGGCAGACCCATACAGGGACTATTTGTTTGCTTTTAGGCATATAAGTACTTGTTAATAAAGTAAAGTACATAAAAGTAAATAGATACCATGGGATATTATATATACCTAGTAACACCAAGGAACCTTCTCTGTATTTTGTCTTCTAACGCAGGATACCTTTTCACACTTGGATTAGGTACCAGCTTATTCTCAGACGCGTTAAGTCCGGGGGGATTTGACCCAAGAGCCCACCCGCCATGGGATGGTCAGGTCACACAGAACTACAGCTGCTGTTTTCCCTATATATAGTAGCTCTCTCATTTGTATAATACATCAATAAAATGAGGGACAAACAGTCTTAATGTCAGCAGATATTATATTTAATCCCTTCTTGTAATATATATATCTCTCCCAAATTGTAATATAATTGTATCATTTTCTGGAACATTTATCCAATATCAAGTCTAGTTCTTCACGTATTCTTCCCTTCTTATCCTCCCCACACCATATACAGCTGGCTCCTGCTGCAGCAAAGTGCTCGGCTCTGCTGTGCTTAGCTCTGCACTGCTCGGCTGCTCAGAATCTCAAGTCATCTTAGAAGAAGACAAAGCCCCAAGACACTGTAAATGTCTCCAAGTTCGTCCTTTGCATGGGATGTAATATGTTCTGCCCCCTTCTGGATCTCTACCTTGTGGTGGTGAAGGGGCTTGTGTACCTCAATGAAGCTGTGAGCTATACCATGTAAAGTCACCCAAGATGGGCAGGAGAAGGAACTGGCAACCCACTCCAGCATCTTTGCCAAGATTACCCTATGGCTAAGCACCACCAGACATAATGATTGTGCCTGGTTTGCTGTGGTCCATAGGATCACAAAGAGTCAGACACAACTGAACAACTAAACACAATAATATATTCTGTGCAGTAACATAACCCAATCGATACTGGTCCAGTTTGGCTCCTCCATCATCTCATGGCTCAGTTATCCCTCCGACCCATAAATATAATTTCCTATAAAGCTATATCCTCTGAAACCAATCCAAGTGCCGGTCATAATGCCCCCACCACAAGCCTCCCCTCCTCTCCAATTAAGGCTGCACTTCCTTCTCATCCCCTTCCTCTAATTTCCTGCTGATGTAATCCCCTTGTATCACAGCCCCCGTTATTACAAGACGGCTCTGCCAGGTACCTCAGTCTCTTCATTACGATTTACCAGCCTGATGTCAAGATATACAGCCATTTAATGTTTTATCTAAGTGACTGGACCACAAGCACATGCATCCCTGTATTTATTATGCACTATGTCCTAAGGAGGAACACTACCATCACTGCCCTCCATACCTCATCACAGCCCCTGTCAGCAATGAGTTAGAGAATGGAGGACCCTAGTCAAAAAAATATGTTTTACTCTGCTTCCCCCTGTACCAATTGACTCATTGCCCCCTCCCCAAGACCCCTTCCCATAATAACACCCGTCCCCAAGACCCCTTACCCTAATAGCACACCTCCCCAAGACCTCTTCCCATAATAGCACACCTCCCCAAGACCCCTTACCATAATAGCACCCTTTCCCAACACCTATTCCCATAATAGCACCCTTTCCCAAGACCCCTTCCTATAATAACACCCCTCCCCAAGACCCCTTCCAATAACAGCACCCCTCTCCAAGACCCTCTCAATGCTGCTCCCAACTATCTTCAGATAGCACGCAGTCCTAAACATCCACCCCACACAAAGCACTTACCCCTCAGCATCCACTCCACAAGGCACCCCCCCTCTCAGCATCCACCCCCCACGGCACCCACCCCTCTAAGCATCCACCCCACACACCCCCCCCTCTCAGCATCCACCCAACACGCCCCCCCCCTCTCAGCATCCACCCCCACAAAGCACCCACTCCTCTCAGCCACCACCCCAACATGGCACCCAACCCACACGGCACCCACCCCTCTCAGCATCTATCCCCACACGGTACCCACCCCACACGGCACCCACCCCTCTCAGCATCCACCCCACACGGCACCCACCCAATACGGCACCCACCCCACACAGCACCCACCCCTCTAAGCATCCACCCCCCACGGCATCCACCACTCTCAGCATCCATCCCCACACGGTACCCACCCCACACGACACCAACCCCTCTCAGCATCCACCACCGAACCCACTCCTCTAAGCATCAACCCCCACACGGCACCCACCCCTCATGGCACCCACCCCTCTCAGCATCCACCCCACATGGCACCCACTCCTCTCAGCATCCACCCCCACACAGCACCCACTCCTCTCAGCATCCACCCACACATGGCACCCACCCCCACACGGCACCCACCTCTCTCAGCATCCACCCCACATGGCACCCACCCCTCTCAGCATCCATCCCCACACAGCACCCACCCCTCTCAGCATCCACCCCACACAGCACCCACCCCTCTCAGCATCCATCCCCACAAGGTACCCACCACTCTCAGCATCCACCCCACATGGCACCCACCCCTCTCAGCATCCACCCCACACGGCACCCACCTCTCTCAGCATCCACCCCACATGGCACCCACCCCTCTCGGCATCCATCCCCACACAGCACCCACCCCTCTCAGCATCCACCCCACACAGCACCCACCCCTCTCAGCATCCATCCCCACAAGGTACCCACCACTCTCAGCATCCACCCCACATGGCACCCACCCCTCTCAGCATCCACCCCACACGGCACCCACCCCTCTCAGCATCCATCCGCACACGGTACCAACCACACACAGCACCCACCCCTCTCAGCATCCATCCCCACAAGGGACCCACCCCTCTCAGCATCCATCCCCACAAGGGACCCACCCCACATGGCACCCACCCCTCTCAGCATCCCCCCCCACACACAGCACCCACTCCTCTCAGCATCCACCTCACACGGTACCCACCCCTCTCAGCATCCACTCTACACGGCACCCACTTTCTCAGCATCTAACCCACACAGCACCCACCCCTCTCAGCATCCTTCGCCACACGGTACCCACCCCAAACAGCACCCACCCTTCTCAGCATCCACCCCACATGGCACCCACCCCTCTCAGCATCCACCCCACACAGCACCCACCCCTCTCAGCATCCACCCCACATGGCACCCACCCCTCTCGGCATCCATCCCCACACGGCACCCACCCCTCTCAGCATCCACCCCACACAGCACCCACCCCTCTCAGCATCCATCCCCACACGGTACCCACCCCACACAGCACCCACCCCTCTCAGCATCCTTCCCCACACGGTACCCACCCCACACAGCACCCACCCCTCTCAGCATCCACCCCACATGGCACCCACCCCTCTCAGCATCCACCCCACACGGCACCCACCCCTCTCAGCATCCACCCCACACAGCACCCATCCCTCTCAGCATCCATCCCCACAAGGTACCCACCCCACATGGCACCCACCCCTCTCAGCATCTACCCCACACGGCACCAACCCCTCTCAGCATCCATCCCACACAGCACCCACCCCTCTCAGCATCCATCCGCACACGGTACCAACCACACACAGCACCCACCCCTCTCAGCATCCATCCGCACACGGTACCAACCACACACAGCACCCACCCCTCTCAGCATCCATCCCCACAAGGTACCCACCCCTCTCAGCATCCGCCCCCCCACACAGCACCCACGCCTCTCAGCATCCACCTCACACGGTACCCACCCCTCTCAGCATCCACTCCACAAGGCACCCACTTTCTCAGCATCTAACCCACACAGCACCCACTCCTCTCAGCATCCTTACCCACACGGTACCCACCCAACACAGCACCCACCCCTCTCAGCATCCACCCCACATGGCACCCACTCCTCTCAGCATCCACCCCCACATGGCACCCACCCCTCTCAGCATCCACCCCCACACGGTACCCACTCCTCTCAGCATCCACACAGACACAGCACACACCCCTCTCAGTATCCACCCCCACACAGCACACACCCCTCTCAGTATCCACCCCCACACGGCACCCACGCCTCTCGGCATCCATCCCACATGGCACCCACCCCTCTCGGCATTCACCCAACACAGAGCACCCACCCCTCTCAGCATCCATCCCCACAGGTACCCACCCCACATGGCACCCACCCCTCTCAGAATCCACTCCACACGGCACCCACTTTCTCAGCATCTAACCCACACAGCACCCACGCTTCTCAGCATCCACCCCCACACGGCACCCACTCCTCTAAGCATCCACCCCCACACGGCACCCACCCCTCTCAGCATCCACCCCACATGGCACCCACTCCTCTCAGCATCCACCCTCACACAGCACCCACCCTTCTCAGCATCCACCCCCACGCGGCACCCACTCCACTAAGCATCCACCCCCACACGGCACCCACCCCTCTCAGTATCACCCCACATGGCACCCACCCCTCTCAGCATCCATCCCCACACGGCACCCACCCCTCTCAGCATCCACCCCACACAGCACCCACACCTCTCAGCATCCATCCCCACAGGTACCCACCCCACATGGCACCCACCCCTCTCAGTATCACCCCACATGGCACCCACCCCTCTCAGCATCCATCCCCACATGGCACCCACCCCTCTCAGCATCCACCCCACACAGCACCCACCCCTCTCAGCATCCACCCCACACAGCACCCACCCCTCTCAGCATCCATCCCCACAAAGTACCCACCCCACACAGCACCCACTCCTCTCAGCATCCACCTTACACGGTACCCACCCCTCTCAGCATCCACCCCACACAGCACCCACCCCTCTCAGCATCCACTCCACACACGGGACCCACTTTCTCAGCATCTAACCCACACAGCACCCACCCCTCTCAGCATCCTTCCCCACACGGTACCCACCCCACACAGTACCCACCCCTCTCAGCATCCACCCCACATGGCACCCACCCCTCTCAGCATCTACCCCACACGGCACCAACCACACACAGCACTCACCCCTCTCAGCATCCACCCTACACAGCACCCACCGCTCTCAGCATCCACCCCACACAGCACCCACCCCCACACGGCTCCCACTCCTCTAAGCATCCACCCCCACACGGCACCCACCCCACATGGCACCCACCCCTCTCAGCATCCACTCCACACGGCACCCACTTTCTCAGCATGTAACCCACACAGCACCCACCCCTCTCAGCATCCACCCCACATGGCACCCACACCTCTCAGCATCCATCCCCACAGGTACCCACCCCACATGGTACCCACCCCTCTCAGCATCCACAAAGCACCCACCCCACATGGCACCCACCCCTCTCAGCATCCACTCCACACGGCACCCACTTTCTCAGCATCTAACCCACACAGCACCCACCCCTCTCGGCATCCACCCCACACAGTACCCACCCCACATGGCACCCACCCCTCTCAGCATCCACTCCACACGGCACCCACTTTCTCAGCATCTAACCCACACAGCACCCACCCCTCTCGGCATCCACCCCACACAGTACCCACCCCACATGGCACCCACCCCTCTCAGCATCCACTCCACACGGCACCCACTTTCTCAGCATGTAACCCACACAGCACCCACCCCTCTCAGCATCCACCCCACATGGCACCCACCCCTCTCAGCATCCGCTCCACACAGCACCCACTTTCTCAGCATCTAACCCACACAGCACTCACCCCTCTCAGCATCCACCCCACACAGCACCCACCCCTCTCATCACCCTACTCCCATAGCACCAATCCCGATCTGCTTTGCTCCCCCTCACAGAGCCCATCCACCTTGTACTTTGCTGCCCTTGCTCTCTCACCTCTTCCCTGATACCACTTCCCAGTGTAATTAACTGCTCTACACTTTTCTGGCCGGTGGCGTGTGACCAAGGAGGCCCAGGGGGCAAGGGAAGGGGGTCACAGTGTTTAGCTCAGGGTGGGGGTGTGCAGTGATTCTTAGTAGCCGGTCCTTGAGATCTCCTGTGTCGGCTCTCTGGGACAAAGTGGGATGAGGAGAGCCTGTAATCAAACCACTGTAATTAACCACAATTATAGGCAGATTAATGATCAGTTTATATTCAGCTAAATATATTCTATTCAAATGAGTGACAGACAAGCAGAAAATGTGTCCCATGCGGTATCGTCCTGTCTGGAAGTGGACGTCTGGCCTCAGATGACAAAGTTTAAAGGTCACTGGTATAGAGCATGTTCATATATGTTCTACGTAAAGTATGCCCTCCAGGGTGTAATGGAAACCTTCTCAGCATCCAAGGTCCCCCCTCCTCATTGCCAGGCACTTCAATGGTCTCTCTCTGATCAACAATTAACAACCAATCCACATATTACAAGGATCAGAGAACTTCATGGACTAGAAGCCTTTTTCGTCGACCACAATTAATATATAACCTAATTCCTAATTCTCCTAACATGAAATCAATTAAAGGTTGCATTCATTTATTTACTTTGTAATTAATGTTTCTGTTTTTTGTTGTTTAGTCGTTCAGTCGTGTCCGATTCTCTATGACCCTATGGATCTGTCAGCCACTGAGTTTTATAAATAAGAAGTCTTAAAAAAAATCAATAATAATAAGGACAAATATCAGAAAAATAAAATGCTGCTGATAAGTTCAGTAAAAGTAACAGATTCTGACAGTCACTATAACATCATATATTCATTATATTATAATCATTATATATTAAATCATATTATATCATATCATTATATTATATTATATGCTATCATATGATATAATTTGCTCTACGGAATATGTTGGCACGTTACAAATAAACAATAATAAAAATAATAGCTAGAATGATTTAATATTATATTATATCACATTATGTTATATCATATCATATCATTATATTTTATTATATTATATGTTATCATATCATATCATATTATATTGTGTTATATTATATTATTATAATACTATACAGGAATGCCATCAAATGCCAGAATCCAGGTGATCCACCTCTGTAGGAGCAAAACGCGTCCAGTTAATAAAAGCTTTATCGCCATCTCCTGGCCAGAGTAGGGACTGGTTTATAAACTGCATTTATTATAAAAAGTACAATATTTGCCATTCTTTATAAGACAAACAAACATAGAATAATGAACCAATGGCCCATCTGCCCTGCCCATTCTATCTTACTACACTTTCGGTTAATAAATCCTCTTTTATTATATTAGTATATATATATATATATATTGATTTACTTTATGGTTGGTCTTTATGACTTGAGCTGGAAGACTGATTCAAATATTTAGCTGCTTTGGGAGGCTTGCCCTTGTCAGCCAATGAGAGTGACATTCCACAGTATGCACTGCGCACTTCCTGTTATTTTTTTTTTAAAAAAAGCTTAAAAACATTTTACTTCACTTTTTTCAAGCAATAAATATGTTTTGTAATCTTTAAAACATAAAGAAAAACATGTTACCTGTCCCATTAAAGCAAATTTTTACAAGAAAGGCCAAACCCCCTTTAGCCAATGTGTGAAAACTGGTAAATATATTAGTTTTCCTTTTATTGTCTCTGTTAGACATTCTCTATTCTGCTGCAACAACACTTAGAATTCACAGCTGGAATCTGATTGGTTCAAACCAAAAGAGCCAATGAGAATACAGCTGTGATACAAAGCTGTGTCAGTTTGATACATATCTTCGCTTCTTTTATCAACGTGAGATGGCGCCAATACATTTTTAAAAGAACATTTTTTAAACTCTATAATTTTTAAGGTGTCATTTTTCTAATAACTGGTAAAGATTGATGGGGGGGGGGGGGCACAGCAAAACATTTAATCTCCAGCTAATATTTTTATTTATTTATTTATTTATTTACTCTATGATGGGAAATGCATTAGGACGTATGTCATTTCTTGCCACTGTAAAAAACTGTAAAATCCATATATTAATTGTTATATTATTTGTTGTGGTTCCGTCCTTGAGTCATGTCCGACTCTTGGTGACCATATGGACGAAGCACACCGGACACATCTGTCTTTGTTCCTGGCTGTGCTCATGGATATGGTTTTCGTGGCAAAGATACTGGAGTGGGATGCCAGTTCCTTCCCCAGTGGACCACAATTTTTCTGACCTCTCTGCTATGACCTACCCATCTTGGCTGACCCTACATCCAGAAGCCATTATATTATTAACTAGTTGTTTGCCCGTCATAAATGATGGTATAATATTGGATGTGTCCCTCCATCCCTCCCCTGTGTCTCTTTCCTGCCCTTTCACTCCCCTGTGTCTTTCCCCCCTCACCTCCCATGTCTCTTTCACCCACTCCCTCCTCTGTCTTTCTCCCCCCTCCTCCCTTCCCTGTGTCTCTTTCCCCCACCTCCCTCCCCTGTGTCTCTTTCCCACTCCTCCCGCCCCTGTTTTTCTTTCCCCCTCTGTCTTTCCCCCGCCTCATTCCCCTGTGTCTCTTTGTCCCTTTACCCCTCTGTCTTTTCCCCCTTTTCCCTGTGTATATGTCCATCCTCCCCCTTTGTCCCTTTCCCTCTCTGTCTCTTTTCCCCTGTGTCTCTTCACCCCCTCCTCCCTCCCCTGTGTCCCTTCCCTTCTCTGTCTCTTCCCACTTTTCCCTGTGTCTCTTTCCCCCTTCCTCCCCCCTGTGTCTCTTTACCCCTTTCCCCCTCTGTCTTTCCCCCCTCCTCTCTCCCCCTCTGTCTCTTTCCCCCCTCATCCCTCCCCCTTTGTCTCTTTCCCCCTTTTCCCTGTGTCTCTTTCCCCCCTCCTCCCTCCCCCTCTGTCTCTTCCCCCTTTTCCCTATTGCTCTTTCCCCCTTCCTCCCTCCCCCTCTGTCTCTTTCCCCCTTTCCCCTGTGTCTCATTCCCCCCTCCTCCCTCCCCTGTGTCCCTTCCCCTGTGTCTCATTCCCCCTTCCTCCCTCCCCTGTGTACCTTCCCCTCTGTCTTTCCCCCTTCCCCCTGTGTCTCTTTCCCCCCTCCTACCTCCCCCTCTGTCTCTTTCCCCCTTTCCCCTGTGTCTCATTCCCCCCTCCTCCCTCCCCTGTGTCCCTTCCCCTCTGTCTCTTTCCCCCTTTCCCCTGTGTCTCTTTCCCCCCTCCTCCCTCCCCCTGTGTCTCTTTCCCCCCTCTGGCGCTATGCAGTGCGCAGTGCGGCATGTACAGACTCCATACAGGTAGTTTCTGTACTGCGCATGCGCTCCCACTGGAGCTTTACGCACTTTTTAGAAACTATCAGCCTTATTAAATTGTGACTTGGCCAATTGAATAGGGCTCTATATAAGCACACAGCATATTTATTTTACAGACGTTTTTAGTTACTGATCTTCTATCCAAAAGCAAGGTCTTCACTAACTAAAAACGTCAGTAAAATAAATATGCTCTGTGCTTATATAGAGCCCTATTCAATTGGCCAAATCCCAATTTAATAAGACTATATATTAGTGATTGAGATAAATATAACTGCACATAAATACAAATTAAATTAATATAAAATTGATCAATATGGCACCACTGAGGAATGAAAACATTTTGAATGTTAATATTGATGCAAAATTCACTCTTTTATAAGCATTTTAATATAGTTGTTTTCATTTTAATTATTTAATATATAAAATATTTTAATTGTATCAAATAATTCCTCTTTCTGCAATAAAACTCATTGATGCAACACAATTTAAGCTTTAGATATTCTAATCTCAATGTTAAAAAATGTGGAATTTATCATTACAGAAATGACAAATATGAGCATTAAAAGAGCTTGTGATTTATGGTCCTTTCAGGACCTGAATGAATTCAGTTTAACTGGTGAAAAGAGCTTCAAATAAAACCATTTCTGTTTGGTTTAATTGCTCTTCATGAGCAGGTTTGATAACTTGTGTGCTTCGTTCAGTCGTGTCTGACTCTCAGTTACCTCATGGACCATAAACACACCATGATGATATTCGTGGCAGAGATACTGGAGTTGGTTGCCAGTTCCTTCTCCAGTGCGCCACAGCATACAGCTCCTGGTATTCCTAGGTGGTCTCCCATCCAAGTACTGACCAGGCCCAATCTTGCATGGCTTCAGGGTGGTGTGACCTCTTGGTTCCCTGACTCGAATCGAGCCCAGAGGTGAAAGCACCGGATTCTAACCACTGGATCACCAGTGAACCCTCCATAACTTGACTTTCCCTTTAATTGTTTATTTGTTTATTTTATATGTCAAATACTGGTAACAATGTTGTGTTTTGTTACAATGTATCTATGTGTGTTTACGTGCCCGAAATGTTTGTGTTTATTTACATATTTAAAATGAATTTATAAAATAAATAAATAAATAATAATAATAATAAGCCCACACTCTCACTCCTGTAATTATAGAAACAAGACTTTATTTTCAGGTACAGTAAGACATTTTTTTGCAGAAAATTATAAAATGCAAATAAGATATATCTAAAAAAATATTTAAAAAATGTACATTGATAAAAATACTGTGATACATTGTGGCATGATCATTCAGTCTGTATATAATCATTAAAGGGATATGGAAGGTTTCTGGGTGTTACTAGGTGTATAATATCATCTATTTACTTTTATTTACTTTATTTTATTAATAAGTGTTTGTAAGGTCTGACTAAAATCCAACAAATAGTCCCTGTATGGGTGTGCCCTCTGCAGCATATGTGGACACAGACTCTGTTGGGCTCATATGCAGTATAGTGTCCTGGCCTATTAGGGACCATGTCTCAGCAGCAGGTTGTAGAAAGATGGTCACTGATTGGTTAGTATGAGACACAGACAGCAAGTACAGCAGACTGTGTCTTCATGAGCTGCAGAGGGCAGATCTATACAGGGTTAATTTGTTTGATTTTAGGCAGTAAATACGGAGCTTATAAGCACTTCTTCATAAAATACAGTAGATAAAGTAGATGGATAGAGACAGACAGAGATAGATAGATAGATAGATATACAGTACCTTGCAAAAGTATTCACCCCCCGTGACTTTTTACCTATTTTGTCACATTACAGCCTTAAGTTCAATATTTTGTTAATCTGAATTTTATGTGGTGGATCAGAACACACTAGTCTAAGTTGGTGAAGTGAAATGAGAAAAATATATACTTTAAAGTATTATTTAGAAATAGAAAACAGAAAATTGGCATGTGCGTATGTATTCACCCCGTTTGTTATGAAGCCCATAAAAAGCTCTGGTGCAACCAATTACCTTCAGAAGTCACATAATTAGTGACATGATGTCCACCTGTGTGCAATCTAAGTGTCACATGATCTGTCATTACATATACACACCTTTTTTGAAAGGCCACAGAGGCTGCAACACCTAAGCAAGAGGCACCACTAACCAAACACTGCCATGAAGACCAAGGGACTCTCCAAACAAGTAAGGGACACTGTTGTTGAGAAGTACAAGTCAGGGTTAGGTTATAAAAAAATATCCAAATCTTTGCTGATCCCCAGGAGCACCATCAAATCTATCATAACCAAATGGAAAGAACATGGCACAACAGCAAACCTGCCAAGAGACGACCGCCCACCAAAACTCATGGACCGGGCAAGGAGGGCATTAATAAGAGAGGCAGCACAGAGACCTAAGGTAACCCCGGAGGAGCTGCAGAGATCCACAGCAGAGACTGGAGTATCAGTACATAGGACGACAATAAGCCGTACGCTCCATAGAGTTGGGTTCTATTGCAGAGTGGCCAGAAGAAAGCCATTACTTTCAGCAAAAAACAAAATGGCACGTCTTGAGTTTGTGAAAAGGCATGTGGGAGTCTCCCAAAATGTATAGAGGAAGGTGCTCTGGTCTGATGAGACTAAAATTGAACTTTTCCGTCATCAAAGAAAACGCTATGTCTGGCGCAAACCCAACACATCACATCACCCAAAGAGCACCCTCCCCACAGTGAAACATGGCGGTGGCAGCATCATGCTGTGGGGATGTTTTTCAGCAGCCGGGACTGGGAAACTGGTCAGAGTTGAGGGAAAGATGGATGGTGCTAAATACAGGGATATTCTTGAGTAAAACCTGTACCCCTCTGTGCGTGATTTGAGGCTAGGACGGAGGGTCACCTTCCAGCAGGACAATGACCCCAAACACACTGCTAAAGCAACACTTGGGGGGTTTAAGGGGAAACATGTAAATGTGTTGGAATGGCCGAGTCACAGCCCAGACCTCAATCCAATAGGAAATCTGTGGTCAGACTTAAAGATTGCTGTTCACAAGTGCAAACCATCCAACTTGAAGGAGCTGGAGCAGTTTTGCAAGGAGGAATGGGCAAAAATCTCAGTGGTAAGATGTGGCAAGCTCATAGCGACTTGGGGCTGTGATCGCCGCAAAAGGTGGCTCTACAAAGTATTGACTTTAGGGGGGTGAATAGTTATGCACATTGACTTTTTCTGTTATTTTGTCCTATTTGTTGTTTACTTCACAATAAAAAAAATCATCAGCAAAGTTGTGGCATGTTCTGTAAATTAAATGATGCAAATCCTCAGACAATCCATGTTAATTCCAGGTTGTGAGGAAACAAAACACGAAGAATGCCAAGGGGGTGAATACTTTTGCAAGGCACTGTATAGATAGATAGATAGTACATTTGTGTTCACATTTGAAGGTCTAAAACAAGTTAAAAATCTTGTTTCCTGCTCAGAATTACTGCCTCTCATCAGTGTGGGGCCGGTTCTATATATATATATAGTGAAATCCATATCCCTTTATATTATGACCTGTGATTAAGTATTTTGTTATTAAAAGGAAGTAAGCGAGGGGACACACTGCGATCAGGGCATGGATGTGTACAATATATTTCGAGATATGACACTTTTTGGGCTAAATACAATTTACATAATTAAAACATTCACAAACCACAATGCGCGATGATAAGAAACAAGGAAAAAAAACTCTAATTGCCTTTATCTTTGCTGAAAATGTCACGTCTATATAAATATATTTGTATTTGATACGTTTGTTGGTGCCGAGTCAGCAAATGTCTCTGCGATTACTGCGACAAACGCCATAAACAGGGGCAGCGAACGCAATAAAAGCAAAACAACTGAAATTAGCAAAATGATTGTCAATTACAATAAGTAATGTGCGCGGGACGCGGATTCGCTGAATCACGGGGAATTTCACCATTAAATCTCTCTTAGTATCAAACTGATTTGGATAATGACTTGAGAAGTGACGGATTTACTTTCTGCTTTTAATGACCGGAGTTTAGTTTCTTTTAACCCTTCGGCATTTGATGAATTTTTGCAGATGATATGAACATTATAAGGTCTATTTACTAGCGTGCACCGGCGGCAGATTTATGGCGCAGTCACGCTCCTTGTGGGTTTGGGATTTTATTTAATCATCTCCAGTTTGTACAATGAGGTGTCATATTATTTATAGTATGTTCTTCGGAAGAACTTGACTTCATAGAAAGTAGAAAATATCAGATTTAATTTGTAACCATTTTATATAATTGTTCCTAATCCTGTTAGAAACAGACACAATGTCTGGCACCATTACAGCAAAACAAAGTCAAGACTGCGCCTATTTAGTTATAGTTATTAAACATATTAATATGTAAAACATATATTAATAAGCCCAGTTCTGAGCATACTATAAGTAGGACACTCCTATAGAACATGATCTCCTGAGTGATACATTGTTTACTAATAATAATAATAATAATAATAATAATAATAATAATAATAATAATAACTTCCTACATTATATATCTGCTTCAATAAAATCCTCGCCAGGGTCTGATAGTATTTAATTAACTTGAAAGCTCCTGTCACTCTCAAGTGCTGTCTCTTATGGTTATGGTTTCAGGCGCTGTCTCTTATGGTTGTGCTTTTAGGAGCTGTCTCTTATGGTTGTAGTTTCAGGCACTGTCTCTTATGGTTGTAGTTTCAGGCACTGTCTCTTATGGTTGTGGTTTCAGGCGCTGTCTCTTATGGTTGTAGTTTCAGGCGCTGTCTCTTATGGTTATGGTTTCAGGCGCTGTCTCTTATGGTTGTGCTTTTAGGAGCTGTCTCTTATGGTTGTAGTTTCAGGCGCTGTCTCTTATGGTTGTAGTTTCAGGCACTGTCTCTTATGGTTGTAGTTTCAGGCACTGTCTCTTATGGTTGTAGTTTCAGGCACTGTCTCTTATGGTTGTAGTTTCAGGCACTGTCTCTTATGGTTGTAGTTTCAGGCACTGTCTCTTATGGTTGTAGTTTCAGGTGCTGTCTCTTATGGTTATGGTTCCAGGCGCTGTCACTCATCCTTATGGTTTCAGGCGCTGTCTCTTATGGTTGTGCTTTTAGGAGCTGTCTCTTATGGTTGTAGTTTCAGGCGCTGTCTCTTATGGTTGTAGTTTCAGGCACTGTCTCTTATGGTTGTAGTTTCAGGCACTGTCTCTTATGGTTGTGGTTTCAGGCGCTGTCTCTTATGCTTGTAGTTTCAGGCGCTGTCTCTTATGGTTATGGTTTCAGGCGCTGTCTCTTATGGTTGTAGTTTCAGGTGCTGTCTCTTATGCTTGTAGTTTCAGGCGCTGTCTCTTATGGTTATGGTTTCAGGCGCTGTCTCTTATGGTTGTGGTTTCAGGTGCTGTCTCTTATGCTTGTAGTTTCAGGCGCTGTCTCTTATGGTTGTGCTTTTAAGAGCTGTCTCTTATGGTTGTAGTTTCAGGCGCTGTCTCTTATGGTTGTTGTTTCAGGCGCTCTCTCTTATGGTTGTGGTTTCAGGCGCTGTCTCTTATGGTTGTGCTTTTAGGAGCTGTCTCTTATGGTTGTAGTTTCAGGCGCTGTCTCTTATGGTTGTAGTTTCAGGCGCTGTCTCTTATGGTTGTAGTTTCAGGCACTGTCTCTTATGGTTGTAGTTTCAGGCACTGTCTCTTATGGTTGTAGTTTCAGGCACTGTCTCTTATGGTTGTAGTTTCAGGCACTGTCTCTTATGGTTGTAGTTTCAGGCACTGTCTCTTATGGTTGTAGTTTCAGGCACTGTCTCTTATGGTTGTAGTTTCAGGTGCTGTCTCTTATGGTTATGGTTCCAGGCGCTGTCACTCATCCTTATGGTTTCAGGCGCTGTCTCTTATGGTTGTGCTTTTAGGAGCTGTCTCTTATGGTTGTAGTTTCAGGCGCTGTCTCTTATGGTTGTAGTTTCAGGCACTGTCTCTTATGGTTGTAGTTTCAGGCACTGTCTCTTATGGTTGTAGTTTCAGGCACTGTCTCTTATGGTTGTGGTTTCAGGTGCTGTCTCTTATGCTTGTAGTTTCAGGAGATGTCTCTTATGGTTGTGGTTTCAGGCGCTGTCTCTTATGCTTGTAGTTTCAGGCGCTGTCTCTTATGGTTATGGTTTCAGGCGCTGTCTCTTATGGTTGTAGTTTCAGGTGCTGTCTCTTATGCTTGTAGTTTCAGGCACTGTCTCTTATGGTTATGGTTTCAGGTGCTGTCTCTTATGCTTGTAGTTTCAGGCACTGTCTCTTATGGTTGTAGTTTCAGGCGCTGTCTCTTATGCTTGTAGTTTCAGGCACTGTCTCTTATGGTTGTGGTTTCAGGCGCTGTCTCTTATGCTTGTAGTTTCAGGCACTGTCTCTTATGGTTGTGGTTTCAGGTGCTGTCTCTTATGCTTGTAGTTTCAGGCGCTGTCTCTTATGGTTGTAGTTTCAGGAGCTGTCTCTTATGGTTATGGTTTCAGGTGCTGTCTCCTATGGTTGTAGTTTCAGGCACTGTCTCTTATGGTTGTAGCTTCAGGTGCTGTCTCTTATGGTTGTGGTTTCAGGTGCTGTCTCTTATGGTTATGGTTTCAGGCGCTGTCTCTTATCCCTATGGTTTTGGCGCTGTCTATTATGGTTGTAGTTTCAGGAGCTGTCTATTATGGTTGTAGTTTCAGGAGCTGTCTTTTATGGTTGTAGTTTCAGGCGCTGTCTCTTATGGTTGTGCTTTTAGGAGCTGTCTCTTATGGTTGTGCTTTCAGGCACTGTCTCTTATGGTTGTGGTTTCAGGCGCTGTCTCTTATGGTTGTGGTTTCAGGCGCTGTCTCTTATGGTTGTAGTTTCAGGAGCTGTCTTTTATGGTTGTATTTTCAGGCGCTGTCTCTTATGGTTGTGCTTTCAGGCACTGTCTCTTATGGTTGTGGTTTCAGGCGCTGTCTCTTATGGTTGTGGTTTCAGGCGCTGTCTCTTATGGTTGTAGTTTCAGGCGCTGTCTTTTATGGTTGTAGTTTCAGGCGCTGTCTCTTATGGTTGTGGTTTGAGGTGCTGTCTCTTATGGTTGTGGTTTCAGGCACTGTCTCTTATGGTTGTGGTTTCAGGCGCTGTCTCTTATCCCTATGGTTTTGGCGCTGTCTCTTATGGTTGTGCTTTTAAGAGCTGTCTCTTATGGTTGTAGTTTCAGGCGCTGTCTCTTATGGTTGTGGTTTCAGGCTCTGTCTCTTATGGTTGTTGTTTCAGGCGCTCTCTCTTATGGTTGTGGTTTCAGGCGCTGTCTCTTATGGTTGTGCTTTTAGGAGCTGTCTCTTATGGTTGTAGTTTCAGGCGCTGTCTCTTATGGTTGTAGTTTCAGGCGTCGTCTCTTACGGTTGTGGTTTCAGGCGCTGTCTCTTATGGTTGTGCATTCAGGCACTGTCACTCATCCTTATGGTTTCAGGCGCTGTCTCTTATGGTTGTTCTTTTAAGAGCTGTCTCTTATGGTTGTAGTTTCAGTCGCTGTCTCTTATGGTTGTGGTTTCAGGCGCTGTCTCTTATGGTTGTAGTTTCAGTCGCTGTCTCTTATGGTTGTAGTTTCAGGCGCTGTCTCTTATGGTTGTAGTTTCAGGCGCTGTCTCTTATGGTTGTAGTTTCAGGCGCTGTCTCTTATGGTTGTAGTTTCAGTCGCTGTCTCTTTTGGTTGTGGTTTCAGGCGCTGTCTCCTATCCTATAGTTTCAGGCACTGTCTCTTATGGTTGTAGTTTCAGATGCTGTCTCATATGTTTGTGGTATCTGGCTCTGTCTCTTATCGTTGTGTTTTTAGGAGCTGTCTCTTATCCTTATGGTTTCAGGTGCTGTCTCTTATGCTTGTAGTTTCAGGTGCTGTCTCTTATGCTTGTAGTTTCAGGCGCTGTCTCTTATGGTTATGGTTTCAGGCGCTGTCTCTTATGCTTGTAGTTTCAGGCACTGTCTCTTATAATTGTCATTTCAGAATGTGTCTCTTATGGTTGTAGTTTCCGGTGCTGTCTCTTATGGTTGTAGCTTCAGTTGCTGTCTCTTATGGTTGTAGCTTCAGGTGCTGTCTCTTATGGTTGTAGCTTCAGGTGCTGTCTCTTATGGTTGTAGCTTCAGGTGCTGTCTCTTATGCTTGTAGTTTCAGGCGCTGTCTCTTATGGTTATGGTTTCAGGCGCTGTCTCTTATGCTTGTAGTTTCAGGCGCTGTCTCTTATGGTTGTAGTTTCAGGAGCTGTCTCTTATGGTTGTAGCTTCAGTTGCTGTCTCTTATGGTTGTAGCTTCAGGTGCTGTCTCTTATGGTTGTAGCTTCAGGTGCTGTTTCTTATGGTTGTAGCTTCAGGTGCTGTTTCTTATGGTTGTAGCTTCAGGTGCTGTCTCTTATGCTTGTAGTTTCAGGCGCTGTCTCTTATGGTTATGGTTTCAGGCGCTGTCTCTTATGCTTGTAGTTTCAGGCGCTGTCTCTTATGGTTGTAGTTTCAGGAGCTGTCTCTTATGGTTGTAGTTTCAGGAGCTGTCTCTTATGGTTATGGTTTCAGGCGCTGTCTCTTATGGTTGTGGTTTCAGGTGCTGTCTCTTATCCTTATGGTGTCAGTCTCATTTCCCCCTTGCTGTTATTCTTCCTGAGATCTTTAACCTGCATAAACCTTCCTGAACTGTCTCTAATAATTGTACATAACGGTCTAATCCATTCAGGTCAAACTCTTCTGAAATGTCAATTTATTTCCTGCCTCGCCTGCGCTCTCGAAGCTCCGGGACAAAGCGAGACATCACCCTACGAGAGAGAGAGATGAGTCTCAGTCAAGTGTCAGCCACATTAGGAAAGAAAAGTAATAAAGTGGGAGATTAAGTAATAACAATTTTATATTCATGGCTCGGAGGTAGAATTTATATTCAGGGTCTGGCCGGCTGTTAAATCTAATTCTCTTCTCACGGACGAGCCGTATAATGTTATAAGTGCGATAAAAAAGGTCTGACCGGAAACCTCGGGAATCTGCTGGTACAAAAGAGACATTGACAGCGCTGCATAAAGGGGAGGGGCAGGGGGTGTAATACTGTATATACATAATACCCACAATGCACCAATGCAAATAACTGTGTTTGTCCTGTAAAATATGTCAGCTGAGATCTCAGAATAGATCCTGAGAAATAGGTAGAGGAGAGTAATAACCTATCAGGAAGTCTGAGAGTTGTGATCTCCAATCCTCCCACTCTCGCCCTCTTCCCTACCCCTGTTCCTCCCCCTCCCCTCTCCTCTATCCATTCCTCCTCACCTCTGCCCCTGTTCAAACCTCATCTCATTCTCTTCTCCCCCTCCATCTATCACCTCTCCAACTTCTCTCTCACGGATCCACCCCTCTCATTTCTTCCTCTGCCCCTTTTTCTCCCTATCCTCTCCCCTTTTCTCTAATGTCTTCCCTTCTTCTGTCTCCCTCCCTCCTTCTCCTCTTCCCATATTCCTTCCCCTTTCCTCTTTTCTTCCCTCTATACTTTCCCTTCTCCTCTCCCCCTCTTCTCTCCATTTTTCCACCCCATCTCTCCCCACCCATATTCCTCCCACTCTCTTTCTCCCCTTATACTTGTCCGTTCCCTCTGCCCAATCTCCTCTTCCCCCATCTTTCCTCCTGCTCTCTTCTCTTCCTCCCTTCATACTCTCTCATTCCTTTTCCCCATCTCCTCTTCTCCTCTTTTTCTAGCCCATCTCTCCCCCTCTTCTCTCTCTGCTACATGTACAGACAGCTTAGTGATTTGTTAGCAATGTTATAAATCGAGGTTTCGAATCCAGGGCGTTTGATCTCCAGGCTGGGTATCATGACCTGAGTATGGAGGCCCCCGGGTGCTGATATCAAGGTCCGAATATGGAGGCCCCCGGGTGCTGATATCAAGGTCCGAATATGGAGGCCCCCGGGTGCTGATATCAAGGTCCGAATATGGAGGCCCCCGGGTGCTGATATCAAGACCCGAATATGGAGGGCCCCGGGTGCTGATATCAATACCTTAATATGGAGGCCCCCGGGTGCTAATATCAATACCTGAATATGGAGGCCCCCAGGTACTGATATCAATACCTGAATATAGCGCCCACCGGGTGCTAATATCAATACCTGAATATGGAGGCCCCCAGGTACTGATATCAATACCTGAATATAGCGCCCACCGGGTGCTAATATCAATACCTGAATATGGAGGCCCCCAGGTACTGATATCAATACCTGAATATAGCGCCCACCGGGTGCTAATATCAATACCTGAATATGGAGGCCCCCAGGTACTGATATCAATACCTGAATATAGCGCCCACCGGGTGCTAATATCAATACCTGAATATGGAGGCCCCCAGGTACTGATATCAATACCTGAATATGGCGGCCACCGGGTGCTAATATCAATACCTGAATATGGAGGCCCCCAGGTACTGATATCAATACCTGGATATGGAGGCCTCTGGGCGCTGATATCAATACCTGAATATGGAGGCCCTCAGGTGCTTATATTAATACCTGAATATGGAGGCCCCAGGGCACTGTTACCAATACCTGAATATGGAGGCCCCCCGGGTGCTGCTATAGTCACATCTGTGGCTTCCGGTCCGAACTGTCTCCTGATCCGGGCGTAGTTTGCTCTCACTGCAATATTCTTTCTGTTGTCTAAAATACAAAGAAACATCTTCAGAATAAGAAACAAATCAGACAACAAATCAGCGGCAGCCAACCCCACCATAGGGTCCTACAACGATCATCTCAGCAGATCAGTAATGAAGTAGAAAGCCTCAAAGTAGCTTTTAAAACTTACAACTGAACTTCAGTGTCTAAGCCTCCAGCACAGCTTCTCTCCACCCCTCTCAGGGGGTTGTCCTGATAGAAAGCTTTATCTGTCTTTTTCCTTTTTAGTGGCTACTGCAGAAACACTTAGACCAATCAAAAATAAAGGTAGGCAGCCTCCTGGGCAGATCCATTGCCTCCCTCTGATAGCGGCTAAAGAAAAGCAGATCTGCTAATCTCTGAAACACTAACATCCACATGTAAGATTTAAAGACTACATTAATTTTTTTTCCAAATCATTGCTAATCATGAACCATTTGTCCCGGAGCTTCTATCCATGTTACATAGTGTGGGATTAGTCAGATCTCTATTCAGTTATTACCTGCTTTGCTCATGAATGGCTCTCCTGCAGATACACACAACACCATGTCCCGAACAATGTCATCCCACGAAGTCACCTGCTCTCCATTAGTCCTATAAAGCACTTTAGCCGACTGATGCTGCATATTTAGCCGAGAGGAACAATTATCCAGCAACTGGAACGAATAAAACAAATAAATATCTCAATAACTCTACTAGAAAATGGGCAAAAAATACAAACTTTACACAACAGAAACCAAAATGGCGAATTCCACTAGATATTTAAATATAATAGTTGTGGTAATTGAGAGTTGTCGGTAACGCTATGTTAAAAGTTATGACACACTCGCAATTACTATAACTCGCAAGTTGCGAGCTGCGCATGCACAAAGCGCGGTGTAAGCCGCAAAGGGGCATTGTACAGCGAGCCATGCAATGCGAGGCATGCACAACAGGAGCGTGAGGGAGAAAGGAGACCCAGGGGAGGGAGAGGGAGGCAGAAAGTAGACACAGGGACGGGGGGAGGAGACACAGGGGAGGGAGAGGGGGAGAAAGGAGACACAGGGGAGGGAGAGGGAGGCAGAAAGGAGACACTGGGAGGGGGGAGGAGACACAGGGGAGGGAGAGGGGGAGAAAGGAGACACAGGGGATGGAGAGGGGGGAGAGACACAGGGAGATTGAGACACACAGGGGAGGGAGATGAGGGAAGGAGACACAGGGGAGGGGAAAGGGGGAAGAGACACAGGGGAGAGAGGGGGAGAGTCATGGGAGGGGGGGGGAAGAGACATAGGGGTGGGTAGAGACTCACAATGATGTGCCAAGGGGCTCATTGCGAGGCCCGCCATGAGTGACAAAGTTACAGACTTGCAATGAGCTCAGTAAAGTAGAGGGGGGGGGGGGGGGAGAGGCTCGCAATGAGCGCCAAAGGTCCACAAGTTAGAGGGGGGGAGATCCTCGCATTGTGTGGCATTCAGCATTGCCAGGCTTCAAATTTTATAAGAACAGTTGTTTTTTTATATTCTAAAAACATTTGGCTATTTTACAATTGATTATATTTTAACAGGGTCCTTTAACAGGTGATCTCCCTGATAATAATGGTATCAGGCTGTAGACAGTGTCATGCTGTTGGTATGTTGCAGGTGCATGGCTATTATCAGCGTTTAGCTCGGTGTTACAATGTTTAACTGGTAATGTGTAACAATGTATCATGTCCCACACGTCCCTCCTCTTCTTACCTCCTCCAGAGCATTGCCCCAAGCAAATCCCCCGTGCTCAGCGTCCCCTCCATTTATATACACCCACACTCTCTTCTTGGGCGCGCTGCGGTATAGTGATTTTTGTCCGGAGGATTCTTTGTTTTTTTGGGGATGTTGATACTGAAAATCTAAAAGATGTTTCTGGCAGAAATATGGAAGAAAATGTACATTTGATTGACACATATACAAGCAGATCTAATAGTGCATAATAAAGTTGTTAACTATTACACGCAGTTATGCCACATAAGGAGGCGCCATTACTGTGTCTGATTATATGGTTTGGGAGGAGACCTAGGATGCTGATAAGATTTCCATTGCCCATCTGGCAGTGAAAGGATTCATTTTAAAAGTTAAAGAGCCAGTACAATCTCCTTTAATGTCATCTATTTTCATTTCCCATTAATAAACATTAGTGAAAACAACAATAAGGTAAGGCTCATCAAGAAAATATCATTTAAATACATAGTTCCCCTCAATCATGGCCACTGCTGCCCTTGTCTTACGTCCGTCCACCCTCATTGCTACCTATGAGACAAACCCAATCAACACACATTGGATTAATTATGCGGACCGGATAGCTCCGCCTCTCCAAAGTGAGCATGCTTCATGTTATCCGACCTGCAATATTGCTGATTGTGTTGTACTATTGTGCTGATAACAAGGAGGGGAGGGGGAGGAGGGCAGCGGCGCCATGATCGAGGGAAACTATATATATATATATTTTTTGCTGTTAACTAATAGTGAACTAAAAAATAGATTTAAATGTGTACACCGGCCCTTTAAAAGGAGTCAGTATCTTAAATTACAGTAAAGAAATGAACACCAAATCCCCATACCCGGGGGTACAAATATTATACCTTTACCAGCTCGGGACGCGTTATTTACAAACCTCCGCGCTCTGCTTGTCCGCCATTAGTCGCAGCTCCTCGCTGGTTTCTTTGCTCCATCCACCTTCCACCAGCACCGGCTGCGCGGGGCAATTGGTTGCCACCATAATGGGAGGAGCCAAAGACTTCACACGCCGACCTGAGACATGAGGGGCAAAGACGGGGCATTAAAAGAATCCCCACTTAAAGGGCCATTGACCTCCCTGCGAGTGCTCTTCATGGTGTGAGAGAGAACACGTATGTTACAATCATCTGTTTTTTTTTTTATTACACTAATAACAGATAAAAAATATACATTTCTCAGCCTCTGTTTTCATGCCGTCCGTTGTAGTAATTAGAGTGAAAATTACATATCATTTACCTCCAGTGAGGAAACTATATTTTACAGCAGGTAAGAAGCAAAAGGCCCATCTACTCTGCCCTTTCTATCTACCTAAATGCTTGGCTTAACTAACCCTTAGGATGGACGTGGATACTTGAAATCCTTAACTGAGTTTGATCTTATGGCTTTCCCTGGAAGGCTGATCCACTTATCTACTACCCTTTCTATAATCTTGTGCTTTCTGCTATAACCCAGAAATATTACTCCTTCTAATTTCTTATCATGACCTCTTTTTCTGTCCTCAACTTTATTAAACTCTTTGATATATTTGCAGGTCTAACTCATATTTCCCTCTCTCTTCTCGCATATTAATGTCATGGAGTCTCCTTGTAAGTTCTGTCTTTTAGACCCTGCACCATTACAGTCTCTTCCTTCAAATTGTCTCTAATTAATTAGTATTCTTTTGGAGATCTCCAGAATTGGACACAGTATATAGGTGTGGGTGTCTATAGAGGGACATTAGTACTGACCTTTATCTGACTGGGGTCTATAGAGGGACATTGGTACTGACCTTTATATGACTGGGAGTCTATAGAGGGACATTAGTACTGACCTTTATCTGACTGGGTGTCTATAGAGGGACATTAGTACTGACCTTTATCTGACTGGGGGTTTATAGAGGGACATTAGTACTGACCTTTATCTGACTGGGGGTCTATAGAGGGACATTAGTACTGACTTTTATCTGACTGGGGTCTATAGAGGGACATTAGTACTGATCTTTATATGACTGGGGTCTATAGAGGGACATTAGTACTGACCTTTATCTGACTGGGGTCTATAGAGGGACATTAGTACTGACCTTTATCTGACTGGGGGTCTATAGAGGGACATTGGTACTGACCTTTATATGACTGGGAGTCTATAGAGGGACATTAGTACTGACCTTTATCTGACTGGGTGTCTATAGAGGGACATTAGTACTGACCTTTATCTGACTGGGGGTTTATAGAGGGACATTAGTACTGACCTTTATCTGACTGGGGGTCTATAGAGGGACATTAGTACTGACTTTTATCTGACTGGGGTCTATAGAGGGACATTAGTACTGATCTTTATATGACTGGGGTCTATAGAGGGACATTAGTACTGACCTTTATCTGACTGGGGTCTATAGAGGGACATTAGTACTGACCTTTATCTGACTGGGGGTCTATAGAGGGACATTAGTACTGACCTTTATCTGACTGGGGGTCTATAGAGGGACATTAGTACTGACCTTTATCTGACTGGGGGTCTATAGAGGGATATTAGTACTGACCTTTATCTGACTGGGGTCTATAGAGGGACATTAGTACTGACCTTTATCTGAGTGGGGGTCTATAGAGGGACATTAGTACTGACCTTTATCTTACTGGGGGTCTATAGAGGGACATTAGTACTGACCTTTATCTGAGTGGGGGTCTATAGAGGGACATTAGTACTGACCTTTATCTTACTGGGGGTCTATAGAGGGACATTAGTACTGACCTTTATCTGACTGGGGGTCTATAGAGGGACATTAGTACTGACCTTTATCTGACTGGGGGTCTATAGAGGGACATTAGTACTGACCTTTATCTGACTGGGGTCTATAGAGGGACATTAGTACTGACCTTTATCTGACTGGGGTCTATAGAGGGACATTAGTACTGACCTTTATCTGACTGGGGTCTATAGAGGGACATTAGTACTGACCTTTATCTGACTGGGGGTCTATAGAGGGACATTAGTACTGACCTTTATCTGACTGGGGGTCTATAGAGGGACATTAGTACTGACCTTTATCTGACTGGGGGTCTATAGAGGGACATTAGTACTGACCTTTATCTGACTGGAGGTCTATAGAGGGACATTAGTAATGACCTTTATCTGACTGGGGGTCTATAGAGGGACATTAGTTCTGACCTTTATCTGACTGAGGGTCTATAGAGGGACATTAGTACTGACCTTTATCTGACTGGAGTCTATAGAGGGACATTAGTACTGACCTTTATCTGACTGGGGGTCTATAGAGGGACATTAGTACTGACCTTTATCTGACTGGGGGTCTATAGAGGGACATTAGTACTGACCTTTATCTGACTGGGGTCTATAGAGGGACATTAGTACTGACCTTTATCTGAGTGGGGGTCTATAGAGGGACATTAGTACTGACCTTTATCTGACTGGGGTCTATAGAGGGACATTAGTACTGACCTTTATCTGACTGGGGGTCTATAGAGGGACATTAGTACTGACCTTTATCTGACTGGGGGTCTATAGAGGGACATTAGTACTGACCTTTATCTGACTGGGGGTCTATAGAGGGACATTAGTACTGACCTTTATCTGACTGGGGGTCTATAGAGGGACATTGGTACTGACCTTTATCTGACTGGGTGTCTATAGAGGGACATTAGTACTGACCTTTATCTGACTGGGGCTCTACAGAGGGACATTAGTACTGACCTTTATCTGACTGGGGGTCTACAGAGGGACATTAGTACTGACCTTTATCTGACTGGGGGTCTATAGAGGGACATTAGTACTGACCTTTATCTGACTGGGGGTCTATAGAGGGACATTAGTACTGACCTTTATCTTACTGGGGGTCTATAGAGGGACATTAGTACTGACCTTTATCTGACTGGGGGTCTATAGAGGGACATTAGTACTGACCTTTATCTGACTGGGGGTCTATAGAGGGACATTAGTACTGACCTTTATCTGACTGGGGTCTATAGAGGGACATTAGTACTGACCTTTATCTGACTGGGGTCTATAGAGGGACATTAGTACTGACCTTTATCTGACTGGGGTCTATAGAGGGACATTAGTACTGACCTTTATCTGAGTGGGGGTCTATAGAGGGACATTAGTACTGACCTTTATCTGACTGGGGGTCTATAGAGGGACATTAGTACTGACCTTTATCTGACTGGGGGTCTATAGAGGGACATTAGTACTGACCTTTATCTGACTGGAGGTCTATAGAGGGACATTAGTAATGACCTTTATCTGACTGGGGGTCTATAGAGGGACATTAGTACTGACCTTTATCTGACTGGGGTCTATAGAGGGACATTAGTACTGACCTTTATCTGACTGGGTGTCTATAGAGGGACATTAGTACTGACCTTTATCTGACTGGGTGTCTATAGAGGGACATTAGTACTGACCTTTATCTGACTGGGATCTATAGAGGGACATTAGTACTGACCTTTATATGACTGGGGGTCTATAGAGGGACATTAGTACTGACCTTTATCTGACTGGGGGTCTATAGAGGGACATTAGTACTGACCTTTATCTGACTGGGGGTCTATAGAGGGACATTAGTACTGACCTTTATCTGACTGGGGTCTATAGAGGGACATTAGTACTGACCATTATCTGACTGGGGTCTATAGAGGGACATTAGTTCTGACCTTTATCTGACTGGGGTCTATAGAGGGACATTAGTACTGACCTTTATCTGACTGAGGGTCTATAGAGGGACATTAGTACTGACCTTTATCTGACTGGAGTCTATAGAGGGACATTAGTACTGACCTTTATCTGACTGGGGGTCTATAGAGGGACATTAGTACTGACCTTTATCTGACTGGGGGTCTATAGAGGGACATTAGTACTGACCTTTATCTGACTGGGGGTCTATAGAAGTACATTAGTACTGACCTTTATCTGACTGGGGTCTTTAGAGGGACATTAGTACTGACCTTTATCTGACTGGGGTCTATAGAGGGACATTAGTACTGACCTTTATCTGACTGGGGTCTATAGAGGGACATTAGTACTGACCTTTATCTGACTGGGGTCTATAGAGGGACATTAGTACTGACCTTTATCTGACTGGGGGTCTATAGAGGGACATTAGTACTGACCTTTTTCTGACTGGGGGTCTATAGAGGGACATTAGTACTGACCTTTATCTGACTGGGGTCTATAGAGGGACATTAGTACTGACCTTTATCTGACTGGGGGTCTATAGAGGGACATTAGTACTGACCTTTATCTGACTGGGGGTCTATAGAGGGACATTAGTACTGACCTTTATCTGACTGGGGGTCTATAGAGGGACATTAGTACTGACCTTTATCTGACTGGGGGTCTATAGAGGGACATTAGTACTGACCTTTATCTGACTGGGTGTCTATAGAGGGACATTAGTACTGACCTTTATCTGACTGGGTGTCTATAGAGGGACATTAGTACTGACCTTTATCTGACTGGGGCTCTACAGAGGGACATTAGTACTGACCTTTATCTGACTGGGGGTCTATAGAGGGACATTAGTACTGACCTTTATCTGACTGGGGGTCTATAGAGGGACATTAGTACTGACCTTTATCTGACTGGGGGTCTATAGAGGGACATTAGTACTGACCTTTATCTGACTGGGGTCTATAGAGGGACATTAGTACTGACCATTATCTGACTGGGGTCTATAGAGGGACATTAGTTCTGACCTTTATCTGACTGGGGTCTATAGAGGGACATTAGTACTGACCTTTATCTGACTGGGGGTCTATAGAGGGACATTAGTACTGACCTTTATCTGACTGGAGTCTATAGAGGGACATTAGTACTGACCTTTATCTGACTGGGGGTCTATAGAGGGACATTAGTACTGACCTTTATCTGACTGGGGGTCTATAGAGGTACATTAGTACTGACCTTTATCTGACTGGGGGTTATAGAGGGACATTAGTACTGACCTTTATCTGACTGGGGTCTATAGAGGGACATTAGTACTGACCTTTATCTGACTGGGGGTCTATAGAGGGACATTAGTACTGACCTTTTTCTGACTGGGGGTCTATAGAGGGACATTAGTACTGACCTTTATCTGACTGGGGGTCAATAGAGGGACATTAGTACTAATCTTTATCTGACTGGGGGTCTATAGAGGGACATTAGTACTGATCATTATCTGACTGGGGGGGGTTTATAGAGGGACATTAGTAGTGATCTTTATCTGACTGGGGGTCTATAGAGGGACATTAGCACTGAGCTTTATTTGACTAGGGGGTCAATAGAGGGACATTAGTACTGACCTTTATATGACTGGGGTTCTATAGAGAGACATTGTGTTATGTGTGTTTAGTCATTCAGTCGTGACCCCATGGACTGCAGCTTGCCAAGCACATCTATGGTCTGTGTGTGCTTATACATAAGATTTTCATGACATAGATACCGTAGTGGGTTGCCAGTTCCTTCTCCAGTGGACCACAATTTCTCTGACCTCTCTGCTAAGACCTGCCTATTTTGGGTGACCCTACATGGTAAAGCTCACAGCTTCACAAGCCTCTTCACCATGACACGGTAGGGATCCAGAAGGGGAGATTGGGCTCGTGTTCGTCTACGATTGGGATGTTATTCAATTGAGCAAGGGCTCAATTATATTTAGACTAATATCGCTATGGCAGAGGACTTGCAAAGTCTCACAATGGCATGTTAATGACATCCAGCATTAATATATGCACTAGTGAAGCATGTGATCCTGACCTCAATATCGGTCTGAGAACAGATCCTTGGGTCTGATGTAAGTAACAGTGAATCTGGCTGCTGACCTTTGTGTCCTCTCCATATTAATCGGTATTGTCCCCATATTGCTGATATCATGAGTATTCTTTAACATGTGCTAACACCTGTATAGCTGATGGATGTGAAATCAATGTTGATGAACAATTTCATATTGGGAAGGTGATAGTACACCTGGACCACTGACGCTAGTCACAGCTAAGCATTTATTGTGAGATGACACATCATTATTATTGGTCATGGCAGTAAGTTATCCTGAGAACAAGCTAATGGCTAGTAATGCTTGCAGATAGGAATCAGGTGAGTTGGTATATTGTTACAGTTACAGTATTTTGCACTGTACTGTAGATTTTATATTTTTTTATCCTCCTCCGTTTTTTTTTTTTTTTGACCGCTTTTTTCAGATTTTTGTTTTGTCACCACACTGTATGTGTGAAACTGGATTGGATTACACAGTCCAGATGTTTAATCATCTGTTTCATTGAGCAGATCCAGACAAGTTGTAAGTGCTATGCACATTAATGGTTTCTTCAATTAAATGGAGTGATTTCCGATGATCCTTTTATTCATCAGATTCCGGTTGCAGTGGTGTAGTGACCACATGCGTCCCTGGTAGGTGCTATGCTTCATGCTTATTCTAGACTATGACATTACCCCTGTAGGTTTCCAGTTTTTCCCACAAGCCTCTTGCTTTCTCAGGATCCGCCCACCCCAGATCTGATATTAATGCACAGTCTTGTACATTTCTGATTGTGCTCTGTGTATGAAATAAAGATTTGTTATACAGTTATCACCCTGTCAGTGTGTTTTCAATGGTTGGGGTTTTGGGACATCCACATACATAACATATGTGTCACTTTCCTATATATTTAAACTAATGAGCCCTAGTTACTATTCAATGAGTCAATGCATATAATAACAATAATAACATTAATAATAATAGTAATAATATCATGAGATATCATATAATAATATATATCATATATAATAAGAAAGGGTTAATACAAATGCAAAGTGCAATTTATGATACTGTGGAGTATCAACATTCCCCTGAAGGCCTGATAGGAATATGACAGGTGATATGTCAATTGATTGATAGCAAAACAATTAATGTGAGGTTACCAAATGATAATGGGTATATAGTGAGGGAAAAAAATGTGTGATCCCCTGCTGATTTTGAACATTTGTCCACTGACAAAGAAATGACCAGTCTATAATTTTAATGGTAGGTGTATTTTAACAGTGAGAGACAGAATAACAAAAAAAAAACAAGAAAAACGCATGTCAAAAAAATTATAAATTGATTTGCAGGTGAGTGCGGAAAATAAGTATTTGACCCCTTCAACTTACAGTACTTGGTGGTAAATCCCTTGGTGGCAATCACAGAGGTCAGACGTTTCTTGTAGTTGGCCACCAGGTTTGCACGGCACCCCATCTAAATAGCGCAAGCTGATGTTTCCACCTCCATGTTTGACGGTGGGGATGGTGTTCTTGGGGTCGTAGGCAGCATTCCTCTTCCTCCAAACACGGCGAGATAAGTTGATGCCAAAGAGCTCGATTTTGGTCTCATCTGACCACAACATTTTCACCCAGTTCTCCTCTGAATCATTCAGATGTTTATTGGCAAACTTCAGACGGGCCTGTACATGTGCTTTCTTGGGCAGGGGGACCTTGCGGGCACTGTAAGATTTCAGTCCTTCACGGCGTAGTGTGTTACCAATTGTTTTCTTGATGACTATGGACCCAGCTGCCTTGAGATCATTAGCAAGATCCTCCCATGTAGTTCTGGGCTGATTCCGTTGTCATGATCATTGAAACTCCACGAGGTGAGATCTTGCATGGAGCATCAGAACGAGGGAGACTGGCAGGTATTTTGTGTTTCTTCCATTTGCGAATAATCACACCGACTATTGTCACCTTCTCACCAAGTTGCTTGGCGATGGTCTTGTAGCCCATTCCAGCCTTGTGTTGGTCTCCAATCTTGTCCCTGACATCCTTGGACAGCTCTTTGGTCTTGGCCATGGTGGAGAGATTGGAATCTGATTGATTGATTGCTTCTGTGGACAGGTGTCTTTTATACAGGTAACAAGCTGAGATTAGGAGCACTCCCTTTAAGAGTGTGATCCTAATCTCAGCTCGTTACCTGTATAAAAGAAATCTTGCTGATTGATAGGGGGTCAAATACTTATTTCCCTCATTGACCTGCAAATCAATTTATACCTTTTTTTACATGCGTTTTTCTGGAAAACATTTTTGTTATTCTGTCTCTTACTGTTAAAATACACCTACCATTAAAATTATAGACTGATCATTTCTTTGTCAGTGGACAATCATTCAAAATCAGCAGAGGATCAAGTACTTTTTTCCTCACAGTACATCTTGGCACATGCCACCAGCAATGCCGTGGGACTTTCGAGGATGGGCCTAGTGGAGATTATCCCTGATGAAGGTGAGTTGGCTGTTGTTCCACGTGCCTCTGCACAGCCTCCATGTGTGTTCTAGATTGCTGCCTTGTGGTGGTGAAGGGGCTTGTGTACCTCAATGAAGCTGTGAGCTATACCATGAAGGGCCACTGGAGGTGGGAAGGTCATAGCAGAGGGGTCAGACAAATCACAGTCCACTAGAGAAGGAACTGGCAACCCACTCCAGTATCTTTGGCACGCAAACCTTGTGGATGAGTGCAGGAAGAGACATAAGTAGGTGTGCTGTAGTCCATAGGATCACAGAGAGTCTGACAGAAGTGAGGGACTGAACAACCATTAATAAAATGTTCCCCTGGTACTTGATATATGCCATGTGGCGGTGTAATTTGGCCACTATTTGTTTATCTCGATGTAGTGATGAGTGAAATGTATGTGAGATGATCTTTGTATTTTTAGGGTGCACATTAGAGCCTCTGAGAGAGGGTTAATATGGCAGCCATTTTCACGTTTTTGTGCTGCAATTTAATCAGGCAGTGTGTCTTTAATACCTTTTCAGCATCTTGCAGCATGACTTTTCATATTGGCATATGCATGACCATTCCAACATATGAGGAAAATACAATTTTATTTTGTTAAATAATTGTGCATTGTTGTGCATGTAATTGTAATGCCTTCCATTGCTTTCCCCATATTTTAAAGTCCATTGGTGTGTTTTATTATGTTTTACAGTGTTCCTAACTAATCTGTAAACCCTTTGCGGGTCCTATTTGGACCCGGTAAGCTATGGGCCGCCATTTGCCATTTGCATGCTTGCCTAAGGGTGCGGTGTTGAGTGATTTTTGCAATTGAATAACGATTTGCAATTTTAGCGATCGGGAGTCTTGCGGCCTTGAAAGATCAAAGGCTTCGGGAGGTTGTAATTTCCATGTTTAACAACCGCAAAGTTTTCAAAGCCGTAACACGTTTGGAGCCCGAAAAAAGACGCCAATTAAATAGCAAATTAACTTACAGCCTCACTTACGGGCTCCAGTAACTTACAATAGAATCGGACTCAACGTGTTCACTTTCATTAAATCAGCAATGTGCAGAGACACGGCGCCACCCAGTGGCCTTACAGGGGACTGTCTTTAGACATTTATACACAATTATACAGCAATTAATTATCATCACAGGGACTGGTTAGTTTAGAACTTCACATGATTGGTTAATAAAGCTGTCATTATGTTAGACACAATTAATGCGCTACCCTAAGCAGGGCCGGATCATCCATTAGGCATTATAGGCACTAGCCTACAGGCGGCATCTGACAGGGGCGCCTCATTTTCTCTTCCTCTAAAACAGCACTGCAAACACACGAAGTGCCTAGGGGACATTTTACACAGAGCACCCAAGATGCCAGCAGCTGGCTCCTCCCCCAGCCCTGTTGTCCCCTCCCACAGCCCTCCCATTTCCTCCAGCAGCGCTGCTTCTGCCCATGAGGAGTAGGAGCTTCAGGAGCCTGATCCTGGGAGTCCATGACACAGATAGACTTTATATTCTGCCTAGCTGCCCTCCAGTAAACTAAATACATGTAAATGGTGTGTGTATGTGTGTGTTATGCGTATGTATGTTAGTATGTGTGTGTGATGTTTATGGATGTGATCTGTGTGTCTGTGATGTGTGTATGTGTCTGATGTGTGTGTGTGATGTTTATGGATGTGATGTATGTGTGTGTGATATATGTGTACGTATGTGAGTGTCTGTGATGTGTGTGTATGTGATATGTGTGTGTATGTATGTGTGTGTATGATGTGTGTGTTGTGTGTATTTGCGAAGTGTGTCTGTGATGTGTTTGTGTGGTGTGTCTGTGATGTGTGTTGGGTGTATTTGTGATGTGTATGATGTGTGTGTTGTGTGTGTTGTGTGTATTTGCGAAGTGTGTTTGTGATGTGTTTGTGAGGTGTGTCTGTGATGTGTTTGTGTGGTGTGTCTGTGATGTGTTTGTGATGTGTTTGTGAGGTGTGTCTGTGATGTGTTTGTGTGGTGTGTCTGTGATGTGTTTGTGATGTGTTTGTGAGGTGTGTCTGTGATGTGTTTGTGTGGTGTGTCTGTGATGTGTGTTGGGTGTATTTGTGATGTGTATGATGTGTGTGTTATGTGTATTTGCGAAGTGTGTTTGTGATGTGTTTGTGAGGTGTGTCTGTGATGTGTTTGTGTGGTGTGTCTGTGATGTGTTTGTGTGGTGTGTCTGTGATGTGTTTGTGTGGTGTGTCTGTGATGTGTTTGTGTGTTGTGTCTGTGATGTGTTTGTGTGGTGTGTCTGTGAGGTGTCTGTGTGGTGTGTCTGTGATGTGTTTGTGTGGTGTGTCTGTGATGTGTTTGTGTGGTGTGTCTGTGATGTGTTTGTGTGGTGTGTCTGTGATGTGTTTGTGTGGTGTGTCTGTGATGTGTTTGTGATGTGTTTGTGTGGTGTGTCTGTGATGTGTGTCTGTGATGTGTTTGTGTGGTGTGTCTGTGATGTGTGTTGTGTGTATTTGTGATGTGTGTGTGTATTTGTGATGTGTATGCAGGTGTGTGATGTGTCTGTGATGTGTGATGTGTGTGTGTTGTGTGTATTTGTGATGTGTCTGTGATGTGTGTGTTTTGTGTGTATTTGTGATGTGTGTGTGTTGGGTGTATTCGTGATGTGTATGTATGTGTGTGATGTGTCTGATGTGTATGTGTGATGTGTGTATTTGTGATGTGTCTGTGATATGTGTGTGTTGTGTGTATTTGTGATGTGTATATGATCTGTGTATGATGTGTATCTGTGATGTGTGTATGATGTGTTTGTGTATGATGTGTTTGTGTATGATGTGTTTGTGTGATGTGTGTGTGATGTATGTAAGCATTCACTAAGCAAAAAACTAGAGTGCACAGGGGTGCCTTAGAGGTCACTGCCCAGGGGCTCCAAAAATGCACCGTATTGGTCCGAATATAAGCTGCACCTGTAAAATTCAAGGGGAAAAAACAGAAAAAAGATAGTACTCAAATATAAGACGCATCCTTAAAATCGTAGAGAAAGACTCTCCAAGTGATCAGCCATTGCAAGAAACAGGCAGGTTACAGGCTTTACAGGATGTTATAATCACTAAAACCGTAAATCGCTATTCAATACCGCAGTCTGAAGCACGAAAATCGGCACCCTTAACTCGCAATCGCGCAAAACGGCAGTAATTTTGCATTCGCAAATAGAAGCCACACACGTAACTCGCAAACTCAAAAATCAGAAAAAAGGTGCGGCTTACATTTGGACCATACGGTAAATCTGACCCTAAGGCCCCGTGAACTCTCCCACTTTAGTTAGTTGTATGATTTGGAGATTTTGTGTTTCTTGTTAGTCCCATCCTGACATTACCTTGTAATTGTCTCATTTTGTGCTTAATCATTTCCCGATCACTCAGAAGCTTCTTCTTCTGCTGCCACTGGATCTTTTCTTGCTGTTGTGACCTCTGCAAATCTGAAAAATATCATATAAAATAATGTGTATCAATTCTAGTTACAGATTCTGGGGCCCGATCATGTTGCTTATTTCTGCTACTTTCTCTGAGGTCACATTAGACTTCATGCAGAATGTTATCTGTATTAACTAAAAACAAAATATACATTGTAATTTGTAACATTTATGCATATTTTAGGTATTATCAGAGATTTTATATAATTAAGTTAATCCTCAAGTGACTGCAAAAAACAAAAATCACAAGCACCCTGCAAATGGCAATAAACACTGTGTGCTGCAACCAAAAAAAATGTTCTTTAGACATTGTAATCTCAAAGAATAAAATGTGAAATGTATTATTGCAGTGAAGGCTGTATATAAGCAGTTGGAGCTTGTTATTTATGGTTCCTTCAGGAAGGAGAGTTTGTCCTGTTAAGCTTAATCAATCCCAAAGTGCAGTCGACTCCTGCCGAGCTAAGGTAAATAAACAGTAGTTTAGTAAAAATGCCACATGTAGAAATATAAACTCCCCACTTCTACCAAATCATAGTGGATGCCTCCAGGGACCAGCAGAGGCATCAATGCTTTTTCTAATTAAAAACTTGGTGCATTATTTTTATTATTTTCCAGACTCTTTGTATTTATTTTTTATACTATCGACTTGCCCGTCAAAAATGACGGGGCAATAAAATAGTAAGGCAGGTAATGCTGTTTGCCACAGACATTAAGTGTTTTGGTCGTCTATGATCCTTCGGCGCTCATTGAGAGCCTCGCGCTGAGCGCCTTTGGCGCTCATTGAAAGCCTCTCGGTTGGTGTATTTTTTGTTATCAGAGGCGCTTTCGCGCTTATTTTAAGGGTGGCGCTGATGTCCTTTTTGCGCTTATTGCAAGCCTCTCCCCTGGTGTAGTTTGTGTCCTATGACCACCGTTGGCGCTCCTTGTGAGGCGCGCAGTGAAGGCCTTTGTCGTTTATTGCGATAATGTGGTGTTTTTATTTTTTTCTGTATATGTATTTTTTCATGAGAATTAATTCATTAATGAAATCACAAATGAATATACTTTACCTATTTGTAAGTAATATATGCAGGAAGCATTGTGCTGAAGAGCTGACAATCTGTTTTGATGTTCCTGCAGCATACAATGTAGATTTGCAGTGTTGTGGAGCTAAGGTGTGAAGTGTGAGCAATGTGTGCAGCGTGTAGTGTAAATAGGCTGCGTGCGCGAGGGGAAGCCGTTAGGGTAGCTGGGTACTTCCGCATTGTGAAAGTTAGTGTTGTAAAATGGCGGCTAATGTGTGTGGTACGCGTCTGTGGATGATTTTGCGTCCTTGCTAATAGTGTATCTTGTACCCCGTACAGATTTTTGTAAAAGTCGTAAGTGCCTGGCGGTGTTTTGCGGGTTGAGGGGTCGTGTAGCCTCATTTTCGTTTTTTTGGGTGGGCATTTTTTCTTCGCTTGGGGGATTTTCGAGTGTCTAAATGCTGTAAACTGGACTGAAATTTGCGTGCAACCTGACTCCCAGATGTCCTGGCTGTCCCCCCTTGCTGTGTGAAATGTTTATTTTTTGTGTGTGTATTTTGTGTTTTTTTAATATTTTTCGCTGTGCGCGGTTTGGGCCGTTAAGTTCGTATTTTTGCGACTTTGTAATTTTTCATTTTGTACAGTAAGTCTCGCCGCTCGTTTTTTTTTTTTGTAAGTCCGTTTTTTTTCTAAGTCCAGCGGCTCGTATTCTTTTGTGTAAGTCTGTAATTAGTCATTGCGTGTTATATATACAGTCAGGTCCATAAATATTGGGACATGGACACAATTCTAATCTTTTTGGCTCTATACACCACCACAATGGATTTGAAATGAAACTAACAAGATGTGCTGTAACTGCAGACTTTCAGCTTTAATTTGAGGGTATTTACATCCAAATCAGGTGAACGGTGTAGGAATTACAACAGTTTGTATATGTGCCTCCCACTTTTTAAGGGACCAAAAGTAATGGGACAATTGGCTGCTCAGCTGTTCCATGGCAAGGTGTGTGTTATTCCCTCATTATCCCATTTACAAAGAGCAGATCCAAGCTCCAGTGTTCATTTCAAGTGTGCTATTTGCATTTGTTGCTGTTAACCCTCAATATGAGATCCAAAGAGCTGTCACTATCAGTGAAGCAAGCCATCATTAGGCTGAAAAAACAAAACAAACCCATCAGAGAGATAGCAAAAACATTAGGTGTGGCCAAATCAACTGTTTGGAACATACTTAAAAAGAAAGAACGCACCGGTGAGCTCAGCAACACCAAAAGACCCGGAAGACCACGGAAAACAACTGTGGTGGATGACCGAAGAATTATTTCCCTAGTGAAGAAAACACCCTTCACAACAGTTGGCCAGATCAAGAACACTCTCCAGGAGGTAGGTGTATGTGTGTCAAAGTCAACAATCAAGAGAAGACTTCACCAGAGTGAATACAGAGGGTTCACCACAAGATGTAAACCATTGGTGAGCCTCAAAAACAGGAAGGCCAGATTAGAGTTTGCCAAACAACACCTAAAAAAGCCTTCACAGTTCTGGAACAACATCCTATGGACAGATGAGACTAAGATCAACTTGTACCAGAGTGATGGGAAGAGAAGAGTATGGAGAAGGAAAGGAACTGCTCATGATCCAAAGCATACCACCTCATCAGTGAAGCATGGTGGTGGTAGTGTCATGGCGTGGGCATGTATGGCTGCCAATGGAACTGGTTCTCTTGTATTTATTGATGATGTGACTGCTGACAAAAGCAGCAGGATGAATTCTGAAGTGTTTCGGGCAATATTATCTGCTCATATTCAGCCAAATGCTTCAGAACTCATTGGACGGCGCTTTACAGTGCAGATGGACAATGACCCGAAGCATACTGCAAAAGCAACCAAAGAGTTTTTTAAGGGAAAGAAGTGGAATGTTATGCAATGGCCAAGTCAATCACCTGATCTGAATCCGATTGAGCATGCATTTCACTTGCTGAAGACAAAACTGAAGGGAAAATGCCCCAAGAACAAGCAGGAACTGAAGACAGTTGCAATAGAGGTCTGGCAGAGCATCACCAGGGATGAAACCCAGTGCCTGGTGATGTCTATGCGTTCCAGACTTCAGGCTGTAATTGACTGCAAAGGATTTGCAACCAAGTATTAAAAAGTGAAAGTTTGTTTCATGACTGTTAATCTGTCCCATTACTTTTAGTCCCTTAAAAAGTGGGAGGCACATATACAAACTGTTGTAATTCCTACATCGTTCACCTGATTTGGATGTAAATACCCTCAAATTAAAGCTGAAAGTCTGCAGGTAAAGCACATCTTGTTCGTTTCATTTCAAATCCATTGTGGTGGTGTATAGAGCCAAAAAGACTAGAATTGTGTCGATGTCCCAATATTTATGGACCTGACTGTATTTTTTTTCAAAGTCCCGGTTCTGTGACTGTTTGTAACTGCTTGTGAGGCGCCGTAGAGCCTCCACCTCCGCAAATGTGGGCCCTCGCTTCGTGACAACGATTCGCAGTTTGACAACTATTATATGGGATTGTTTGACAATACAGTTTTCCTTTATAAAGAATAAACATTGAGTTCAATGCAGGTGGGGATATGTGATGTGTGAGGTCTGTACAGCAGGGTGTTTATTGCTGGTGCTGGACATTTGGGATATACAAAAAGACCCCCAAGTCAAGATATCTCACCGTGCAGAGACAAGAACGGTTCCCCACAGGACACCCAGACTTCAATGGGGCTCCTGAGTATGAGGGAGAGCAGATCTTCATCCATAGGGTCGAGGTCTTCTGGGCCAAACAGTGAAACAGCAGGGTCCGCACCCAGGGTCTGTCCAGCTAAAGATTTACACAATACATATAAATAAGTACAATGTACATAGAATATCACAAGCAGTGTAACTGTGTACATGTACAGTCTTACACTGGGGTGTCTATGTGACTCAGTGTAGGTGTCAGTGCGGGTGAGTGTTAGTGTGTGTTTGTGTGTGACTCAGTGTAGGTGTCAGTGTGGGTGAGTGTTAGTCTGTGTTTCCATGTGACTCAGTGTAGGTGTCAGTGTGGGTGAGTGTTAGTGTGTGTTTTTGTGTGACTCAGTGTAGGTGTCAGTGTGGGTGAGTGTTAGTGTGTGTTTCTGTGTGACTCAGTGTAGGTGTCAGTGTGGGTGAGTGTTAGTGTGTGTTTCTGTGTGACTCAGTGTAGGTGTCAGTGTGGGTGAGTGTTAGTGTGTGTTTCTGTGTGACTCAGTGTAGGTGTCAGTGTGGGTGAGTGTTAGTGTGTGTTTCTGTGTGACTCAGTGTAGGTGTCAGTGTGGGTGAGTGTTAGTGTGTGTTTCTGTGTGACTCAGTGTAGGTGTCAGTGTGGGTGAGTGTTAGTGTGTGTTAGTGTGTGACTCAGTGTAGGTGTCAGTGTGGGTGAGTGTTAGTGTGTGTTTCTGTGTGACTCAGTGTGGGTGTCAGTGTGGGTGAGTGTTAGTGTGTGTTTCTGTGTGACTCAGTGTAGGTGTCAGTGTGGGTGAGTGTTAGTGTGTGACTCAGTGTAGGTGTCAGTGTGGGTGAGTGTTAGTGTGTGTTTGTGTGTGACTCAGTGTAGGTGTCAGTGTGGGTGAGTGTTAGTCTGTGTTTCCGTGTGACTCAGTGTAGGTGTCAGTGTGGGTGAGTGTTAGTGTGTGTTTGTGTGTGACTCAGTGTAGGTGTCAGTGTGGGTGCGTGTTAGTGTGTGTTTTTGTGTGACTCAGTGTAGGTGTCAGTGTGGGTGAGTGTTAGTGTGTGTTTCTGTGTGACTCAGTGTAGGTGTCAGTGAGGGTGAGTGTTAGTGTGTGTTTGTGTGTGACTCAGTGTAAGTGTCAGTGTGGGTGAGTGTTAGTGTGTGTTTCTGTGTGACTCAGTGTAAGTGTCAGTGCGGGTGAGTGTTAGTGTGTGTTTCTGTGTGACTCAGTGTAGGTGTCAGTGTGGGTGAGTGTTAGTGTGTGTTTGTGTGTGACTCAGTGTAAGTGTCAGTGTGGGTGAGTGTTAGTGTGTGTTTCTGTGTGACTCAGTGTAGGTGTCAGTGTGGGTGAGTGTTAGTGTGTGTTTGTGTGTGACTCAGTGTAAGTGTCAGTGTGGGTGAGTGTTAGTGTGTGTTTCTGTGTGACTCAGTGTAGGTGTCAGTGTGGGTGAGTGTTAGTGTGTGTTTCTGTGTGACTCAGTGTAAGTGTCAGTGTGGGTGAGTGTTAGTGTGTGTTTCTGTGTGACTCAGTGTAGGTGTCAGTGTGGGTGAGTGTTAGTGTGTGACTCAGTGTAGGTGTCAGTGTGGGTGAGTGTTAGTGTGTGTTTCTGTGTGACTCACTGTAGGTGTCAGTGTGGGTGAGTGTTAGTGTGTGTTTCTGTGTGACTCAGTGTAGGTGTCAGTGTGGGTGAGTGTTAGTGTGTGTTTCTGTGTGACTCAGTGTAGGTGTCAGTGTGGGTGTGTGTTTCTGTGTGACTCAGTGTAGGTGTCAGTGTGGGTGAGTGTTAGTGTGTGACTCAGTGTAAGTGTCAGTGTGGGTGAGTGTTAGTGTGTGTTTCTGTGTGACTCAGTGTAGGTGTCAGTGTGGGTGAGTGTTAGTGTGTGTTTCTGTGTGACTCAGTGTAGGTGTCAGTGTGGGTGTGTGTTTCTGTGTGACTCAGTGTAGGTGTCAGTGTGGGTGAGTGTTAGTGTGTGACTCAGTGTAAGTGTCAGTGTGGGTGAGTGTTAGTGTGTGTTTCTGTGTGACTCAGTGTAGGTGTCAGTGTGGGTGAGTGTTAGTGTGTGTTTCTGTGTGACTCAGTGTAGGTGTTGTTATGGATAAGGATCAGTACAAAATGTATAAATGTATTCGTGCACCTACTTATATATCTTATCTTTGCAGTATTATCGTATAAGCAAGTTTTACTAATAAATGCTGAATCATTGGGAGACTCTAAAATGGAGGATTTGACACTCCCCTTTTCTTACAAGATGGAGACAGCACTATTTCCGGTCTGTTAAGGATGACGGGTCTTAACACACACAGGACACGAGGAGGAGAAACACCATCTTGTCTTTGTCTTCAACTTCTTACCAATGAGAGTAAGACCCATCCTCTTGTGGGATGGGTCTTGGAGACTCCTTAATGTTTTAATCCAATGTCTGATCGTAACTTTGTAGAAGCAGACTTCTCAGAACCAATGAATTACTGAATAAACCTGATGTTTTACTTAATGTAACTTTTTATCTGATTATTAAAAACTATATAAATGAGGACTGACTTAATAAAGACAGTATCGAGAAACTTTATACCAGAACTCTGTGTCGGTGTATTATTTCTCTACAGTGTGCACACTATATAGATACTGATAATTTGGACAGGGACAGATATCTCCTGGTAAATACTTTGATATTTACTCTTACAAATGGCGACCCAGATGGGACTTGAGGTTTAATCGAACTACAACGGACAAGAGGAGTTCGGACAGACTTCATGAGAACAGGCGGAGCCTGATCACCTCCGGTACACGGTAAGGACATGATTAGTACCTTATCCGTGTAGACCTGTTCTTGGAATTCTGCTTGTTGTCTAGCTCTGTTGTAAGTGACGATTACAAAAGTACAGGTGATATTTTGCCTCAAGTCCATTAAGAACCCTGTACAAAATATAGTGATATCTGTCGCCTGTGTATGTCTGTTGAAGTGCGTGTCTGTCGATATTGTGAATTTAGATTCTTTGGATATATGGTTCAGGACCCACACACATGTGTATTTGTGACTATCTGGAAGACGGATGATTTGTACCCAGTGTCGTACAGATACATATAAACCAGAGGTCGCAAATACGAACTTGCATATGTGTGCCCTGGGGAAATATATATATATTTTTCCCTGGGAAATGTCTATGCATGTTGGATAGACGATATCCCTTGAGGGTCATGATGTTCGGGCCGGAAGAAGTAGCTTGAAAACTTTAAGGGACGTCTGTCATTCACTACGGGTGGTTAAAAAAAAAAAAAAACGTGTGTGTGTGACGTATATTGCGCATGGTCTTGAAATCATATGTCTTTTGAATCTGAAGTTTTCTGCAGAAAAGGTTTGATGATTATAATGTTATATGCTATGTCACTGCTGGTTGTTATGCATGTTTTGATAATAAATGCAGTTTAGAACTTCTCTCCCTAAAGAAAAAACTACAAGCTGATCTCTCTCTCTGTGTGTTTTGACCTTGGTCACAGCTGAGAGAGAGAGAAATTCCTCATCCACCCCCTCCCATCTGGTTTAACTATTTGAAGGACGAATCTTAGAATTCTTCCTACGCCAATGCTAGGTTGTATTTGAAGGTGTTAACATATTTTACTGTATTGCTATGCTGTTTAAGGTATGAACACAGAAATATTAAGGAACTTTTCCTTACATACATTTATATAATATTCTGATTACTTTTGTTTATAAAGTAGATGGATTATCTTGTGTTTTGCTGCAAGTAAATGTGTGAGTATTTACTGTAATTCCTTTTCTTTGCAATACAATTGAGGAATGCAGGTTAGAGAATTTGTGTCCACCACTGAAATCAGTGGAGGATTTATAGTGTATCTTGTTTGTAAGTGTAAGACAGGTGTGTTTGTGAAATACATACGTATGCGTGTATTCTTTTGAAATATTTTGTCTGAAGTTTCTGTGTGTTCGATACTGTACTCTTTGAAGAGGGAGGTGACCGGTTTGCATTGTATGAGAGGGATTGGCCACCCCATCTTATGACAAAGCAAAGCAAACCACTCCCCTTCCCTCCTCCCATCTACTCTGTGTGCGTATTAGAGTTTTATGTGAAAATATGTCTGTCTGTATTATTGAGAGAAGAATGGTGTTTGCTACATTTTAGTGGTTTGTGGAACAAAGACACCATGAAATTCTTAACACACAGCCACCGCCCCATCATGGCTCCCTACTTATGAAAAAGGGAGTTGACTAACTTTAGGACCAACCCCTTTTAAAACCTATGACGAAGCATTTACTATGCTATCTCTGCTGGAGTCAGTGCCCTGTATCCACTACTCCTTGGGAATATTAATCTTTCTTAAAAGGAAGGTATAGGAGACATTCAATGTTTTATTAAGCTTCTTAAGCTTTTATTAGCAATCTCCGCTCATGTAAATAAACTCCTACATGCCTGTCTGCAACGGTGATACAGAATTCTGTGAGTTATTAATAGAATGTGCTCCGGATGAAACAGTAAATCAGGCTATTAATTTGTCAGATATTATACAAGATAAAACAGCCAGTGGTAATATATCATTCCTGCTGGGAGCAGCCTTTGTGGAAGGATTGAAGAGAAGGGAAGTTTTTCTCTGTCCCCTCAGGAGATCCTTATTATCCTCAGCAATTGAAGTTTAAATCTGATGTATTTATTGATTATGTGATTGTTTTATCTCAAGCACTGACTAAAATACATGCACAAGTGTTTTCTCCTATTCCAGATCCAGAAGTAGACACTGGTACTCATCAACTACTTCCTGGAATTTGGGTCCTGGTCAAGAGATTTGTGAAAAAGAATCCTCTGGAATCCAGATCATGCATCTCATTGCAAGCAGCACCAGACCCACAGCAGCCAACATCATGATGATCATAACACATATCCTTTTCTGTCTGTTCTTAACTAAAGTAGAACCTTCTGCATTCATTAGTGAGAAGAAAGATGGTATTACATTTTGGTACAATCCATCTAAACCACATATGATCACATTGTCCTTTGATTATTGTCATGTTGTATGTTGCCAACAGCTAAGCGTGACTCAACAATGTAACTTGTACAAATACACTCACAGCACATGTATACACATATGTGTTACAGATCAGACTTGGGGAAAAGATTGTAGTCATTGGGAAGCTGTAGGATGGAACACTGGGACAGCTTGGGGCTACAGACCACAGAGTGCCTCAGATAGAACAGATTTGAGTGGAAGCCCTTTACTTGAACGTATGACTCTAATAAAGCCAGGCAAATGCTCGCCAAATGGCAAGACTGGAGCTAACATGCGACTCACCCCCAGACCCACAGACGCAGGTACATACCTAATAGGTGGCTGGGTTAGAGGAGAAGCAAAAGGACGGATTGGTAAATTTATGCTCAGAGATCTAAATGCACCACTCATATCAGAAGGACTAATGCAAGTACAACACACTCAGGCATTACCCCAGATGACTGATATCAGTGAACCTAGGTACGAAGGAACCCTAGCAAATGAGACTGGGTTCACAGACCTCAATTTATGACTGGAATGGACGACATATAATGTAGAGTCACATAATAAGACTAATTGTTATGTTTGTGTAAGTGCCAGACCTCACCTAGGCACTGTTCCACTTATGGTAACTATGAAGGAAGAAGTGGAGTGTTAGTTGGGAATTATTGTAAGTTAAGTACGGGACTGAAGCGAATAATTCCTAGAATGTTATAGTAAGTGATTTGGAAGAAAGATTTTGCATGTGAATTTAATCCAAAATGGAGTTAGTTTTTGAATAGATTGCAAATATTAAATACAGGAAAAGAAAACAGGCAGCCCTTAACCCCCGAATTAATCCTTCTACACATATGATGTATATAGTCCGTGGCTATCCTCTGACAGTTCTGGCACCACATAATATTGCAGCCATCATACAGCAGACTACCTAAGCACATGACTACAGCCAGACACCTCCGTCTGCAATGTTCCCTTCTTCTACCAGACAATGTTACTTTACAGAGATGCTATGTTCTCAATCCAGCCACTCTCTTACCATTTCCAGAGGGGGGAGAAAGGAAGATGGGTACTTTTGTACAGCCTGATTGTACAACCTGATTTTGAACCCAAACTCAGGAATAACCAATCTATATGTAAAAAGACGTCTACTGGAAGGTGGTGGAAACGGCCAGACGCTCACAGATGAGACACAAGACCCTCTATATTGCACGCTGTGGAATAAACATTTCCAGGCCGAGATTTCCAATATGAAGCAAGTCTCACTAAATTGAAGCAGGTCACCTTAAACCTAAAGACATTGTACAACAATGCAGCAGGAGATAGTGCACTTACGGTGGAGCTCCCACAAGAAGCAGAAGTGCTCTACAAGCATTGGGATACAGAAATTCCACATGTTGCAATATCCAAGTTTGCACCGGATGGATGGAAGACATTGGGAGCCGCATTAAAATGGTGGGAATCTGCAGAGGAAGAGGAAGGAGTGGAAAAGAAGAATCTCCACTGGCAAGCAGACAGCACTCCCAGTATACAAGCCAGAGACCCATATGCAGTCCCAGGACTCACAAATCCACCCCATGACTGCCTTCAACAAATGGAAATGGAGACCTCACACCTTGCGAATGTAAAAGAACTTGCCCTGACAGACCCAGACATCACTCTGTATGTGGATGGATCAAGGTATGCTGATGAGAATGGGAAAGATCACACAGGATATGCTGTGACTACAGAAAAAGATGTGATGCAAGCCTTCTCACTACCTTCCTCCATGTCAGCACAAGAAGCAGAGTTGATTGCATTGACCAAGGCCTGTGAGGTTGCGACAGGAGTCCGACCTAACATCTACACAGACTCAAGATATGCTCTGGGAGTGACTCAAGACTTAGGAGTAATCTGGAGAGCTAGAGGATTCATGACAGCCGCAGGCACTCCAGTGAAGCATGACAAAGCCATCCGTGAACTACTAGATGCTTTAGCACTCCCAAAGGAAGCCGCCATACTGAAAGTAAAGACACATGGGAAGCTAAATTCAGACGAAGCACGAGGAAACCATCTAGCAGACCAGATGGCTAAGAAGGCAGCAATGGTATCACAGGAAATGGAAAGGAGAGAGGTGGATGGAGAAATAAACATTTATACAATACAGACTCTGCCAACAGATTTAAGATTGCTCAAAGAATTGCAAAAGACGGCAGGTCCAGAAGAAGTGAACAATGGAGGAAAACGTACCCTGTGATGACTAGTAATCCCCACCCAGGGAGAGGTATAACTGTGTACCCTGGAAATTACACGTGTTACAGGAGAAACGTTTCTCAGGGGTTCAACTTACAGAGGTTCCCAAGTGGGTTTTGTCACTTCAGCCACCATGCTAGTCAATCAGACACAATCTTTGGGGGACGTATATTGGTTGTGTGGAGATATGAAACTCAGGGTAAGACTGTCAGGAGTATGGCGTGGGGAACGTACCATGACTAAAGCCATAATGCCGTTACACATTGTTCCAACCTATTATGGTGATCTAGATAATGTTCCTCAGACACAGTCCAGAAGGAAGAGACATACATCATCATCTGAGCCTAGAGAAAGTTTTGACTCCCATGTGTACATAGATTCTATTGGAGTCCCAAGGGGGGTGCCCAATGAATTTAAAGCCCGTAACCAAGTAGCAGCAGGATTCGAGTCACTGATACCCATGATTGGAGTAAATAAGAACGTTGCCTGGATCAATTATATTTACTATAACCAGCAACGATTTGTTAACTACACTAAGGATGCCTTAAAAGGCATTGCAGAACAGTTAGAGGCTACATCACACATGGCCTTCCAGAACCGCATGGCATTAGACATGATCCTTGCAGAAAAAGGTGGAGTATGTAAAATGCTTCCTGACACTAGCACATGTTGTACATACATCCCTGATAACACAGGTCCAAATGGTAAGATCACACTGGCAATCCAGAAATTGGCTAATCTTGGTCAAGAATTAAAAGAAAATTCTGGCACTATAGACTATTGGGAATCATGGTTTGGTTGGATGAATGGTTGGCAGAAAGTGTTATTGCAGATAGGGATGGCTATCTTTATTGTCATAATTTTGCTAGCCTTCCTCTTATGTTGTATTATTCCTTGTATACGTAACTACCTTCAGAAAGCTATGGACAAGGCTTCTCCCACCTTTATCCACCAAGATTTAGACATAGATCTACATGGACAGAATGATGATTGTAAGACATCCCATCTTCTGTTGCAGACTGTAACTGGCTCTAAGGAGAGTGTTTTCTGAGCTGAGCTACACTATATCTGAGTACTATGGTCCCTCTCCAAGCCTAGCTACACTATTAGATATTAGAGGCTCGTTAGGTCTTCCCCATGCCGCATAGGTCATAGGGTAGGTGTGACGTCAGGTCATGGCAAGCCCGATCGAACGAAGATATGAACCTATGACTTACACACATGCAATGCTTTCAACATCCGGAAATAGAAGACACAAAGAATAGTGCTCTGGAAGGACCATAGTTGAGACATATATCTATTATAACAAGATATTTAGTTTTAGACACCCGTTATAAGAATAGGGTGTTATACTTATAATCAGTAAGTTTTACTAATAGCTGTGAGTGTGACGAATATATTATGTCATTTTAGGGGGGACTGTTATGGATAAGGATCAGTACAAAATGTATAAATGTATTCGTGCACCTACTTATATATCTTATCTTTGCAGTATTATCGTATAAGCAAGTTTTACTAATAAATGCTGAATCATTGGGAGACTCTAAAATGGAGGATTTGACACTCCCCTTTTCTTACAAGATGGAGACAGCACTATTTCCGGTCTGTTAAGGATGACGGGTCTTAACACACACAGGACACGAGGAGGAGAAACACCATCTTGTCTTTGTCTTCAACTTCTTACCAATGAGAGTAAGACCCATCCTCTTGTGGGATGGGTCTTGGAGACTCCTTAATGTTTTAATCCAATGTCTGATCGTAACTTTGTAGAAGCAGACTTCTCAGAACCAATGAATTACTGAATAAACCTGATGTTTTACTTAATGTAACTTTTTATCTGATTATTAAAAACTATATAAATGAGGACTGACTTAATAAAGACAGTATCGAGAAACTTTATACCAGAACTCTGTGTCGGTGTATTATTTCTCTACAGTGTGCACACTATATAGATACTGATAATTTGGACAGGGACAGATATCTCCTGGTAAATACTTTGATATTTACTCTTACAGTGTCAGTGTGGGTGAGTGTTAGTGTGTGTTTGTGTGTGACTCAGTGTAGGTGTCAGTGTGGGTGAGTGTTAGTGTGTGTTTGTGTGTGACTCAGTGTAGGTGTCAGTGTGGGTGAGTGTTAGTGTGTGTTTCTGTGTGACTCAGTGTAAGTGTCAGTGTGGGTGAGTGTTAGTGTGTGTTTCCGTGTGACTCAGTGTAAGTGTCAGTGTGGGTGAGTGTTAGTGTGTGTTTGTGTGTGACTCAGTGTAGGTGTCAGTGTGGGTGAGTGTTAGTGTGTGACTCAGTGTAGGTGTCAGTGTGGGTGAGTGTTAGTGTGTGTTTCTGTGTGACTCAGTGTAGGTGTCAGTGTGGGTGAGTGTTAGTGTGTGACTCAGTGTAGGTGTCAGTGTGGGTGAGTGTTAGTGTGTGTTTCTGTGTGACTCAGTGTAGGTGTCAGTGTGGGTGAGTGTTAGTGTGTGTTTCTGTGTGACTCAGTGTAGGTGTCAGTGTGGGTGAGTGTTAGTGTGTGACTCAGTGTAGGTGTCAGTGTGGGTGAGTGTTAGTGTGTGTTTCTGTGTGACTCAGTGTAGGTGTCAGTGTGGGTGAGTGTTAGTGTGTGTTTCTGTGTGACTCAGTGTAGGTGTCAGTGTGGGTGAGTGTTAGTGTGTGTTTCTGTGTGACTCAGTGTAGGTGTCAGTGTGGGTGAGTGTTAGTGTGTGTTTGTGTGTGACTCAGTGTAAGTGTCAGTGTGGGTGAGTGTTAGTGTGTGTTTTTGTGTGACTCAGTGTAGATGTCAGTGTGGGTGAGTGTTAGTGTGTGTTTCTGTGTGACTCAGTGTAGGTGTCAGTGTGGGTGAGTGTTAGTGTGTGTTTCTGTGTGACTCAGTGTAGGTGTCAGTGTGGGTGAGTGTTAGTGTGTGTTTCTGTGTGACTCAGTGTAGGTGTCAGTGTGGGTGAGTGTTAGTGTGTGTTTCTGTGTGACTCAGTGTAAGTGTCAGTGTGGGTGAGTGTTAGTGTGTGTTTTTGTGTGACTCAGTGTAGGTGTCAGTGTGGGTGAGTGTTAGTGTGTGTTTCTGTGTGACTCAGTGTAGGTGTCAGTGTGGGTGAGTGTTAGTGTGTGTTTCTGTGTGACTCAGTGTAGGTGTCAGTGTGGGTGAGTGTTAGTGTGTGTTTGTGTGTGGCTCAGTGTAGGTGTCAGTGCGGGTGAGTGTTAGTGTGTGTTTGTGTGTGACTCAGTGTAAGTGTCAGTGTGTGTGAGTGTTAGTGTGTGTTTCTGTGTGACTCAGTGTAGGTGTCAGTGTGTGTGAGTGTTAGTGTGTGTTTCTGTGTGACTCAGTGTAGGTGTCAGTGTGGGTGAGTGTTAGTGTGTGTTTGTGTGTGACTCAGTGTAGGTGTCAGTGTGGGTGAGTGTTAGTGTGTGTTTCTGTGTGACTCAGTGTAGGTGTCAGTGTGTGTGAGTGTTAGTGTGTGTTTCTGTGTGACTCAGTGTAGGTGTCAGTGTGGGTGAGTGTTAGTGTGTGTTTCTGTGTGACTCAGTGTAGGTGTCAGTGTGTGTGAGTGTTAGTGTGTGTTTCTGTGTGACTCAGTGTAAGTGTCAGTGTGGGTGAGTGTTAGTGTGTGTTTTTGTGTGACTCAGTGTAGGTGTCAGTGTGGGTGAGTGTTAGTGTGTGACTCAGTGTAGGTGTCAGTGTGGGTGAGTGTTAGTGTGTGACTCAGTGTAGGTGTCAGTGTGGGTGAGTGTTAGTGTGTGTTTCTGTGTGACTCAGTGTAGGTGTCAGTGTGGGTGAGTGTTAGTGTGTGTTTCAGTGTCACTGAGTGTAGGTGTCAGTGTGGGTGAGTGTTAGTGTGTGACTCAGTGTAGGTGTCAGTGTGGGTGAGTGTTAGTGTGTGTTTCTGTGTGACTCAGTGTAGGTGTCAGTGTGGGTGAGTGTTAGTGTGTGTTTCTGTGTGACTCAGTATAGGTGTCAGTGTGGGTGAGTGTTAGTGTGTGTTTCTGTGTGACTCAGTGTAGGTGTCAGTGTGGGTGAGTGTTAGTGTGTGTTTGTGTGTGACTCAGTGTAGGTGTCAGTGTGGGTGAGTGTTAGTGTGTGTTTGTGTGTGGCTCAGTGTAGGTGTCAGTGCGGGTGAGTGTTAGTGTGTGTTTGTGTGTGACTCAGTGTAGGTGTCAGTGTGTGTGAGTGTTAGTGTGTGTTTCTGTGTGACTCAGTGTAGGTGTCAGTGTGTGTGAGTGTTAGTGTGTGTTTCTGTGTGACTCAGTGTAGGTGTCAGTGTGGGTGAGTGTTAGTGTGTGTTTCTGTGTGACTCAGTGTAGGTGTCAGTGTGGGTGTGTGTTTCTGTGTGACTCAGTGTAAGTGTCAGTGTGGGTGAGTGTTAGTGTGTGTTTCTGTGTGACTCAGTGTAGGTGTCAGTGTGGGTGAGTGTTAGTGTGTGTTTGTGTGTGACTCCGTGTAGGTGTCAGTGTGGGTGAGTGTTAGTGTGTGTTTGTGTGTGACTCAGTGTAGGTGTCAGTGTGGGTGGGTGTTAGTGTGTGATTCAGTGTAGGTGTCAGTGTGGGTGAGTGTTAGTGTGTGTTTCCGTGTGACTCAGTGTTGGTGTCAGTGTGGGTGAGTGTTAGTGTGTGTTTCTGTGTGACTCAGTGTAGGTGTCAGTGTGGGTGAGTGTTTGTGTGTGACTCAGTGTAGGTGTCAGTGTGGGTGAGTGTTAGTGTGTGTTTCTGTGTGACTCAGTGTAGGTGTCAGTGTGGGTGTGTGTTTGTGTGCGACTCAGTGTAGGTGTCAGTGTGGGTGAGTGTTAGTGTGTGTTTGTGTGTGACTCAGTGTAGGTGTCAGTGTGGGTGAGTGTTAGTGTGTGTTTCTGTGTGACTCAGTGTAGGTGTCAGTGTGGGTAAGTGTTAGTGTGTGTTTCTGTGTGACTCAGTGTAGGTGTCAGTGTGGGTGAGTGTTAGTGTGTGTTTGTGTGTGACTCAGTGTAGGTGTCAGTGTGGGTGAGTGTTAGTGTGTGTTTCTGTGTGACTCAGTGTAGGTGTCAGTGTGGGTGAGTGTTAGTGTGTGTTTCTGTGTGACTCAGTGTAGGTGTCAGTGTGGGTGAGTGTTAGTGTGTGTTTGTGTGTGACTCAGTGTAGGTGTCAGTGTGGGTGAGTGTTAGTGTGTGTTTCTGTGTGACTCCGTGTAGGTGTCAGTGTGGGTAAGTGTTAGTGTGTGTTTGTGTGTGACTCAGTGTAAATGTTAGTGTGGGTGAGTGTTAGTGTGTGTTTCCGTGTGACTCCGTGTAGGTGTCAGTGTGGGTGAGTGTTAGTGTGTGTTTGTGTGTGACTCAGTGTAGGTGTCAGTGTGGGTGTGTGTTTCTGTGTGACTCAGTGTAGGTGTCAGTGTGGGTGAGTGTTAGTGTGTGACTCAGTGTAGGTGTCAGTGTGTGAGTGTTAGTGTGTGACTCAGTGTAGGTGTCAGTGTGGGTGAGTGTTAGTGTGTGTTTCTGTGTGACTCCGTGTAGGTGTCAGTGTGGGTGAGTGTTAGTGTGTGTTTCTGTGTGACTCAGTGTAAGTGTCAGTGTGGGTGAGTGTTAGTGTGTGTTTCTGTGTGACTCAGTGTAAGTGTCAGTGTGGGTGAGTGTTAGTGTGTGTTTCTGTGTGACTCAGTGTAGGTGTCAGTGTGGGTGAGTGTTAGTATATGTTTCTGTGTGACTCAGTGTAGGTGTCAGTGTGGGTGAGTGTTAGTGTGTGTTTGTGTGTGACTCAGTGTAGGTGTCAGTGTGGGTGAGTGTTAGTGTGTGTTTGTGTGTGACTCAGTGTAGGTGTCAGTGTGGGTGAGTGTTAATGTGTGTTTCTGTGTGACTCAGTGTAGGTGTCAGTGTGGGTGAGTGTTAGTGTGTGTTTCTGTGTGACTCAGTGTAGGTGTCAGTGTGGGTGAGTGTTAGTGTGTGTTTCTGTGTGACTCAGTGTAAGTGTCAGTGTGGGTGAGTGTTAGTGTGTGTTTCCGTGTGACTCAGTGTAAGTGTCAGTGTGGGTGAGTGTTAGTGTGTGTTTGTGTGTGACTCAGTGTAGGTGTCAGTGTGGGTGAGTGTTAGTGTGTGACTCAGTGTAGGTGTCAGTGTGGGTGAGTGTTAGTGTGTGTTTCTGTGTGACTCAGTGTAGGTGTCAGTGTGGGTGAGTGTTAGTGTGTGTTTCTGTGTGACTCAGTGTTGGTGTCAGTGTGGGTGAGTGTTAGTGTGTGTTTCTGTGTGACTCAGTGTAGATGTCAGTGTGGGTGAGTATTAGTGTGTGTTTCTGTGTGACTCAGTGTAGGTGTCAGTGTGGGTGAGTGTTAGTGTGTGTTTCTGTGTGACTCAGTGTAGGTGTCAGTGTGGGTGAGTGTTAGTGTGTGTTTCTGTGTGACTCAGTGTAGGTGTCAGTGTGGGTGAGTGTTAGTGTGTGTTTCTGTGTGACTCAGTGTAAGTGTCAGTGTGGGTGAGTGTTAGTGTGTGTTTTTGTGTGACTCAGTGTAGGTGTCAGTGTGGGTGAGTGTTAGTGTGTGTTTCTGTGTGACTCAGTGTAGGTGTCAGTGTGGGTGAGTGTTAGTGTGTGTTTCTGTGTGACTCAGTGTAGGTGTCAGTGTGGGTGAGTGTTAGTGTGTGTTTCTGTGTGATTCAGTGTAGGTGTCAGTGTGGGTGAGTGTTAGTGTGTGATTCAGTGTAGGTGTCAGTGCGGGTGAGTGTTAGTGTGTGTTTCTGTGTGACTCAGTGTAGGTGTCAGTGTGGGTGAGTGTTAGTGTGTGTTTCTGTGTGACTCAGTGTAAGTGTCAGTGTGGGTGAGTGTTAGTGTGTGTTTTTGTGTGACTCAGTGTAGGTGTCAGTGTGGGTGAGTGTTAGTGTGTGACTCAGTGTAGGTGTCAGTGTGGGTGAGTGTTAGTGTGTGTTTCTGTGTGACTCAGTGTAGGTGTCAGTGTGGGTGAGTGTTAGTGTGTGTTTCTGTGTGACTCAGTGTAGGTGTCAGTGTGGGTGAGTGTTAGTGTGTGTTTCAGTGTCACTCAGTGTAGGTGTCAGTGTGGGTGAGTGTTAATGTGTGTTTCAGTGTCACTCAGTGTAGGTGTCAGTGTGGGTGTGTGTTTGTGTATGACTCAGTGTAGGTGTCAGTGTGGGTGAGTGTTAGTGTGTGTTTCTGTGTGACTCAGTGTAGGTGTCAGTGTGGGTGAGTGTTAGTGTGTGTTTGTGTGTGACTCAGTGTAGGTGTCAGTGTGGGTGAGTGTTAGTGTGTGTTTGTGTGTGGCTCAGTGTAGGTGTCAGTGCGGGTGAGTGTTAGTGTGTGTTTGTGTGTGACTCAGTGTAGGTGTCAGTGTGGGTGAGTGTTAGTGTGTGTTTGTGTGTGACTCAGTGTAGGTGTCAGTGTGTGTGAGTGTTAGTGTGTGTTTGTGTGTGACTCAGTGTAGGTGTCAGTGTGTGTGAGTGTTAGTGTGTGTTTCTGTGTGACTCAGTGTAGGTGTCAGTGTGGGTGAGTGTTAGTGTGTGTTTGTGTGTGACTCAGTGTAGGTGTCAGTGTGGGTGAGTGTTAGTGTGTGTTTCTGTGTGACTCAGTGTAGGTGTCAGTGTGGGTGTGTGTTTCTGTGTCACTCAGTGTAAGTGTCAGTGTGGGTGAGTGTTAGTGTGTGTTTCTGTGTGACTCAGTGTAGGTGTCAGTGTGGGTGAGTGTTAGTGTGTGTTTGTGTGTGACTCCGTGTAGGTGTCAGTGTGGGTGAGTGTTAGTGTGTGTTTGTGTGTGACTCCGTGTAGGTGTCAGTGTGGGTGAGTGTTAGTGTGTGTTTCTGTGTGATTCAGTGTAGGTGTCAGTGTGGGTGAGTGTTAGTGTGTGATTCAGTGTAGGTGTCAGTGTGGGTGAGTGTTAGTGTGTGTTTCCGTGTGACTCAGTGTTGGTGTCAGTGTGGGTGAGTGTTAGTGTGTGTTTCTGTGTGACTCAGTGTAGGTGTCAGTGTGGGTGAGTGTTAGTGTGTGTTTCTGTGTGACTCAGTGTAGGTGTCAGTGTGGGTGAGTGTTTGTGTGTGACTCAGTGTAGGTGTCAGTGTGGGTGAGTGTTAGTGTGTGTTTCTGTGTGACTCAGTGTAGGTGTCAGTGTTGGTGTGTGTTTGTGTATGACTCAGTGTAAGTGTCAGTGTGGGTGAGTGTTAGTGTGTGTTTCTGTGTGACTCAGTGTAGGTGTCAGTGTGGGTGAGTGTTAGTGTGTGTTTGTGTGTGACTCAGTGTAGGTGTCAGTGCGGGTGAGTGTTAGTGTGTGTTTGTGTGTGACTCAGTGTAGGTGTCAGTGTGTGTGATTGTTAGTGTGTGTTTGTGTGTGACTCAGTGTAGGTGTCTCCATATATATCAGTGTGAGTGTGAATGGGCATGAGTGTGTCTGTATGATACAGTATATATATGGAGACACCTACACTGAGTCACACACAAACACACACTAACACACTAAGATACACTTGCGGGTGTATCTTATCCTGTGTAATAATGTATATGTGGGTGTCTGTGTGCGGGTGTCTCTAATCATGTGTAATAATGTATATGTGGGTGTCTGTGTGCGGGTGTCTCTTATGTGTAATAATGTATATGTGGGTGTCTGTTTGCTGGTGTATCTTATCCTGTGTAATAATGTATATGTGGGTGTCTGCTTGCGAGTGTCTCTAATCATGTGTAATAATGTATATGTGGGTGTCTGTTTGCGGGTGTCTCTTATGTGTAATAATGTATATGTGGGTGTCTGTGTGCGGGTGTCTCTTATCCTGTGTAATAATGTATATATGGGTGGCTGTTTGCAGGTGTCTCTTATCATGTGTAATAATGTATATGTGGGTGTCTGTTTGCGGGTGTCTCTTATCATGTGTAATAATGTATATGTTGGGTGTCTGTGTGCGGGTGTCTCTTATCATGTGTAATAATGTATATGTTGGGTGTCTGTGTGCGGGTGTCTCTTATCATGTGTAATAATGTATATGTGGGTGTCTGTTTGCGGGTGTATCTTATCATGTGTAATAATGTATATGTGGGTGTCTGTGTGCAGTTGTCTCTTATGATGTGTAACAATGCATATGTGGGTGTCTGTTTGCGGGTGTCTCTTATCCTGTGTAATAATGTATTTGTTGGGTGTCTGTGTGCGGGTGTCTCTTATCATGTGTAATAATGTATATGTGGGTGTCTGTTTGCGGGTGTATCTTATCATGTGTAACAATGCATATGTGGGTGTCTGTTTGCGGGTGTCTCTTATCATGTGTAATAATGTATATGTTGGGTGTCTGTGTGCGGGTGTCTCTTATCATGTGTAATAATGTATATGTGGGTGTCTGTTTGCGGGTGTATCTTATCATGTGTAACAATGCATATGTGGGTGTCTGTTTGCGGGTGTCTCTTATCCTGTGTAATAATGTATTTGTTGGTGTCTGTGTGTGGGTGTCTCTTATCATGTGTAACAATGTATATGTTTGTGTCTGTTTGCGGGTGTCTCTTATCATGTGTAACAATGTATATGTGGATGTCTGTTTGCGGGTGTCTCTTATCCTGTGTAATAATGTATATGTGGGTGTCTGTTTGCGGGTGTCTTATCATGTGTAATAATGTATATGTGGGTGTCTGTTTGTTGGTGTATCTTATCCTGTGTAATAATGTATATGTGGGTGTCTGTGTGCGGGTGTCTCTTATGTGTAATAATGTATATGTGGGTGTCTGTTTGCGGGTGTATCTTATCCTGTGTAATAATGTATATGTGGGTGTCTGTTTGCGGGTGTATCTTATCCTGTGTAATAATGTGTACGTGGGTGCCTGTTTGCGGGTGTCTCTTATTATGTGTAATAATGTATATGTGGGTGCCTGTGTGTGGGTGTCTCTTATTATGTGTAATAATGTATATGTGGGTGTCTGTGTGCGGGTGTCTCTAATCATGTGTAATAATGTATATGTGGGTGTCTGTGTGCGGGTGTCTCTTATGTGTAATAATGTATATGTGGGTGTCTGTTTGCTGGTGTATCTTATCCTGTGTAATAATGTATATGTGGGTGTCTGCTTGCGAGTGTCTCTAATCATGTGTAATAATGTATATGTGGGTGTCTGTTTGCGGGTGTCTCTTATGTGTAATAATGTATATGTGGGTGTCTGTGTGCGGGTGTCTCTTATCCTGTGTAATAATGTATATATGGGTGGCTGTTTGCAGGTGTCTCTTATCATGTGTAATAATGTATATGTGGGTGTCTGTTTGCGGGTGTCTCTTATCATGTGTAATAATGTATATGTTGGGTGTCTGTGTGCGGGTGTCTCTTATCATGTGTAATAATGTATATGTTGGGTGTCTGTGTGCGGGTGTCTCTTATCATGTGTAATAATGTATATGTGGGTGTCTGTTTGCGGGTGTATCTTATCATGTGTAATAATGTATATGTGGGTGTCTGTGTGCAGTTGTCTCTTATGATGTGTAACAATGCATATGTGGGTGTCTGTTTGCGGGTGTCTCTTATCCTGTGTAATAATGTATTTGTTGGGTGTCTGTGTGCGGGTGTCTCTTATCATGTGTAATAATGTATATGTGGGTGTCTGTTTGCGGGTGTATCTTATCATGTGTAACAATGCATATGTGGGTGTCTGTTTGCGGGTGTCTCTTATCATGTGTAATAATGTATATGTTGGGTGTCTGTGTGCGGGTGTCTCTTATCATGTGTAATAATGTATATGTGGGTGTCTGTTTGCGGGTGTATCTTATCATGTGTAACAATGCATATGTGGGTGTCTGTTTGCGGGTGTCTCTTATCCTGTGTAATAATGTATTTGTTGGTGTCTGTGTGTGGGTGTCTCTTATCATGTGTAACAATGTATATGTTTGTGTCTGTTTGCGGGTGTCTCTTATCATGTGTAACAATGTATATGTGGATGTCTGTTTGCGGGTGTCTCTTATCCTGTGTAATAATGTATATGTGGGTGTCTGTTTGCGGGTGTCTTATCATGTGTAATAATGTATATGTGGGTGTCTGTTTGTTGGTGTATCTTATCCTGTGTAATAATGTATATGTGGGTGTCTGTGTGCGGGTGTCTCTTATGTGTAATAATGTATATGTGGGTGTCTGTTTGCGGGTGTATCTTATCCTGTGTAATAATGTATATGTGGGTGTCTGTTTGCGGGTGTATCTTATCCTGTGTAATAATGTGTACGTGGGTGCCTGTTTGCGGGTGTCTCTTATTATGTGTAATAATGTATATGTGGGTGCCTGTGTGTGGGTGTCTCTTATTATGTGTAATAATGTATATGTGGGTGTCTGTGTGCGGGTGTCTCTTATGATGTGTAATAATGTATATGTGGGTGTCTGTTTGCGGGTGTCAGTTATCCTGTATAATAATGTATATATGGGTGTCTGTTTGCAGGTGTCTCTTATCATGTGTAATAATGTATATGTGGGTGTCTGTTTGCGGGTGTATCTTATCCTGTGTAATAATGTATGTGTGGGTGTCTGTTTGCGGGTTTCTCTTATCATGTGTAATAATGTATATGTTGGGTGTCTGTTTGCGGATGTCTCTTATCCTGTGTAATAATGTATATGTGGGTGTCTGTGTGCGGGTGTCTGTTTTCCTGTGTAATAATGTATATGTGGGTGTCTGTTTGCGGGTGTCTCTTACGTGTAATAATGTATATATGGGTGTCTGTTTGCGGGTGTATATTATCCTGTGCAATAATGTATATGTGGGTGTCTGTTTGCGGGTGTCTCTTATCATGTGTAATAATGTACCGGTATATGTGGGTGTCTGTTTGCGGGTGTCTTTTATCCTGTGTAATAATGTTTATATGGGTGTCTGTTTGCGGGTGTCTCTTATCCTGTGTAATAATGTATATGTGGGTGTCTGTTTGCGGGTGTATCTTATCCTGAGTAATAATGTATATATGGGTGTCTGTTTGCGGGTGTCTCTTATCATGTGTAATAATGTATATGTGGGTGTCTGTTTGCGGGTGTCTCTTATCCTGTGTAATAATGTTTATGTGGGTTTCTGTGTGTGGGTGTCTCTTATTCTGTGTAATAGTGTATATGTGGGTGTCTGTTTGCGGGTGTCTCTTATGTGTAATAATGTATATGTGGGTGTCTGTTTGCGAGTGTCTCTTATCATGTGTAATAATGTATATGTGGGTGTCTGTTTGCGGGTGTCTCTTATCATGTGTAGTTATGTATATGTGGGTGTCTGCTTGCGGGTGTCTCTTATCATGTGTAATAATGTATATGTGGGTGTCTGTTTGCGAGTGTCTCTTATCATGTGTAATAATGTATATGTGGGTGTCTGCTTGCGGGTGTCTCTTATGATGTGTAATAATGTATATGTGGGTGAGTGTGTGCGGGTGTCTCTTATGATGTGTAATAATGTATATGTGGGTGTCTGTTTGCGGGTGTCTATAATCCTGTGTAATAATGTATATGTGGGTGTCTGCTTGCGGATGTCTCTTATCATGTGTAATAATGTATATGTTGGGTGTCTGTTTGCGGGTGTCTCTTATCATGTGTAGTAATGTATATGTGGGTGTCTGTTTGCGGGTGTATCTTATCCTGTGTAATAATGTATATGTGGGTGTCTGTTTTTGGGTGTCTCTTATCCTGTGTAATAATGTATATGTGGGTGTCTGTTTGCGGGTGTCTCTTATCATGTGTAATAATGTATATGTGGGTGTCTGTGTGCGGGTGTCTCTTATGTGTAATAATGTATATGTGGGTGTCTGTTTGTGGGTGTCTCTTATGTGTAATAATGTATATATGGGTGTCTGTTTGCGAGTGTCTTTTATCCTGTGTAATAATGTATATGTGGGTGTCTGTTTGTGGGTGTCTCTTATGTGTAATAATGTATATATGGGTGTCTGTTTGCGAGTGTCTTTTATCCTGTGCAATAATGTATATGTGGGTGTCTGTGTGCGGGTGTATCTTATCATGTGTAATAATGTATATGTGGGTGTCTGTTTGGGGGGGTATCTTATCCTGTGTAATAATGTATATGTGGGTGTCTGTTTGCGGGTGTCTCTTATGTGTAATAATGTATATGTGGGTGTCTGTTTGCGGGTGCCTCATGTGTAATAATGTATATGTGGGTGTCTGTTTGTGGGTGTCTCTTATGTGTAATAATGTATATGTGGGTGTCTGTGTGCGGGTGTCTCTTATCATGTGTAATAATGTATATGTGGATGTCTGTTTGCGGGTGTCTCTTATGTGTAATAATGTATATGTGGGTGTCTGTGTGCGGGTGTATCTTATTCTGTGTAATAATGTATATGTAGGTGTCTGTGTGCGGGTGTATCTTATCCTGTGTAATAATGTATATGTAGGTGTCTGTGTGCGGGTGTCTCTTATCCTGTGTAATAATGTATATGTGGTTGTCTGTGTGCGGGTGTATCCTATGATGTGTAATAAGGTATAAGTGGGTGTCTGTGTGCGGGTGTATCTTATCCTGTGTAATAATGTATATGTGGGTGTCTGTTTGCGGGTGTCTCTTATGTGTAAGAATGTATATGTAGGTGTCTGTGTGCGGGTGTATCTTATCCTGTGTAATAATGTATATGTGGGTGTCTGTGTGCGGGTGTCTCTTATTATGTGTAATAATGTATATGTGGGTGTCTGTTTGCGGGTGTATCTTATCCTGTGTAATAATGTATATGTGGGTGTCTGTGTGCAGGTGTATCTTATCCTGTGTAATAATGTATATGTGGGTGTCTGTGTGCGGGTGTCTCTTATCCTATGTAATAATGTATATGTGGTTGTCTGTGTGCGGGTGTATCTTATGATGTGTAAAAAGGTATATGTGGGTGTCTGTGTGCGGGTGTATCTTATCCTGTGTAATAATGTATATGTGGGTGTTTGTGTGCGGGTGTATCTTATCCTGTGTAATAATGTATATGTGGGTGTCTGTGTGCGGGTGTCTCTTATTATGTGTAATAATGTATATGTGGGTGTCTGTGTGTGGGTGCCTCTTATGAGTAATAATGTATATGTGGGTGTCTGTGTGCGGGTGCCTCTTATGTGTAATAATGTATATGTGGGTGTCTGTGTGCGGGTGTCTCTTATGTGTAATAATGTATATGTGGGTGTCTTTTTGCGGATGTCTCTTATGTGTAATAATGTATAGGTGGGTGTCTGTGTGCGGGTGTCTCTTATTATGTGTAATAATGTATATGTGGGTGTCTGTTTGCGGGTGTCTCTTATGTGTAATAATGTATATGTGGGTGTCTGTTTGCTGGTGTATCTTATCCTGTGTAATAATGTATATGTGGGTGTCTGTTTGCTGGTGTATCTTATCCTGTGTAATAATGTATATGTGGGTGTCTGTGTGCGGGTGTCTCTAATCATGTGTAATAATGTATATGTGGGTGTCTGTGTGCGGGTGTCTCTTATGTGTAATAATGTATATGTGGGTGTCTGTGTGCGGGTGTCTCTTATCCTGTGTAATAATGTATATATGGGTGGCTGTTTGCAGGTGTCTCTTATCATGTGTAATAATGTATATGTGGGTGTCTGTTTGCGGGTGTCTCTTATCATGTGTAATAATGTATATGTTGGGTGTCTGTGTGCGGGTGTCTCTTATCATGTGTAATAATGTATATGTTGGGTGTCTGTGTGCGGGTGTCTCTTATCATGTGTAATAATGTATATGTGGGTGTCTGTTTGCGGGTGTCTCTTATGTGTAATAATGTATATGTGGGTGTCTGTGTGCAGTTGTCTCTTATGATGTGTAACAATGCATATGTGGGTGTCTGTTTGCGGGTGTCTCTTATCCTGTGTAATAATGTATTTGTTGGTGTCTGTGTGTGGGTGTCTCTTATCATGTGTAATAATGTATATGTGGGTGTCTGTTTGCGGGTGTCTCTTATCATGTGTAATAATGTATATGTTGGGTGTCTGTGTGCGGGTGTCTCTTATCATGTGTAATAATGTATATGTGGGTGTCTGTTTGCGGGTGTATCTTATCATGTGTAATAATGTATATGTGGGTGTCTGTGTGCAGTTGTCTCTTATGATGTGTAACAATGCATATGTGGGTGTCTGTTTGCGGGTGTCTCTTATCCTGTGTAATAATGTATATGTTGGTGTCTGTGTGTGGGTGTCTCTTATCATGTGTAACAATGTATATGTGTGTGTCTGTTTGCGGGTGTCTCTTATCATGTGTAACAATGTATATGTGGATGTCTGTTTGCGGGTGTCTCTTATCCTGTGTAATAATGTATATGTGGGTGTCTGTTTGCGGGTGTCTTATCATGTGTAATAATGTATATGTGGGTGTCTGTTTGCGGGTGTATCTTATCCTGTGTAATAATGTATATGTGGGTGTCTGTGTGCGGGTGTCTCTTATGTGTAATAATGTATATGTGGGTGTCTGTTTGCGGGTGTATCTTATCCTGTGTAATAATGTATATGTGGGTGTCTGTTTGCGGGTGTATCTTATCCTGTGTAATAATGTGTACGTGGGTGCCTGTTTGCGGGTGTCTCTTATTATGTGTAATAATGTATATGTGGGTGCCTGTGTGTGGGTGTCTCTTATTATGTGTAATAATGTATATGTGGGTGTCTGTGTGCGGGTGTCTCTTATGATGTGTAATAATGTATATGTGGGTGTCTGTTTGCGGGTGTCAGTTATCCTGTATAATAATGTATATATGGGTGTCTGTTTGCAGGTGTCTCTTATCATGTGTAATAATGTATATGTGGGTGTCTGTTTGCGGGTGTATCTTATCCTGTGTAATAATGTATGTGTGGGTGTCTGTTTGCGGGTGTCTCTTATCATGTGTAATAATGTATATGTTGGGTGTCTGTTTGCGGATGTCTCTTATCCTGTGTAATAATGTATATGTGGGTGTCTGTGTGCGGGTGTCTCTTTTCCTGTGTAATAATGTATATGTGGGTGTCTGTTTGCGGGTGTCTCTTACGTGTAATAATGTATATATGGGTGTCTGTTTGCGGGTGTATATTATCCTGTGCAATAATGTATATGTGGGTGTCTGTTTGCGGGTGTCTCTTATCATGTGTAATAATGTACCGGTATATGTGGGTGTCTGTTTGCGGGTGTCTTTTATCCTGTGTAATAATGTATATATGGGTGTCTGTTTGCGGGTGTCTCTTATCCTGTGTAATAATGTATATGTGGGTGTCTGTTTGCGGGTGTATCTTATCCTGAGTAATAATGTATATATGGGTGTCTGTTTGCGGGTGTCTCTTATCCTGTGTAATAATGTTTATGTGGGTTTCTGTGTGTGGGTGTCTCTTATTCTGTGTAATAGTGTATATGTGGGTGTCTGTTTGCGGGTGTCTCTTATGTGTAATAATGTATATGTGGGTGTCTGTTTGCGAGTGTCTCTTATCATGTGTAATAATGTATATGTGGGTGTCTGCTTGCGGGTGTCTCTTATCATGTGTAATAATGTATATGTGGGTGTCTGTTTGCGAGTGTCTCTTATCATGTGTAATAATGTATATGTGGGTGTCTGCTTGCCGGTGTCTCTTATGATGTGTAATAATGTATATGTGGGTGAGTGTGTGCGGGTGTCTCTTATGATGTGTAATAATGTATATGTGGGTGTCTGCTTGCGAGTGTCTCTTATCATGTGTAATAATGCATATGTGGGTGAGTGTGTGCGGGTGTCTCTTATGATGTGTAATAATGTATATGTGGGTGTCTGTTTGCGGGTGTCTATAATCCTGTGTAATAATGTATATGTGGGTGTCTGCTTGCGGATGTCTCTTATCATGTGTAATAATGTATATGTTGGGTGTCTGTTTGCGGGTGTCTCTTATCATGTGTAGTAATGTATATGTGGGTGTCTGTTTGCGGGTGTATCTTATCCTGTGTAATAATGTATATGTGGGTGTCTGTTTTTGGGTGTCTCTTATCCTGTGTAATAATGTATATGTGGGTGTCTGTTTGCGGGTGTCTCTTATCATGTGTAATAATGTATATGTGGGTGTCTGTGTGCGGGTTCCTCTTATGTGTAATAATGTATATGTGGGTGTCTGTTTGCGAGTGTCTTTTATCCTGTGTAATAATGTATATGTGGGTGTCTGTTTGGGGGGGTATCTTATCCTGTGTAATAATGTATATGTGGGTGTCTGTTTGCGGGTGTCTCTTATGTGTAATAATGTATATGTGGGTGTCTGTTTGCGGGTGCCTCATGTGTAATAATGTATATGTGGGTGTCTGTTTGTGGGTGTCTCTTATGTGTAATAATGTATATGTGGGTGTCTGTGTGCGGGTGTCTCTTATCATGTGTAATAATGTATATGTGGATGTCTGTTTGCGGGTGTCTCTTATGTGTAATAATGTATATGTGGGTGTCTGTGTGCGGGTGTATCTTATCCTGTGTAATAATGTATATGTAGGTGTCTGTGTGCGGGTGTATCTTATCCTGTGTAATAATGTATATGTAGGTGTCTGTGTGCGGGTGTCTCTTATTATGTGTAATAATGTATATATGGGTGTCTGTTTGCAGGTGTCTCTTATGTGTAATAATGTATATGTGGGTGTCTGTGCGCGGGTGCCTCTTATGTGTAATAATGTATATGTGGGTGTCTGTGTGCGGGTGTCTCTTATTATGTGTAATAATGTATATGTGGGTGTCTGTTTGCTGGTGTATCTTATCCTGTGTAATAATGTATATGTGGGTGTCTGTTTGGGGGGGTATCTTATCCTGTGTAATAATGTATATGTGGGTGTCTGTGTGCGGCTGTATCTTATCCTGTGTAATAATGTATATGTGGGTGTCTGTGTGCGGGTGTCTCTTATTATGTGTAATAATGTATATATGGGTGTCTGTTTGCAGGTGTCTCTTATGTGTAATAATGTATATGTGGGTGTCTGTTTGCGGGTGTATCTTATCATGTGTAATAATGTATATGTGGGTGTCTGTGTGCGGGTGTATCTTATCATGTTTAATAATGTATATGTGGGTGTCTGTGTGCGGGTGTCTCTTATTATGTGTAATAATGTATATGTGGGTGTCTGTGTGCGGGTGTCTCTTATGTGTAATAATGTATATATGGGTGTCTGTTTGCGGGTGCCTCATGTGTAATAATGTATATGTAGGTGTCTGTTTGCGGGTGTCTCTTATGTGTAATAATGTATATGTGGGTGTCTGTTTGCTGGTGTATCTTATCATGTGTAATAATGTATATGAAGGTGTCTGTTTGGGGGGGTATCTTATCCTGTGTAATAATGTATATGAAGGTGTCTGTTTGGGGGGGTATCTTATCCTGTGTAATAATGTATATGTGGTGTCTGTTTGCGGGTGTATCTTATCATGTGTAATAATGTATATGTGGTTGTCTGTTTGCGGGTGTCTCTTATCCTGTGTATTAATGTATATGAAGGTGTCTGTTTGCGGGTGTATCTTATCATGTGTAATAATGTATATGTGGGTGTCTGTGTGCGGGTGTCTCTTATGTGTAATAATGTATATGTGGGTGTCTGTTTGCTGGTGAATCTTATCATGTGTAATAATGTATATGTGGTTGTCTGTTTGCGGGTGTCTCTTATCCTGTGTAATAATGTATATGAAGGTGTCTGTTTGCGGGTGTATCTTATCATGTGTAATAATGTATATGTGGGTGTCTGTTTGCGGGTGTCTCTTATGTGTAATAATGTATAGGTGGGTGTCTGTGTGCGGGTGTCTCTTATTATGTGTAATAATGTATATGTGGGTGTCTGTTTGCGGGTGTCTCTTATGTGTAATAATGTATATGTGGGTGTCTGTTTGCTGGTGTATCTTATCCTATGTAATAATGTATATGTGGTTGTCTGTGTGCGGGTGTATCTTATGATGTGTAAAAAGGTATATGTGGGTGTCTGTGTGCGGGTGTATCTTATCCTGTGTAATAATGTATATGTGGGTGTCTGTGTGCGGGTGTATCTTATCCTGTGTAATAATGTATATGTGGGTGTTTGTGTGCGGGTGTATCTTATCCTGTGTAATAATGTATATGTGGGTGTCTTTGTGCGGGTGTCTCTTATTATGTGTAATAATGTATATGTGGGTGTCTGTGTGTGGGTGCCTCTTATGAGTAATAATGTATATGTGGGTGTCTGTGTGCGGGTGCCTCTTATGTGTAATAATGTATATGTGGGTGTCTGTGTGCGGGTGTCTCTTATGTGTAATAATGTATATGTGGGTGTCTTTTTGCGGGTGTCTCTTATGTGTAATAATGTATAGGTGGGTGTCTGTGTGTGGGTGTCTCTTATTATGTGTAATAATGTATATGTGGGTGTCTGTTTGCGGGTGTCTCTTATGTGTAATAATGTATATGTGGGTGTCTGTTTGCTGGTGTATCTTATCCTGTGTAATAATGTATATGTGGGTGTCTGTTTGGGGGGGTATCTTATCCTGTGTAATAATGTATATGTGGGTGTCTGTGTGCGGCTGTATCTTATCCTGTGTAATAATGTATATGAAGGTGTCTGTTTGCGGGTGTCTCTTATGTGTAATAATGTATAGGTGGGTGTCTGTGTGCGGGTGTATCTTATCCTGTGTAATAATGTATATGTGGGTGTCTGTTTGGGGGGGTATCTTATCCTGTGTAATAATGTATATGTGGGTGTCTGTTTGTGGGTGTCTCTTATGTGTAATAATGTATATGTGGGTGTCTGTGTGCGGGTGTATCTTATCCTGTGTAATAATGTATATGTGGGTGTTTGTGTGCGGGTGTATCTTATCCTGTGTAATAATGTATATGTGGGTGTCTGTGTGCGGGTGTCTCTTATTATGTGTAATAATGTATATGTGGGTGTCTGTGTGTGGGTGCCTCTTATGAGTAATAATGTATATGTGGGTGTCTGTGTGCGGGTGCCTCTTATGTGTAATAATGTATATGTGGGTGTCTGTGTGCGGGTGTCTCTTATGTGTAATAATGTATATGTGGGTGTCTTTTTGCGGGTGTCTCTTATGTGTAATAATGTATAGGTGGGTGTCTGTGTGCGGGTGTCTCTTATTATGTGTAATAATGTATATGTGGGTGTCTGTTTGCGGGTGTCTCTTATGTGTAATAATGTATATGTGGGTGTCTGTTTGCTGGTGTATCTTATCCTGTGTAATAATGTATATGTGGGTGTCTGTTTGGGGGGGTATCTTATCCTGTGTAATAATGTATATGTGGGTGTCTGTGTGCGGCTGTATCTTATCCTGTGTAATAATGTATATGAAGGTGTCTGTTTGCGGGTGTCTCTTATGTGTAATAATGTATATGTGGGTGTCTGTTTGCTGGTGTATCTTATCCTGTGTAATAATGTATATGTGGGTGTCTGTTTGGGGGGGTATCTTATCCTGTGTAATAATGTATATGTGGGTGTCTGTGTGCGGGTGTATCTTATCCTGTGTAATAATGTATATGTGGGTGTCTGTTTGGGGGGGTATCTTATCCTGTGTAATAATGTATATGTGGATGTCTGTTTGTGGGTGTCTCTTATGTGTAATAATGTATATGTGGGTGTCTGTGTGCGGCTGTATCTTATCATGTGTAATAATGTATATGTGGGTGTCTGTTTGCGGGTGTCTCTTATGTGTAATAATGTATATGTGGGTGTCTGTGTGCGGGTGTCTCTTATTATGTGTAATAATGTATATGTGGGTGTCTGTGTGCGGGTGTCTCTTATGTGTAATAATGTATATATGGGTGTCTGTTTGCGGGTGCCTCATGTGTAATAATGTATATGTGGGTGTCTGTTTGCAGGTGTCTCTTATGTGTAATAATGTATATATGGGTGTCTGTTTGCGGGTGCCTCATGTGTAATAATGTATATGTGGGTGTCTGTTTGCTGGTGTATCTTATCCTGTGTAATAATGTATATGAAGGTGTCTGTTTGGGGGTGTCTCTTATCCTGTGTAATAATGTATATGTGGGTGTCTGTTTGCGGGTGTCTCTTATCCTGTGTAATAATGTATATGAAGGTGTCTGTTTGCGGGTGTATCTTTTCCTGTGTAATAATGTATATGTGGGTGTCTGTGTGCGGGTGTCTCTTATTATGTGTAATAATTTATATGTGGGTGTCTGTGTGCGGGTGCCTCTTATGTGTAATAATGTATATGTGGGTGTCTGTGTACGGGTGTCTCTTATTATGTGTAATAATGTATATGTGGGTGTCTGTGTGCGGGTGTCTCTTATGTGTAATAATGTATATATGGGTGTCTGTTTGCGGGTGCCTCATGTGTAATAATGTATATGTGGGTGTCTGTTTGAGGCAGTCTCTTATGTGTAATAATGTATATATGGGTGTCTGTTTGCGGGTGCCTCATGTGTAATAATGTAAATGTAGGTGTCTGTTTGCGGGTGTCTCTTATGTGTAATAATGTATATGTGGGTGTCTGTTTGCTGGTGTATCTTATCCTGTGTAATAATGTATATGAAGGTGTCTGTTTGGGGGGGGTATCTTATCCTGTGTAATAATGTATATGAAGGTGTCTGTTTGCGGGTGTATCTTATCATGTGTAATAATGTATATGAAGGTGTCTGTGTGCGGGTGTCTCTTATGTGTAATAATGTATATGTGGGTGTCTGTTTGCTGGTGTATCTTATCATGTGTAATAATGTATATGTGGGTGTCTGTTTGCGGGTGTCTCTTATCCTGTGTAATAATGTATATGAAGGTGTCTGTTTGCGGGTGTCTCTTATTATGTGTAATAATGTATATGTGGGTGTCTGTGTGCGGGTGCCTCTTATGTGTAATAATGTATATGTGGGTGTCTGTGTGCGGGTGCCTCTTATGTGTAATAATGTATATGTGGGTGTCTGTGCGCGGGTGCCTCTTATGTGTAATAATGTATATGTGGGTGTCTGTGTGCGGGTGTCTCTTATTATGTGTAATAATGTATATGTGGGTGTCTGTTTGCGGGTGTCTCTTATGTGTAATAATGTATATGTGGGTGTCTGTGCGCGGGTGCCTCTTATGTGTAATAATGTATATGTGGGTGTCTGTGTGCGGGTGTCTCTTATTATGTGTAATAATGTATATGTGGGTGTCTGTTTGCTGGTGTATCTTATCCTGTGTAATAATGTATATGTGGGTGTCTGTTTGGGGGGGTATCTTATCCTGTGTAATAATGTATATGTGGGTGTCTGTGTGCGGCTGTATCTTATCCTGTGTAATAATGTATATGTGGGTGTCTGTGTGCGGGTGTCTCTTATTATGTGTAATAATGTATATATGGGTGTCTGTTTGCAGGTGTCTCTTATCATGTGTAATAATGTATATGTAGGTGTCTGTTTGCGGGTGTCTCTTATGTGTAATAATGTATATGTGGGTGTCTGTTTGCTGGTGTATCTTATCATGAGTAATAATGTATATGTGGTTGTCTGTTTGCGGGTGTCTCTTATCCTGTGTAATAATGTATATGAAGGTGTCTGTTTGCGGGTGTATCTTATCATGTGTAATAATGTATATGTGGGTGTCTGTGTGCGGGTGCCTCTTATGTGTAATAATGTATATGTGGGTGTCTGTGTGCGGGTGTATCTTATCCTGTGTAATAATGTATATGTGGGTGTCTGTGTGCGGGTGTCTCTTATTATGTGTAATAATGTATATGTGGGTGTCTGTGTGTGAGTGCCTCTTATGAGTAATAATGTAAATGTGGGTGCCTCTTATGTGTAATAATGTATATGTGGGTGTCTGTGTGCGGGTGTCTCTTATTATGTGTAATAATGTATATGTGGGTGTCTGTTTGCGGGTGTCTCTTATGTGTAATAATGTATATGTGGGTGTCTTTTTGCGGGTGTCTCTTATGTGTAATAATGTATAGGTGGGTGTCTGTGTGCGGGTGTCTCTTATTATGTGTAATAATGTATATGTGGGTGTCTGTTTGCGGGTGTCTCTTATGTGTAATAATGTATATGTGGGTGTCTGTTTGCTGGTGTATCTTATCCTGTGTAATAATGTATATGTGGGTGTCTGTTTGGGGGGGTATCTTATCCTGTGTAATAATGTATATGTGGGTGTCTGTGTGCGGCTGTATCTTATCCTGTGTAATAATGTATATGAAGGTGTCTGTTTGCGGGTGTCTCTTATGTGTAATAATGTATAGGTGGGTGTCTGTGTGCGGGTGTCTCTTATTATGTGTAATAATGTATATGTGGGTGTCTGTTTGCTGGTGTATCTTATCCTGTGTAATAATGTATATGTGGGTGTCTGTTTGGGGGGGTATCTTATCCTGTGTAATAATGTATATGTGGGTGTCTGTTTGCGGGTGTCTCTTATTATGTGTAATAATGTATATGTGGGTGTCTGTGTGCGTGTGTCTCTTATGTGTAATAATGTATATATGGGTGTCTGTTTGCGGGTGCCTCATGTGTAATAATGTATATGTGGGTGTCTGTTTGCGGGTGTCTCTTATGTGTAATAATGTATATATGGGTGTCTGTCTGCGGGTGCCTCATGTGTAATAATGTATATGTAGGTGTCTGTTTGCGGGTGTCTCTTATGTGTAATAATGTATATGTGGGTGTCTGTTTGCTGGTGTATCTTATCATGTGTAATAATGTATATGAAGGTGTCTGTTTGGGGGGGTATCTTATCCTGTGTAATAATGTATATGTGGTGTCTGTTTGCGGGTGTCTCTTATGTGTAATAATGTATATGTGGTTGTCTGTTTGCGGGGGTCTCTTATCCTGTGTAATAATGTATATGAAGGTGTCTGTTTGCGGGTGTATCTTATCATGTATAATAATGTATATGTGGGTGCCTCTTATGTGTAATAATGTATATGTGGGTGTCTGTGTGCGGGTGTATCTTATCCTGTGTAATAATGTATATGTGGGTGTCTGTGTGCGGGTGTCTCTTATTATGTGTAATAATGTATATGTGGGTGTCTGTGTGTAGGTGCCTCTTATGAGTAATAATGTATATGTGGGTGTCTGTGTGCGGGTGCCTCTTATGTGTAATAATGTATATGTGGGTGTCTGTGTGCGGGTGTCTCTTATTATGTGTAATAATGTATATGTGGGTGTCTGTTTGCGGGTGTCTCTTATGTGTAATAATGTATATGTGGGTGTCTGTTTGCGGGTGTCTCTTATGTGTAATAATGTATATGTGGGTGTCTGTTTGCTGGTGTATCTTATCCTGTTTAATAATGTATATGTGGGTGTCTGTTTGGGGGGGTATCTTATCCTGTGTAATAATGTATATGTGGGTGTCTGTGTGCGGCTGTATCTTATCCTGTGTAATAATGTATATGAAGGTGTCTGTTTGCGGGTGTCTCTTATGTGTAATAATGTATAGGTGGGTGTCTGTGTGCGGGTGTCTCTTATTATGTGTAATAATGTATATGTGGGTGTCTGTTTGCTGGTGTATCTTATCCTGTGTAATAATGTATATGTGGGTGTCTGTTTGGGGGGGTATCTTATCCTGTGTAATAATGTATATGTGGGTGTCTGTTTGTGGGTGTCTCTTATGTGTAATAATGTATATGTGGGTGTCTGTGTGCGGCTGTATCTTATCATGTGTAATAATGTATATGTGGGTGTCTGTTTGCGAGTGTCTCTTATGTGTAATAATGTATATGTGGGTGTCTGTTTGTGGGTGTCTCTTATCCTGTGTAATAATGTATATGTGGGTGTCTGTTTGCGGGTGTCTCTTATCATGTGTAATAATGTATATGTGGGTGTCTGTTTGCAGGTGTATCTTATCATGTGTAATAATGTATATGTGGGTGTCTGTGTGCGGGTGTCTCTTATTATGTGTAATAATGTATATGTGGGTGTCTGTGTGCGGGTGTCTCTTATGTGTAATAATGTATATATGGGTGTCTGTTTGCGGGTGCCTCATGTGTAATAATGTATATGTGGGTGTCTGTTTGCAGGTGTCTCTTATGTGTAATAATGTATATATGGGTGTCTGTTTGCGGGTGCCTCATGTGTAATAATGTATATGTGGGTGTCTGTTTGCAGGTGTCTCTTATGTGTAATAATGTATATGTGGGTGTCTGTTTGGGGGTGTATCTTATCCTGTGTAATAATGTATATGTGGGTGTCTGTTTGGGGGGGTATCTTATCCTGTGTAATAATGTATATGTGGGTGTCTGTTTGCTGGTGTATCTTATCCTGTGTAATAATGTATATGAAAGTGTCTGTTTGGGGGGGGTATCTTATCCTGTGTAATAATGTATATGAAGGTGTCTGTTTGCGGGTGTATCTTATCATGTGTAATAATGTATATGTGGGTGTCTGTGTGCGGGTGTCTCTTATGTGTAATAATGTATATGTGGGTGTCTGTTTGCTGGTGTATCTTATCATGTGTAATAATGTATATGTGGTTGTCTGTTTGCGGGTGTCTCTTATCCTGTGTAATAATGTATATGAAGGTGTCTGTTTGCGGGTGTATCTTATCATGTGTAATAATGTATATGTGGGTGTCTGTGTGCGGGTGCCTCTTATGTGTAATAATGTATATGTGGGTGTCTGTGTGCGGGTGTATCTTATCATGTGTAATAATGTATATGTGGGTGTCTGTGTGCGGGTGTCTCTTATGTGTAATAATGTATATGTGGGTGTCTGTTTGCTGGTGAATCTTATCCTGTGTAATAATGTATATGTGGGTGTCTGTTTGCGGGTGTATCTTATCATGTGTAATAATGTATATGTGGGTGTCTGTGTGCGGGTGTATCTTATCCTGTGTAATAATGTATATGTGGGTGTCTGTGTGCGGGTGTCTCTTATTATGTGTAATAATGTATATGTGGGTGTCTGTGTGCGGGTGCCTCTTATGTGTAATAATGTATATGTGGGTGTCTGTGTGCGGGTGTCTCTTATTATGTGTAATAATGTATATGTGGGTGTCTGTGTGCGGGTGTCTCTTATTATGTGTAATAATGTATATGTGGGTGTCTGTGTGCGGGTGCCTCTTATGTGTAATAATGTATATGTGGGTGTCTGTGTGCGGGTGCCTCTTATGTGTAATAATGTATATGTGGGTGTCTGTGCGCGACTGCCTCTTATGTGTAATAATGTATATGTGGGTGTCTGTGTGCGGGTGTCTCTTATTATGTGTAATAATGTATATGTGGGTGTCTGTTTGCGGGTGTCTCTTATGTGTAATAATGTATATGTGGGTGTCTTTTTGCGGGTGTCTCTTATGTGTAATAATGTATAGGTGGGTGTCTGTGTGCGGGTGTCTCTTATTATGTGTAATAATGTATATGTGGGTGTCTGTTTGCGGGTTTCTCTTATGTGTAATAATGTATATGTGGGTGTCTGTTTGCTGGTGTATCTTATCCTGTGTAATAATGTATATGTGGGTGTCTGTTTGGGGGGGTATCTTATCCTGTGTAATAATGTATATATGGGTGTCTGTGTGCGGCTGTATCTTATCCTGTGTAATAATGTATATGAAGGTGTCTGTTTGCGGGTGTATCTTATCATGTGTAATAATGTATAGGTGGGTGTCTGTTTGCGGGTGTATCTTATCCTGTGTAATAATGTATATGTGGGTGTCTGTGTGCGGGTGTCTCTTATCCTGTGTAATAATGTATATGTGGTTGTCTGTGTGCGGGTGTATCCTATGATGTGTAATAAGGTATATGTGGGTGTCTGTGTGCGGGTGTATCTTATCCTGTGTAATAATGTATATGTTGGTGTCTGTGTGCGGGTGTATCTTATCCTGTGTAATAATGTATATGTGGGTGTCTGTGTGCGGGTGTATCTTATCCTGTGTAATAATGTATATGTGGGTGTCTGTGTGCGGGTGTCTCTTATTATGTGTAATAATGTATATGTGGGTGTCTGTTTGCGGGTGTATCTTATCCTGTGTAATAATGTATATGTGGGTGTCTGTGTGCGGGTGTATCTTATCCTGTGTAATAATGTATATGTGGGTGTCTGTGTGCGGGTGTCTCTTATCCTGTGTAATAATGTATATGTGGTTGTCTGTGTGCGGGTGTATCTTATGATGTGTAAAAAGGTATATGTGGGTGTCTGTGTGCGGGTGTATCTTATCCTGTGTAATAATGTATATGTGGGTGTCTGTGTGTGGGTGTATCTTATCCTGTGTAATAATGTATATGTGGGTGTCTGTGTGCGGGTGTATCTTATCCTGTGTAATAATGTATATGTGGGTGTCTGTGTGCGGGTGCCTCTTATGTGTAATAATGTATATGTGGGTGTCTGTGTGCGGGTGCCTCTTATGTGTAATAATGTATATGTGGGTGTCTGTGCGCGGGTGCCTCTTATGTGTAATAATGTATATGTGGGTGTCTGTGTGCGGGTGTCTCTTATTATGTGTAATAATGTATATGTGGGTGTCTGTTTGCGGGTGTCTCTTATGTGTAATAATGTATATGTGGGTGTCTTTTTGCGGGTGTCTCTTATGTGTAATAATGTATAGGTGGGTGTCTGTGTGCGGGTGTCTCTTATTATGTGTAATAATGTATATGTGGGTGTCTGTTTGCGGGTGTCTCTTATGTGTAATAATGTATATGTGGGTGTCTGTTTGCTGGTGTATCTTATCCTGTGTAATAATGTATATGTGGGTGTCTGTTTGGGGGGGTATCTTATCCTGTGTAATAATGTATATGAAGGTGTCTGTTTGCGGGTGTCTCTTATGTGTAATAATGTATAGGTGGGTGTCTGTGTGCGGGTGTCTCTTATTATGTGTAATAATGTATATGTGGGTGTCTGTTTGCGGGTGTCTCTTATGTGTAATAATGTATATGTGGGTGTCTGTTTGCTGGTGTATCTTATCCTGTGTAATAATGTATATGTGGGTGTCTGTTTGGGGGGGTATCTTATCCTGTGTAATAATGTATATGTGGGTGTCTGTGTGCGGCTGTATCTTATCATGTGTAATAATGTATATGTGGGTGTCTGTTTGCGGTTGTCTCTTATCATGTGTAATAATGTATATGTGGGTGTCTGTTTGTGGGTGTCTCTTATCATGTGTAATAATGTATATGTGGGTGTCTGTGTGCGGTTGTTTCTTATCATGTGTAATAATGTATATATGGGTGTCTGTTTGCGGGTGTCTCTTATGTGTAATAATGTATATGTGGGTGTCTGTGTACGGGTGTCTCTTATTATGTGTAATAATGTATATGTGGGTGTCTGTGTGCGGGTGTCTCTTATGTGTAATAATGTATATATGGGTGTCTGTTTGCGGGTGCCTCATGTGTAATAATGTATATGTGGGTGTCTGTTTGCGGGAGTCTCTTATGTGTAATAATGTATATATGGGTGTCTGTTTGCGGGTGCCTCATGTGTAATAATGTAAATGTAGGTGTCTGTTTGCGGGTGTCTCTTATGTGTAAAAATGTATATGTGGGTGTCTGTTTGCTGGTGTATCTTATCCTGTGTAATAATGTATATGAAGGTGTCTGTTTGGGGGGGTATCTTATCCTGTGTAATAATGTATATGAAGGTGTCTGTTTGCGGGTGTATCTTATCATGTGTAATAATGTATATGAAGGTGTCTGTGTGCGGGTGTCTCTTATGTGTAATAATGTATATGTGGGTGTCTGTTTGCTGGTGTATCTTATCATGTGTAATAATGTATATGTGGGTGTCTGTTTGCGGGTGTCTCTTATCCTGTGTAATAATGTATATGAAGGTGTCTGTTTGCGGGTGTCTCTTATGTGTAATAATGTATATGTGGGTGTCTGTGTGCGGGTGCCTCTTATGTGTAATAATGTATATGTGGGTGTCTGTGCGCGGGTGCCTCTTATGTGTAATAATGTATATGTGGGTGTCTGTGTGCGGGTGTCTCTTATTATGTGTAATAATGTATATGTGGGTGTCTGTTTGCGGGTGTCTCTTATGTGTAATAATGTATATGTGGGTGTCTGTGCGCGGGTGCCTCTTATGTGTAATAATGTATATGTGGATGTCTGTGTGCGGGTGTCTCTTATTATGTGTAATAATGTATATGTGGGTGTCTGTTTGAGGGTGTCTCTTATGTGTAATAATGTATATGTGGATGTCTGTGTGCGGGTGTCTCTTATCATGTGTAATAATGTATATGTGGATGTCTGTTTGTGGGTGTCTCTTATCATGTGTAATAATGTATATGTGGGTGTCTGTGTGCAGTTGTCTCTTATCATGTGTAATAATGTATATATGGGTGTCTGTTTGCGGGTGTCTCTTATGTGTAATAATGTATATGTGGGTGTCTGTGTACGGGTGTCTCTTATTATGTGTAATAATGTATATGTGGGTGTCTGTGTGCGGGTGTCTCTTATGTGTAATAATGTATATATGGGTGTCTGTTTGCGGGTGCCTCATGTGTAATAATGTATATGTGGGTGTCTGTTTGCGGGAGTCTCTTATGTGTAATAATGTATATATGGGTGTCTGTTTGCGGGTGCCTCATGTGTAATAATGTAAATGTAGGTGTCTGTTTGCGGGTGTCTCTTATGTGTAATAATGTATATGTGGGTGTCTGTTTGCTGGTGTATCTTATCCTGTGTAATAATGTATATGAAGGTGTCTGTTTGGGGGGGTATCTTATCCTGTGTAATAATGTATATGAAGGTGTCTGTTTGCGGGTGTATCTTATCATGTGTAATAATGTATATGAAGGTGTCTGTGTGCGGGTGTCTCTTATGTGTAATAATGTATATGTGGGTCTCTGTTTGCTGGTGTATCTTATCATGTGTAATAATGTATATGTGGGTGTCTGTTTGCGGGTGTCTCTTATCCTGTGTAATAATGTATATGAAGGTGTCTGTTTGCGGGTGTCTCTTATTATGTGTAATAATGTATATGTGGGTGTCTGTGTGCGGGTGCCTCTTATGTGTAATAATGTATATGTGGGTGTCTGTGTGCGGGTGCCTCTTATGTGTAATAATGTATATGTGGGTGTCTGTGCGCGGGTGCCTCTTATGTGTAATAATGTATATGTGGGTGTCTGTGTGCGGGTGTCTCTTATTATGTGTAAAAATGTATATGTGGGTGTCTGTTTGCGGGTGTCTCTTATGTGTAATAATGTATATGTGGGTGTCTGTGCGCGGGTGCCTCTTATGTGTAATAATGTATATGTGGATGTCTGTGTGCGGGTGTCTCTTATTATGTGTAATAATGTATATGTTCTGTTTGCGGGTGTCTCTTATGTGTAATAATGTATATGTGGGTGTCTTTTTGCGGGTGTCTCTTATGTGTAATAATGTATAGGTGGGTGTCTGTGTGCGGGTGTCTCTTATTATGTGTAATAATGTATATGTGGGTGTCTGTTTGCGGGTGTCTCTTATGTGTAATAATGTATATGTGGGTGTCTGTTTGCTGGTGTATCTTATCCTGTGTAATAATGTATATGTGGGTGTCTGTTTGGGGGGGTATCTTATCCTGTGTAATAATGTATATATGGGTGTCTGTGTGCGGCTGTATCTTATCCTGTGTAATAATGTATATGAAGGTGTCTGTTTGCGGGTGTATCTTATCATGTGTAATAATGTATAGGTGGGTGTCTGTTTGTGGGTGTATCTTATCCTGTGTAATAATGTATATGTGGGTGTCTGTGTGCGGGTGTCTCTTATCCTGTGTAATAATGTATATGTGGTTGTCTGTGTGCGGGTGTATCCTATGATGTGTAATAAGGTATATGTGGGTGTCTGTGTGCGGGTGTATCTTATCCTGTGTAATAATGTATATGTTGGTGTCTGTGTGCGGGTGTATCTTATCCTGTGTAATAATGTATATGTGGGTGTCTGTGTGCGGGTGTATCTTATCCTGTGTAATAATGTATATGTGGGTGTCTGTGTGCGGGTGTCTCTTATTATGTGTAATAATGTATATGTGGGTGTCTGTTTGCGGGTGTATCTTATCCTGTGTAATAATGTATATGTGGGTGTCTGTGTGCGGGTGTATCTTATCCTGTGTAATAATGTATATGTGGGTGTCTGTGTGAAGGTGTCTCTTATCCTGTGTAATAATGTATATGTGGTTGTCTGTGTGCGGGTGTATCTTATGATGTGTAAAAAGGTATATGTGGGTGTCTGTGTGCGGGTGTATCTTATCCTGTGTAATAATGTATATGTGGGTGTCTGTGTGTGGGTGTATCTCATCCTGTGTAATAATGTATATGTGGGTGTCTGTGTGCGGGTGTATCTTATCCTGTGTAATAATGTATATGTGGGTGTCTGTGTGCGGGTGCCTCTTATGTGTAATAATGTATATGTGGGTGTCTGTGTGCGGGTGCCTCTTATGTGTAATAATGTATATGTGGGTGTCTGTGCGCGGGTGCCTCTTATGTGTAATAATGTATATGTGGGTGTCTGTGTGCGGGTGTCTCTTATTATGTGTAATAATGTATATGTGGGTGTCTGTTTGCGGGTGTCTCTTATGTGTAATAATGTATATGTGGGTGTCTTTTTGCGGGTGTCTCTTATGTGTAATAATGTATAGGTGGGTGTCTGTGTGCGGGTGTCTCTTATTATGTGTAATAATGTATATGTGGGTGTCTGTTTGCGGGTGTCTCTTATGTGTAATAATGTATATGTGGGTGTCTGTTTGCTGGTGTATCTTATCCTGTGTAATAATGTATATGTGGGTGTCTGTTTGGGGGGGTATCTTATCCTGTGTAATAATGTATATGAAGGTGTCTGTTTGCGGGTGTCTCTTATGTGTAATAATGTATGGGTGGGTGTCTGTGTGCGGGTGTCTCTTATTATGTGTAATAATGTATATGTGGGTGTCTGTTTGCGGGTGTCTCTTATGTGTAATAATGTATATGTGGGTGTCTGTTTGCTGGTGTATCTTATCCTGTGTAATAATGTATATGTGGGTGTCTGTTTGGGGGGGTATCTTATCCTGTGTAATAATGTATATGTGGGTGTCTGTGTGCGGCTGTATCTTATCATGTGTAATAATGTATATGTGGGTGTCTGTTTGCGGTTGTCTCTTATCATGTGTAATAATGTATATGTGGGTGTCTGTTTGTGGGTGTCTCTTATCATGTGTAATAATGTATATGTGGGTGTCTGTGTGCGGTTGTTTCTTATCATGTGTAATAATGTATATATGGGTGTCTGTTTGCGGGTGTCTCTTATGTGTAATAATGTATATGTGGGTGTCTGTGTGCGGGTGTCTCTTATTATGTGTAATAATGTATATGTGGGTGTCTGTGTGCGGGTGTCTCTTATGTGTAATAATGTATATATGGGTGTCTGTTTGCGGGTGCCTCATGTGTAATAATGTATATGTGGGTGTCTGTTTGCGGGAGTCTCTTATGTGTAATAATGTATATATGGGTGTCTGTTTGCGGGTGCCTCATGTGTAATAATGTAAATGTAGGTGTCTGTTTGCGGGTGTCTCTTATGTGTAAAAATGTATATGTGGGTGTCTGTTTGCTGGTGTATCTTATCCTGTGTAATAATGTATATGAAGGTGTCTGTTTGGGGGGGTATCTTATCCTGTGTAATAATGTATATGAAGGTGTCTGTTTGCGGGTGTATCTTATCATGTGTAATAATGTATATGAAGGTGTCTGTGTGCGGGTGTCTCTTATGTGTAATAATGTATATGTGGGTGTCTGTTTGCTGGTGTATCTTATCATGTGTAATAATGTATATGTGGGTGTCTGTTTGCGGGTGTCTCTTATCCTGTGTAATAATGTATATGAAGGTGTCTGTTTGCGGGTGTCTCTTATGTGTAATAATGTATATGTGGGTGTCTGTGTGCGGGTGCCTCTTATGTGTAATAATGTATATGTGGGTGTCTGTGCGCGGGTGCCTCTTATGTGTAATAATGTATATGTGGGTGTCTGTGTGCGGGTGTCTCTTATTATGTGTAAAAATGTATATGTGGGTGTCTGTTTGCGGGTGTCTCTTATGTGTAATAATGTATATGTGGGTGTCTGTGCGCGGGTGCCTCTTATGTGTAATTATGTATATGTGGATGTCTGTGTGCGGGTGTCTCTTATTATGTGTAATAATGTATATGTGGGTGTCTGTTTGAGGGTGTCTCTTATGTGTAATAATGTATATGTGGATGTCTGTGTGCGGGTGTCTCTTATCATGTGTAATAATGTATATGTGGATGTCTGTTTGTGGGTGTCTCTTATCATGTGTAATAATGTATATGTGGGTGTCTGTGTGCGGTTGTCTCTTATCATGTGTAATAATGTATATATGGGTGTCTGTTTGCGGGTGTCTCTTATGTGTAATAATGTATATGTGGGTGTCTGTGTACGGGTGTCTCTTATTATGTGTAATAATGTATATGTGGGTGTCTGTGTGCGGGTGTCTCTTATGTGTAATAATGTATATATGGGTGTCTGTTTGCGGGTGCCTCATGTGTAATAATGTATATGTGGGTGTCTGTTTGCGGGAGTCTCTTATGTGTAATAATGTATATATGGGTGTCTGTTTGCGGGTGCCTCATGTGTAATAATGTAAATGTAGGTGTCTGTTTGCGGGTGTCTCTTATGTGTAATAATATATATGTGGGTGTCTGTTTGCTGGTGTATCTTATCCTGTGTAATAATGTATATGAAGGTGTCTGTTTGGGGGGGTATCTTATCCTGTGTAATAATGTATATGAAGGTGTCTGTTTGCGGGTGTATCTTATCATGTGTAATAATGTATATGAAGGTGTCTGTGTGCGGGTGTCTCTTATGTGTAATAATGTATATGTGGGTGTCTGTTTGCTGGTGTATCTTATCATGTGTAATAATGTATATGTGGGTGTCTGTTTGCGGGTGTCTCTTATCCTGTGTAATAATGTATATGAAGGTGTCTGTTTGCGGGTGTCTCTTATTATGTGTAATAATGTATATGTGGGTGTCTGTGTGCGGGTGCCTCTTATGTGTAATAATGTATATGTGGGTGTCTGTGTGCGGGTGCCTCTTATGTGTAATAATGTATATGTGGGTGTCTGTGCGCGGGTGCCTCTTATGTGTAATAATGTATATGTGGGTGTCTGTGTGCGGGTGTCTCTTATTATGTGTAAAAATGTATATGTGGGTGTCTGTTTGCGGGTGTCTCTTATGTGTAATAATGTATATGTGGGTGTCTGTGCGCGGGTGCCTCTTATGTGTAATAATGTATATGTGGATGTCTGTGTGCGGGTGTCTCTTATTATGTGTAATAATGTATATGTTCTGTTTGCGGGTGTCTCTTATGTGTAATAATGTATATGTGGGTGTCTTTTTGCGGGTGTCTCTTATGTGTAATAATGTATAGGTGGGTGTCTGTGTGCGGGTGTCTCTTATTATGTGTAATAATGTATATGTGGGTGTCTGTTTGCTGGTGTATCTTATCCTGTGTAATAATGTATATGTGGGTGTCTGTTTGCTGGTGTATCTTATCATGTGTAATAATGTATATGTGGGTGTCTGTGTGCGGGTGTATCTTATCATGTGTAATAATGTTTATGTGGGTGTCTGTGTGCGGGTGTCTCTTATCATGTGTAATAATGTATATATGGGTGTCTGTTTGCGGGTGCCTCATGTGTAATAATGTATATGTGGGTGTCTGTTTGCGGGTGTCTCTTATGTGTAATAATGTATATATGGGTGTCTGTTTGCGGGTGCCTCATGTGTAATAATGTATATGTAGGTGTCTGTTTGCGGGTGTCTCTTATGTGTAATAATGTATATGTGGGTGTCTGTTTGCTGGTGTATCTTATCATGTGTAATAATGTATATGTGGGTGTCTGTTTGGGGGGGTAGCTTATCCTGTGTAATAATGTATATGTGGGTGTCTGTTTGCTGGTGTATCTTATCATGTGTAATAATGTATATGTGGGTGTCTGTTTGCGGGTGTCTCTTATCCTGTGTAATAATGTATATGAAGGTGTCTGTTTGCGGGTGTATCTTATCATGTGTAATAATGTATATGTGGGTGTCTGTGTGCGGGTGCCTCTTATGTGTAATAATGTATATGTGGGTGTCTGTGTGCGGGTGTCTCTTATTATGTATAATAATGTATATGTGGGTGTCTGTTTGCGGGTGTCTCTTATCCTGTGTAATAATGTATATGAAGGTGTCTGTTTGCGGGTGTCTCTTATTATGTGTAATAATGTATATGTGGGTGTCTGTTTGCGGGTGTCTCTTATGTGTAATAATGTATATGTGGGTGTCTTTTTGCGGGTGTCTCTTATGTGTAATAATGTATATGTGTGTGTCTGTTTGCGAGTGTCTCTTATCCTGTGTAATAATGTATATGTGGGTGTCTGTTTGCAGGTGTATCTTATCCTGTGCAATAATGTATATGTGGGTGTCTGTGTGCGGGTGTCTCTTATCATGTGTAATAATGTATATGTGGGTGTCTGTTTGTGGGTGTCTCTTATCATGTGTAATAATGTATATGTGGGTGTCTGTGTGCGGTTGTCTCTTATCATGTGTAATAATGTATATATGGGTGTCTGTTTGCGGGTGTCTCTTATGTGTAATAATGTATATGTGGGTGTCTGTGTGCGGGTGTATCTTATCATGTGTAATAATGTATATGTGGGTGTCTGTGTGCGGGTGTCTCTTATTATGTGTAATAATGTATATGTGGGTGTCTGTGTGCGGGTGTCTCATATGTGTAATAATGTATATATGGGTGTCTGTTTGCGGGTGCCTCATGTGTAATAATGTATATGTGGGTGTCTGTGTGCGGGTGCGTCTTATGTGTAATAATGTATATGTGGGTGTCTGTGTGCGGGTGCGTCTTACGTGTAATAATGTATATGTGGGTGTCTGTTTGCGGGTGTCTCTTATGTGTAATAATTTATATATGGGTGTCTGTTTGCGGGTGCCTCATGTGTAATAATGTAAATGTAGGTGTCTGTTTGCGGGTGTCTCTTATCCTGTGTAATAATGTATATGTGGGTGTCTGTTTGGGGGGTATCTTATCCTGTGTAATAATGTATATGTGGGTGTCTGTGTGCGGCTGTATCTTATTATGTGTAATAATGTATATGTGGGTGTCTGTTTGCGGGTGTCTCTTATGTGTAATAATGTATATGTGGGTGTCTGTTTGCTGGTGTATCTTATCCTGTGTAATAATGTATATGTGGGTGTCTGTTTGCTGGTGTATCTTATCCTGTGTAATAATGTATATGTGGGTGTCTGTTTGGGGGGGTATCTTATCCTGTGTAATAATGTATATGTGGGTGTCTGTGTGCGGGTGTCTCTTATTATGTGTAATAATGTATATGTGGGTGTCTGTTTGCGGGTGTCTCTTATGTGTAATAATGTATATGTGGGTGTCTGTTTGCTGGTGTATCTTATCCTGTGTAATAATGTATATGTGGGTGTCTGTGTGCGGCTGTATCTTATCCTGTGTAATAATGTATATGAAGGTGTCTGTTTGCGGGTGTATCCTATCATGTGTAATAATGTATAGGTGGGTGTCTGTTTGCGGTTGTCTCTTATCATGTGTAATAATGTATATGTGGGTGTCTGTGTGCGGGTGTCTCTTATCCTGTGTAATAATGTATATGTGGGTGTCTGTGTGCGGGTGTATCTTATCCTGTGTAATAATGTATATGTGGTTGTCTGTGTGCGGGTGTATCCTATGATGTGTAATAAGGTATATGTGGGTGTCTGTGTGCGGGTGTATCTTATCCTGTGTAATAATGTATATGTTGGTGTCTGTGTGCGGGTGTATCTTATCCTGTGTAATAATGTATATGTGGGTGTCTGTGTGCGGGTGTATCTTATCCTGTGTAATAATGTATATGTGGGTGTCTGTGTGCGGGTGTCTCTTATTATGTGTAATAATGTATATGTGGGTGTCTGTGTGCGGGTGTCTCTTATTATGTGTAATAATGTATATGTGGGTGTCTGTTTGCGGGTGTATCTTATCCTGTGTAATAATGTATATGTGGGTGTCTGTGTGCGGGTGTATCTTATGATGTGTAAAAAGGTATATGTGGGTGTCTGTGTGCGGGTGTATCTTATCCTGTGTAATAATGTATATGTGGGTGTCTGTGTGCGGGTGTATCTTATCCTGTGTAATAATGTATATGTGGGTGTCTGTGTGCGGGTGTATCTTATCCTGTGTAATAATGTATATGTGGGTGTCTGTGTGCGGGTGCCTCTTATGTGTAATAATGTATATGTGGGTGTCTGTGTGCGGGTGCCTCTTATGTGTAATAATGTATATGTGGGTGTCTGTGCGCGGGTGCCTCTTATGTGTAATAATGTATATGTGGGTGTCTGTGTGCGGGTGTCTCTTATTATGTGTACTAATGTATATGTGGGTGTCTGTTTGCGGGTGTCTCTTATGTGTAATAATGTATATGTGGGTGTCTTTTTGCGGGTGTCTCTTATGTGTAATAATGTATATGTGGGTGTCTGTTTGCTGGTGTATCTTATCCTGTGTAATAATGTATATGTGGGTGTCTGTTTGGGGGGGTATCTTATCCTGTGTAATAATGTATATGTGGGTGTCTGTGTGCGGCTGTATCTTATCCTGTGTAATAATGTATATGAAGGTGTCTGTTTGCGGGTGTCTCTTATGTGTAATAATGTATATGTGGGTGTCTGTGTGCGGGTGCCTCTTATTATGTGTAATAATGTATATGTGGGTGTCTGTTTGCGGGTGTCTCTTATGTGTAATAATGTATATGTGGGTGTCTGTTTGCTGGTGTATCTTATCCTGTGTAATAATGTATATGTGGGTGTCTGTTTGCTGGTGTATCTTATCATGTGTAATAATGTATATGTGGGTGTCTGTTTGCGGGTGTCTCTTATCCTGTGTAATAATGTATATGTGGGTGTCTGTTTGCGGGTGTATCTTATCCTGTGTAATAATGTATATGTGGGTGTCTGTTTGCGGGTGTTTTCTTATGTGTAATAATGTATATGTGGGTGTCTGTTTGTGGGTGTCTCTTATCATGAGTAATAATGTATATGTGGGTGTCTGTGTGCAAATGTCTCTTATCATGTGTAATAATGTATATGTGGGTATCTGTGTGCGGGTGTCTCTTATCATGTGTAATAATGTATATATGGGTGTCTGTTTGCGGGTGTCTCTTATCATGTGTAATAATGTATATGTGGGTGTCTGTGTGTGGGTGTCTCTTATCATGTGTAATAATGTATATATGGGTGTCTGTTTATGGGTGTCTCTTATCATGTGTAATAATGTATATGTGGGTGTCTGTTTGTGGGTGTCTCTTAATATGTGTAATAATGTATATGTGGGTGTCTGTGTGCGGTTGTCTCTTATCATGTGTAATAATGTATATATGGGTGTCTGTTTGCGGGTGTCTCTTATGTGTAATAATGTATATGTGGGTGTCTGTTTGCGGGTGTATCTTATCCTGTGTAATAATGTATATGTGGGTGTCTGTGTGCGGGTGTATCTTATCATGTGTAATAATGTATATGTGGGTGTCTGTGTACGGGTGTCTCTTATTATGTGTAATAATGTATATGTGGGTGTCTGTGTGCGGGTGTCTCTTATGTGTAATAATGTATATATGGGTGTCTGTTTGCGGGTGCCTCATGTGTAATAATGTATATGTGGGTGTCTGTGTGCGGGTGCGTCTTATGTGTAATAATGTATATGTGGGTGTCTGTGTGCGGGTGCGTCTTATCATGTGTAATAATGTATATGTGGGTGTCTGTTTGCGGGTGTCTCTTATCATGTGTAATAATGTATATGTGGTGTCTGTGTGCGGGTGTCTCTTATCATGTGTAATAATGTATATGTGGGTGTCTGTTTGCGGTTCTCTCTTATGATGTGTAATAATGTATATGTGGGTGTCTGTTTGCGGGTGTATCTTATCCTGTGTAATAATGTATATGTGGGTGTCTGTGTGCGGGTGTATCTTATCCTGTGTAATAATGTATATGTGGGTGTCTGTGTGCGGGTGTCTCTTATTATGTGTAATAATGTATATGTGGGTGTCTGTGTGCGGGTGCGTCTTATGTGTAATAATGTATATGTGGGTGTCTGTTTGCGGGTGTCTCTTATGTGTAATAATGTATATATGGGTGGCTGTTTGCGGGTGCCTCTTGTGTAATAATGTATATGTCGGTGTCTTTTTGCGGGTGTCTCTTATGTGTAATAATGTATATGTGGGTGTCTGTGTGCGGGTGTCTCTTATGTGTAATAATGTATATGTGGGTGTCTGTTTGCGGGTGTCTCTTATGTGTAATAATGTATATGTGGGTGTCTGTGTGCGGGTGTCTCTTATCATGTGTAATAATGTATATGTGGGTGTCTGTTTGCGGGTGTCTCTTATTATGTGTAATAATGTATATTTGGGTGTCTGTTTGCGGGTGTTTTCTTATGTGTAATAATGTATATGTGGGTGTCTGTTTGCTGGTGTATCTTATCCTGTGTAAAAATGTATATGTGGGTGTCTGTTTGGGGGGGTATCTTATCCTGTGTAATAATGTATATGTGGGTGTCTGTGTGCGGGTGTCTCTTATCATGTGTAATAATGTATATGTGGTGTCTGTGTGCGGGTGTCTCTTATGATGTGTAATAATGTATATGTGGGTGTCTGTGTGCAGGTGTATCTTATCCTGTGTAATAATGTATATGTGGGTGTCTGTGTGCGGGTGTATCTTATCCTGTGTAATAATGTATATGTGGGTGTCTGTTTGCGGGTGTCTCTTATCCTGTGTAGTAATGTATATATGGGTGTCTGTTTGCGGGTGTATCTTATGATGTGTAATAATGTTTATGTGGGTGTCTGTTTGCGGATGTCTCTTATCCTGTGTAATAATGTACGTGTGGGTGTCTGTTTGCGGGTGTATCTTATCCTGTGTAATAATGTATATGTGGGTGTCTGTGTGCGGGTGTATCTTATCCTGTGTAATAATGTATATGTGGGTGTCTGTGTGCGGGTGTCTCTTATTATGTGTAATAATGTATATGTGGGTGTCTGTGTGCGGGTGCGTCTTATGTGTAATAATGTATATGTAGGTGTCTTTTTGCGGGTGTCTCTTATGTGTAATAATGTATAGGTGGGTGTCTCTGTGCGGGTGTCTCTTATTATGTGTAATAATGTATATGTGGGTGTCTGTTTGCGGGTGTTTTCTTATGTGTAATAATGTATATGTGGGTGTCTGTTTGCTGGTGTATCTTATCCTGTGTAATAATGTATATGTGGGTGTCTGTTTGTGGGTGTCTCTTATCATGAGTAATAATGTATATGTGGGTGTCTGTGTGCGGGTGTCTCTTATCATGTGTAATAATGTATATGTGGGTATCTGTGTGCGGGTGTCTCTTATCATGTGTAATAATGTATATATGGGTGTCTGTTTGCGGGTGTCTCTTATCATGTGTAATAATGTATATGTGGGTGTCTGTGTGTGGGTGTCTCTTATCATGTGTAATAATGTATATATGGGTGTCTGTTTATGGGTGTCTCTTATCATGTGTAATAATGTATATGTGGGTGTCTGTTTGCGGGTGTCTCTTATCATGTGTAATAATGTATATATGGGTGTCTGTTTGCGGGTGTCTCTTATGTGTAATAATGTATATGTGGGTGTCTGTTTATGGGTGTCTCTTATCATGTGTAATAATGTATATGTGGGTGTCTGTGTGCGGGTGTATCTTATCATGTGTAATAATGTATATGTGGGTGTCTGTGTGCAGGTGTATCTTATCCTGTGTAATAATGTATATGTGGGTGTCTGTGTGCAGGTGTCTCTTATTATGTGTAATAATGTATATGTGGGTGTCTGTTTGTGGGTGTCTCTTATGTGTAATAATGTATATATGGGTGTCTGTGTGCGGGTGCGTCTTATGTGTAATAATGTATATGTGGGTGTCTGTGTGCGGGTGTATCTTATCCTGTGTAATAATGTATATGTGGGTGTCTGTTTGCGGGTGTCTCTTATGTGTAATAATGTATATGTGGGTGTCTGTGTGTGGGTGTCTCTTATCCTGTGTAGTAATGTATATGTGGGTGTCTGTTTGCGGGTGTATCTTATCCTGTGTAATAATGTATATGTGGGTGTCTGTGTGCGGGTGTATCTTATCCTGTGTAATAATGTATATGTGGGTGTCTGTTTGCGGGTGTATCTTATCCTGTGTAATAATGTATATGTGGGTGTCTGTTTGCGGGTGTATCTTATCCTGTGTAATAATGTATATGTGGGTGTCTGTGTGCGGGTGTATCTTATCCTGTGTAATAATGTATATGTGGGTGTCTGTGTGCAGGTGTCTCTTATTATGTGTAATAATGTATATGTGGGTGTCTGTGTGCAGGTGTCTCTTATTATGTGTAATAATGTATATGTGGGTGTCTCTTATGTGTAATAATGTATATGTGGGTGTCTGTTTGCGGGTGTCTCTTATGTGTAATAATGTATATGTGGGTGTCTGTGTGCGGGTGTATCTTATCATGTGTAATAATGTATATGTGGGTGTCTGTTTGCGGGTGTCTCTTATGTGTAATAATGTATATATGGGTGTCTGTTTGCGAGTGTCTCTTATCCTGTGTAATAATGAATATGTGGGTGTCGGTGTGCGGGTGTCTCTTATCCTGTGTAATAATGTATATGTGGGTGTCTGTTTGAGGGGGTATCTTATCCTGTGTAATAATGTATATGTGGGTGTCTGTTTGCGGGTATATCTTATCCTGTGTAATAATGTATATATGGGTGGCTTTTTGCGGGTGTATCTTATGATGTGTAATAATGTATATGTGGTGTCTGTGTGCGGGTGTATCTTATCCTGTGTAATAATGTATATGTGGGTGTCTGTGTGCGGGTGTATCTTATCCTGTGTAATAATGTATATGTGGGTGTCTGTGTGCGGGTGCCTCTTATGTGTAATAATGTATATGTGGGTGTCTGTGTGCGGGTGTCTCTTATTATGTGTAATAATGTATATGTGGGTGTCTGTGTGCGGGTGTATCTTATGATGTGTAAAAAGGTATATGTGGGTGTCTGTGTGCGGGTGTATCTTATCCTGTGTAATAATGTATATGTGGGTGTTTGTGTGCGGGTGTATCTTATCCTGTGTAATAATGTATATGTGGGTGTCTGTGTGCGGGTGTCTCTTATTATGTGTAATAATGTATATGTGGGTGTCTGTGTGCGGGTGCGTCTTATGTGTAATAATGTATATGTGGGTGTCTGTTTGCGGGTGTCTCTTATGTGTAATAATGTATATATGGGTGGCTGTTTGCGGGTGCCTCATGTGTAATAATGTATATGTCGGTGTCTTTTTGCGGGTGTCTCTTATGTGTAATAATGTATAGGTGGGTGTCTATGTGCGGGTGTCTCTTATTATGTGTAATAATGTATATGTGGGTGTCTGTTTGCGGGTGTCTCTTATGTGTAATAATGTATATGTGGGTGTCTGTTTGCTGGTGTATCTTATCCTGTGTAATAATGTATATGTGGGTGTCTGTTTGCGGGTGTCTCTTATGTGTAATAATGTATATGTGGGTGTCTGTTTGCGGGTGTATCTTATCCTGTGTAATAATGTATATGTGGGTGTCTGTTTGCGGGTGTCTCTTATCATGTGTAATAATGTATATGTGGGTGTCTGTTTGCGGGTGTTTCTTATCATGTGTAATAATGTATATGTGGGTGTCTGTTTGCGGGTGTATCTTATCATGTGTAATAATGTATATGTGGGTATCTGTTTGTGGGTGTCTCTTATCCTGTGTAATAATGTATAAGTGGGTGTCTGTTTGCGGGTGTATCTTATCCTGTGTAATAATGTATATGTGGATGTCTGTTTGCGGATGTCTCTTATCCTGTGTAATAATGTATATGTGGGTGTCTGTTTGCGGGTGTCTCTTATCATGTGTAATAATGTATATGTGGGTGTCTGTTTGCGGGTGTTTCTGATCATGTGTAATAATGTATATGTGGGTGTCTGTTTGCGGGTGTTTCTTATCATGTGTAATAATGTATATGTGGGTGTCTGTTTGCGGGTGTCTCTTATCCTGTGTAATAATGTATATGTGGGTATCTGTTTGCGGGTGTTTCTTATCATGTGTAATAATGTATATGTGGGTATCTGTGTGCGGGTGTTTCTTATCATGTGTAATAATGTATATGTGGGTGTCTGTGTGCGGGTGTCTCTTATCATGTGTAATGATGTATATGTGGGTGTCTGTTTGCGGGTGTATCTTATCCTGTGTGTAATAATGTATATGTGGGTGTCTGTTTGCGGGTGTCTCTTATCCTGTGTAATAATGTATATGTGGGTGTCTGTTTGCGGGTGTTTCTTATCATGTGTAATAATGTATATGTGGGTGTCTGTTTGCGGGTGTCTCTTATCCTGTGTAATAATGTATATGTGGGTGTCTGTTTGCGGGTGTTTCTTATCATGTGTAATAATGTATATGTGGGTATCTGTTTGCGGGTGTCTCTTATCCTGTGTAATAATGTATATGTGGGTGTCTTTTGCGGGTGTCTCTTATCCTGTGTAATAATGTATATGTGGGTGTCTGTTTGCGGGTGTCTCTTATCCTGTGTAATAATGTATATGTGGGTGTCTGTTTGCGGGTGTCTCTTATCCTGTGTAATAATGTATATGTGGGTGTCTGTTTGCGGGTGTATCTTATCCTGTGTAATAATGTATATGTGGGTGTCTGTTTGCGGGTGTCTCTTATCCTGTGTAATAACCTATCTCTGTATCAGACATTCTGTATTGGAGGGCCTTGTGGGCGGTCACTCCAGGTGTGCTAGCCTGCATTCAATAACATAAAAGACAATAACTGACCCTGCTCATCATCCAGACCTCGAGGGCCCTCTTTGCTGTCCGTCTCATTCTTGCTCTGCTCTTGGTTCTGTTTGATGAAGTCATTCACCGCCCAGGAGACCAAGCCGGACATGGTGAGGATGGGGGTCCCATCTATAGTGTAAAGTTTACAGGCAGGTCTGGGGAGGTCCAACTCCCTGGTGCACATGCTGAGTAACTGCAAGACCAACAGGAGGGGTCATTATCAAGAGATTGTTCTGAATACTAGTTTGATCAATGACTTCAGCAGCTATGTGTCCCTCCCATGCTATTTCTGCTATAAGCTCAGAAAATAACATGTAGTATTGATTTAATATAACTCATTAGTATCAGTAGAATCTGTATAACGTGATACAATGTTACACATGAGGTATAAATGAGCCCATATCTATATATATTCCAAACATCAGACCAGTGGGCCACCCCAAAGGGCCGGGATCTAAGGGTCTCAGTGGGCCAAACATAAAGTGATTTGGGCGGATTCACATTAAGCAAATTCACTTATTTGACATAAAAAAAATGTAATCTTTAAAACACTATTTTAAATTAAGGGTTTTGGGTAGTTTTGAATTATATATTTATTATGTATTGTTACTTATTATTTTACGGAACACTAGTTTTTGGAAAAAACTCACATGCTTGTGAAGTATGTAACAAAATAACAGCATTTACAGCTGAGCATAAAAACATTCTAAAAGAAAATCTTTATCTTAAAAGATAGAATCTAGAAATGTCCATCTTGTCTTGCTTTCCTGGTAGGCTAAAGTCTGAGGTATGTACTTATCTTATCTATTAGAGGAGGGAAGAATGGGGAAGGAGGGCAGTCGGATTTGTTAAATCATTGGAGTTTTTAGTGTTTGACACCTACACATGCCCAGAAACAGGCAGCCACAAAGATAACTGCAAGCTCTGCTCCTGAAGAAATGTAACTCCCCTCTCACACATCCAACTTCACCAAAGTATCCTGGCTGCCTCCAGGGTCCAGCACAGGCCTCAAACTGTAACTTTATGCCAACCCTGGTGGTATAATAAGCCATGGACATTGAAAACTATAAAAGTTACATCGGATTTAAGGATTTTTTTTGTGAATATAATTTTTTTAGTTTTGACAAATACTTGAATTCTCAAAGCAAATCAAAAATAGTAACATTTTGCAAATATTTACAGGCTGATAAACTTGAATATTTAATTAACTGGATGAAATCTAATCAAAATACCAGTATAATGATATTTGATAGCCCATTATATACAGTACATGAGTCACCTGAGAAAATAACACATACCATAGGAAAGGCCCCAGCAATTATGAGCTTTCCGTCTCTAAATCCTGTGCCATTTTTATGTGCCTTTATCTTCAAGGTCCTGTGGGTTCTCGTTCCTGAGGTCTCCCGTGACGCGGGCTGGGGGCTGCGCTCAGACAGCAGGTTGGTCAGTTTATCTTCAAGGGAGAGCAGGGTACTTTGTGCTTCAGATGTGGATAGGTCAGTCTGAGCATCAAGGAACACAAAGTGTTAAAAAGTACAGGTTATAATAATGACCATAGAGCAAGAAGAGCTTACAAGCTCAGTGACATCCCAAAATGTTTATACCTTTAAAAGGTATATATAAGTTTCCTGGGTTTCTAAAGTTTGGTGAGAAAGAGGAAGTGAATATATATATTATATAGATAAGTTCAGTGTACTTATAGGCAGGAAAGTAAAATCCAGCTTTGCACATCCACAGGGAGCTTATATAACCAAGTACACTGAAGAGAGTAGCCAGGTACAGTTTGACCTTTCAAAGGAAGTACTTGCTGCAGGATGGAATCACATGGTTGGGTGGGGTCTGAGCTCACAGCTGAATCAGAGCAGAAGGATATATAGAGAGAGAGACTACATATCCCAAACTGCTCTGCAACACAGGAACCCCAGAGTATGATACAAATGGATCAGCTAATCTCTGATTTTTCCTGATTGTCCCCAAAAATTATGAATTTTATGCTAATCTTGGCAGGGATTTTCAGGGGTGTCAACTAACAAAAGCCTCAGCTTGCAAACTGAAAATATTTAGCTAACATCAGGGAGAGTTTGCAAATGTTTATTTTGGTATTGGTTCATGCAAAAAAATGTTTTCATACACTACTGATTCGCCTCTATCAGATGCATTCATAATTCAGGAAATTTAGATATGCCTTTAAATTTGGTAAAATTATATTGCTACTTTCAATGAACTGATAATCTCTCTGCCAGTAACATGATTAAAACCCTTTTTAAGAATCAGACTCATCTCCTACCAAATAAGATCCTATGGCCTACATTCCATGGTTCTTATAAGAATTAAGCTGAGAGAAGTTCACCACCAAGTTATCACATCCCACAAGTAAATCTAATCTCCGAGACATAGCATCCAAGCCCTCCAAATGTCCTTAATATTCTACGCCCTAAGTACCTGTCCCATAACTATTTTAAAAGTCTATCGATATCCGATCTCACTAAGGTTTACTCAAAAGTCTTTTCAATTTAAAAAAAAAAAAGCCTCCAGTACCTTCAACCACTGGAATGAAGCCTGGATGCCTCAAATCTATCAGTATGAAGAAGTCAACTCCTTGATTGTGTCGCATTTGGTTCTTGGTTGATCAAATCCAACACAATTAAGGGGTTAATAATACTACCTCATATGAGCCTGTGATCTCCTCCTTATACCTGCCACCCTCTATGAGCCTGGATATTTCCCAGGATTCCCCATAATACCATCTACGCTTTATAAGCCAGGGGATCCCCCAACTAAAGTATAAACATGGGGGTCCTTATGGACCTCTATGGCACCAGATATTAATCTGTTACCATGGGGGTCCCTATGGTCCACCATGGTAATCTAAAGTATAAAAATGATATACGAACCCCCATTATATACTAAGCTATGATCATGGGGGTCTTCACAGTCCCTCATGACACCCCCTATGGTAAAGTTAACCCCTATACCATGGGGATTCTCCAAGAACAACCATGGCAGCCTTAGCGCCACCACAAGGGTCCTTATTGAACCCCGATGATCCTAACATAAAAAAAAAAAGTGTACCTAAGGGAGATCCCCCTCTGAGTAGCACTACTTCGCCTTATTTACTATTTTTGCAGATTCTGGTTGTCTAAACTATGTATCATATTTCAGCCAATCAGAATCGAGTATTTGAATTACTTCTGTGCCATATCTGATTGTTTAAAAGTCTCACCAAACTGAATACACAGTCTGAAATAGTAGAAAATAACATGCAGAGGCAGGGGTCTCATCTAATCACTGATGCACGCTTTTTTTATATTACATCAATTGCAATCTGTCTTTTTAAACATGGTTTTCAATTAAACCAAAAGTGTGTTTTTGACTGTTTTTTAACCTTTTCCAGAACAAAAGAACTGAGTGCATGTTCTCTATACTCTGTTAGGCAGGGATTAATAAAAAAAGGCTAATTATGGACACATAAAAGTCATTTTCTAACCTTTATGTCACAAAGAGGGAATCACGTATTTCAGCACAGAGCTCAATAACTCAGCTGGTGCAGAGCAAGAGCACATACATCTGTCAGTTGGAAGTCCTGATAATTATATACATGATAATTAATTTAGGAATTTCATTTAAAGGGCCAATGCAATGTGATGTTTATAGTGTGCTCTTATGAAGAACATTGCCTGAAAATAGTCAATTTTTTTTTGGAAAGTTTCAAATAAATAAATAAATATAGTCTTTGATATGTAACTATATTATATTCTGCACATTTGAGTTGCCACTTGCCAACAGAACTCAATAGTAGAGTACTTTCCAGCAGGGTTACCATTCCCCTTGGGCTAAAGGCATACTAGGAGTCCAAGAGGAAAGAGCCCATGATATAAACAGACTCTTATAAATAGTCTAATTCTGGTTCTATAGTGTCTGCTTATTAGAAATGTACATGGTAAGGACACCTCTGGTGGTACACCAGCCATGTGTATATTATTATTATTATTATCTTTTATTTGTACCTTAGTCACATGGACATATTTAAATGGCCCTGAAGGGTTGAGCTGTGCGTCTGCCTGTCCTGTAGCGCAGTAGAACTCTTCGCCAGGTGAGATCTTCATCATTTCTCTCTTTCCTCTCATGGTTCTTCCACAGGACACGCACATCATCATCCTCCCACCCAGCGCCAGGAAAGAGTAACCCTGAGTATCAGGAGTAAGAAGACAGACTGAGAATGATCTGCTTTATATAGAAGGTGAAACAATATATCCCACCTGAAAAAGCCCCGTAACGCCCTAACGAGAGAACGTTTAATTATGCATTAGTAAAGCTCAATGATTTATAATAGCAATATCCATATTAAATTCACTATCAAAGTTTAAAATACACTCTGAGATCATTGTCTCCACCCTGATTATGTCATCAAGCAGAAAGGGGGATGGTGATTGCTGATATACATATCTAAAGGGTTTTAAAACAAATCTGATTAGACAAGAGGCCAAACAATCATTCACAGGTTGCCTTCACTGCAAGTTTCCAGCCAATGAAGAACATTGTGTAGATATAACTTTAAGCACTGCACAAAACCACCTCCCCTCATTATAGTGGATATGCATGTCCCAGCTCAGCTTCCCAGAATGCAGTGTAATAACTGTTTTTCTCAGAATTCTGAGCTGGAAGCAGGTTTTTTTTAACTTGTTTTAGATATTTAAATGTGAACACAGATGTACTACAGTATTTATTTACTATACACTACTGTTTGTGGAGGGCTTCTATCGCTCTTTTGCCCACCATATTATAAATCTCCTCTCTCTCTCTCTCTCTCTATATATATATATATATATATATATATATATATATATATATATATATATATATAAAAAATAAATAAATATATATACACACCCACAGGTCTCTAATAACCTACAATGTATATGACAATTTAAACTAACAGTATAGTGAAGTATGTACTGCACAGACACACATACTAGGTAATTTATAGTATTTTATATTTTTAATATGAACCTGATTTCTCATAAAGCAGAGTAGGCAGATGCCTAGGGGTGCCTGCCTGTAGAAGGTGCAAAGTATGGAGTGGGAGCTAATCTTCCTTGTGATTATGAGCATTAATTACCGGCTGATCGATCTCTACACATCCCGTTATAGTGAAGGTGCACACTGAGGTGTGATTGGCTGCGGTCACTTCTCTGTCCAGCTGGTCAGTATAAAAGGCACCAAGGACATTCATTGTGGGATCATAGTACCACTTCTGATTGGCGGCTCCATTGATGTGTGCTTTATATTTCTACAAGAAAAGGAAATGTGTGTCAGCTATATACAGATAGTATTACATATATATCAGAATGTATATTTGTCATTAAAGCAACACTGTGGTCACATATTTAAATAAACTATTTTGAAGAACGGCACTAAAAAATATGCAAAAACATTTAAAAAATGGAAAGTAAAATAATACAGCCACTAATTTATAATCTTTCATATTCAATTATGAAGGAAATTTAGCTTCCCTGTTGTACGTATCTAATAAAAGTTAAGTTTTAATTACATTGGATCTAGTAGAGTGCTTTAGGGGGGCATTTACCTCTTTTTTGAATGAAGTTTGTATAATTTACAGCAATCCCATTGGTTGACACTTTTTGATTAAAAAGTTTTATCCAAGTAACATTTTTGGCCTTATTGGAAAGCACTGGAGCCCCCTAGCGGAGGGCCACAGTGCATTGCACCGCTTGCACTGATGGTAGTTCCGCCCCTGGATGCTATTGATCCACCCTGGTCTATAAATTTACTAACATAATAAAAAAAAGTGAACTAGATTAGTCTGACATGATCTGAGTGCTTATCTTGTAATTAATTTGATTTTAGATACTGAAATGTATAGGCATATAAGCGACAGTACAACACCACATGCATTATTACATTTTTTCTACATGTGACAAAGGTCTCACCTGGAGGATTATGGGGCACCCTGGGAATTGTACATCCCAATCCCTCAATCCTGGATATAGTTTTGGCAAGGAGACGGCCATAACCAGATTTGGGTCACTGGCCAAATGAAATGTCCTAGAAAGGAGAACAAAGATATATTATAAACGTATAAAACATCATGTGACCTGCACAGTCCTAAAGTAATGTTTAAACATTGAGTTTTATCTGAAAGATGGAAAATGAGGCCATTAAATGAGCTCTATTCAGTGGCGTAGGAACCAGTTTAAGTGAATAGGGGACACAGAAAAATAGCTAAATTAAACTTAATCATACATTACCAGATTTGGCCACTAGAGTACAAGCGCTATGCGCCAGAGCTATGGAGCAGTATGTCTCTCCCATGTAAGCTTTGTAGAATTGATTTATCCCTCACAGATTTTTTGGGGCTCCTACACTCATGGCTGTATTGACACTAGTGTGTACCTCAAGCAGGGACAGCTTTAACCCTTTAACTGTTTGTCCCAGCTCATTGTTGAATATTATTATCAGGCTCTGGCTAAGAGAACAGTACTGCTACTTTATACTTCAAGAGCACCACAAACAACACTGTAACGGCCTTGGATTTTTTATAATTGGAGATATTGGCTGTTCTTTCACCACTACAGAATATTATTGACATAATCTGCACATTTGTATATTTTTGTTGATGTCACTTGGTGAGTTGGGTTTACAGTCTTGTGGTGTCTTTATGGTCTCAGCACCTGCTCATACTGATCCAGCATCTTCTCATTTTCTGAGCTTTTGGAAGCTTCCCATCTGATCTCTATCTAATGATCTCCACCTATTTCTGATTCCACACATACTCTGTCAGCCTTTATATACCACTTGTCTTAAAATCCGGACATATCAAGCTAAATGGACCTTTATCCAAAGCTATGGTACCTGTTTTCATTATCATATTCCCAAAGTTGATTGATATCATCAGGTTTCCGTTCCACCAACATCACCTCGACACCAGAATGGACTTCTGCTCCGGCCACCCCAATAACTAGATATGGGAACTCGCAGCTAATGATCTGTCCATCTAGGAATTCAAATTGTTGGCGGTGAATATTTTGTAGTTTTGGAACTTTCCGTTTGTACCTGTGGAGAAATGTAAATCATCCATAAATTCTCTTAAAGGAGAGTTGGCCAACTGGTTTTATATGATTTTCATTTCTATTCAACACTCATAATTGTGGTTGGAAGATAAGTTATAAATATATAAATATACTGCCTGAGTGTATATTAATTTAAAATATACATTGACAATGTATCTATTCATTAGAGGAATTACCATCGACTTCCCATATAGAGGTCATATATAACATGGTCATAACATACAAAGGTTTAGGAAAAATTTAAAGTAATTATGTTCTAGAGGTAACACCTACATTTATATTCCAAATATATGCAGTAAAATAGTATTTTCAATTTTCTGGTACTACAATGCGGTCCTGATCCATACTGACCCATGACTGTACTGTTCTTCACCCACTAGGTCCTCTCCATTTGGGACAATGTCCTCCTTCTCGATTTCCAATGGTATTTGTTGCCAGGGATATTTTGTGTTCCTGAACAAGGCATCGACTCTCCGGTGTGCACGTTTGTGAGAATCTCTAAAAAGATGGACATTATTATTAATACATTTTATTTGTAAAGCCAATGAAGTTGGGGAGATGACACAAAGATATAACAAGATATGGAAGAAAGCAATTTGTAATTGTTGGAGTGGATTCAATTCATTGGCAGGGAGACCAGGAATAATTAGTTGAATTAGAGTATAAAGACTATGGAGGGAATGTTGAGTTTGGGAATACTGTAGAGTTGTATCAACAGTCGTGGTTGACAAAGAAGACAAGGCCAGTGAGAGAGTGGGGGGTCGATCCAAAATGATACCAACGGGGGAGAGGGAACACTACCATATAATATTTATATATGAGATGGAGTCAGGAAAACTTCAACACTTCAACAGTTTTACCATTTTATATTGTAGTTTGGGAAAATCTTCAAATTTTTGTGAAGTATATCAAATGCACACTAATAGCATACAGTGGATATAAAAAGTCTACACACCCCTGTTAAAATGTCAGGTTTCTGTGCTGTAAAAAAATGAGACAAAGATAAATCATTTCAGAACTTTTTCCACCTTTAATGTGACCTATAAACTGTACAACTCAATTGAAAAACAAACTGAAATCTTTTAGGTAGAGGGAAGAAAAAATATAAAAATAAAATAATATGGTTGCATAAGTATGCACACCCTTAAACTAATACTTTTTTGAAGCACCTTTTGATTTTATTACAGCACTCAGTCTTTTTGGGTATGAGTCTATCAGCATGGCACATTTTGACTTGGCAAGATTTGTCCACTCTTCTTTGCAAAAACCCCCCAAATCTGTCAGATTGCGAGGGCATCTCCTGTGCACAGCCCTCTTCAGATCTCCCCACAGATTTTCAATCGGATTCAGGTCTGGGCTCTGGCTGGGCCATTCCAAAACTTTAATCTTCTTCTGGTGAATCCATTCCTTTGTTGATTTGGATGTATTCTTTGGGTCGTTATCATGCTGAAAGATAAAGTTCCTCCTCATGTTCAGCTTTCTAGCAGACGCCTGAAGGTTTTGTGCCAATATTGACTGGTATTTGGAACTGTTCATAATTCCCTCTATCTTAACTAAGGACCCAGTTCCAGCTGAAGAAAAACAGCCCCAAAGCATGATGCTGCCACCACCATGCTTCACTGTGGGTATGGTGTTCTTTTGGTGATGTGCAGTGTTGTTTTTGCGCCAAACATATCTTTTAGAATTATGGCCAAAAAGTTCAACCTTGGTTTCATCAGACCATAACACCTTTTCCCACATGCTTTTGGGAGACTTCAGATGTGTTTTTGCAAAATGTAGCCTGGTTTGGATGTTTTTCTTAGTAAGAAAAGGCTTTCGTCTTGCCACTCTACCCCATAGCCCAGACATATGAAGAATACGGGAGATTGTTGTCACATGTACCACACAGCCAGTACTTGCCAGATATTCCTGCAGCTCCTTTAATGTTGCTGTAGGCCTCTTGGTAGCCTCCCAGACCAGTTTTCTTCTCGTTTTCTTCATCAATTTTGGAGGGAGCTCCAGTTCTTGGTAATGTCACTGTTGTGCCATATTTTCTCCACTTGATGATAACTGTCTTCACTGTGTTCCATGGTATATCTAATGCCTTGGAAATTCTTTTGTACCCTTCTCCTGACTGATACCTTTTAATAATGAGATCCCTCTGATGATTTGGGAGCTCTCTGTGGACCATGGCTTTTGCTGTGGGATGCAACTAAGAACATTTCAGGAAAGACCACCTAGAGCAGCTGAACTTTATTTGGGGTTCATCAGATGGACTTTAAATGATGGCAGGTGTATGCTGACTCCTATTTAACACGATTTGGAATGTGATTGCTTAATTCTGAACACAGCTACATCCCCAGTTATAAGAGGGTGTGCAGACTTATGCAATCACAATATTATTTTTTTTCTTCCACCTAAAAGATTTCAGTTTGTTTTTCAACTGAGTTGTACAGTTTATAGGTCACATTAAAGGTGGAAAAAGTTCTGAAATGATTTATCTTCTCTCATTTTTTTACAGCACAGAAACCAGACATTTTAACAGGGGTGTGTAGACTTTTTATATCCACTGTATGTGTAAACCATGAGCATAAAACATCTTTTACAGAAAAACTTACAGCTTTCTCTAAAAATTATTTAAAAATAAAACAGATTTGCACCAAGAAAATTATATACCTTATATTGAAATGCATATATTCCACTTTAAGATCATTTTAAAACTAATTTTACAGGGATATTCATGACTCTTCACCTATAGATAAAAAACGTGAACACTTAAATCAGGAGATCTCAGATGCTGTGTGCTCCAGTTTGTCTTTGGCGCTTAAATACCTTCACTTATTATAGATTTACAGTGCCTTGCAAAAGTATTCACCCCCCTTGGCATTTTTCCTGTTTTCTTGCCTCACAACCTGGAATTAACATGGATTGTTTGAGGATTTGCATCATTTAATTTACAGGACATGCCACAACTTTGAAGATGTTTTTTTTTTATTGTGAAACAAACAACAAATAGGACAAAATAAGAGGAAAAGTCACTGTGCATAACTATTCACCCCCTAAAGTCAATACTTTGTAGAGCCACCTTTTGCGGCACTCACAGCTCCAAGTCGCTTTGGATAAGTCTCTATGAGCTTGCCACATCTTACCACTGGGATTTTTGCCCATTCCTCCTTGCAAAACTGCTCCAGCTCCTTCAGGTTGGATGGTTTGCGCTTGTGAACAGCAATCTTTAAGTCTGACCACATTTGATTTCCTATTGGATTGAGGTCTGGGCTGTGACTCGGCCATTCCAACACATTTACATGTTTCCCCTTAAACCCCCCAAGTGTTGCTTTAGCAGTGTGTTTGGGGTCATTGTCCTGCTGGAAGGTGAACCTCCGTCCTAGCCTCAAATCACGCAGAGTGGTACAGGTTTTGCTCAAGAATATCCCTGTATTTAGCCCCATCCATCTTTCTCTCAACTCTGACCAGTTTCCCAGTCCCGGCTGCTGAAAAACATCCCCACCGCATGATGCTGCCACCACCATGTTTCACTGTGGGGATGGTGTTTTTTGGGTGATATGATGTGTTGGGTTTGCGCCAGACATAGCGTTTTCTTTGATGGCCGAAAAGTTAAATTTTAGTCTCATCAGACCAGAGCACCTTCCTCCATACATTTTGGGAGTCTCCCACATGCCTTTTTGCAAACTCAAAACGTGCCATTTTGTTTTTTTGCTGAAAGTAATGGCTTTCTTCTGGCCACTCTGCCATAAAGCCCAACTCTATGGAGCGTACGTCTTATTGTCGTCCTATGTACAGATACTCCAGTCTCTGCTGTGGAACTCTGCAGCTCCTCCAGGGTTACCTTAGGTCTCTGTGCTGCCTCTCTGATTAATGCCCTCCTTGCCCGGTCCATGAGTTTTGGTGGGCGGCCGTCTCTTGGCAGGTTTGCTGTTGTGCCATGTTCTTTCCATTTGGTTATGATAGATTTGATGGTGCTCCTGGGGATCATCAACGATTTTGATATTTTTTTTATAACCTAACCCTGACTTGTACTTCTCAACAACATTGTCCCTTACTTGTTTGGAGAGTTCCTTGGTCTTCATGGCAGTGTTTGGTTTGTAGTGCCTCTTGCTTAGGTGTTGCAGCCTCTGGGGCCCTTCAAAAAAAGTGTGTATATGTAATGACAGATCATGTGACACTTAGATGGCACACAGGTGGACATCATTTCACTAAATATGTGACTTCTGAAGGTAATTGGTTGCACCAGAGCTTTTTATGGGCTTCATAACAAAGGGGATGAATACATACGCACATGACAATTTTCTGGTTTCTATTTCTAAAAAATAGTTTTATGTATATATTTTTCTCATTTCACTTCACCAACTTAGACTATTGTGTTCTGATCCATCACATAAAATTCAGATTAACAAAGCATTGAACTTAAGGCTGGAATGTAACAAAATAGGTAAAACGTCAAGGGGGTGAATACTTTTGCAAGGCACTGTATATGTACCGGCTCTTTATGTAAAGTCATAGATTTATATTTGAATTTTTGACATGTTTCAACATTTGCTGATAAATAATAAAAAAATACAGCTCTTTCTTGTGTATTTTATACCAGAACAATCACTTTGGCCCAGTATAATAATCAAATAATTTGAAAATATTGTCTTACAGCCTTTATTCAATGGCAGGGCTACTCCTGGTGCAGCAGGTGCAAAGCACCAGGGCCAATAACAGGACAGGGGACCTCTGCTACTGGCAATAACGGAAGAACATAATTTTTTTAAACTAGGTTGGCAGATATTTACTTTATAGAAATATAATCTGATCACCATAGGGGTGATCTAACCATCTACATACATATTTTAATTTTTATTGACATTGAATTTATTGAAATTATTTTGCACCAGGGGTTCTCCATTCACTAGGGCCGCCACTGCATTTATTGATTGTATTTAGTATATTACATAAAAGTGTCTTGTACTTATTATTTCCCCCAACTTCTATTTGATTAATTTAAATACCAATGTATCAAATCAATTTTAATGTATGTTCTATAATTTGCTGCTATAATATGGTTAATACAGATCATATGTGTGTTTGTTCCTAAATACATCTATACACACTCAACTAAATCCTGTTTTACCTTATAATGCACCTACAGACAGTAAGCAATTAACAAACATACATAAACACATATGTCCCCACTGGGGTTCGGTGACCAGACTTGGTATGTCCACACAGGGTACAGGAACATTGTAGTTTGCTGACCCTCCCAGGATTATAATGGACGCTCCTATTGATTGTCACATTGCTATGCTCCCTCCCACAGTTATCTTGTTTAATATGCCCACATGATATTTATATAACAAGCTGTTGTTGTTGTTTAGTTATTCAGTCGTGCCTGAATCTCCGTGACCTTACGGATTGCAGCATGTCAGGCATATTTATTATGTCTCTGGTCTTGCTTATCCATAGGGTTTTCTTGGCAACAGTACTGGAGTGGGTGTCAGTTCCTGGACTGCGATTTGCCTGACCTTTCTGCTATGACCTGCCCATAATGGGTGCCGCTAAATGATAGGGTTCACAGCTTCATTGAAGTACACAATCCCTTTCACCACAACAAGGTAATGATCCAAAGGGGATGTACCAAATTACAGGATACCAACGACGTCCATTGCATTAATATTTGTACTTACAACAACGCGTCTATGTCATGTTCCTCTAAGACATCTTCACTTTCTTCAGATTTGTTTTCCATGTTTTCTGTTTCTTTTTCCGTTGTCGCTGCCACCATGTGATTTATTGTCAGTTTTGCTCCTACAACAACTTCACCACGTATCTCTAGGACAAAATCTGGGAGAAAAATTGGAATAGTTTTAAAATTTAAGATCACAAACATATCTCCTTAAACTAAAAGTGATCATTAGGTGCCTATTTTATCTTCACTCTTAAAATATACCATATATTTATATTAACAACGTAACTCACCCAGGATGTCTTTAATTGTTTACTGACATGGGGCCTCATTCAATTGCGATTTGGCCAATTGAATAGGGCTCTATATAAGCACTGAGCCCGGGCCGGATACACCTTTTTGGAGCCCCTAGGCAGTGAAGTGGAGGAGCCTCTGCGAGTGAGTATGCAAGGTCTCCACTGACCCATTTTTACCTTTTCTGTACGTGTAAGTTCCCTTTCCTGTTGTAACTGTCTTATACTAGGTGGTTACCCCCTAGTAGCCAGTCTATGAACTGTAACATTTCATTTTTTTTTTAAAGGCAGGAACCATTTTTTTAAGGAAGTGGCGCCCCTCACAGAGAAGCACCCCTGGGCGGCTGCCTAGTTGGCCTAATGGGTAACCCGGCCATGTATAGAGCATATTTTAAAAACTTATGTAAAAAAATATGCTCTGTGCTTATAAAGGGCCTCATTCAAATGCGATTTGGCCTATTGAATAGGGCTCTATATAAGCACAGAGCATACTTTTTTACAGAAGGCTTTAGTTAGTGAAGACCTTGGATAGAAGTTCAGTAACTAAAAACACCTGTAAAAAAATGCTTGGTGCTTATATAGAGCCCTATTCAATTGGCCAAATCGCATTTGAATGAGGCTCATAGAAAGTGTCTGATGGGGAAATGTATATCTTTTTGCTGTTTCACGGAAATTATGTTTTGGGGCCTATGCTAAAATACCAATGTGATGCATCAGGAGCTGGATGTTTTAATTAGACTTTCACATTAATTAAATTCATATTGAATGATTTACCAAAGCAATATTCATCATTAAATTTACATTTATCGATCAGACTGAGCAGCTGCTGCTCTCCGCCCACTATAAGGTTAATGGGGGAGTCGGTTTTGGATATTGGGAAGTTCTAAATTGTTAGGCACAAGCTTATATTAACACAATGTAGATTGTTAGCTGGAAAACTGCTGTGTTAAAGTGGTTCCCTTTGCTAATGCATGGTTATCTAGATTCAATTTAGACTCTAATGTCTAATGAACTTATTGTTAAAGCACTTTAGACCTGTTGCCCTGACAGATCTTCTCTCCTTGATGACCTTATGAGGGTGGAGTCCAACAGAATGACTAGAGGCCAATACTCACATTTTTGAAGGTTTATTAGTGAACATTGCATTTTAAAATCATTGAATATGAACTGTATTTTTTTATTGATGCATAACTAAAATATCCCGTTAATCTTGCTAGCACTTTATTTGATGTTGTTCAGTCATGTCCAACTTTCCATGACCATATGGACTGCAGCACAGAACACATTTTGTTCTGGCTCTTGTAGTGGTTATCCAGAAGGTTTTGGTCATGGTACACTTTAACCACAGCAGCACGCGAACAGATCACAAACGGTTTCAGATATACTACCACCCTTGGCCCAACAGCCAATGGTCACCCCCTTTTTAATATCAGATAAATCTCACATTCTACCCATGACAGCGATGATTGATATGTTTGCAGAATGCCTACATGTCACCTTATATACCCACTATGCCAGCTTATGACACACGCTATATTTCACTGGCCAGGCGCTACTGACGTCAAAAGTGGCTAGTGGTCATAATAATGTGACTCGGCCATGTATAGTAATGATGATATTTTTCTTGCTATAAATAGTATATTAAAATAAATAAAAGACAAGAGATAATCACACACAGTCATTATGTAAAGACAGACAGTAAGTTCTAGAACCAAAATGTTAATGAGCCATTGTCCCAATTATAGTATATAGAGAAGGGAAAGAGAGAAGGGAGGGTGGGTGAAAAAAGGGAGGGAGAGAGAGAGAACGGAGAGAGAGAAGGGGAGTGAGAGAGAAGGGGAGGAGAGAGAGAAGGGCAGTGAGTGAGAAGGGGGGAGAGAGAGAAGAGGAGTGAGAGAGAAGGGGAGTGAGAGAGAAGGGGAGTGAGAGAGAAGGGGGGAGAGAGAGAAGGGGGGAGAGAGAGAAGGGAGTTAAAGAGAGAGAGAGAAGAGAGATAAGGGCAAATGAGAGAGAGAAGGGAGGGTGGGTAAAAAAAGGGAGGGAGAGAGATGGGAGTGAGAGAGAGAGAGAGAAGGGAGAGAGAGAAGGGGAGTGAGAGAGAAGGGGAGGAGAGAGAGAAGGGCAGTGAGAGAGAAGGGGGAGAGAGAGAAGGAGAGTGAGAGAGAAGTAGAATGAGAGAGAAGGGGAGTGAGAGAGAAGGGGAGCGAGAGAGAAGGGGAGCGAGAGAGAAGGGGGGAGAGAGAGAAGGGGGGAGAGAGAGAAGGGGGGAGAGAGAGAAGGGGGGAGAGAGAGAAGGGAGTTAAAGAGAGAGAGAGAAGAGAGATAAGGGCAAATGAGAGAGAGAAGGGAGGATGGGTGAAAAAAGGGAGGGAGAGAGAGAGATGGGAGTGAGAGAGAAAGAGAGAGAAGGGAGAGAGAGAAGGGGAGTGAGAGAGAAGGGCAGTGAGAGAGAAGGGGGAGAGAGAGAAGGGGAGTGAGAAAGAAGGGGAGTGAGAGAGAAGGGGGGAGAGAGAGAAGGGGGAGAGAGAGAAGGAGAGTGAGAGAGAAGGGGAGTGAGAGAGAAGGGGAGTGAGAGAGAAGGGTGGAGAGAGAGAAGGGGGGAGAGAGAGAAGGGAGTTAAAGAGAGAGAGAGAAGAGAGATAAGGGCAAATGAGAGAGAGAAGGGAGGGTGGGTGAAAAAAGGGAGGGAGGGAGAGAGATGGGAGTGAGAGATAGAGAGAAGGGAGAGAGAGAAGGGGAGTGAGAGAGAAGGGGGGAGAGAGAGAAGGGGAGTGAGAGAGAAGGGGAGTGAGAGAGAAGGGGAGTGAGAGAGAAGGGGAGTGAGAGAGAAGGGGGGAGAGAGAGAAGGGCAGTGAGAGAGAAGGGGGAGAGAGAGAAGGAGAGTGAGAGAGAAGGGGAGTGAGAGAAAAGGGGAGTGAGAGAGAAGGGGGGAGAGAGAGAAGGGGGGAGAGAGAGAAGGGGGAAGAGAGAGAAGGGGGAAGAGAGAGAAGGGAGTTAAAGAGAGAGAGAGAAGAGAGATATGGGCAAATGAGAGAGAGAAGGGAGGGTGGGTGAAAAAAGGGAGGGAGGGAGAGAGATGGGAGTGAGAGAGAGAGAGAGAGAAGGGAGAGAGAGAAGGGGAGTGAGAGAGAAGGGGAGGAGAGAGAGAAGGGCAGTGAGAGAGAAGGGGGAGAGAGAGAAGGGGGAGAGAGAGAAGGGGAGTGAGAGAGAAGGGGAGTGAGAGAGAAGGGGAGTGAGAGAGAAGGGGAGTGAGAGAGAAGGGGAGTGAGAGAGAAGGGGAGTGAGAGAGAAGGGGGGAGAGAGAGAAGGGGGAGAGAGAGAAGGGGAGTGAGAGAGAAGGGGAGTGAGAGAGAAGGGGAGTGAGAGAGAAGGGGAGTGAGAGAGAAGGGGGGAGAGAGAGAAGGGAGTTAAAGAGAGAGAGAGAAGAGAGATAAGGACAAATGAGAGAGAGAAGGGAGGGTGGGTGAAAAAAGGGAGGGAGAGAGAGAGATGGGAGTGAGAGAGAGAGAGAGAAGGGAGAGAGAGAAGGGGAGTGAGAGAGAAGGGGAGGAGAGAGAGAAGGGCAGTGAGAGAGAAGGGGGAGAGAGAGAAGGGGGAGAGAGAGAAGGGGAGTGAGAGAGAAGGGGAGTGAGAGAGAAGGGGAGTGAGAGAGAAGGGGGGAGAGAGAGAAGTGGGGGAGAGAGAAGGGGAGTGAGAGAGAAGGGGAGTGAGAGAGAAGGGGAGTCAAGAGAGAAGGGGAGTGAGAGAGAAGGGGGGAGAGAGAGAAGGGGGGAGAGAGAGAAGGGGGGAGAGAGAGCAGGGGGGAGAGAGAGAAGGGAGTTAAAGAGAGAGAGAGAAGAGAGATAAGGACAAATGAGAGAGAGAAGGGAGGGTGGGTGAAAAAAGGGAGGGAGAGAGAGAGATGGGAGTGAGAGATAGAGAGAAGGGAGAGAGAGAAGGGGAGTGAGAGAGAATGGGGGAGAGAGAGAAGGGGAGTGAAAGAAAAAAGAGAGATAAGGGCAAATGAGAGAGAGAAGGGAGGGTGGGTGAAAAAATGGAGTGAGAGAGAGAGATGGGAGTGAGAGATAGAGAGAAGGGAGAGAGAGAAGGGGAGTGAGAGAGAAGGGGAGGAGAGAGAGAAGGGCAGTGAGAGAGAAGGGGGAGAGAGAGAAGGAGAGTGAGAGAGAAGGGGAGTGAGAGAGAAGGAGAGTGAGAGAGAATGGGGGAGAGAGAGAAGGGGGGAGAGAGAGCAGGGGGGAGAGAGAGCAGGGGGGAGAGAGAGAAGGGAGTTAAAGAGAGAGAGAGAGAAGAGAGATAAGGACAAATGAGAGAGAGAAGGGAGGGTGGGTGAAAAAAGGGAGGGAGAGAGAGAGATGGGAGTGAGAGATAGAGAGAAGGGAGAGAGAGAAGGGGAGTGAGAGAGAATGGGGGAGAGAGAGAAGGGGAGTGAGAGAGAAAAGAGAGATAAGGGCAAATGAGAGAGAGAAGGGAGGGTGGGTGAAAAAATGGAGTGAGAGAGAGAGATGGGAGCGAGAGAGAGAGAGAGAGAGAGAAGGGGGAGAGAGAAGGTAGGGAGTGAGAGAGAAGGGAGTTAAAGAGAGAGAGAAGATAGATAAGGGCAAATGAGAGAGAGAAGGGAGAGAGAGAAAGGGGAGTAAGAGAGAGAGTGGGGAGTTAGAGAGAGAGAAGGGAAGAGAGAGAGAGAAGGGGAGAGAAAATGGAGGGAGAGAGAGAGAGAGAAGGGTGAGTGAGAAGGGGAAGTGAGAGAGAATGGGGGGATGAGAGAGAAGGGAAGAGAGAGAAGGAAAGAGAGAGAGAAGGGGGAATGAGAGAAAAAGGAAGAACATCAAGGGGAGAGAGAGGGAAGGGAGAGAGAGAAAGGGGAGAAATAAAGTGAAGGGGAGAGAGATAGAGAAGGGCAAGAGAGAAAATGGGGCAGAGAGAGAGAAGGGAGAGAGAGAGAAAGGGAGGATAGAGAGAAGGGAGAGAGAGGAGGGAGAGAGAAGTGGATAGAGAGAGAGAAGGGGAGGGAGAGAGAGAGAAAGGGGGTGGGAGAGAGAATCGGAGAGAGAGAGAATGGTTGTCGGAGAGAGAGAATGGGAGAGAGAGAAGAGGGAGAGTGAGAGAAGGGGAAATAAGATAGGGAGGAGTATATTCTACATTATGGCCACTAAATATAAATACATAATGTTTAGTATTATATTTCTTTACCTCTATGGGCATAATGTTGAATATATATAAAAAGGGACTATATATATATATATATATATATATATATATAATGTATAATGGTGGCAGAAGCTCTAGCTATGCAACTGGGGTATGGGTTTGGGTAAAGGTGTTTAGGGTTAGATGTTAGAGTTAGGTTTAGGCTCATAGTTTAGGGTTTAGGCTTAGGGTTTAGAGTTAGGTTTAGAGTTTAGGTTAGTGGCAGCTAACACATAGTAATATAGGGGCGCATGAAGTGGCGTGCAGCGGCCAGCAGGCGGCGCACCACTGTTGGGCAGATAACTAGAAAGATCCAAGTAACTAAACATGATAATGGGCAACTTATTTTCAGAACGTAACAAAATAAACACTAATAAATTAGACTGCATTATTTTAGAAATGAAAAACATTTTGTTAATATCAAGTGTAGTTCTTCAATAATATTATTAATAAATATTTGGCTCGAGTGGTTCGCTAACTGATGGTGTACATAGGCGGTGCTCACCCTCGGGGTCTCTCAAGGCGCAGTATTGGCGTATTAAGGACACGTCTGATGCCAGGTTACTGAGCAGGAGGTGGGTTTTGTGTTCAGCCGCAGCACATTGCGGATCAATCCATTGATCTCCACATGACACATATACCTGAAAGATATTTAACGCTTCATGGCTTCATCATAAGTACAAAGTGTTGTAATAACAGTGCGACGAGCGATCGTTACAATGTGGCGAGTGTCATCTCCATAGATTAATACCGAGATGTCCCATAATCCGTCCCTTTCATGGGTTCAGCCGGTATTAGCGCACCTTTTGTGCTTAGATAGTTCTGCTGTTCAGATAAACACACAGATGGGCACGTCCTTTATTATTCTGTATATACTGAAGTGTGACTAAGTACCTTGTGCTACAAACACGTAGAGTCCCCTAGCAGCGAGCAGCGTGCTTATCTGTTTCTTAAGACACAGAAAGGATTAAATCTTAAACCTTCATTCTTACCAACTGATCTCTTTCAACGTCTCTCAAACGAAAAATTTCAGCGCCGTTTTCATTAAACAGTCTGCGGGCGGCTGAAGGTAAATTCATCATCCGTGTGCACCTGTGGAAAATGATTAATGAACGAGTGACCGGGCCCCGGGTATAATATGGGTAATGTGCAAATACTTACACACATGGATGAGCCTGGGACACGGGGGATTAGATCAGAGGAACAACAATACTAAAGCAAAGTAGCAGATATCAATGGCGATTATTGAGCTAGTTACAGATCTAAATGTTTGTCAACAAAAAAATAAAATAAAGAATCCCCCTTCACCCCTGCACTAAAGTGGCTTCTGGTGCTTTGCACTATCTGCACCTGCAGGCAGTGTTCCTGAGGGTTTCGTTATATACATGCAAAGCAATAAACTGTGACACTTAAATATATTACTAAAATGTATCACTCGGCTTGTGTCATGGAGGATTACTACTGGGGCTTGCTATTCCATTTAGTCCTATTGTCAAGTGGCACTTCATAGCGACAATGTTTCAACTGAACTGAATAGAGATGTTATGGTATCTGCATCCAAGTTTAATCCCATTCCATGGTTAAAAAGTCTATATTTAAATATTTTAAAGATTACAAATATATTTAGTCAATTATCAAGTTGTGATGACTATTAAAGGGGTGTCTAGAACTTGGCGCCTCGGTATTGCTGGCAGATAAATAAAAATAATAAATATATGTGAGATATAGGGGTGTGGTTATCAAGTGCGGATTAGCTGGGAAAAGTGGGATCAGCAGTTATATTGAGTTAAGTGGCGTTAAAACATAAATATCTCCACTTCCTATGTTTTCTATGGAACCTACTGTACTTAAAGGGATATGGAAGATTCCCTGTGTTACTAGGTATATAATATCCCTGGGTATCTATTTACTTGTATGTACCTTATTTTATTAAGAAGTGCTTAGAAGCTCTTTTTTACTGCCTAAAATCAAGCAAATAGTCCCTGTATGGGTTTGCCCTCTGCAGCTCATGAAGATACTTCTAAGTATAGGGTTGCACAGTCTCATAGTTATCAAACAGTTGCAACAATCTCTAACATGTTACTTGGGAGCGGTCACTGACAGGCTAAATCTGAAACATAGCAATTCACAGACTGTCTTCATGAGCTGCATAAGCTACAGAGGTACAAACAATTACAAATTGTATGATTGTAAGCAGAAACACAGAGCTTATAAGCACTTCTAAATAAAATAAAGTTCATAAAAAGCCCCTTCACCACGACAAGGTAGAGATTCAGAAGAGGTCATTTTCCTTACCAAACATCTAAATAAATGGCGCCCTATATAACAATGTGAAGTTGCTGAACTCGAATCCAGAACAAATATAATTCCAGTTTCAGTTGGTCAAACTAACGTCTGCATCCTAGAGCAAGTTACCCAGTTGGGTCCCAACTGGTCCCAACCACATCATTCCTCTCCGGTTACACAACACTCAGTGTGACAGCTTCTTGTGCTTATCAGATTGTAATATCACATATAATAGTTGTGGTAATTGCGAGCTTGTCTGTAACGCTATGTTAAAGAGGAGAAAGGAGACACAGAGGAGGGGGGGAAGGAGACACGAGAGGGGGGGGGGAGACACAGGGGGAGGGAGAGGGGGGGGAAAGACACAGGGAAAGCGAGGGGGAAAGAGACATAGGGGAGGGTGAAATGAGACAGAGGGGAGGGAGATGGGGAGAAGGAGATACAGGGGAGAGAGATGGAGGAAAAAAGGCACAGGGGAGGGAGATGGGGGAAAGAGTGAGGGGGAGACACAGGGGAGGGAGGGGGGAAAGGGACAAAGGTAGGGGGGAAGGAGACAGAGGGAAGGGAGAAGGGGAGAAGAAGACAAGGGGGAGAGAGATGGGGGAAGGAGGCACAGGGGAGGGAGATGGGGGAAGAAGACACAGAGGAGGGAGAGGGGGAAATAGACACAGGAAAGGGATATGGGGGAAAGGAGACACAGGGGAGGGAAAGGGAGTGGGGGGTGGAAGAGACACAGGGGAGGAAGAGGGGGTGGAAGAGACACAGGGGAGGGAGACGGCTGGAAGAGACACAGGGGAGGGAGAGGGAGAGGGGGGTGGAATAGACACAGGGGCGGAAGAGGGGGTGGAAGAGACACAGGGGAGGGAGACGGCTGGAAGAGACACAGGGGAGGGAGACGGCTGGAAGAAACACAGGGGAGGGATGGGGGGGGAGAAACACGGGAGGAAGGGGGGAAAGAAACACAGGGGTGGGTAGAGGCTCGCAATGAGTGCAAAAGGCGCTCATCGCGAGGCCCGCCATGAGTTAACGAAGACTTGCGCATCCGCACAGCTTCAAAGCTGCTCATGGCGGGGCCTGCGATAAGCGACAAAGGTGCTCATCACAAGGACCGTAAAGTAGGGTGGGGGGAGGCTTGCATTTTGTGGCAAACAATAACATTGCGAAGCTTCACATTTTATTGCCGTCATTTTTGATGGGCAAGTCGCTAGTAGAAAATAAGAAGAGTCTTCCAAGAGTGCAGGCACACAGTGTTTCTGTAATACTAGATGTACTGGCCAATCACAGACTGTTTCTCAACAGCATTTTTTTAAATGCTGCTGAGGGACAACTTGTGATTGGTTTGTTCATCTAGTATTACATATACAATGTGTGCATGACCTGCTGGGGGCAGTTGGGGAGGTATTTAGAGATCTGATGATCAGTAACAATTATGGAGTTAAGGGTCAGGGTTTTAACTTTGATGTTTTTTTCTGTACCAATAACTGAAGCATTAAAGGACCAACAATGCCACTTAATTACAATATGCTGTCTTAAAGAACTGCACTCAATTAATACAGTGTGCAAGTTAAGAAATGGTATGTTGTTGTTGTTTTTGTTCAGTCATGTCCTACTCTCCGTGACCCTTTATGGAGCATCATGCCAAGCACATCTTGTGTCTGGTTATGCTCATCCACACATTTTTCATGGCAAAGATACTGGAGTGATTTGCCAGTTTCTTCTCCAATGGACTGCAATTTGTCTGCCCTCTCTGCTATGACCTGCCCATCTTTGGTGACCCTAACTGGTATAGCTCACAGCTTCACCGAGGTACACAAGCCCCTTCCCCACAACAAAGTAATGATCCAGAAGGGGGGTATGTACTGTAATGAAACTATTATTGCCATTATTTGTATCTGCTTCTATAAGAGACTTGAATGCGGCTTCTTTAATCCTTATTGCCAGTGCCTTCAATAGGACTAATGAAAATCTCATTGTAAGACCCACATGGATGGGAAATCAGCACAACTGAGTATCTCAAATAAGGCTTTGTATATATGATTGTATATATTAGTACTTCAGAAGACTGTGTAAGTGTAAGACTCCAGGGGAATAAATGACTTCTTACCTATCTAAGAACTGCTGGAACTCGATCGCCTCCACTTTCTGTAAGTGATCTTCCCTGGAAGAGTTATTCGTCTTTATTTCTTCATTTCCTTTTTTAGCCAATGTGTTACTGTTGCTACAAGGTAAAAAACACGAACAATAAGGTAAAATACAATAATGATAATAATAATAATAATAATAATAATAATAGTAATAATAATAATAATGATAATAATAAGTTTTATAGATAGAAATATAAACTGTTCATGAGAATAAACAAAATATTTGTATTTTCTGTTTTTTAATATATTAGAAGATAATAACACATTGGGAACAACTTAAAGGAGGCGACTAAAATGGTGCAGGATCTTAAAGACACAACGTTTAAGGAAATTCCATGACATTAATATGTCTAGATTACAGTGGACTCCATTAAAATTAATATGTATAGATTAGAGGGGACTCCATGACATTAATATGTATAGATTAGAGGAGACTCCATGATATTAATATGTATAGATTAGAGGGGAATCCATGACATTAATATGTATAGATTAGAGAGGACTCCATGATATTAATATGTATAGATTAGAGGGGAATCCATGACAGTAATATGTATAGATTAGAGGAGACTCCATGATATTAATATGTATAGATTAGAGGGGAATCCATGACAGTAATATGTATAGATTAGAGGAGACTCCATGATATTAATATGTATAGATTAGAGGTGACTCCATAAAAATAATATGTATAGATTAGAGGAGACTCCATGACATTAATATGTATAGATTAGAGAGGACTCCATGACATTATTATGTATAGATTAGTGGAGACTACATGACATTAATATGTATAGATTAGAGGGGAATCCATGACATTAATATGTTTAGATTAGAGGGGACTCCATGACATTAATATGTATAGAGTAGAGGAGACTACATGACATTAATATGTATAGAGTAGAGGAGACTCCATGACATTAATATGTATAGATTAGAGGGGAATCCATTACATTAATATGTATAGATTAGAGGGGAATCCATGACATTAATATGTTTAGATTAGAGGGGACTCCATGACATTAATATGTATAGAGTAGAGGAGACTACATGACATTAATATGTTTAGAGTAGAGGAGACTCCATGACATTAATATGTATAGATTAGAGAGGACTCCATGACATTAATATGTATAGATTAGAGGAGACTTCATGACATTAATATGTATAGATTAGAGGGGAATCCATGACATTAATATGTTTAGATTAGAGGGGACTCCATGACATTAATATGTATAGAGTAGAGGAGACTACATGACATTAATATGTATAGAGTAGAGGAGACTCCATGACATTAATATATAGATTAGAGAGGACTCCATGACATTAATATGTATAGATTAGAGGAGACTTCATGACATTAATATGTATAGATTAGAGGGGACTCCATGACATTAATCTGTATAGATTAGAGGGGACTCCATGACATTAATATGTGTAGATTAGAGGGGACTCCATGATATTAATATGTATAGATTAGAGGAGACTTCATGACATTAATATGTATAGATTAGAGGGGACTCCATGACATTAATCTGTATAGATTAGAGGGGACTCCATGACATTAATATGTATAGATTAGAGGGGACTCCATGACATTAATATTTATAGATTAGAGGAGACTCCATGACATTAGTATGTATAGGTTAGAGGAGACTCCATGACATTAATATGTATAGATTAGAGGGGACTCCATGACATTAATCTGTATAGATTAGAGGAGACTCCATGACATTAATATGTATAGGTTAGAGGAGACTCCATGACATTAATATGTATAGATTAGAGGGGACTCCATGACATTAATATGTATAGATTAGAGGGAATTCCATGACATTAATATGTATAGATTAGAGTAGACTCCATGACATTATTATGTATAGATTAGAGGAGACTCCATGACATTAATATGTATAGATTAGAGGAGACTCCATGACATTAATATGTATAGATTAGATGGGAATCCATGACATTATTATGTTTAGATTAGAGGGGACTCCATGACATTAATATGTATAGATTAGATGGGAATCCATGACAGTAATATGTATAGATTAGAGGAGACTCCATGACATTAATATGTATAGATTAGATGGGAATCCATGACATTAATATGTTTAGATTAGAGGGGACTCCATGACATTAATATGTATAGAGTAGAGGAGACTACATGACATTAATATGTATAGAGTAGAGGAGACTCCATGACATTAATATGTATAGATTAGAGGAGACTCCATGACATTAATATGTATAGATTAGAGGGGACTCCATGACATTAATATGTATAGATTAGAGGGGACTCCATGACATTAATATGTATAGATTAGAGGGGACTCCATGACATTCGTATGTACAGATTAGAGGGGAATCCATGACAGTAATATGTATAGATTAGAGGAGACTCCATGACATTAATATGTATAGATTAGAGGGGACTCCATGACATTAATATGTATAGCATTAGAGGGGACTCCATGACATTCGTATGTACAGATTAGAGGGGACTCCATGACATTAATATGTATAGATTAGAGGGGACTCCATGACATTAATATGTATAGATTAGAGGAGACTCCATGACATTAATATGTATAGATTAGAGGAGACTCCATGACATTAATATGTATAGATTAGATGGGAATCCATGACATTATTATGTTTAGATTAGAGGGGACTCCATGACATTAATATGTATAGATTAGATGGGAATCCATGACAGTAATATGTATAGATTAGAGGAGACTCCATGACATTAATATGTATAGATTAGAGGAGACTCCATGACATTAATATGTATAGATTAGAGGAGACTCCATGACATTAATATGTATAGATTAGAGGGGACTCCATGACATTAATATGTATAGATTAGAGGGGACTCCATGACATTAATATGTATAGATTAGAGGGTACTCCATGACATTAGTATGTATAGATTAGAGGGTACTCCATGACATTAGTATGTATAGAGAGGGCTCCATGACATTAGTATGTATAGAGGGTACTCCATGACATTAGTATGTATAGAGGGTACTCCATGACATTAGTATGTATAGAGGGGACTCCATGACATTAGTATGTATAGATTAGAGGGTACTCCATGACATTAGTATGTATAGATTAGAGGGTACTCCATGACATTAGTATGTATTGATTACAATGGGCAGAGCAGATGGGCCTTTTGCTTCTTATCTGCCATCACATAAGAATATTCCTCCATCGCAGCCCCCATTACATCACTTCCTGACTTACTGTTTTTTCCGCATGTTTGTCAGGTTCGGGCCCACAATAACACACCCCCGGCTCTGGTCACAGTCTCCATTCTTTAACACTTTAAGTCTCATTGGGGGGTGCTCATCTGGGGGTCCTCGGCTTGGTTTCTCCAGTGGGGGACTGTTTGGAATCAGTGACCCCTGTATTGGCCAATCAAAGTCCTTTCAAAATATAAATATATAAATATAAATAACATTACAGCTTGTCGTGTCTTTAACTCTTTCACTGGCTCAGTAGTGCTCAAGAAAGGGTTCAAGGAGATGTACAGACGTTATCGCAAACAATGACTTCAGAAGACAATGGGGGATATTTATCAAACTTGTAAAGTGAGTACGACCGCACTCAATCCAACGGTTTGGCTGGACATATCAAGGAGGGCAGAGTACTGATAAGCTTCATTGGAGCTGAGCAATTAAAGCGCCACTGGGATACAAATATTCTCTAAAATATTATTATGAAGGAAAAAATAAATAAACACAACTGTACATTTTGCAACTTTTACATGCAATTATTTATTACTGTGTGGCTCAATTTTATTTTCTAGCCTGTTACTTTTTCAGGTGGTTGTATCCTTGTAAACTAATGAGCTCCACCTGTTCCTGATGAGCGCACTGGTAGATGAAAATGTGCAGATAGACTCTTCCTGTGTTTTCAAAGTCTCCTCCCACATCAGGAAAACATGCCCAGAGTCGTCCTTTTAGAATTTATGCAATGAGGACTGAATGTGCAATTTCCTGCAAAACTATGTAAAATATCCAAATAACTGATGATATTTAAATCTTGGGTTTTCCGTGTTGAATCTGATGTACAATGTAGAAAGTTCTTAGAATTCAGTGATTATATTACTGATTGTAAAGCAATGTTACAATCTATCGATCTCTATCCATCCATCTCTTAATCCATCCATCTCTCAATCCATCCACCCCTCCATCCATCCATCTCTCTCTCCATCCGACCATCTCTCCATCAGACCATCTCTCAATCCATCCATCTCTCCATCCATCCATTCGTCTATTCATCCATCTTTCCATCCATCTATCTCTCTATCCATCCACCTCTCCATCTATCTCTCCATCCATCCATCTCTCCATTAATCAATTCATCCATCTCTCTATCCATTCATCCATCTCTCCAACCATTCATCCATCTCTCCATCCATTCATCCATCTCTTCATACATCACTCCAACCTTCTCTCCATCCACCCATCTCTACATCCATTCATCTCTCAATTAATCATTTCATCCATTTCTCCATCCATCTATCTCTCCATCTTTACATCCATCTCTCCATCCATTAATTTGTCCATCTCTCCATGCATCCATCACTGCATAATCCATCTCTCCATCCATCTATTCATCCATCTCTTCATCAATCACTCCAACCATCTCTCTCTATCCATCCATCTCTACATCCATCCATTCATCCATTTCTCCATCCATCTCTCCATTCATAAATCCATCTCTTTATACATCCACCCATTCATTCATTCATCCATCACTCCATAATCCATCTCTCCATTCATCCATCTATTCATCCATCTCTTCATCAATCAGTTCAACCATCTCTCTCTATCCATCCATCTCTACATCCATCCATTCCTCCATCCATCTATCCATCACTCCTTACATCCATCTCTCCACCCACCCACCTACCTATCTACCCAGTAATACCTCATTGATTTCCCCATTTGGAAGTACCGGCCACATATAAGTCAGTTTGTTCCACACAGGATTGTCCACCTTTGAACTCTTCCACTGTCCAGGCTTCGATGTCCCTTCATGTTTTACGGCCCATCTATAAGGGGAAAAGTTTTTGATTGTTCTGGATATTTTGTAGCAAATCTGATGCAGAAAGCGATTCTTGTTCCATATTTATCATAACATTTTACAGTGCCTTGCAAAAGTATTCACCCCCCTTGGCATTTTTCATGTTTTGTTGTCTCACAACCTGGAATTAACATTATTCACCCCCCCTAAAGTCAATACTTTGTAGAGCCACCTTTTGCGGCAATCACAGCTCCAAGTCACTTTGGATAAGTCTCTATGAGCTTGCCACATCTTACCACTGGGATTTTTGCCCATTCCTTCTTGCAAAACTGCTCCAGCTCCTTCAAGTTGGATGGTTTGTGCTTGTGAACAGCAATCTTTAAGTCTGACCACAGATTTCCTATTGGATTGAGGTCTGGGCTGTGACTCGGCCATTCCAACACATTTACATGTTTCCCCTTAAACCCCCCAAGTTTTGCTTTAGCAGTGTGTTTGGGGTCATTGTCCTGCTGGAAGGTGACCCTCCGTCCTAGCCTCAAATCACCAGAGTGGTACAGGTTTTGCACAAGAATATCCCTGTATTTAGCACCATCCATCTTTCCCTCAACTCTGACCAGTTTCCCAGTCCCGGCTGCTGAAAAACATCCCCACAGCATGATGCTGCCACCACCATGTTTCACTGTGGGGATGGTGCTCTTTGGGTGATGTGATGTGTTGGGTTTGCGCCAGACATAGCGTTTTCTTTGATGGCCGAAAAGTTCAATTTTAGTCTCATCAGACCAGAGCACCTTCCTCCATACATTTTGGGAGTCTCCCACATGCCTTTTCACAAACTCAAGACGTGCCATTTTGTTTTTTGCTGAAAGTAATGGCTTTCTTCTGGCCACTCTGCCATAAAGCCCAACTCTATGGAGCGTACGGCTTATTGTCGTCCTATGTACAGATACTCCAGTCTCTGCTGTGGATCTCTGCAGCTCCTTCAGGGTTACCTTAGGTCTCTGTGCTGCCTCTCTGATTAATGCCCTCCTTGCCCGGTCCGTGAGTTTTGGTGGGCGTCCGTCTCTTGGCAGGTTTGCTGTTGTGCCATGTTCTTTCCATTTGGTTATGATAGATGTGATGGGGCTCCTGGGGATCATCAAAGATTTGGATATTTTTTTTATAACCTAACCCTGACTTTTACTTCTCAACAACATTGTCCCTTACTTGTTTGGAGAGTTCCTTGGTCTTCATGGCAGTGTATGGTTAGTAGTGCCTCTTGCTTAGGTGTTGCAGCATCTGGGGCCTTTCAAAAAAAGTGTGTAAATGTAATGACAGATCATGTGACACTTAGATTGCACACAGGTGGACATCAATTCACTAATTATGTGACTTCTGAAGGTAATTGGTTGCAGCAGATATTTTTATAGGCTTCATAACAAAGGGGGTGAATACATACGCACATGCCAATTTTCTGTTTTTTATTTCTAAAAAATAGTTTTATGTATATATTTTCCTCATTTCCCTTCACCAACTTAGACTATTGTGTTCTGATCCATTACATATAATTCAGATTAACAAAACATTGAACTTAAGGCTGTAATGTAACAAAATAGGTAAAAAGTCAAGGGGGGGGGGGGAGTGAATACTTTTGCAAGGTACTGTATATTCTCTCTCTCTCTATATATATATATAGGCTCCTGTTTACAAATGACTGATAGATAATTAAGTGCAAAGACTAATGAGAGCAACTCAGGCACACATAATGACACTGGAGACGCTGAGACAACTGGACCACAGAGCTTGCAATTGATAAAACATGAAATAGAACGATATATAGTGTCACATGCCAAGAGCTCACAGGATATTGGATCTACCAGACTGTGCAGAGACATTTGAAGCAGAGAAAAGAGGTGGAAGATTTGATTGTAACATTGTATTAAAGGGGACACCGAAACTGTTCCAATCAAAACACATTTTAAAAGTACAGATCAAGACAAACAACTTTTACATTTCAATAATAACTTTTATTAATTACTAATAAAGTTGACGGACTCCGAGTTTGTGTGTAATGCTTGCAATGCGCGGTGAAGGGAGAGGGAGGGAGCAGAGGAAGGGAGAGAGAAGGAGAGGGAGGGAGAGAGAAAGAGGGAAGGAGAGAGAAGGAGATGCACGCCCTGCATTGCAAGTCTTGCATTGCGCAGCGAAGGGTGGGGAAGAGAAGGAGAGAGAGGGAGAGAAGGACAGGGAGGGAGGGAGAGAAGGAAGGAGGGGGAGAGAGAGTGAGAAAGACAGAGGGAGAAAAGTAGGGAGAGATAGAGGGACGGAAGTAGAGAAGCAGGGAGAGAGAGAGAGAGAGAGAGAGAGAGAGAGAGAAGGTGTTAGAGAGACAAAGGGGAAGAGAGAGAGGGAGAGGAGGGGAGAGAGAGAGAGAGAGAGAGAGAGAAGGAGGGAGA
>CM050175.1:75670566-75763066 GCA_027410445.1 Discoglossus pictus | reverse complement strand
TAATTTATTTATATATATATATATATATATATATATATATATATATATATATATATATATATATATATAAATATACTTATAGAGTTCACTTTTAAACTTTAATAAACCAATCATTGAGATAAAATCAGATTTCCAGCCATTGTAATTTACAGCTAAAAGGGCCAGGCGCACACACAGTGTATGGTAATGACGCCTTGACCTTGCACTGGCGGTCACTACTAGTCTTTATATCTGTCACAATACAACATGCCCATTAATTAGGGTTGAGCATAATAACATAATTATTTAAATGTGAGAATGAATGAACTGACCTAAAGCTCAGCTCTGGGGCTCAATGGCCAAGATTCACTAAGCTTCAAGGGCCACGATGGAATAAAAAACACAGGGTTTTAATTGACCATATTAATGCCCTAATTACAGCTGGATGTTTTAAATTAGCAATGATCATTAATGCAATTCATATTCATTGATTTGGAGAAGCTATAAGCTTTAATAAACGTACTTTCAACCATCAACATGTAGAGCCGATTGTCTCCACTCCTTATAAGGTCGTTAAAGATGAGAGGTCCGATACTGGCTTATGTTTAGAACAGAGCAGATGCTTTTCATTGCCTGGAATTGTACTAAATGGCGTTACCTTGGCCAGTACACAAAATTGTATTTGAGGACTACCTCACATCCCTTGATGACCCTGTAAGGGGTGGAGACAAACAGATAAACTGAAATGTTATATTTTGATGTTTGAAAGTACTGTAAATGTAATATTGAATATAGTTTTTATTTTCTAAATCATTGAATAGTAATTATAAATGATCAAATAATGATAATTGGATTAATAACTGAAAATTCTTTAGCAAAAGCCGGTTACTTTATAATGAAAGCAGAATGATTTCTGTTTCAACTGATACCATGAGATAAAATATGACGAATACAATTACAAAAGTAAAAAGCTATATATTATTTTAGAATTCATAAGTATACAGTATTATGAGCTGGGCATGTGCACCAACATATTAATTGTTACTGTCCGCACTAATGTACAATTATTCTTGTAATTAAGAAAGTGGGTTCTGAGTTAGAAAGAGCAACATGAAGCTCGTTATCATTATATGTGATGCTGTAAAGAGAAAAACAGCAACCTATAAAAGACCTTCGCAGTTAGGCTTAGTAAGTCTGGCCCAAAGATAGCTCAACAAATATTTAGGATGTACAACAAAAGGGGAAGTCAATCATTATAGGAAGTGATCGCCAGTTTCTGAAGAACTTCATTAGCTTGAGGTTGTTGTTCAGTCGTATCTAACTGACTGTGACCCTATAAACTGCAGCACGCCAGGCACTGCAGCACTCCAGGAATTGCTACTACTCAAAGCAGATCCAATTAAGATTACCCTTTAGGCAAACTTTGCAGCCGCTAGGGGCGCTTTCCTTTGAGGGGCACCTGTTTTTTAGCTTAAAACCCCCTAAAAATACTTTTTTTAGCTTAAAAACTAAATGCTGCAGCTCACAGACTGGAAAATAGAGTGTAGAGGGCTTACTGTTCACTCCCTCCTTCATCCCATGTGTTATTGCATCATCCTGCTGTGTAGAGAGTGCGTAGAAAGTGCATCAGTTAAACAGAGGCAGCATTAGTAAGTTTATATAATGTTTTTTTCACTAAAACTGTTTTTTTTTAATGAAATATTGGTATAAAGTAGCTCTTTAATAGTATTTATTAGAATTTTTTTTTCTTGGGGGTCAGTTATTTACTTGATTATAGGTATTCTGTCTGAATGGCTATTTATATGATTGGGTGCATGCATACCTTGCACACGCACTCGCAGGTGCTCCTCAACTTCCCTGCCCAGGGGCTCCAAAAAGGTAGATCTGGCACTGCTTACAGCTCTGGTTCTCTATAATCTTGTTTCACATATCTTTGAACCAACCCACAAGCAGGTTTGACTTGTAGGAAAAGTTCAGCAGAATCTTAAGAGCCAGCAAAGATGATTTATGTTTCAGCAGTAGGTAGAAACACCCAGTAGTGATGATATTGAGGAGCTGGCGATCCTACAGACCTGCCATGATGTTCTCCCGGGAATACAGAAGGAAATAATCCCAAAGAGTGCAGGAATCTTGAGAATTTGGTGGAGGAGGAAAACACTTTAAAAGATAGATCTGTATCTCTGTTGCACCAGAAATGACCACAGACCTGGTATTTGCTTTACCAACGGATAGCCATTTTAACACAAGCAGGAATTCATCAGTAAAACTAGTGCAGCAAAGAGCTAGTCTTCTGAGAAGTGTGTGGGACATTTAAAAGCTTGTAGAGATTTTTTGATCAAGAGATCTTCCAAAGTCATCTTATCTGGGGTTCCTCCGGCCAGCCAATGGCTGTGTGGTAGAGTGAAACAGATTTGTTTGGACGCCACTACCATTAAATATTTCCTTCTAGACAATTTTTCAATCTCAACTATCCAACCAACTAAAGACCATTCCAGTCAGGTAGTTCTGTCTTGGGAATGGTGCTCCCCACTGAGAAGTGCCAAGGACAATGATTTTGTAGTTGTCCTAGTTCATCGGCAGATGCAAAGAGTGGTGGCTGAGTGAGTGGCTATGAGTTTACCAAGCAGCAATTGGGAGGTTCAGCCTAAGAAGTTTATCTGCAGCCTATGATTTACATTCCCAGGCATGATCTCGAACAACCTCCACTCCTAACACTTCTAGTCCTGGGACACTGCACAAATAGAGCTGGAGGTGATCTCTGATCTACCTCAATTGTGGATGAAAGATAAACAAGGGAGGAGCAAAAAATAATTTGACCCATTGACGGCTGATCCAGTCCATACATAGACACCTGAACTAGGGACTTATTGTTCATACAAAAATCAACATCTGCAATATACAAAACACACTTTTAAATGCCTGATAGACAAGTGTTGTTGTTGTTCAGTCATTCAGTTATGTCCAAATCTCTGTGCACCATGGACCACAGCACATCAGGCAAATCTGTCCCCTACTGCACCTCTGAGCTCCAGCAAGTTCATGTTCATTGTTTCAATTACCTAATCTATCCATTTCCGCCTCTGCCATTCCCTTCTTTGTGTGCCTTCAATCTTTCCCAGCATCAAAGGCTTCTCTAGGAAATCCTATTTTCAAAATATTTGAACGTCTGCCTCATAATCAAACCTTCCAGTGAACAGTTTGGCTTAATTTCCTGTAGTACTAATTGATTGGATCCTCTTGCTGTCCAAGGAACTCTAAGCAGTTTTCGTCAACACCACAATTCAAAGGCATCAATTCTACGGCACTCAAACTTCTTTATAGTCCAGCTCTCACATCCGTATGTTACTACTGGGAATACCATAGGTCTAACTATGCAGGGCTTTGTTGATAGTGTAATATCTTTACTTTTTACTAGTTTGTCCAAGCTTGCCATAGCTTTCCTCCCCAGATGCAAACGTATTTTAATTTGATGGCTGCAATCACCATCTAAAGAGATCTTGGACCCAAGGACAATACAATCTGTCACTTCCTCCACTTCTTCCCTATCTATTTGCCAGGTATTGAGATTGTCGTTTGCCATGATCTTGTATTTTTAACATGAGTTGAGTAGCAGGCCATTGAGTAGCAGGCCAGCTTTTGCACTTTCTTCTTTTAGGTCCTATAGTTCCTCCTCACTTTCAGCCATCAGAGTAATATCATCTGTGTATCTGAGGTTGTTGATATTTCTTCCAGCCATATTGAATCCGGCTTTGGATTCTTCCAGTCTGATAGAAAATACAGGTCTACAATCCTTGTTTTCACTGATGCACTTGCAAAATTAGCTAGAAAGCTAAAAAATCACATCCTATAATGTCTTTATTATTATATGAAGTATTATCTTGTAGTGAGGGCAAGCACAATATTATATACAATAAAGTGATATCATAACATTTGGTATTATCCTACTGTCACATTTTCAGTAAAGAACCACCACTCTAGTTAGGAAAAAACGCACGTTTGTAACCAACGAATGACAGTAACAGCTCTCTAAAATGTGAGAATAAAGGAATTTTAGAGAAAATCTTAAATGTAACCATTAATTTATAGTTGTAAGTTTTCAATAGAGAGTTGTTATCTGAATCTATGGTGTCTAATTATTTTGGGAACAAAAGCAAAATGCCTGTTGTTCATATAATAATTAGTTTCTAAAACATTTTGCCCATTACCATTGATGGGTTGTTTGAAGCACTTTATATATATATACATATATATATTCACACACAAGACTTCCCTTTCTCTAACTCTCCTTATGCATTTTAGCTCTCACAGTGAGAGGTGATAAAGTAGAAGGGCATGTCCAGATGGATAATGATAATAGTAATAGAGATAGTACATTGTTGAAGTCTGTGTATTTATAAATAGTTACACCAACTGGGCATGCTTATCGTCCTTATAAAAACCCCACCATGAGGGTTAATTAATGGCCCTAGAGAGGGAGACTTAGAGAGAGGGAGCTGATAAAGAAGTACAGCATGCCTATTTGGCATAAATATGCATAATCAAACTAAATTCTTCAATGATACATCTATTAACTTTAATCACCCATTTCTAATCTCTATCTTGTCATGGTGAAGGGGCTTGTGTAGCTCAGTGAAGCTGTGAGCTATATCATGAAGGGTCACCCAAGATTGGCAAGTCATAGTTGAGAGGTCAGACAAATCACGGTCCACTGGAGAAGGAACTGGCAACCCACTGCAGTATATTTGCCAAGAAAACCATATGGATAAGCACTACCAGACACAAGATGTGCCTGGTGTGCTGTGTCCATATGGTCACCTAGAGTTGTCAACAATTTTAATTAATTATTCAATGGGGCATGCTCTTCTTCATCACCCCCACCACTGTGAGAATTAATGGCTTTATATAAAGATAGTTAGAGTAAGGGTGGTTCTGTATAGATCATTTATATTTAAACACAAAACTTTCACGCTCAATTATCAAAAACTTCCACTCAATATGTCTAATGACAACTAATTGTAACTCTATTTATTTACATGTGTACCGTTCACTTCTGCAATTACTAGGGCCCTTTAAGAGTGCATTCTAGCAGCGGAAGAGTTAATCACACTCCAGACACTTGTGTACACACATTACATTACAGTACACACAAGAGTGCAGCTAATTACATGAAGAGACAGATCCTGCTTGGCCTCGAGGCTTGCGCTCACACCGCACTGAGTCTGTGCTTAAGTCAACAGGCAGGTAGTGAGGGAGCTCAAATGGTATTTGACAAGGCAGCAGGCCCCATCACCTAAGGTTAGAAAACAGACAAGCCGCGCCGGAGAGTAACCACGGAAAAATCTCAAGCAGATTGTATGTGACAGAAATCATATCGCGGACGCTCGCACTGACGGGGCCAAACTACACACTTTATGTTTCACATCTTCCCCTTTAAGATTTAGTGTTTATTTCAGAGGCACATTGAACATGACAGCTGGATACTCCATGGTGAGTAACTTAATGCTCCACTGTACACTGCAAGAAATATCTCTATCTATCTATCTATCTATCTATCCATCCATCCATCCATCCATCCATCCATCCATCTATCTATCTATCCATCCATCCATCTATCTATCTATCACTCCATCTATCTATCTATCCATCCATCCATCTATCTATCACTCCATCTATCTATCTATCTATCCATCCATCCATCTATCCATCCATCCATCCATCCATCCATCTATCTATCTATCCATCCATCCATCCATCCATCCATCCATCTATCAAAGAGTAATTATGCAGGAAAACATCATACAACAACTTTTTAATTAGAAACAAACATGTTTTGATGTCTCTGCCAGCCCCTGAAGGCATCCCTGTTACTTTTGTGAAGTTGTGTTTGCGAGTGGGGTGTTTAAATTTCTGCAGGAGCAGGGCTTGTATCTAATGATTCAACTTCCTTCTTCTGAGAATATGTGGAAGAAGGGGGACAGGTGCCAAATTCTACAAATCCTTCTCACCTCTCCCTTCTCCACTAAAAATACATACTCATCAACCTCCAGCTATAAGGAAGTGATGAAACAAAGTCATGATGGAATCCTCTATACATTAAAAGTCTTCAAAAAAAATTTCTAAAAAAATGTTCTTATTTGAGTGACTGATACAGCTGATGTCTTGAACTGCAGTGGTCCTTTAATTAAGTTTCATAAAGGGGTGATAATAGGGATATTACATTGTTAAAGTTTGTGTATTTATAAATCGTTATACCATCTGGGCATGCTTATCGTCCAAATCCACACCCACTATGAGAGTTGTTTAATGGCCCTAGATAGGGAGAATTGGAGAGAGGGAGCTGATAAAGTTGGGCATGCCCAGATGGTATATGTATAATAACAAAGACTTCCCTAATTAAACGTCTCTGTGCCTTTAATCATTTACTCAATGGGGACATGCTCTTCTTCATCATCCCCAAAAATAAAATAATAATGAATAGTCCTAGATAAAGACAGTTAGAGTGAGGCAGGTCTTATATAGGTAATTTATATTTAAAATACCAAACTGTCAAGCTAAATTATCTAACACTTAACATCAAATGATTGTGATTTTTTTTTTAATATGTTTTATTCTTGCACCTTTGCTGTGTCCCTTTAACTGAAAACTTAAAGGGACTTTATTGTAATAAAACATTCTCAGCGTCCAAACAATACAGCGAGCGCACCGCGCCGGACCTGCCATTTTCACAGCTACACTCCGCATGTCCCTCTGTGATTACTGGAACTATTTACAGAATAATATACTTACCCCAGCGCGACCGGACTTAATGCTGATTAAATAAAAACCATCATTTATGTTACAAATACTTCGCGCCTGGGGAGTGAGGTAGAATTACCCATCAGCCAACAGGGTAAACATGTGCGGGGTAAACACTAAAATGAAAGCTATAAAAGAGAATGTTTATTTATGTGAGTTTGCAGCACTGTTTCACCTATCAGTAAACATTGCATTTTGGTTACATTGTTACATAGTAATTGAGGTTGAAAAATACTTAAAAGGCCATTTATCTCACTGTAGGTGCTCTTTATGGTTTGAGAGCACACGATTGTGTGTTAAAATTATCTTTTTAAATTTCCCTAATAACACATAAAAAAATCTTTGTTGACACACAGTCTATCCTGCCCACTGGCTGCTGTATGAGTAATTAGCAGATTGGCGAGTGCAGCATGCACTGTGTGAGGCTCTATGGGGGAAGCCTGTGACTGATAGCACAGCATCCCCAGGACTCAGGTTACACTGCAATAACCAGTTAACCCATAGCTTTCCTGTTTAGATGAGTCCAGTATTCCATGTCTGCACAGATAGATGTGGTAAGGGTTACATTTTTGTTTATTGGTATCACTGCATGAAGCACTAACCCCCCATGCACTGGTCTGCTTTATCCAGAGATGCAAGAGAGCAGAAACCTGAAATTTCTTCAGTAAGAAAAAATAAACCCATTACAATGTCTGTTTCCTTCCAACTAGAAATTTTAGCAGACAAAACCTTACCGTTGACGTGAATGGGGAACACACCCCTGCAACCTGATTGGTTGCAATAATGTAGCAGAATGTGGGTAGTCTGTTACACATGCAAACACAGATTTTATTTGATATGATTTCTCAGTAAAAAATGCACAGATTTCAAAACTTCTAAATGTATTTAATCTTGCTATTAGGAGGTTTTTACAGTGATCTGGTCCAAATTGTGATGAATTAAGTGTTCCCTTTAAGTTTAATCTCCCCTGATCCTTGTTTTTTACCTTCACTGTGTATTTTAAAGGGGTGGAGAAAAGGATGTAAGTAGCTAGTTCACCTCTTGATAATTACAAAAAAAAGAAATGAGCATTTAAACACTAAAGCCCTCTATAAATATAATAGTTTTAAAGTGAATATTAACCTGATTGGGCTGTCTGCACCATAATGTTTGTCTGGAAGCCATTGACGTAACGTAACAGCTGTTTAGTTATACAGTATTGGTGACCCACCTCCCCTATCCCTGTTCAGTGTACAGGTCCTCCCTGGATGTCATCAGTGATGTCAGTTACTTCTTTGTCTAATTTTTCAAACAATCATTAAATAACCAGATGAAAGGACGGTCCCAAATCCTGAATAATGATACAGGTACCAGATAACTTCAACAGCTTCCAGACAACCAACGTGAGTTGTGTGACAGGAGGAAGGTGAAGACAGACCCAGCACCTCAGGCAGAAGTTTCTAGAACATATAAAACAAGTAAGCACCACTTATACAGACTTTACATGGACTGGTATATGTCCTTCCTATCACATCTGATCCTAATATAAAGAATATTTATCGAATTTAAAAACACAGGAAGAGGAGAGAATTTATGTTTAACTCTACTTAAAGGACCAGCACATAATGAAAAAAAAATATTTGTTTTAAAACTTCAAGTCTGATATTATTAAGCAGGAAAAAGTAATAGATCTATTAATTTTATATATATACTACTGACTTGCCCATAAAAAAATTACGGCAATAAAATTGTGAGGCAGGTAATGCTGTTTGCCACACAATGTAAGGCTTTTAGTCCTCTGAGTACCTTCGGCGCTCATTGCGAGCCTCTCCCCAGTGTACTTTTGGTCATCTGAGCACCTTCGACACTCATTGCAAGACCCGCTCTGAGGCCTTTGGCGCTCATTGCGAGCCTCTCCCCTTGTGTAGTTTTGCTCCTCTGAGCACCCTGGGCGTTCATTGTGAGCTCCGCGCTGAGCACCTTTGGTAAAGCGAGTCTCTCCTCTGCTCTGTTTTTTTTATATAAATATATTTTTTGATAATTAATTAATTAATTAAATAATACATTAATGTACTTTACCTATTTTTAATGAATATATCCAGGTAACAATATGCTGAAGAGCTAACAATCGCTGTTGTTTTTCTGCAGCATTCAATGAACATTTGGACTGTTGGTGACCTGAGGAGAAAGTGGCAACAATGTGGCAACTGTGCAATGTAAATAGGCTGCGTGTTCGAGGCTAAAACATTTGTTTAGTCGTTTCCGTCCAGAGTGCCCAAAGCGGGCCGCTGTGACCTCCGGTATTAGTGCTGGCATCTCAGGCGGTTGAGCTGTGAAGGTCTTGGAGGGGCTCTGCACGGGGTCTCCTTGGATCTGGGTCAAGCTCTGCTGCTTTAGTTAGTTTCAAGTTAGTGTTGTAAAACGGCGGCGATTGTGTATGTGTTACGCGGGTTTCGAGCATTATCCGTCCTTCCTAATAGTGTATTTTGTACCTTGTACGTTCCTGGGTAAAAGTCGTATGTGCCTGGCGGTGTTTCGCGTGTTTAGGGTTTGTGTAGCTTAATTTTCTTTTTTTTCGGTGGCCATTTTTTCTCTTGCTTAGGCGATTTTTGAGTGACGAAACTCTGCAAATTCAACTTAAATTTCTGTGCAACCTCACTCGCAGACGTCCTTTTTTTTGTATTTGTTGTGTTTTTTGTATTTGTTGTGTTTTTTGGATGTGCGCGGTCGGCCGTTTACTTCGTATTTTTGGGCGGGTCGTATTTTGGCGGTTAAGTGGCGGTTTCCTTTTCAAAGTGTTACGGGACGTAACTTTTTCTGGCGATTTTTTAAAAATGCTACGGGTCTCGCACTATGAATTGTGTATTTGAGTTCTCTGCTGTTCTGTAGTCTCGAGGGTCATAGGTATGATGCTTAATGCACTCCTTGCCCGCAGTTTTAAAGTTGCGTTACCAACATTTTTTGGCAAGCCCACGCTGCTGAGAACTATATATGTGATATTATATATTTACTTCATGTGTATATTCTATATATCGATATGATGTATATATTCAATATATTATTCTGACCTATATAGTCTATATATTTATTTTTGCCTGTATAGTCTATATATTTAAATTATGTGTATCTTCTATATATTATTCTGAGTTATATATTGTACAGTATATATTTATCTGAGGACTATATTCTGATATTATTCGAAACATACATGTTACATATTTATTTTAGACTGTATATCACATACCGTATTGGTCCGAATATAAGCCGCACCCGTAAAGTTCAAGGGGAGGAAATAGAAAAAAGATAGTACTGAAATATAAGCCGCACCCGTAAAATTGGAGACAAAAAGACTCTCAAAGTGATCTTTTGCAGGTTACAGGCTTTCTAATTAGCACTGTAGCTTCTTTTGCAGGTTACAGGCTTTACAGGATGTTAGAATCACTAAAACCGGAAATCGCTATTCAATACCGCAGTCTAAAGCACGAAAATCGGCACCCTTAACTCACAATCGCGCAAATCTGCAGTAATTTTGCGTTCGCAAATAGAAGCCGAACGCGTAACTCGCAAGCTCGCAAATCGGCAGTGATTTTTTTACGTTTGCGAATATAAGCAGCACCTGTAACTCGCAAGCTCAAAAATCGGAAAAAAGGTGCGGCTTATATTCGGACCAATCACATATATAGTTGTGAGCATACGAGTTGTTGCTAACGCTTGTGGGCTCGCGAAGTGAGGAATCCAGTTCCCCGCAAATGCGGATCCTCGTGAAGCGAGGGGCTGCATTTGCGGTGGTGGAGGATCCAGCGTCGGCTATAGTTGTCCGCAAATGTAGACCCTCGCAAAGCGAGGGGCCGCATTTGCGGTGGTGGAATATCCAACGTCCGGCTCGCGAGGGTCCACATTTGCGGAGGTGTAGCCTCAAAGGTGCCTCACACGCGGTTAACACCCACACGCACTGCGTCCTACACGCACGACTTAGAAAAAAAACAACTGCGTCCCTCGCAAAAAAATAAGTCCGCGAAACGACCCATTCCCAACACGCAAAAAACGGCTGAAAACGGCTCCCATGAAAACATCAGAAACACAATAAATAAACACAACAAACACATAAAAAGCTTACTTACAGCAAGGGGGGGCATCCGGCACCTCGAAAAAGTTAATTTACACGTCCATTAAGTTAAAAAAAAAGAGTTTCAAGTGCCGAAAATCACCTAAGCGAGAGAAAAAATGGCCGCCGAACAAAACGAGGCTACAGACGCAACAATACTACAGTGACTCGCAAAACTGAAACACATACTATGCGGCACGTACCACACTGATATTAACCACCATTTTGAAAACTACTACACATAAAATCGCGGATGGAACGCAAATTGTAAGCTGGAACGCAAATAGCGCATGCGTAATGCGTTCTAACGGTCTGAGGCACCACAAAGTTTATAAATACTGCCTACTTTCCAGAAAATTCTACATTTCTACTCAGGTGATGAATGGAGGGACTGGATAGGTAACTGCTGCTGTTACTTGAGAAGAGAATTGTTTCCTAATTTCCTACTTTACACTGTGCAAATTACAACTGAGAGGTAAGCTATAATATATTACATTTTATTATCAAGACAGGACAAAAAAACAACAACTTTAACTATGAAAATGTCATTCATGTATAGTGACATGTGACACGCACATTTATGTGTATAGCCCCTACAACAAACTAATCTTAACCCAAACTAATTAAACAACTATATTTAAATGACATTAATTTACTGCAACTCATAGCAAAAAATAATATGACACTAATACATATGTAACCTAAAGCTGAATCTTTGCCCTTTTTTTACTATTCAAACAGACTCTGCATCAACAGCGTCACTCAAGCATTTGCACCGTGCATTGTGAACGAGAATCCCTTTTAAAGAACACAAAGAAAGAAGAAGAGGTAAGATAGAAAAATACATTACATGCTGAAAAAGACCATGCTTTGCTAAATCAAAAAGAAGAAATATACAATTAAACATTTCACTTTTTTTTTCAAACAGACACTACAAGAAGACCGGCGCTTTAAGGTTGGCAGGAGGGGACCCTCTGTCATTCGGACAAGAACAACACTTCAATCAAGGTAAAGTATAACAAGTAGAAAAAATAAAGGAACTATATATGTTTAATGGCCGCCAATATAACAATTTCAAGTAAAATAAAAATACAAATACATATAAATTGAATAAGGAACAAAACACAGTTCAACAAACTTCACAAAGACCTATACAATTTAGGAAGACAGACAGTTTCACAGAAACCCCCCCCAAAAAAAGAGGTGGCCACAAAACAGGATAGCATCTGAAACATTAGCAACATACATAAAACAAAAGTATTCCTCCTCTTTACTGTAAAATAACCTCCAACCATCACCCACAAGCCAAATGCAGCAACCAAAAAGTGGTGAACACAAAACAGGATTGTACCAAAAATCACAGAAACAGATAGAAAAGTTAAATAATATTCTTCTTTACGGTTTAAGAACCTATAAGCCTTACAAAGAAGCCTAAATAAGCATATCAAAAGTGGTGGACACAAAACAGGATAATGCTAAAAACATTGCGATCATATCCAAAATAGGAAAAACATTCATTTTCAATGTACAACATTTAATCCTCATAAAAAAGACTAATTAAGCAAATAAAGTATGCAACATATGGTGGACACAAAACAGGATTGCACCAAAAATCACACAAACACATAGAAAAGTAAATTAATATTCTTCTTTACTGTTTAAGAACCTATAAGCCTTACAAAGAAGCCTAAATAAGCATACCAAAAGTGGTGGACACAAAACAGGATAATGTTAAAACATTGCGATCATATCCAAAATAGCAAAAACATTCATTTTCACTGTACAAAAACATTTAATCTTCATAAAAAAGACTTATTAAGCAAATAAAGTATGCAACATATGGTAGACACAAAATAGGATTGTACCAAAAATCACACAAACACATAGCAAAGTAAATTAATATTCTTCTTTACTGTTTAAGAAGCTATAAGCCTTACAAAGAAGCCTAAATTAGCATACCAAAAGTGGTGGACACAAAACAGGATAATGCTAAAAACATTGTGATCATATCCAAAATAAAAAAAAACATTAATAATTACAGTATAAAAAAAGGATAACTGGAATATACAAATACAATTAAAGTATTTTTAAAAGGTTGCACAAAAAACAGCATAGCAGAAAAATTCACCATAACAGATACAATAGACCAAAACAATGAAATATGCTATTCATTACAAATACATTCAAATCAAATAACATTTTAATTTTTCTTTTACAACAGACACTGCGTGAAGAGCATCGGACGAAGACTTTCAACAGCGGACCAACAAAGATTCTGCTTGAAATCACACTTCAACCAAGGTACAGTAAAAAAAGAGAAAACTGCATCCATGTCAACAGAAAAAAAAAAAAAAAAACAATAACACAGAATAATTATAACCTTTACCAAAATATTAGTGACACATTTGTCATTTACCTATTATTTGTCTTTTACGGACAACATTGTTTAACATTAAACCCAAACTTAAATCTACACAAAAAAAAAAAGAAAACAGCATAGTCCACAAAAGTGTCAAAACACACACTGCATAACATTTATCATTCTCAATTACCAGTTGTAATGTACAATATTAAGCATAAAACCTAAACACACACATAAAATAGAATACTACAACAAATAGTACTAACACCCCAAGAAAAAATAAAAAAAAATCATTGCCCGAACATATAAGCCTTTAAATAAAATATCAAAATACTATTATGACAATCCCCTGTAGTAAAAATTACAAAGATTAATTTTTGCCCTCTACTATGCCTGTAAGTTAAAAATACAACAAAAAAATAAATAGCCAAAACAACAAAAATATACATGTCAATTAACACTAGACACCTACTACGTGTAGAAGAAGGTATAGTGTCAGTTCCTTGAGTGTGCTATTCATGTAAGGTAAAAATTACAACGTACGACAGAAAGTAAGACCAAAAAAATAAAAACACTTATTTAACAATACAAAGAAATTACCGCTACAATGAACTACAAACACATATAAACAAACTGTTGATAATAAAAAATGTAAAAAACAAACTTAACATCTCAAACTAAACTAATTATACATTATTTTCTTTTACAGATTAACATGGCTACTAACGAGAGCAAACAAGAAAAGAAAAGATGTCAAACTAGAGAAAGACAAGAGAGAAGGGCCAACCAGCAGACACCAGAGGAATAGGAAATTCGACGAGAAAAAGAATGCAAAAGAATTGCAAGCAAAAGACTTTCAGCTGCAAAAATGAAAGATACACCAAAAAAAGCTACTAAGCAAACAAAGAATCTAGAACCTGTTCCTCAAATATCAGATGACATTTTACCTGAAAAAATAAAAGAGATACCAAAAAAAAGCCACCAAAAAAACAAAGCATTTAGAACCTCTTCCTGAAACATTACATGACATTTTACCTAAACCAATAAAAGATATACCAAAAAAAGCCACCAAAAAAACAAAGCATTTAGAACCTGTTCCTGAAACATCACATGATATTTCAACTGATGAATTTAAAAATGAAACTGATATATGCTTTGCAAATTGTCCTTTACTCAAGTCTTTAGCAGTAGAGGTTCATAATTGTGGGGACATGAATACTCAATGTCAGTTTTGTGAGGCTTATTATTTTAAACAGGAGAGACCCAGAGAATGCCAATTTATTAGTTGCTGTCAAAAAGGCAAGTTCAAGCTTCCAGAAAGAAAAGAATTTCCAATCTATTTACAAAACATTATGACTGAACCTACTTTTCCAAACTACACAAATTTTAAGACAAACATAAGATCCTACAATAGTGCCATATCCTTTGCATCTATGGGGGCAACATTAGCTGCTAATGTACCAGGACATGGTCCTTACTGTTTTAAAGTCCAAGGCCAAATTTATCATCGTACTTCCCATTTACATCCAGAGGAAGGAGAGCAAAGAAAATTTGCTCAACTATATGTCCTAGATACAATAGAAGCTGTTGACCAACGTATGCAGCTTGAAGAAAATAAAAAATGCTTACCCAGTGTTTTTATAGAGCTAGATAACATTATGGACAATAACCCCTACACTAAAGCTTATAAAAAATTGGCAGAAGTAGAAAATGAACAAAAACTTCATGCACAAAGACATCAATTACCAATGCCAAAGGTCAATATGGTGCTTAAAAGAGACAGACATACTGATAAACGTCATTATAACTTGCCAACATCAAATGAGGTTGCAATGGTGTTTCAAAATGATGAAGGAGAACCACCATTTCAAAGAGACATTAGAATATATCCCAGAAATTAGGAGCAACCATTCATTAATATGAGCATCTTAAGTCCAAATTTAGATCCAATGACAAAACCCATTTTTTCCCACACGGAGAGGCAGGTTGGCAACCAAAATTAACACTTCCCAGTTACCCAAATGCTAAAGCCAGAATCTGAAATAATGTTTCTATGCTTGAATTTAAAGTAGCTCAAATTGCCATTCGAAATACATTTAATCCAATTTTATGTGGTGGAAAACTAACACAACAATGGATTATTGATTCCTATTTGCAAGTTGAGGCAAATAATTTAAACTTTATAAAATATTAACAAGATATAAGATACGTGTAGAACAATATTCTGGACTAATGGACTATGTTGCTGAGGTGGCTACAAGCAGAGACATGAGAGCTGGCAAAGCCATAATTTTACCATCTTCCTTTCAAGGATCTCCTCGAAATATTAGAGAAAGATACAATGATGCTATGGCTATTGTCACCAAATTTGGCAAACCCGATTTATTTCTTACATTTACATGTAATCCCCAATGGCCAGAAATTACACAAAATTTACTTCTTGGCCAAAGTCCTTCCGATAGACCAGATTTAGTAGCCAGAGTTTTTAAGATTAAATTAAATGAATTAATACGTGACATCATTATAAGTCACTTATTTGGCAAATGTCTTGCTTATGTATATACCATTGAATTTCAAAAAAGAGGCCTTCCACATGCACATCTTCTCATAATACTTCAAGAAAAAGATAAATTAGATACTTCTGACAAAGTGGATGCAGTCATTGTTGCAGAACTACCAGATCCAGAACTATATGGTAGACTATATGAGACAGAAAATAATAAATGTTCCAAAGATTTTCCAAAAGATTATAGAGACAACACCTATGCCAATTGTGATGGCTATCCACTTTATAAAAGAAGAGAAGGAGATAGTGCCATTATTTGTGGCAAAAAAGTTGACAATAGATATGTAGTACCCTACAATCCACATTTACTCATGAAGGATAACGCACACATTAATGTAGAAGCCTGCACTTCCATCAAATCCATTAAATATGTGTACAAATATATTTACAAAGGCTATGATGCAGCTACTGTAGTCGTCAAGTGCAGACAACCCTGAAAGTAGTGAGTTAGTACATGATAAACTTGCATCTCATGTAGATGCTCGCTATGTCAGTGCACCAGAAGCTATGTGGCGGCTTTTAAAATTTGAAATGCATGATAGGTCACATGCAGTATATAGATTAGCAGTACATTTGCCACAAAGACATTTAGTGTATTTCCATGCTGGAAATGAAAGTAATGCATTGGCCCAAAGTGAACTTCGTCACACTACACTAACTGCATGGTTTGAATTAAATTCCACAGATTCAGAAGCAACACAATTCTTATATATTGAAATTCCATATCACTATGTTTTTGTGAATGGATTATAGAGACCTAGAAAAAGCAGAGGAAATAAAATAATCCCAAGAATTTACACAGTCAGTCCAAGAGATGTTGAACATTTTTGCTTACGAATACTACTTTTAAATGTTCCTGGAGCACAAAGTTTTGAACACTTAAGAACTGTTAATGACATAGTATATGAATTCTTCCATTTAGCTGCAAGACATAGAAACTTACTAGCTGATGATACAGAATGGGAAAGATGTTTAGAAGAAGCAGCACAATGTCAAATGCCACGGCAGATGAGAGAACAATTTGCATTTATTTGTATCTTCTCAAATGCTCCAAATGCATTAGCTTTGTGGGACACATTTAAAAGTAATATGGCTGAAGACTTTATGCGACGATACAATGAACCAATTGCACACTTAAAAGCGTTAATGGAAATCCAAGAAGTATTTTTAACTCATGGATTAATTTGTGCAAGTTTTAATTTGCCTGATCCAGGTCTTATAGATGACATAAGCTTTGAAGACTATGACATTCAACTACAAGTAGAAAGAACAGAAGAAAGACTTGCAACTTTAAATACGTTACAATTGCAAGCATTTAATGCCATTAAAAATGCAATAGATGATGACATGGTCACAGAGAGTTATTTCTATCTTGATGGACCTGGCAGGTCAGGAAAAAGGTATCTATATAATTTATTAATGAGTTATGTTCGAGCACAAGGTCAAATAGCACTGCCGTTTGCCACTACTGGAATTGCTGCACTTTTGTTAGAAGGTGGAAGAACTGTACATAGTGGCTTTAAACTGTCAGTGCCTATTTTAGAAACTTCTGTGTCAGATATTCGCATGACATCATTATAAGCAAAAAAAATTTAAAATGTAAAATTAATTATAATAGATGAGGCCACAATGATGTCATGCTATGCCCTCCAATGTATTGACCATTTGCTTCGTGAAGTAATGGATAATACTTTTCCATTTGGTGGAAAGGTAATGTTGTTAGGTGGTGATTTTAGACAAACATTACCTGTCGTTGTACATGGAAATCGAACTGACATTATCGAAACCTGTATAAAGTCAAGCACACTATGGAAACATTTTACCCATCTTCAACTGCAACAAAATATGAGATCAGAAGGCCAAACTGATTTCAATGATTGGCTTATTAAAATTGGAGAAGGCAGAACAGAAAAAATACCACATTTACCTGACGACACAGTGCAGATCCCACCTCATATGATTTGTCACCAAGATATTAAATCGGCTATATTTGAAGTTAGCATAAATAACCAGGAATATTCAGAGCTTGCCAACCAAGTCATACTAACATGTAAAAATAAGGATGTATTAATCTTTAATAATGAAATCTTTAAAAAAATTAATGCACCACAAAGAAATGATCACAGTGCTGATTCTGTACTTGCTGATGACAATGAAAGTCAGGCTAACTTTTCCACTGAATTCATAAACTCACTAACTCCTTCTGGAATGCCACCACATATTTTGCAGCTAAAGAAAGGTGCAATAGTCATGTTACTGCGAAATATGAACCCCAAAAAAGGCCCATGCAATGGCACAAGATTAATTGTTCAACAATTAAAGGACCATTTCATAGATGCTGAAATTTTAACTGGTACCCATAAAGGGGAGAGAGTTTTCATACCCAGAATAGATTTAGCACCAAGTGAAAGTAGTCTCCCTTTTATACTTCAAAGAAGACAATTACCCATCATTGTGGCATTTGCCATGACCATTAATAAATCACAAGGACAAACATTCAAATCTGTGGGTATTTTCTTACAAGAACCAGAATTTGCACATGGCCAATTGTACATTGCGTTATCACGGTGCAAAAATCCAAAAGTTTACATTAAAAAGAATGAAAGTCCAGGGAATTTATTAGAAGATGGACGTATTTTTACGAAAAACATTGTCTACTATGAAGTACTTCATCAAATAAATAAAAGCTATGCAAAACAAATTTAAAAGCAAATGCAAAAATATAAAAAAAAACACAACATAACCAACACATTTTTAAAACAGACACATAAATGTCTGTTGCCATCAAAAGGTCATTATTACGCAACAGAAATTACATTTACAAAAACAATATTTTCCTGTTAAACTACATTAAATTGTCAAACACATACAGAACAGTGCTTAAACAGCGTGCAACAAGTTTAAGTTCTTGCGTTCTCGTTTTAGAGAACCACTTTTCCAGAGACCAAACTATATGTGTGATTTAAAACAATAACTATAGCAACAAACAAAGGTCAACCATTCAAAAATACAAATCAATAAACAATTCAGTCATAATTAATGGAAGTACTGTTTTTATATCATTAGCCTCACAAAACACTTGCCTTGCATTATTTTCACAAATTATGTTAAAATGTTAATTAACTATGTCACTGTTTCTAATGTTACAAGTTTGAATTTTTTTTTGTCAAGTTCCTTACTTGGAGAGATAAGAAAGTTCAAGTTTAAAAAAAATATACTTTCAAGTTTCTTAATTAGACATATTACAAAGTTCATGTTAAGAGGTCAACCACGTTTTAAATCACAACAACAAACAAAGGTCAACCATTGAAAAATACTAATCAATAAACAATTCAGTCATAATTAATGGAAGTATACTGTTTATGCATGATTAGCTTCACAAAACACTTGCCTTGCATTATTTTTACAAATTATGTTAAAATGTTAACTATGTTACTGTTTCAAATGTTACAAGTTTGAAAACAATATTTTCAAGTTTATTACTTAGACAGATAAGAAAGTTCAAGTTTAAAAAAATATACTTTCAAGTTCTAAACATATTACAAAGTTCATGTTAACAGCTCAACCACGTTTTAAGACACAATGTAAATATTGTCTTTTATGTTAAACATTAATCCAGGGAGTAATCTGATTGCCAGTTAATGGGGTCAGGAAGGAATTATTTTTTTCCCTCTCTGATACAATTCGATACGTTTCAAGGAGGGTTTTTACTGTTTGCCTTCCTCTGGATTCAATGTATATTTAAGTTAACAATTCTTCAGATAGAACTTGCATGTTAAAAAAACATTACCTCAAGTTTACAATACTGATTCATTTAAAGTTCAACTGTTTTTACTTTTAAATGTTAATACTTTTAATACAAAATTATGTTAAAATTTTAATTAACTATGTTACTGTTTATAATGTTCCAAGTTTGAATTTTTTTTTCAAGTTCCTTACTTATACAGATAAGAAAGTTGAAGTTTCAAAAAATATACTTTCAAGTTCCTTACTTAGACATATTACAAAGTTCATGTTAAGAGCTCAACCACGTTTTAAGTCACAATGTACATGTTGTCTTTGATGTAAAACATTAATCCAGGGAGTAATCTGATTGCCAGTTAATGGGGTCAGGAAGGAATTATTTTTTTCCCCTCTCTGCTACAATTGGGTACGTTTCAAGGAGGGTCTTTACTGTTGGCCTTCCTCTGGATTCAATGTATATTTAAGTTAACAATTCTTGACATAGAACTTGCATGTTAAAAAACCATTACCTCAAGTTTACAATACTGATTAATTTAAAGTTCAACTGTTCTTACATTCAAATGTTAATACTTTTAATACAAAATGCTTTAACAGTTACTGTTCACCAAAAGAACATTTTACAAAAATAAACATGTTTAATATCACAATAGCACTTATTTCATCATAACTAAAACCTTGCAAGTGTAAAATACGTATATTAATAACTAAACATCTTTCCAAACATACACATCTCATTGCCGTCATTTTTTGACGGGCAAGTAGCTAGTACGGTATATAGTTGTCAGCAAATGGGTTGTTGCTAACGCTTGCCCGACGCAACTGCGGCCCTCGCAAAGGCGCTCCTTGTGCTGGTGGAGATGAGCGCCCCAAAAAACTAAAACGAGGCTACAGGACCCCAAAGCCGCTAAATTCCACAAAGCAAATACGGCTTTTACAAAAACCCCGTACAACCTACAACATACACCATTAGCAAGGACGCTTCATAATACAAACCCGCATACTACACACACATTCACCGCCATTTCACAACACTAACTTACACAATGCGGAAGTACCCAGCTACCCTAACGGCTTCCCCTCGCGCACAAAGCCTATTTACACTACACACTGCACACATTGCTGAGCCTCAGCTCCACAACACTGCAAACCTACATTGTATGCTGCAGGAACATCACAACAGATTGTCAGCTTTTCAGCACAATGCTTCCTGCACGTATTACTTCCAAATAGGTAAAGTATATTAATTTATTAATTTACTACTTATTTCATTAGCATCACAAAAACATATACACACAAAAAAAAATATCGCAATAAAAGCAAAAGACATTCACTGCGCGCCTCACAACGAGCGCCAACGCTGCTCCTAGCACACAAACTACACCAGGGGACAGCCTTGCAATAACCGCAAAAAGCAGATCAGCGCCGACCTTACAATGACAGCAAAAGTGCCTCTCATAACAAAAAATACAACAACCAAGAGGCTCGCAATGAGCGGCGAGATCTCAGAGCACCACAAAAAATAATGTCTGTGACAAACACCATTCCTTGACTTACAATTCTATTACCGTCATTTTTGATGGGCAATTCGCTAGTTCTATATATTTATATGATGTATATATTCTATATATTATTCTGAGCTATTTATTCTATACCCTATTTGCTGAGTATATTGTATACATATATTTGCTGAGTATATTGTATACATGTATTTGATGAGTATATTGTATACATGTATTTGCGGAGTATATTGTATACATGTATTTGCTGAGTATATTGTATACATATATTTGCTGAGTATATTGTATACATGTATTTGATGAGTATATTGTATACATGTATTTGTGGAGTATATTGTATACATGTATTTGCTGAGTATATTGTATACATGTATTTGATGGGTATATTGTATACATGTATTTGTGGAGTATATTGTATACATGTATTTGCGGAGTATATTGTATACATGTATTTGCTGAGTATATTGTATACATATATTTGCTGAGTATATTGTATACATGTATTTGATGAGTATATTGTATACATGTATTTGATGAGTATATTGTATACATGTATTTGCTGACTATATTGTATACATGTATTTGCTGAGTATATTGTATACATGTATTTGATGAGTATATTGTATACATGTATTTGCAGAGTATATTGTATACATGTATTTGCGGAGTATATTGTATACATGTATTTGCGGAGTATATTGTATAAATGTATTTGCTGAGTATATTGTATACATGTATTTGCTGAGTATATTGCATACATGTATTTGCTGAGTATATTGTATACATGTATTTGCTGAGTATATTGTATAAATGTATTTGCTGAGTATATTGTATACATGTATTTGCTGAGTATATTGTATACATGTAGTTGAGGAGTATATTGTATACATATATTTGATGAGTATATTGTATACATGTATTTGCTGAGTATATTGTATACATGTATTTGCAGAGTATATTGTATACATATATTTGATGAGTATATTGTATACATGTATTTGCGGAGTATATTGTATACATGTATTTGCAGAGTATATTGTATACATATATTTGATGAGTATATTGTATACATGTATTTGCTGAGTATATTGTATACATGTAGTTGAGGAGTATATTGTATACATGTATTTGCTGAGTATATTGTATACATGTATTTGCTGAGTATATTGTATACATGTATTTGCTGAGTATATTGTATACATGTATTTGCTGAGTATATTGTATACATGTATTTGCAGAGTATATTGTATACATGTAGTTGAGGAGTATATTGTATACATGTATTTGCTGAGTATATTGTATACATGTAGTTGATGAGTATATTGTATACATGTATTTACTGAGTATATTGTATACATGTATTTACTGAGTATATTGTATACATGTATTTGATGGGTATATTGTATACATGTATTTACTGAGTATAGTGTATACATGTACAGTATTTGCAGAGTATATTGTATACATGTATTTGGGAGTATATTCTCTTTATTCTTCTGCTGTGTACATATAATTACACATGTGACAAGTCTCCTATAACAGGCAATGACTGGACGGGCACAGAACGCCAGACATGCACTTATAGGTCAAGTGCTTCTTGACCCTTTTTTACATTACACTAAAATCAGTGACCTGAATATGTATACACATGTCCAGGGCGCAGAGCGTGCCCGAGCGTACAGATTGAACGCCAATGTGCACATCATGTGTATTAGTTAAATAAACCTTGCATTTAAATAACTTGAAATGTTTTGTTATTACTTTCTAAAAAATAAAATGTATTCACACACTACTGGCGTATAGTTGTCATTTGTGAATTCAGCTCAAGAATACAAACATAGTAAAAAGACAGTGATGTGTTTGATGTCTTGGCTATGACCTGCCCATCTTGAAGCTCACCACTTCATTGAGGTACACAAACACTTTCACCACAAGAAGGTGGCAATCCAGAAGGGGTGTAAATTATAAAACCCCTAAAATACCAGCCAGATGCCTTGATCTGCCCCTTGAGCTCTGGTTTCCTCATCACAAGACACAGATCAAAATACAAGATGTATATTGTTTCTTTATGTCACCCAACCTCCTTGCGCGCTCCTCGCAGACGCCACAAAGTCGCTGGACTCGGTTTCGCGGAGCTAACTTGTGATTTTGCCATCTCATGCTGGGCTGAAAATTGGTCAAACTGTAAAAATGGCGAGTTCTTTCAGACGTATTTAGATTTTAATTTCAGACCCCACAAAGCCCCCGAATGCAAATCCCTAAGATCCATATGTGATCTACATAGACTGCTAATTAGGATCTGCAGTGTAATTAGAAATTGTTTAATAAACATTGTTAGTTATAACTTCTACAAAATGTCAACTTTAAAGGACATGGTATGTTCCTGGATTTACTAGCTGGATCCCATGTTATGTGGGCTAGAGGCTATACATTACACTAGCCTTTTTCTTCTACAGTAATTCATACTTGTTGCATTTTGCCTGTGACTCCTATATCTTAATGTAAAACTCAAAAGGCTAAATTGGGGTGGTGGCGATGCGACTGGTCGCATGCTACTTGGGCTCCGTGGCTAATATGCTTTAAAAGTTTCATGCTTTGGCCCAAACTCGGACTAACCCCCCATAGGGGGAATATTATGGGCTTAGAGGACTGTTCCATATCGGAGAAACATCATCATGGTGTCCCGCTATTTGCTCCGCCTGTTCTAAGACTACTGACGGCGAGGTCATCGGCCACAGTGCATGCTCCCCCAGCAGCAGAGCTTGACCCAGATCCAAGGATACCTTCACATCTCAACCGCCTGAGGTGCCAGCACTAATACCGGAGGTCACGGCGGCCCGCTTTGGGCACTCTGGAAGGTAACGAGGACTACAGGTAGGCCTCAGTCAGCACCTCCACCCTCTGCAGGGACTATAAAGCTCAGAGAACAACACTAAAAGACAGGGAATAATCCAATCCTACCTTGGAGCGGCCAGCATGGAACCCTGAGACTACAAGACCACATGGTGGCTTTGAGCCAATCAAGTTATTGGGGTATCAGCATGAGGAACACCATCTATGGGGGAAATACTGCTACCAAGAGCAACAGTAACCCAAGCCTCACAAGACCCATGGGGGCCAGTGTAAGGAACTGGGTGCCTGCTTCGTTTATGCCCCCCTGATTACTCCCTTGAATAACCCCTAGATAATTTCGCACACTGAGATGTGGAGGCTCCCTATCACACTGGCTGCAACATCAACCTTGGAACTGCTTACAAAATGTTTTTTTTTCAAAATGGCCACTGGCCTATGCCAATGCCCTTGTTGATCAAAGCATTATACTTCCTGGGAGTGTCCATGGCAACCTGGCATGCTTCTGGGCCACGGTCTCATTTTCCTGAGTTATATATTACCTACTATCCCAGACGGTTATCTTCAATCATATATTCCTTAAGTTACAAAGACAACATCAGTATGTTTCACAACCTATTGACTTTTGTTGCCTTTAATTACAAATACTCAGGCTTAAGCCTCCATTGCAACAAATCACTATTTTTTTAACCAGCAGAGGCTTTACAATACTGATCCTGAGCACTATCTACTGCTCATAAGTGGTTCCTCCACTCCTTCTATCTCGTGCTTGGCATCTGTCCAGCTAATCAACGCCGCCTAAATCCCTTGGGTCTATTTCCAAACGCTATACATCTGTTTACAATGTGCCTAGACAATTGGCAATACCTACAGATTGACTGTGAGCATGGTCTGTTTAAAGCTTTTCAACATGGGCATACAAAAGCAAAACCAACAATCTAAAATCATAACTGACCATTTCAATAGACCTCCTCAGGGTCAAACCCCACCCTCGTGATGGCTCGGACTCTGAGGGACCACATGGCTCTCCTAATCAGGCCACGAAACTGACCCCAGTTTGAAGACGTTCTTCAACTACACCTGACAAAGGAGGTTAAGGAATTCCATCAAGACCTATTGGAACTAGGTCAACGCACACAAACCTTGGAAACCATACCGGATCAGTTGGTGGAATCTCAGGCCAGTGACAGAAATTATATTGCACGTAATACCACATTGATCTCATCTCTAGAAAACAAACTAGAAGATCTGGAGAACAGATCTAGACACCATAATATACGTCTACGCGGCATTTCAAGGTCAGTCACAGACCTATTACCTTACCTACACTCCACCCTTGCTTCTATTCTTCCAACCCACAACGAAAACATGCGGGAAACTGAACGGGCTCACAGAGCCTCAGGTAGACTGGGGAACCAAGACCAACCGAAAGACATTATTGTCAGATTTCTGCACCAGAAAACCAGAGATGATGTTCTGGCAGCCACCAGGAAAATGCCCACAATCTCAGGCCCAGATGCCGCATTATTACAGATCTATGCCGACTTAGCACCATCAAATCTCAAATTGCTAGCCCTGCTCATCCTGGCAAATTATAACATAAAATACAGATGGGGCTTCCCTTTTAGCCTTCACTTCCAGATGGGCTCCACTTTGTTTGTTGGAAGAATGCCACACTCATCTTCTTCATCTCAACTTGATCTTGGACTCTGATCTTCTAGACACCACGGAATCCCACCTGCCTCCAAGACCATCCAAGCAATGGACCGAGGTCTGAGGGCATTCCAAAAAAAACAAAGTCTCAACCCACCTCTTCGAGTATTTTGACATTAGCTGGTTTTATTTTACTAATTGTTTTCAACAGGTGAGTTTGGTGTTTGAAATATGACCTTTTATATTTGTATTACCTTCTCTTTCTTCCTCATATTAGAGGTATTTTCGGAGAGAAAATACTATCATCTTTTCACTTTGGCACTTTTGTGCCTTTAGTTCATTTATGTGCCTACACCTCCAACTGTTTTGTCTTTTACCTTTTTTTTTATTTTTATTTACCCTATTCACCCCCCCCCCCCCTTTTTTTTTGTAGTATCTCAATCAGCTTTGGAAGCTTGGGATCACGTCCAGCCATTTATACAACCTTAATCACTCATCTTGCCAAGTCACTCTGCTGACATCATATTTAGCATCATACTTTCTTAAGGTACAGATGATAGACGCCCTACGCGATTATCTCACACAATGTCAATGGCTTTAATCCCCTCTTTAAAAGATAGAAGGCCTTCCTTTACTACAAACATCTCTGTCCCTCAGTACTGTTTCTCCAGGAGACCCACTTTGCCCATAACAAGATACCCAAATTCTTTCATAAGCACTATCCAACATACTCAAACTTCAAACATACTCAAATTTCAAAGAAAGTGGGAGTAACCTTTCTACTGCACAGGCACTTTCCCTATACACAACATAAATATATAGGTAAGGATGGTGACTTTATTATTTTAACAGGTTACCTGCTGGACGTTAAACTCTCTATATTTAGCTTTTTATGCTCCAACCATTAAACCCCATTCATTACATTATCTCAAGTCACATGATGTTGGAAAGGTTATTCTGGGGAGACTTAAATTTAACTCTAAATCCGCAACTTGACAGATCAACTCAGAGCTGGGGCGACAGGTTTTCTGCCAAGATATCCCAGATAGACTCACTACTGCAGGAATTACATATGGTAGACGCCTGGAAGTTGCTCCACCCAACAGTTAGGGAATACAACTTTTTATTCTCCCGTCCATAATTCATACTCAAGAATAGATACAGTGTTTATCGATTTGTCCCTTTCAGACCATTTAACTAAATCAGAGATTTCCCCATGCACTTTGTCTGGTCACTCGTTGGTCAGGGTCTCTATTGCTTTTGGTACAAATACACGCCTACCCCGCTCTTGGAGGCTGAATAAAATTATCTTGACCAGCCCGATTTTCAGAGACCAAATGATATTGAGCTTTATACCCCACAAATTTGGATATGGAATCTGATATTGGGTGGGTTTGGGCGGCCCATAAAGCCTTCATCAGGGGAGCCTTGATAAAATATGCATCCACAAATAAAAAACAAATGCAAATTAAAAAGACAACCCTGAAAAGGTGTTAATGGTCCTGGAAAAACGCAATCAACAAAATTAATCTTGTAGACTTCGACAAGCTATCGATAAACTGAGGTCAAGACTTGACCTGGTCCTCTCCTATCATACGGAGAAGGCTATGAGATGGACACAACACAGATTTTATACCCAGGCCAATAAACCTGACTCCCTCTTAGCCAGAAAACTCAAAGGGAAACTAGGTAAATCAAAAATCTTCCGTATTAAATCCTCCTCGGGTGACATTACAGTTAGCCCCAAGAACATTTTAGAAACCTTTCATTCCTTTTATCAGAAACTCTACTACTCTTCACCTCACAAATTGGATTCTCTTACCACCTCCTTTTCTCTATTCTTGTGACCTCCCCTCGCTCACCCTACAGGACTTAGACTCTTTAAATTCAAAGGTAACAATTCAAGAGGTTAAGGAAGTCTTCCAAAGCTTAAAAATTAGTAAAGCCCCTGGCCCTGATGGATTCTCCAATCTATATTATAAAACATGTGTTGATTTACTAACTCCCCACCTCACCAACTTATTCAGCCGGATCCTAGAAGGACTTCCAATGCCCCCCGAACTTAATCAGGCCGATCTTGTATTTTTCCCTAAGGAAGGCAGGGACCCAACTGAAGTTAAAAACTACAGGCCCATTTCCCTCCTTAATATTGAAATCTTAGCCAAACTCATGTGTAACAGAATTAATGATTTCCTTCCCAGACTAATACACAAGGACCATGTGGGGTTTATCCCCTTTAGACAAGCAGGAGACAACATTCAACGCTGTCCTTAACTCAATCCACTGGGCAAAGTAAACTCAGACCCCTACTAGCATTAGATATAGAAAAGGCGTTTGACTCGCTTGAATGGCTTTATCGAGAAAAAGCTCTCACCTAATTTGGCTTCTCTGGTCCCTTTATGAATCTTCTTCAGACATACTGTTGCAACCCCAGAGCCTCACTTAAAATGCCAGGAGATTCAGCAATGTGTATTGGCATCTAAGGGGCACTAGATAGGGATTCCCCCTTTCTCCCAAGCTGTTTGCTCTGGCTATGGAACCTCTTGCCCAGACAATTAAATCCAACTCCTCTATTCATGGTATTGTGGTAGGACATCATTATCTTAAGTGCTGTCTATTCACGGATGATCTCTTATGCACTCTGTCTCAACCTGTCACCTCGGTTCCAACCCTTATGCAAATTTTAGACAATTTTGGAAAGATATTGGGTCTAAAAGTAAATCTTGAAAAAACAGAAGCTTTGAATTTGTCTCTTCCCCCTGAAGCCTTACGGTGTGTCTCTCCCCCCTCCCCTGTGTCTTTCCCTCCTCTCCCCTCCCCTGTGTCTTCCCCCCTCTCCTGTGTCTTTTTCCCCCCTCTCCTCTCCCCTGTCATCCTACCCCTCTCCCCTGTGTCTTCCTCCCCCTCTCCCCTATTTCTTCCTCCCCCTCCTCTGCAGCTCGCGGCTATTGCCGCAAGCTGCACATGCGTGGCTCTTCTGCGCAATGTGCACACACCATGTGCCCATGCTCGCAGCGTCTGTACAGAGCTGCCCATGCACGCAGCTCTGTACGAACTAAGGAAGTACTGGTAAGTGTGTACACTCCCATGGAGCGTTACACACTTACCAGAATTATTATAGTTGATAGGTGACAATATGGTGATATAAAACCTCCAAGTTCTTTAAGTCCAGTATCTGACCAGTGGTGGCTTTGATATTGGGCCATTATTTCTATACTAGATAGGGATATAAAACCTCCAAGTCCTGTAAGTCCAGTATGTTATCAGCGGTTGCTTTGATATCAGGCCATTATTTCTATACTAGACAGGGGTATAAAACCTCCAAGTCCTTTAAGTCCAGTATCTGACCAGTGGTAGCTTTGATATTGGGCCATTATTTATATACTAGATGAGGGTATAAAACCTCCAAGTCCTGTAAGTCCAGTATCTGACCAGTGGTAGCTTTGATTGTGGGCCATTATTTCTATACTAGATGATGATATAAAACCTCTGAGTCCTCTTTTTGAATAGTTTTCTCCGACCTGCTAATGTTCCCTGGGATTTCTTGTGGATATTTACATTTTCACTCAGTGAAATCAATTACCTTCCTACAATGAGCCTCATTTGCTACCTCAGAGTATAATGGAGCCGACATTAGTTTGATGACATTATCCAAGAAAGGGCACAACACAGTTGGGCAACATAAATGAAGGGCCTCTCACATATGCATTAGACAGACTGCTGGGCGAGGGATCTGCCGAGGGTCTCTGTCTATTAAAGCTATTAGACAGTGGGGGTGATGATTTGTGAGGAGGGGGAGATGTTAGATTATGATCAACTACTCTGACAAAATTATGTATTTCCTTGTTTCTCTCAGTATGCGCCACTGATGCAATAAGCAGATCCCCCCAGCTGTGCTGTGTTTGGAAATGCCAATGAGCATGGCGGGCGCGCTTCACTTGCCACTATCAACGCCAGGCATTGTCGGGATTAGAGTGCATGTGTGCCGACCAGCCCACCCCTACTTCCGTGACCCGGACCCCCGCTGGTCTGCGGATATACGCCTGGGCGAGTGTGGCACTCAACTGGAAACTACCTCCCGCAGATCAATTCCAGGATTTAGGGGCATTTATCTTCTATCCTGTATACATCATACAGTATTAGTGATATTTGTACTGGGAGATATCAGCAGACCTTAACTTATAGTATGATCTGCATTCACTTTATACAATACAAATCTTCCAATAAATACAGCATTTTGCCTTTGTTCCAAACCTGGGCAAAACTGTGGATTATTATAAGATCTGTATTCAGTTTTAATGAATGGAGATTGGTATCCCGCAACACTGTCAGCAGAATTTACATTTTTTTTAAATATTCACCCAGCTGATAATGTTGCTGGTTTGTCACATATTTGTGAATGTTTTCCCAAACTAGAGTAGCCCTTTAATAAATAAATATAGCGATCCCAAAAAATACTGCACTCCATAAAAAATTGATTGCATTTTTTAATAAAAGTGTTATAGACACCATCCAAAAAATTCTGAAAAGAAAAGAACAATTTGGATCAAATTAGTAATTACATTAGAATAATCTGCAAACAGGTAAATGTAACGTAAAGAAATGGACTTGTGTGGTAGAATGTGGACTAGTGCCTAGAAAGGAAGTCAGGTTAGTTTTAATGCCACTAAAAATACGTGCAATCTCTCTCTCTCACGCCCATTCTCTCTACTCAACTCTCTCTCTCCCTCTCTCCCTCCCCACCCTCTCTCCCCTCCTTTCACGCTCCCTCTCTGTCCCCCTTCCTCTCACTCTCTCCTCTCTTTCTCCCTCACTCTCACCCTCTTCCTCTCACTATCTCCTACTCTCTCTCCCCCTCTTCTCCCTCTCTCCCACTCTTACTACCTCTCTCTCACACACTCCCTTTCTCTATCTCTCTCCCTCCCCTCTCCATCCTCTCTCTCCCCCTCTTCCTCCCTCTTTCTCCCTCTCTCTCTCACCCTCTTCCTCTCACGCTATCCCTCTCTCCTCTCTCTCCTCCTCTCTCTCTCTCTCACCCTCTTCCTTTCACTCTTTCCTCCTCTCTCCCTCTTCCCCTCTCTTTCTACCTCTCTCTTACTCACTCCCATTCTCTATCTCTCTCCCTACTCTCTCTACCTTTCTCTCCCTCTCCCTGTCTCTTCCCCCCTACTATAAATACCTACCTAGCTACAAAGTAGTTGAGGTTGAAAAACACTTATCAACCCCAATGTGTTTAGATTACCATGTATTGTGTTTTTCCATTTTTAATTGTATTGCCCATCCCTTTATAAGCTTTGGTCAGCATTCTATTATTATTATTATAAATAATTATTATCCTGTATTTGTAAGGCACCAACATATTCCATATAGCTATACAGGGGTTGAGTAAAATAAAAATACAATATTAACACACTGCAAAAATTAAAGGCCCCTGTCTTAAGAGCTCTTACTGGGAATTCATATAAAGGTGGTACTAAACTTGTTTTCCTGCAAATGTTAATATTTGCTAATAACTAGCTAGCATTTGAAGCTGCAGATTGACACTGAGCATTATTTCTATGCTTCCCAAAATGTCTGTGGGAATCACAACTTATTTCTATGTACAATGTTTCAAATTCATAACCAGTCTAAAAAAACATTTTCACTAACGTAAGACTTTAAACTAAGCTTAGCAAAAAATCCTTCTCCTCCTCAACTACTCTTAAGGTATAAACATACAAGTAAACTGTTTTCCTAATGGATTGTGCGCCTCGTCCTTGACGCTCTAAACATCATCTTTCTTGGTTTTCCTTGGCTATCACAGTCCCCCTCTTTACATATCACCCTTACAACTACGTCACCTCCCAATTATCCCTCCTTTTTAGACATGTAAATGGCATTGTTCAGCCATGCCTGTCTCTCCGTGACCTCATGGACAACACCCCATGCTGATCCACTTGGTTTTCATGGCAGAGATACTGGAGTTGGTTGTTCGTTCCTTCTGTAGTGGGCCACAGCATACAGCTCCTGTTATTCCCACGTGGTCTTCCATCCAAGTACTGACCAATGTGACCTCTTGGTTCCCTGGCTGGATTTAAACCCAGGATGCTGTGGTGAAAGCACCTGCATCCTAACCACTGGGCCACCAGGGAACCCTTTTGAGACATTAATGATGAAAAGCACTCTCAGTCCTCTAAATAACCCTCTATTGATGGGAAGTTCTACTTTCAGTTTATCCAAACAGTTATTTTTTGTTCTGAATGCATTTCTTCAAGATACCAGGAGAGGAATGGGTCTGTTCTGCAGAATATATTGCATATTGAGCATTGTGCATTTATTAAGTGCAATCCTGGTACCTTGCTCATTGTTGTTGTTCAGTCGTTCAGTTGTGTCCGGCTCTCCATGACATTATCGACCGCAACACGCCAGGCACAATCATTATGTCTCTGGTTGTGCTTATCCATAAGGCTATCTTGGCAAAGATACTGGAGTGGGTGCCAGGTTCTTCTCCACTGGACTGGGCTCTCTGTTATGACCTGTCCATCTTGGGTGACACTACATGGTAAAGCTCACAGCTTCATTGAGGTACACAAGCCCCCTCACCACAACATGGTAGAGATTCAGAAGGGGACCTTGCTCGTAGTGCAAGGCAATTCCAGACTGTACTCATTAATACACTGTCCATCTATGGTCACTTATAATGTTGGAAGGTCTTAGTGCCATTAAACTACCTGTTAGATTAATTTATATTCAGGTACAGTATATTTACGGCAGCTACATATTAATAATTCCCCATTACAGAAAAAAAATTCTAGCGATTCTCTATATAGTTACATTTTTATATCTGGACAGAGGCAGATATCAACAATTTTTGCTGGTAAGAGTAATCAGGCAGCTTGTATCATCTCCATAGCAAAACCTAGTAGTTCGAAGAAGTCTTCTGCAGTTCAAAGAATGTCCATAGACTTCAACAGACTAGCAAATCTGGCTATATAATAATCATTAAAGACTGAAAATGCACCCATTTGAAGTTATAACTAATGTGAATCTATTCATTCTTTGCGAGAAAATGTAAACACATAAAGCCTTATTAAATTGCGATTCGGCCAATTGAATAAAGCTCTATATAAGCACTTAGCACATTATTTACAGAAGTTTTTAGTATGAAGACCTTGCTTTTGGATAGAAGTTCACTAACTAAAAACTTCTGTAAAAAAATATGCTATGTGCTTATATAGAGCCCTATTCAATTGGACGAATCGCAATTTAATAAGGCTGATAATAAGCCATAAATACTCTTAATGTAATTATAATATGATAGACTTTAAAGTGTAACTGTTGATTTACCATGACCTAAAATTTTACACTTAAATCAATTCCATGTTATCCTTTGGAATGTAAGTTTGTGTGTCTTGAATCTTGTTAGGTACTTTAGGGAAAGAACTATGAATGTTTGATTGAAGGCTCAATAACAGAGACCTCCATCCTTTGCATTGTGTTCAAATTGTCTTTTGACTTACAAATTTAGGATGATAATAATAATAATAATAATAATGCCCATTTTTGAGTGGCATCACCATATTTCTCCTCTGTAAGACCACAAGTGAGCAAAAAACCCATAGGGCACACAGAAATAGTACACATATCTAAAATGTTTTGCACTGTAATCAGTAAATCTTGGCTATATTATTTTTTATTACAGAACATTACACTTCGCCATATACATGTATGTATTTAATTACACCCTTTAAGTACTGTTTTTGTAACTGTTCTATTATAATTTACTGTACTTTTTGTGGAACTTGGTAACATTGGCATTTTACAAATAAAAAATGAAAATATGGATAATCATAATTTTTGTTGTATTATTTGACGGTAATACGGTAGAGTTTATATAAAGCAGGATATAATAACCATCTTATGTAAAATAATAACATGACCACAATGTATTTGGTTGAATGTGTTTCTTATGTATACTATATCATAAGAGTTATTTACTGTCGATGTTAATTACATTAGCATATATATTACAATTATGCTTATTTAGATACAAGTGTAATTTAGGTGTAATGTGATTACAGGACATACTAGCCGGGAGAGGCCACAATATCAGGTCAGGATTTAAGGCTGCTTTAATGATTACTTCACTTGGAGGAGCTAATCCCCATTCATGCCAATAAACATCACATCACTACAAGCCGTTTATTCATTCTACATTTACATATGAATTAGGAAGTTCATTTCTAATTACCCCTGGTCTTTTACAAAAAGTGCACAGGTCGCCATCAAAAGTATATATTATGGAAGGGACACAGTGACAATACCTACAAATATTCACATATATGGCAAAACACAATTGTCACAATACAATTATATATTTGTATCCAGAGCAAAGCCTACTCATGATTTTTATATATAGACTGAATATGCTATAGTACTGAGGGAACTTCAGTGACCTACTTGGTGTTGGGAAATGAGAGAAAAATAGACAGTGTTTTTTTTTTTATCATATTGAGTTTCTTACACTTGCTAGTTGCATTTATCTGTTAATATTTTATAATTGTTTATTTAAAGGCATATCTACATTTCCTGGATTATGAAGCATCTGAGGAGAATCAGTAGTGTATGCGAATATTTTTTGCATGAAAAAATACCAAAATAAACATTAACAAACTAACCCTGATGTTTGCTAAATTTCCTGAGTTTGCAAGCAGTTGCTTTTGCGAGTTAACATCCCTGAATATCTCTGCTAAAATTAGCATAAAATTCATAAGTCATTTTGGCCAATCTCAGGCAGCTAATATATTTTAATACAATGTAACAATCAGTAATGGCAGATTGTGCAGGAAGGAATCACGGGATGTGTAGTCCCCCTGTAGAAGGAAGTAGGAGGAGTCAGACACTGATCTGTAGATCACTACATTGTGCTTCTGTTGGCTTGAAGGTTAGTAAAGGGTTAAAATCCATACCCAAATTCAGTGTTTCTATTGGTAGGTACACTGTGGCCCCTATTCAATTGAGCAATTGTTAGTTACTGGAGTCCATATTCAATTGGAGTCTTTTATCTACCCGCAAACGATTTGCGGGTTACAGGATGAAAATCCCTGTGGTTGTCAAAATCATAACTCCGACCCAGCTAAGCCTTCCATTTGTCAAGCCCGTAAATGTTATAATCGCAAATCGCTATTCAATTGCTACAATTCCTTATGTCTGCAATTGTCCTTACACTTGTAAATGTAGAAGAAAATGCTACGGGTACCAGATAGGACTCGCAAGGGGGTTAAACACCTGATCGTAGCACTGTAAATGCAAATAAAAACACAATACTGGACTTTAAAAGACGGAGAAAGCGATGACAGACATTAGAATTAATTGCACAACAGTCTCAAGCTTGCAAATCTGCAATACATTTTTTTTTTTTTTTTACATTTAATTTCCACGTTATATCAATCTCGGGAATCAATGAGTTAATACATATCAGGCCACCCACATGGACTAGAACAGTATCGTCATTCACTTTTATTATTTTGTACATTGCCTGATTGCGAGTCTGATCCCATATGGGACCCCTAAACGCTATTTGATTGACATGTATCCTCCATGTTTTACTGACGTAAAGATGAGTCTCATTTACTATTGGCTGTTTCTAAATTGGTAGTTACGGACTTGCTTAATTGATCATGGCCTGAAATGCTACGTACGGGTGCACTGTTCAGGTAGCTGCGGGCTTGTTCCATTGAATCGCTCTGTAACTGTTGCACATTTCAATAGGGGCCTGTGCCTATGTAAGCAGCTCTGGGGGTGTGGAAAACAAGTTTTATTCTTAAATAAAATAAAACTGTATGTGTATAGAATGACTCCATGAAATGTGTGTGTCTGATATAAGTAGAGAGAGGGAAACACAGGGAAACTTAGATATACCCGTAACTATCATTGCCATGTTTTATATCATGTATTAGCAAAAATATAAATAAAAGGTTTAACAAAAATGAAAATATTAGTTATATATATATACATATATATATATATATATATATATATATATAAATATATATATATATATATATTTATTTATAATATATATATATATATATATATAATATATATATATATATATATATATATATATATATATATATATATATATATATATATGGCACATTTGCATGTCCCTGCTCAGCTTCCCAGAATTCTGAGCTGGAAACAGTTTTTTTTAAACTCTTTTTTTGACATTTAAATGTGAACACAGATGTACTATTTATTTACTAATATATATATATATATATATATATATATATATATATATATATATATAGGATATTATTTATACTGTGTTATGTATACAGTATTAATTATACATAATCATTTATACTATATTATGTAGACATATATTTGTTATACAATATTATTTATGAAATAATATGTATCCAAAAATATGAATACAATAAAAATTATACAGTATATTCTATAAAATGTATAGAATATTATTTATCATTTATTCTATATTATATATACAGTATTATGTATACAATATTAATTATGCAGCATATATACAATATTAATTATACTATATTATGTACAGATTATTATCTATACAATACCATTTATTCAATATTCTTAATATAATATTTTTAATACAATATTATTAATAAAATATTATTTATACTGTACTATATACATAGTATTATTAATACAATATTATTTATACTGTTATGTATACAGTATAATTTATACACAATTAATTATGCAGTATTATTTATACAATATTATTTATACATGATATCTCCAGCTATTTTTGCTGAATTCCTATAGATTCCTAACAAGGATTTCTGTGGCTTTCTAATGAAATAATAAATGCCAAAGAAATGATTAAAATAAATGTCATCTCCATCAGTGGCAGCTGCTCTCCTTACAAGAGAGGGAGGGCACGTAGAGGAGCGGGGCAGCTAGCGAAGCCCCCAGCTCTCTGCAGAGTCACTAGTGGGAAAACAACAAAGGCCTTTCCATGCAACTAACACAGATGTGCCCAGAGCCAAACTGTCAGAAGCGCTTAGGATGACGGCCACTCACAGTTCATTATTTCCTCCTCACAGGTCACTGGGTGACAGGCTGGGGCGCAGGATGGTCGGGGGCTGCAGAGCCTCCCATTCTATAGCTATAAAGGTAAAGGCTGCATTGGATCAGCTCATAGACAGAAATGTATCAATTGGGATTCATTGAGTTACTTTGCAACAATCTGCCAAATTGTGTCCATTTCAATGTATTGAGGATGAATTATAATTATTTATAGTGCTCAGTGAGCTTTCCGTTGTATAAGGTGCTTTGTACTTTAGATTGTAAGCAGCGGTGCCGCTACGGAATGGAGGGCCCCAGTGCAGAATAATTTAGGGCCCCCCTTGAATTGTTATTGTTCAGTTGTGTCCGACTCTCCATGACCCTATAGACGACAGGCACAATAGTTATGTCTCTGCTGGTGCTTATCCATAAGGTTTTCTTTGCAAACATACTGGAGTTGGTGCTAGTTCCTTCTCCAGTGGAACACAATTTGTCTGACATCTCTGCTATGATCTGCCCATCTTGGACCTACATGGTATAGCTTGAGGTACACAAGCCCCTTCAGCACAACAAGGTAGCAATCCAGAAAGGGCCCTCCTTGCAAATTCCCTTTAAATCAGAAGCGCCCATGGGCAGGTCAGACACCCATAAGAATCACTGATGTCTGCTACCTATAAAAATCCAACAAATATAACTCATTTAATTTAAATGAAGAGACCTACCTTACGCCGCCAGTAACAGCGGCCCCTGTAGTAGGCTCCGGTGTTTTGCACCTGCTGCACCTGTAGTAACTCCGCTCATGATGGTAAGCCCTATAGGGTCTCTAATCTGTGTTATTATGTGATGTCACCCCGGCACAATATGTTACATTAATATAAATAAATAATGGTTATAAATATCCAAATATCTCCTACTTCAGACTACACATTTTTTTTTAAAGGGACACTATGCTTATTAATAATGGACAATATGCTTTAAAAAGTAAACAAATACTATAGTAACATTTTTTACCTTATTTTTACCGATTGGTGTGGAGATTTTATCCATTGGCAACATGCTCCATATGGATAAGCACAACCACATAACGATGTGCCGGGCATGATGCATATATATGATCACCAAGAGTTGGACACGACTGAAGGTCTGAACGCACACACCATCACATAGAGCAGACAAAATCAAGTAGAACATAAAATGCGCAAAAAAATATATATAATTTAGATCTCTTTTCATTGTTTTATAATTGTTTTTCCATGCTGCCGTGTTAACTTTTATAGTACTGGACCTGTGTATGCACGAGTTGGCGGCATGGCATGATTTACTGAACAATTGACATTTGCAGGGTGCTTGTGATTTTTGGTCCTTGCATAACTTACCGAGTCAAGGAAACTATAATCATTTGAGGTGTAAATAGGTGACATAAAAACTCTTCTAAAACAGTGAAATATTGTAAAAAATTGTAAAAAATAAAATAAAAATGTTTCCCCCTTGGTTTTCAGCATTCTTAGAGTCAATAATTACATGTCTAATTACCGCACTCGTTATGTTGTCAAATGGGATAACACTTAAAGAGCCACTGTAGTTGAAAAATGCGTTTAGTTAAAAGATTATGTTTTAAACTTTACAATTTTATTTTTTTGTATCCACTATAATAATTAATAAACTGAGTGTAACGGTTGTGTGGGGTGCGCAGGCGAACGCAGGCGTTACTGTTGTTATATCTGAATCCAAAAGGTGAATAGCTATAGTTATTTGCACGTGCATGCTGGTACGATGTCGCCCATGCGCAGAAGTCTCAAGATTTATTTACAGCATATTAAGAGCTCACACAGAAGTCCCAACTTTCCTAGCGTCATACTATTGTGCTTGCGCAAAACGTTGCTTCACACATGCTGGTAAGAACGCCAAAACTTTCCCCAGCGATTTTACAGCATGCGCATGCAGAGTTTGTAGCTGGGCTTGCGACATTTTGACGGTTGGAACGCGCTTTTCTCACACCACTAAACAGAGGAGCATTTTCAGATGCAGTTGAGCTATAATGTCTTTTTAGTTCTGTCTGAAATATATTGGTTTAATTGTTTATAATTTTCAATTCAATGCAGATCTACTCTGGATTCTAAAAATTATTACTTTACTAATTTGTGATTATTATTATTTTTATCACTAATATAGTTTCTAAAGCGTGTGTAACACTTTAGAAACTATTTATATGGATTTCCATACAAAGTGCGGTGCGCACCACGTATCGCCAGCTGTGCATGCACAAAGCGCGGAAACAGCCTAGGGAGGGAGGAGTGGGGAATAGAGACACAGGGGAAAGGGGGAAAGAGACAGAGGGAGAAAGGGGCACGGGGGAGGGGTGGGTTACACAGTTCCCCTGAGACAGAGGTGGAAAGGGACACAGGGGAGGGAGCAGGGGGGAAAGAGACACAGGGGATAGGCAGAAGAAGACAGAGGGGCAAAGGGATACAAGAGAGGGGGGAGGGGAGAAAGAGACACAGGGGATAGGGGGAAAGAGACACAGGGGAGGGAGGAGGGGGGAAAGAGACACAGGGGAGGGAGAGGGAGGGGAAGAGACACCTGAGAGAAAAGGGGAGGGAAAGTCACACAGGGAGGGAGAGGGGGGAAGAGACACGGGGTAAGAAGATGGGAGGAAAAGACAAAGAGGAGGGAGAGGGGGCAGAGAGACACAAGGGAGGGAGGGGTCAGAGAGACACAGGGGAGGGGGGGGGGGGGAAGAGACACATGTAAGATTATACCGTCATTTATGATGGGTAAACAACTAGTTATTAATACAGTGCCTTGCAAAAGTATTCACCCCCCTTTTACCTATTTTGTTACATTACAGTCTTAAGTTCAATGTTTTGTTAATCTGAATTTTATGTGATGGATCAGAACACAATAGTCTAAGTTGGTGAAGTGAAATGAGAAAAATATATACATAAAACTATATTTTAGAAATAGAAAACAGAAAATTGGCTTGTGCGTATGTATTCACCCCCTTTGTTATGAAGCCCATAAAAAGCTCTGGTGCAACCAATTACCTTCAGAAGTCACATAATTAGTGACATGATGTCCATCTGTGTGCAATCTAAGTGTCACATGATCTGTCATTACATATACACACCGTTTTTGAAAGGCCCCAGAGGCTGCAACACCTAAGCAAGAGGCACCACTAACCAAACACTGCCATGAATACCAAGGAACTCTCCAAACAAGTAAGGGACAATGTTGTTGAGAAGTACAAGTCAGGGTTTGTTTATAAAAAAAATATCCAAATCTTTGATGATCCCCAGGAGCACCATCAAATCTATCATAACCACATGGAAAGAACATGGCACAACAGCAAACCTGCCAAGAGACGACCGCCCACCAAAACTCACGGACCGGGCAAGGAGGGCATTAATCAGAGAGGCAGCACAGAGACCTAAGGTAACCCTGGAGGAGCTGCAGAGATCCACAGCAGAGACTGGAGTATCTGTACATAGGACGACAATAAGCCGTGGCCAGAAGAAAGCCATCACTTTCAGTAAAATACAAAATGGCACGTTTTGTGTTTGTGAAAAGGCATGTGGGAAACTCCCAAAATGTATGGAGGAAGGTGCTCTGGTCTGATGAGACTAAAATGTTATGTCTGGCGCAAACCCAACACATCACATCACCCAAAGAGCACCATCCCCACAGTGAAACATGGCGGTGGCAGCATCATGCTGTGGGGATGTTTTTCAGCAGCCAGGACTGGGAAACTGGTCAGAGTTGAGGGAAAGATGGATGGTGCTAAATACAGGGATATTCCTGAGCAAAACCTGTACCACTCTGTGCGTGATTTGAGGCTAGGACGGAGGGTCACCTTCCAGCAGGACAATGACCCCAAACACACTGCTAAAGCAACACTTGGGGGGTTTAAGGGGAAACATGTAAATGTGTTGGAATGGCTGAGTCACAGCCCAGACCTCAATCCAATAGGAAATCTGTGGTCAGACTTAAAGATTGCTGTTCACAAGCACAAACCATCCAACTTGAAGGAGCTGGAGCAGTTTTGCAAGGAGGAATGGGCAAAAATCCCAGTGGTAAGATGTGGCAAGCTCATAGAGACTTATCCAAAGTGACTTGGAGCTGTGATTGCTGCAAAAGGTGGCGCTACAAAGTATTGACTTTAGGGGGGTGAATAGTTATGTACACTGACTTTTTCTGTTATTTTGTCCTATTTGTTGTTTGCTTCACAATAAAAAAAAACATCTTCAAAGTTGTGGCATGTCCTGTAAATTAAATGATGCAAATCCTCAGACAATCCATGTTAATTCCAGGTTGTGAGGCAACAAAACACGAAAAATGCCAAGGGGGTGAATACTTTTGCAAGGCACTGTATATTGAATTTAAATTATATTTATAAAATTCCAAATTGTGTGCAGTGCTGTTTACGGGGGCAAATACATTCAAACTATAATAACAGCAGATATAATCATGCTGAATTTCTACTTAGAAGCACTGCTTTTGTAAATCACTTTGGAGCTTATATTCTAAATGAGATGGTATATTATTAAAATAATGCATACTCAATGCATATAAATATATACAGTGGAGGAGCTTGGGGCCCTCCTCTGCCCCCTTGCGACCCCCCAAGACCTTTCTCTGTCCCTGCGGCCCTCCTTGCCATCCCCCGCGGCCCTCCTCAGCCGCTGACCCCTTTCGTTCACCCAGGAAGTGGAGTATATAGTATATATTTATATATATATATTATATATATATACTGTATATATATATATATATATATATATATATATATATATATATATATATATATATATATATATATATATATATATATATATATATGAGGAAGCCTAATGTATTAGTTATGGTTGACAACTTATAAAAAGGTGATCTGATCACCCTGACCATCTACATATAATTTTGCCTTTTGGATGGATTGAGAAGATGCAAGGGGCCCCCACATTTTTTGCACCAGGTCCCTCCATTCACTAGCTCCACCACTGCCTATTGGTTTTAATGTAAATCAGGTAAGAAAACACCATTATCTCCCTAAGTGCTTGTTTATATTTCCTTTCTCTTTTTAATTTTTTTTTTTATACAATTAATATCATTTTGTTTCCAGCGGGGAGATCAGGTATAAAACATAACAACATGTTTTGGACTACAAGGCTCTATAAAGGAATATGGAAGATTCCTGGGTGTTACTAAAAATATAATATCTCTGTGTATCCATTTACTTATATGTGCTTTATTTTGATATTAAGAGCTTATAAGATTTGCTTTTACTGCCTAAAATAACACAAATAGTCCCTGTATGGGTCTTCCCTCTGCAGCATATGCATGTGCAGTATAGTGTACTAGCCTATCAGGGACCACATTTTGCTGAGAGATGGTCACTGATTAGTTAATATGAAACACTGCACATCCAACACTACAGAGTCTGTGATTTCATGAGCTGCAGAGGGCAGACCCATACAGGTACTATTTTTTTAGGTTTTAGGCAGTAAAAACAAAGCTTATAAATAAAAGTAAGTAGATACACAGAGCACAGAGATAATATATACCTAGTAACATCCAGGAACCTTTAACTTCGTTTAATGAAAGTCACAGTATTATTAAATATGTTTATATTACTAATGAATAAATAAAAATATACAAACAACAAAACAAATAACAAATGGGTAAGAAATATGACATAAAATATGTTTAAACTCAGATACAAAATATCAACCTTTAGAACGTATGCAAGTTTTACGCTTTCCATTAATTGCGGTAACAAATATAAAAAAACTGTTTGTTTGCAAGCCGGAGGGAGACTGAGATATTTCAATAATATCTGGGGAATCAATCTAACATGAAACTGAAGGAAAACATCTAATGTCATTGAACAATAAATATCCGTTCTGTCAGTGACTTACCTTTGAGCTGGGGCCTTAGGGTGTCTCTCTTGGAGCTTTTTCACCAACGCCACTGTCAGCGGCCTCGGCTCTCCTGGGCTACCTGCAGGCAAGCACTGGGCGGCCAAGGCTTGGGAAACTGGGTGATTGGGATGGCTGCCATCAATCTGCAGAACCGTAGACATGAAACGCATAGATGTCAGAGTCTAAATATAAAATACCAAGAGGTAAAACTACGACAAAGCTGGAAAAGTATAAAAGGAGAAATGGGTGTTATGGTGAAAATTGTTTTGTTACATTTATGTCTCTATTATCCTCATTTACACACCCAGATGCCAGTTTAACTTTAATATCCAAAAATAATGCAACTGTGTTAGTCTAATGTATTATTGTTGACAAAATGTGTGTTTTTACACATCGACTTTCTGATGACAGAAGTATATTACAGTGGTACCTTAGAACTCGTCCTTTACCCGTTCTGGATGGCAGGTTAAGTACAAAAAAGGTTGAGTTCTAAGCAAGCATTTCTCATAGGGATCAATGTAAATTGAAATAATCTGTTGCGCATCCCAGATTTTTCATATTTTACTTTGAACTGGTGGTCTTGGTTTTGGCTACAAAACCTTAAAACTAAACAGACATAAATAAAAAAACAATAATTACATCAGATAACATAGAATTTAACTCCATTTTAACTGTACTGAGAGGACTTGATGGCCCAGGGGGATGGTGATGCTTGGAACTTTGGTCCTTAAAGGCACAGGCTGCCCTCCGGTTCTTATAGGCACAATCTACACTTTGGTCCTTAAAAGGAACAGGCTGCACTTTGTGTCTACAAGAATCAAAGTGTAGACTGTACCTATAAGAACCAGACTGCTTTCGGGCTCTTGTTAGCACAGGGTGCTCTTGGGCTCTTGTAGGCACATACTACTTGTAGGCTCTTGTAGTCACAGGCTGCTCTTGGGCTCTTGCAGGCACAGCCTGCTCTTGGGCTCTTGTAGGCACATACTACAGGATCCCTTCTCATGATATGCACTAAATATTTGAGCTTCAGCCTCATGATCAAACCTTCCAGTGGACAGTTTGGCTTTATTTCCTGTAGTACTGATTTACTGGATCTGCTTGAAGTCCAAGGAACTCTAAGCAATGTTCTCCATCTCCACAATTCTCCGGCGCTCAGCCATCTCTATGGTCCAGCTCTCACATCTGTATGTTACTACTGGGGATACTATAGTTCTAACATGATACTCTCAGTCAAACTGTTTATCACACTATAGAAAGCTTGTTATGTTTCAGATATTCCCAAGCTATGGCCCGTTAGCTTCGTTTAAGGAGACCACAAAACATTTCCAAACATAAGCCAATATATAACATGGCAAATACAAACAGTAATCAGGGCTTCTATTCCCAAGATATTATCGTTTGCTTGTGCATGTCATATACCAGAGGATCCCAAACTGTGGCCAGGGAACCACCAATAGTTTGGGAGATCCATTCAGGTGGTTGTTCATACAACAAAGTTTACAAACAAGTATAATACATAATCACAAAAAAAAAAGCAACATAGAAATGCCTAGTCACTGGAGTTTATGATTTATAAATGCACATACTATAATTAAAAAATATATATTTTGGTCAATGAAGACCCTCAGCAGTATTTAGGTGGACCACGAGACCTGTGTTTTTAAGTATTCCATCTATAATATAGTTTGGGAAACAATGGTTTATGCCAATATGGCTCAGTTAACAAAAGTCAGAAGGTGGTCCGCAAACAATATTTATCAATATTCAAGTGACCCTCTACAACATTTAAGTTGCCAATGAAAATAAGTTTGAAAACCTGTACTTTATACTTTATATGTAATTATATATTTGGAATGGAACAATCCGTACATTTTCTCCAAAACTTATATTCAAAACATTGGGCAAAAGAGCATCCAGATACTAAAAATAATAGCTCAGGAAATGGAGTTGTTTTTGTATAAATTCATGTTTAACATCTCTGACCAAGACCAAGTCTGGACAGACTGCCTGGTACACAGGAGCTCAAGGCGTGTTATGCTGAACTGTGGCTATGACCGGCCTCCAGCATGGAACTGCAGACTGACCTCTGTAGAAGAGAAAGCGCCTGCGCCACATGAAGCCCCTCGCTGGATGTGATCTTCTGTCTGGGTCACCTCCTCTCTTACATTGAGCTCCTCTAGGAAGGTCAGGACAAACTCAGGATATGCCTGTTGGAAAAGACAATGAAAGTAGAAATGAAAAGTGCCAGGGTATCAGTGGAGCTATGATGTTATGGTGACCACTTGTTAGCTCAGAACACGTCATACATCAAAAAGCTCAGAGATAATGTATACTAAGAATGCTACTAAATATAATAATAAACAATTATAAATAAATAAACTGATCTTTATTACTCAACACACAATATTAGATTCCTTCTTCCATACTATACTATTGAAGTGTCCAAGTGATTTATATCTGTACAATGACTGTAGATCTATTTTTGTGAGCGCCATTTATATACTCCATATCCACAGTGTGTTTACATGTTCCACTATGATGATGTGTGTCATTTGTTTCTTCCTTACTTTTTTCCTTCTTACTTAGGAAATTATCAAGCATTGTCTTATCTTTCTGAACAGACGGCAAAATGGACAGTCTTACCAGTTTTATGTTTATACACTATCTATATTTTCCCAAAAAAACACAAGGCCAACGCTTATGGTAGAAGCTAATTTAGGGTGGCTTACAAATTCCCTTCTATTTCACCTTTTTTCTCCTCTCTCCATTGTTATTCCCAATACTGTAGCTCGTGCTCTCTGACCCAGACCCAGTGATACCTCACAATTTAAGGACATCTCTACCTGAGCCCATGTTGGCAAGTATGAATGGCTCAATCACTTTTGGCCAGTCTGATTGTCTGAATCCCTTTTGGCCAGTCTGATTGACTGAGTCACTTTTGGCCAGTCTGATTGTCTGAGTCACTTTTGGCCAGTCTGATTGTCTGAGTCACTTTTGGCCAGTCTGATTGTCTGAGTCACTTTTGGCCAGTCTGATTGTCTGAGTCACTTTTGGCCAGTCCTGATTGTCTGAATCACTTTTGGCCAGTCCTGATTGTCTGAGTCACTTTTGGCCAGTCTGATTGTCTGAGTCACTTTTGGCCAGTCTGATTGTCTGAATCACTTTTGGCCAGTCTGATTGTCTGAATCATTTTTGGCCAGTCTGATTGTCTGAATCACTTTTGGCCAGTCTGATTGACTGAATCACTTTTGGCCAGTCCTGATTGTCTGAATCACCTTTGGCCAGTCCTGATTGTCTGAGTCACTTTTGGCCAGTCTGATTGACTGAATCACTTTTGGCCAGTCTGATTGTCTGAGTCACTTTTGGCCAGTCTGATTGTCTGAATCACTTTTGGCCAGTCTGATTGTCTGAATCACTTTTGGCCAGTCTGATTGTCTGAATCACTTTTGGCCAGTCCTGATTGTCTGAGTCACTTTTGGCCAGTCCTGATTGTCTGAGTCACTTTTGGCCAGTCCTGATTGTCTGAGTCTCTGACTATCCACATGGCCAGCAGCTGAGAAGATGAAGATGCTGACCTGTGATACACCGTTCTAGCTAACACTTAAGGCTATTCTCGGCAGCCGAACAGATAAATCTGTCCCTGGTTCTTTGATAAAGAGTCTAGCTGCCAATGGTCCTCAACGGATATGGGCAACATTTCAGATCCAGAATATTTTAAATGTAATTGTACCGGAAGTGCATTGTTTTGTCCTTCAGCTTGGTGTCTAGGTTAATATATATTAACTGCTGAACATTTCTACAATAATCTTTTACAACTGTAATTAATGGCAGTGACACGCTCAAGATGTCAGTCTCCCATCATAATCTCTATTTCACATCACTATTCTCATCATTCCCACTTCCTGACAACCAGCAAGTTAGAACCAACATTGTTGAAGATGTCTTGAAGAACCTATCCACTCTGAAAGGCACATTTTCAAAGATCTGACAGGTTCAAGAGTTGTTCAATACTTCACCCTTTAATATATATGGTCAAAGGAACTTCCACTGATCAATGTACCAACCACTGACAAGCACCACTCTAAAGTCTATGGCATCTATTTAATTGCAGTTGCCTTCATATCGGCTGTAAGTCTGCGGGCTTGAAAATTGCAAGCTACAGAGCGATTCAAAGCCCACAGCTACCTGGCCGAAAGCCTAAACCGTAAACCATGCACCCGTAAGTAACATTTCAGAGCATGATCTTGGTAAGTTAAGCAAAGCGGTAACTACTGATTTAGAAACAGCCAATAGTAAATGAGACCGTCATCATGACATCAGTAAAATATGGAGGCTAAACGCCAATCAATTAGCTTTTAGAGGTCCCATATGCAGGCTCGCAATGTGGAAATGTAAACAATAATAAAAATGAATGGCGATACTGTTCTAGTCCATGTGGGTGGCCTGATATTTATTAATTCCTTGATTACCGAGATTGATATAACATGGAAATAAAAAAAAAATATTGCAGATTTACAAGCTTGAGACTGTTGTGCAATTAATTCTAATGTCTTTCATCGCTTTCCCCGTCTTTTAAGGTGCAGTATTGATTTTTTATTTGCATTTACAGTGCTACGATCAGGTGTTTAGCCTCCTATCTGGCACTCGTAGGGTTTTCTTCTACATTTGCCATTGACGGGTGTGAAGGAAATTGCGATTGTAACATTTACGGGCTTGAAAGACAAAAGGCTTAGATGGGTCGGAGTTATGATTTTGACAACAGGGATTTTGAGCTTCTAACCCGCAAACAAATTGTGGGTAGCTAGAAGACGCCAATTGAATAGTAAATTATTTTACGGGCTGGATTACGGGTTCTTGTAACTACAATTTGCTCAATTGAATGGAGGCCGATGTGTTGTAACCACAATTGTTTGAAGTTCATGATCTCCTCAATTCTACTATGTCCTGGGCTAAGATTCCTTAATTATGGAAACAACGTCTTCAATAGCCGAGTTTCTTAGCAAATACTCCAATATTTCCACATCCATTCACACACAGATCAGTTTTGACTTGAAAATACATCTTTCCATTTGTTAAGATGACTTATGTCATTTCCCAGGACCATTTATGAGTACTTACATGTCCTTGTTTCTAACATTCTATAATTATTAAGTCTATCAAAATCACAAAAGACAGAAATGTTAGCATAATGGTTTGTCTGATGAGGTTTTCTTTCTTTAATGTGTGGGCAAAAAAGAAAAGTGAACCCTTGCGTTAATATATTTGTGAGCACTTTAAGTAAGTACTCGGAAACTGATGACCTTGACAGGCTTGAAGAAAAAAGTATAAACTAAAAAAGAACAGCAATTCACCTTCATTAACAGTAAGTATCTCTACGGAGCAGCACAACTCCACTTGTAATACAACATATTCACAAATACATTAACAAGTAAAATAGGCACGCTTATCTCATTGAAAGAGAGCTGATAGAACAAGAGGTCATGTTCCAGATGGATAGTGGGATTCAGAGGCTAAAAGTGTAATTATAAAATTATATAATTCAATGGCAAATAAGACAGGTTACCAATTTGTTACTAATTAATACCTTATTTGATTATTGAAGTGTCCTATAATCAGTACAGCCTTATATTGTTACCAATATATATTATATATACTAGTTACTTGCCCGTCAAAAATGAGGGGAATAAAATTGTAAGACTGGCAATGCTGTTTGCCCCACAATGTGAGGCTTTGGCGCTCATCATGTGGCTCGCAATGAGCTCCTTCGGCGCTCATTGCGAGCCTCTACCCCGTGTACTTCAACTTTCGTGTTTTGCAATGATCACCTTCAGCACTCTTGTGAGCCTTCCCTCCCGCCTACTGTATGGGCCGCTCATTGCAGGGTTTGTTAACCTGCAAGTTTAGTGCTTGGGAACGCCATGTGTCTCTTTCCACCATCTCCCCCCTGTCCCTTCCCTGTGTCTTTCTCCCCTGAGTGTCTGCTGTATGTTTGCGTGGTGAGCCCTGAATGCCGTTTGTTTTATTTTTAAAGTCCCGCGTGCCTGGCATTGTTGGTTTAAGTGTTAGTGTCTTTGCCGTCGTGTATTTACTAAGTCGCGCGTGCCTGGGTTTGCCCAGCCTCGTTTTCATCCTGTTTCAGATTTTTTCCGGTTTTCGGCCCTCATTTTTCTCCTTGCTTAGCTGATTTTCGATTGATGAAAAATGGAAAATAAGGCTCAAATTCACGTGTAACATCACTCCCAGGCTACATTTTTCGGCGGCGGCCCTCGTGCCTCAACTGCTCGCCTCGCTTTGCAAGGCTCGCAGTGCAATGAGCGCCTTGGGCTCATTGCTGCCTAAGTCCTGGGTGCCTCAACTGCTCGCTGCACTTTGCAAGGCTCACAGTGCAATGAGCGCATCCGGCGCTCATTGCAGGCTAAGTCATATGTGCATCATATGTGCGTGACCAACATTGCAAACTTTACATACACTGAGAACTATATATGTGATAATATATTTTCCCTGTAACCACTTTCTAGTTTACGAACAGGTTCTCTATCTTGCAGAGGACAAACAATGCTTTACATGTTTTCCAGAAAAAGAAGATTTGTGAGGTCATCCATTAAAGCCACTGAGGATGTCAAGTCAGCTTGGCGAAACACGTAGAATGAAAGTAACATTTTTTCTCTGGTTTATTAATGTTTTAGTGAATAAAACACTTGCTCAAATCTTGCTAAATCTTACCTTCAGAGTTTCTTATTCAATGAACTTTTTGTGAAAATCGTGGCTACAAAGTTCAAAAAATTCCTAAAAATAATCTCAATATTCAGCCTTACAGCAGTGACAGACTGATTTGTGAGTGTTAGGTTAAGTCAGACTATAAGGAGATCACATTTAGTCTGTCTATTCTATTTACCTAAAAGCTCTTAGGTGTGTGTGTGTAAGAGCCATTAATAACATGAACGTCGGCTGTGAAGGTGTGTGAGGGCCAACCGACACGCTACAGTTGAGCAACTCTCCCAGACATGTGTATAAAATGCCAGTACAGCTAACACTGTTGCATATGGGGCTCCAAAGCAAACCGGCTCATGACTGCACCCATGCTGTTGAGGGTTCATCATGAGAAACAGCTTCATTTTGAATAACAGTACTGAAATTGGACTTTTCTGATTGGCAAAGGGTTGCCTTCTCTGATGAGTACCGTTATCTGCTCCATGGACTGGACAGACGTTGGTGTGTCAGGCGAGAAATCTCCGAGAACAAACACCATGGAACCATTGCTGGTGGTGGCAGTGTTATGGTCTGGTGAATGTTTCCTTGGCATTGTCTGGACCCACTTATACCTCTGGAAGGCCCTCTTAACCGACTGAGTTATCTATCCACCCTTGCAGATCAAGTACACCCATACATGTTGACTGTCTTCCCTGGAGCGGATGGGATCTTCCAGCAGGACTTACAACATGTCAACTGACCAGAATTGTCCAGGAGTGGTTGGAGGAGCATGACAAAGACTTCCAAGTACTTACGTAGCCTACAAATTATCCCAAACTTGAACCCCATTGACCACCCGTGGGACCACCTTGATCACCATGTTCGTCTTATGGATCCTCCATCACGCACTCTTCAGCAGCCGTGCAAGTCTTCCAGCATCATAACGACTCACTACCATGAAGTCTAGCTGCTGTCCCTGCTGCACATGGTGGTTATTCAGGATACTAGTTCGTAATAATTTGACTTGACTGTGTATTATGCTATTTTTAAGAAATTGACTTGATAATGTGTCAACTGTTTTTACACAGTTTAAAATAAATAATTGCAGCATTTCAATTGTGTGTTAATGATGACAGACATTTTGTTTTTGTAAAAGGATTAGAAACCCTGGGAGAAATGTGGATTCAACTAAGATCTGTCTTTACTTCTATTAAAAATATCATCTCCATACAGCCCCTCGACAACAGAACTCCTGAGTGGTTGTAGTCCCACATGACAAAATCAGTGCCCTCTACATATAAGATTTTATCTAAATATGTTTTTATGTTTTTATGCTAATGCTGTTATTTTGTTACATCCTTCACAAACATGTGAAGATTTTGCCAAACTACAGTGGTCTTTAAATTAAGCCTCAGACTTGCCTTAGGGTTATCCTGGGCATGCTTGAATTAATTAATTGTATATGTCATTACTACTCTTTTAGATTGTAAGTTTGTGAGTTTTCAATCTTGCGTTGGTGCTTTGGGGTAAGCTCAATGGACACTGGATTCTAAGCTCAAAGACAGGGTCGTCCATTATTTGCAATGTATTAATACTACTATTGTGCTTTTGCCTTGATCTTAACCCCTGTATAGTGCTACGGGATATGTTGGCGCGTTGCAAATAAACAATAATAATATTATTACTACTAATCTTGCAATTGGAGTTTGTCAGAAGGAGTTCCTGGCATTCTTGCAAATGCAGTCTGCATCTACATGTAATAAACAAGCTTTATGTATGTAACAAAACGTTGATTATTTACTTGACGGTCATATATATATATATATGTGTATTTTCTATTTCCCTTCAATCCCCTCAAACCATTAAGGTCACAATAATGTTTCTGGGTTACAGTAACTTTAATTTAATGCACCAAATTCAATAAAACCCTTATTAATACTGTATGAAATAACCATTTGTAATGTAAAGTGCCTAAAGGTCATGTTTTTTATCTATTGTTTTAAGTTCATTTTTTACAATAATATATTTTCCATGGATGGACATTTTTAGTAACATATAAAAACTTTCATAGTTTATAAAATGACAATGACCGTTAATCTCTACCAATGTTACTGGCAACGGTAGAGATAATCCACGAAACTTTAGCTGCAGTCCCCATTACTTGGCATGTTCGGCCACACAGAATGTGCCATATTCAATCGAGGTGATCCGGGAGCCCGTAAGTGAGGTCGCAAGCTAATTTGCTATTCAATTGGCGTCTTTTTGCAGGTTTTCAAATGGCTTCTGAGTTACAGCCTTGAAAAATTGGCGATGGTTAAACTCGTAACTTACAGCCTCCAGAAGCCTTTGATCTGTCACTTTCACAAGGCTAAAATCGCAAATCGCTATTCAATTGCTCAATTTCTGTAAGCCCGCAAATGTTTTCACACCCGTAAACGGCAAAAGAAGGAGAAAATCCTGCGAGTGCAGAGAGTACCCGCAAGGGGGTTAAACACCTGATCGTAGCACTGTAAATGCAAATAACAAATCACTACTGCGCTGTAAATAACAGGGAAAGCGATGACAAACATTAGAAGTAATTGCACAACAGTCTCAAGCTCACAAAATGGCAGGAAATAAAATAAAAAAATTATGTTTCATTTTGGGGTTAAATCAGTCTCAGGTATGAATGAGTTAGTACATATCAGGCCACCCATATGGACTAGAACAGTACTGGCATCCAGCTTCATCAATCTGTATTTTGCGGGTTTGCGAGTCTGATCGCATATCGGACCCCTGAACCTAATTGATTAACACGTAACCTTCGTGTTTTACTGCCGTAATAATGACAGTATCATTCTCTATTGGCTGATTCGAAATAGGAGGTTACGGGCTTGCTGAATTGATCATGTTCCCGCCCTGAACTGCTCCGAACCAGTGCATGGTTTATGGTTTCGGGACAGTAACTTGCGGGCTTGAGCAACTGAATAGCATCGCAATCGGAGATGAACGTGAGCCCGGGCTTCAAAATGAATATGGCCCAATGGATCTCAAGGACATACACGGAAGGAGGGTCATCATTAAAAAAAACAAAAAAACCTACCTTGGAGAAGATTGAGCCCTTGTTTCCAAAGCCCCAGAATTGGCCAAGGTCATTTTTTCGTCTGAAACAAAATATACGTCATTAAACTAGGACAAATATACAGATCCTGCCATAATATTTGTTACATTGTTACGTAGTTGCTAAAATAGTTTTAGTGCATCAAATGCAACCTTTTTAGATCTCCTTTGATCCATGTAGTGTGTGTGATCTAAAGGAAGGAAACCGAAAACCCCATTGAAGAATTGCCAATTGTCTCATAAGTGAAAAAATAAAATTGCTTCCTGACCCCAGGTACTGGCAATCGGACTCTTCCCTGGATCAATACTCTCTCTCTAGTTAACCAGGATAACCCTGAATGGCCATTTTTATAAAAAAATATATCCAATCCCATTTTAAAGTTATCTATCGAATCCGCTGTCACCACCTCCTTTAGAAGCGAATCCCACAGTCTGACTGACATTTTGTTTCTTTAAGGTGGAATCATTTTCCTTCTAACCTCAAGGGATGTCCACTTGTCCAGTGAAAACCTCTTGGCACAAAAAGTTCTCCCTGACAACTACTTATACTGACCCTGGATGTATTTGTATAAGGGGTCACTCTTCTTGAATTTGGTTAGCCTTTCTTCCAAGCGTAGCTTACTTTCTCCAGTTCTACAATGTTCCTTTTATGAAAGACAATATTCCCAAGAACGTCCGCCATGTCTCAGTTATGAATATGCATTACCTTTTGAGTACAATGAGCCGATATCCCTGTAACACGTCGCCGTCTCCAGTGCGCAATGTAACTGAAGGTCCAACCGCCAGACACACTTGTGGCAGAGCTCGACTCAAGATCCGTCCATCCTAGCAGAAGTGGAAAAAAACATTAACTATGTTAATAGAAGCATAAAATGTAACATTCAGTGCTAATAAAGAGGTCGTTATGGCTGACTAATCCGGGATATTAACAGTCACAGAAAGTTAAATACTCTCCACAAGTTACGATGGAGCGCTATTCGTTGGCGATGAACCTTCACACAACTGGAGCGCGATTTTACAGTTCAGTGGCGAGCAGAGGAGACCCCGGATATATTTATCCAGCTTTTCCTGTATTTATTTCACAAGGAAGTGATTTAAGCTTCATAACGTGTCACCGGCAGCTCCTCTAACACTTCTGTTCCCTTCAAATGCGTAAGTGGTGATGAAGGTCGGTGAACCGCGACGTACTGTAAAAATACCACCGTCTTAAGATAATTAAGAAAGTAAATATTAGCAGCAAGAGGGTTAGGTAACGCAGTGAATGGTTATAATGTTAAGTGAATTCAGAATAGGCTTTGAAATTAAGAGATATTTTTTCTTTCTTGAAAATCAGTAGTTTTGTTGTAATGTTAGAAATTCATGTTTTTGTGCGTTTGTCCCTCAGATCTGTGGTCCTCAGCGGATGATCCTGGGACCAGGTCTTGTGCCTGAGAATGATCTGTCTGACCTCAGGGACAAAGAGGGACGAGGAGGTATAATACATTACAGGAGCACTTTAGTGTACTTATAAAGGGCTCTAAGGAATAGTGAGGCCAGAATTCAAAAGAAAAATCCTTTATTAAACCTTTACTGTCTCTGGAGTGGGAGCCACCCAGGGGAAAGTACCAAACTGAAAACCTTTTGAGACCACTCTGTATAACACACATTAGTAGCAGGCTGTAGTGAAACATGAACTGCTAGCAATGTACACAAATACATTTTATAATCTCCTCCTACTATCATCCTGCAAGTACAGTGTGTCTGATTGAAGAGTATTCCCCTCCTGGTGGCTCCCACTATCATACTACAAGTATAGTATGTCTGATTGGGGAGCATTCCCCACGGGGCACCTCCCACTATCATACTACAAGTACAGTATGTCTCATTTGAGGGCATTCCCCTCTGGGCACCTCCCACTGTCAAACTACAAGTACGGTATGTCTGATTGGAGAGCATTCCCCTCTGGGCTCCTCCCACTGTCATACTACAAGTACAGTATGTCTGATTGGAGAGCATTCCCCTCTGGGCACCACCCACTGTCATACTACAAGTACGGTATGTCTGATTGGAGAGCATTCCCCTCTGGGTTCCTCCCACTGTCATACTACAAGTACAGTATGTCTGATTGGAGAGCATTCTCCTCTGGGCTCCTCCCACTATCATACTACAAGTACAGTATGTCTGATTGGGGAGCATTCCCCACGGGGCACCTCCCACTGTCATACTACAAGTACAGTATGTCTGATTGGAGAGCATTCTCCTCTGGGTTCCTCCCACTGTCATACTACAAGTACAGTATGTCTGATTGGAGAGCATTCCCCTCTGGGCACCACCCACTGTCATACTACAAGTACGGTATGTCTGATTGGAGAGCATTCCCCTCTGGGTTCCTCCCACTGTCATACTACAAGTACAGTATGTCTGATTGGAGAGCATTCCCCTCTGGGCTCCTCCCACTGTCATACTACAAGTACAGTATGTCTGATTGGAGAGCATTCTCCTCTGGGCTCCTCCCACTATCATACTACAAGTACAGTATGTCTGATTGGGGAGCATTCCCCACGGGGCACCTCCCACTGTCATACTACAAGTACGGTATGTCTGATTGGAGAGCATTCCCCTCTGGGTTCCTCCCACTGTCATACTACAAGTACAGTATGTCTGATTGGAGAGCATTCTCCTCTGGGCTCCTCCCACTGTCATACTACAAGTACAGTATGTCTGATTGGAGAGCATTCCCCTCTGGGCACCACCCACTGTCATACTACAAGTACAGTATGTCTGATTGGAGAGCATTCCCCTCTGGGCTCCTCCCACTGTCATACTACAAGTACAGTATGTCTGATTGGAGAGCATTCCCCTCTGGGCACCACCCACTGTCATACTACAAGTACAGTATGTCTGATTGGAGAGCATTCTTCTCTGGGCTCCTCCCACTGTCATACTACAAGTACAGTATGTCTGATTAGAGGGAATTCCCCTCCTGGTGGCTCCCACTATCATACTACAAGTACGGTATATCTAATTGGAGAGCATTTCCATCTGGGTGTCTCCCAATATCATACTGCAAATACAATATGTTGGATTGGAGAGCATTCCCTCTAGGCGGATCCCATTTCGGAGACATAATTCAGGGAGTGGAAACATATGGAACGCAAATGTTGCTTAAATGCACTAATCAGGCCTAACCTTACTATTCTTTAGACCCATTTATACTACTAGCATTACCCACAGTTATATTGAGGAACATCTAATTTTAAAATGTAGTGTTCAAAATGTTTAATGTGTTTATGGTGTCAATTCTAGTGTCTGCCCTATGAAAATATTCTAGATTTCAAAGGCACCCCCCTGGAAGGTAATCAGCTGATGTCCAGACCATATAATTGGAGAGTCCCTCCCTGCCTTAGAGAGTTTTTGACCTTCTGCCAAGACCCTTGGAGATTCTACCAATGAGTTATAGAGTAACTGAGGCCTTGACACTTTGCTAGTAGAGTGGGGGGAGTAGGGGGATCAGCTGCCACTTAATGATAAAGGTTCAATGAAGCAAAACATATGTTTAATGTTTAATGTTACTCCCATCAGAGGAGTGTTGCCTGGCATTTCTGTTTTTGACTATACTTAATTAAAAAAAATCGAACAAAAAAAAGAAACCCTGTTTTATCCCCGGTATCTACATAAAGGTCATAGTAGTTGCACATTTTCAATAGGCTACAAGGAATGTTTTGAGAAATGAAAATAAATAATTCCAGCTATTTTATGCTACCAGCGACTTGCCAGTCAAAAAGGACGGCAATAAAATTTGAAACCTGGCAATGCTGTTTGTCACAAAATGTGAGGTCTACTTTACAGGCCCCGTGATGAGCGCCTTCGCCACTCATTGACGTTTTTTTGCCAAGCCACACCTTTCCTGCTTTGCAATGATCTCCTTCCACACTCATTGCGTCCCCCCCCCCCCCCCCCCCCCCGATGATCGCCTTCGGTGCTCATCGCGTATCTCCCCACCATGTGTACTTTATAGGTTTGTATAGTTTAGGCGCCTACTGCCTTGGGTTAAGTGTTACTGCCTTGGGTTCAGTGTTACTGGTTTGCATTAAGCCTTAGTGCTTACGTCCTTCTGCCTCGTTTTACGTCCTTCAACCTCTTTTTACGCCCTTTGGCCCTGTTTTTGTCGTGCTTACGTTTTTTCGGCAGCCATTTTTTTTCTTGCTTCAGCGATTTTCAATCATGAACAAGGAAAAATATGCCTCAAATGAACTTGCAACCTCACTCACAGGCTCCCTGGCTCTCCCCCTGTTCTGTGTGTGAGTGTGTAAGTGAATTTGAGGCATATTTGTGTCTTTACATGTTTTTCCAGTTTGGTGGTTCAGCCGTTAAAGTCGTATTTTTGCGAGCCCCACAGTCCATCTACGTGCTTTGGGTCCCAAGTCATACGGCTCGGAATTTTGGCCAAGTGCTGCGTGTCTCGGGATGAGTACCAACTAAGTTCTGCGCGTCCACCTCTGCAATGAGAGCCTTTGGCAGCCTAAGTCCCACGTGCTTCAACAGCTCGCCTCCTTTCGCGAGCTTGCAGTGCAATGAGTGCCTTTGGCACTCATTGCAGCCTAAGTCCTGCGTGCCTCAACTGCTTGAATCGCTTTTCGAGGCTCGCAGTGCAGTGAGCGCCTCCGGAGCTCATTGCAGTCTAAGTCCTGCGGCGTGCCTTAAAGGCTCGCCTTGCTTTCCGAGGCTCGCAGTTGCGGCCCTACGGGCCACAACGGCACAACAACTCGCAGTACGACAACTATATTAGTGATTATGCTGTAGGGGTAGACACTACACACTTTTATACATTTCCCCCAATTATTTTATCATGTACTAGGTAAAGAAAGGTACCATTGTTACTTTGATTATTACTCACCTTTGTGATCAGCCAAACATTACAGGGTCGCAGTGTTTGTGTCGTCATGGCGTCTAGGTGCCTGGTGTTCCTCGAGTACGCAGGAGTTTGACCTCGTTTTTCAACCAAGACTGAGGGGTGCAAAACCATTTGGGAATCCATCTACATGAAATAAAAAAAAAACAAAAAAAAATGTATTTATTATATTTATTTCCCATGATCAATAAATGTAATTAATTGAAGAAAATAAACACAAACACCCCCATTAAATTAGAGCCCCGTAAGTGCTGCGTGCTTGAAACTCTTGCTTGAAGAGTTACTATGCTATTAAATTAGAGCGGACTATGAGTTACGAGCTTGAGACATTAACCTGTAAACCAGTTACTTGTTACGGGCTTGCTCGCGAGTGACTTTGTTGCAATTTAATAGGATGATTGGAATTGTAGCGGTTACGGGCTTGACGGATCAAATAATTTGCGGCCGCAAAGTTCAACGTTGTTCATTCCGCAGGCTTTTTTCGCAGCAAACCCACAGATCGGCAGCGGCCTTCTTTACGGGGCTAATTTAATAGCCGTAGGTGCTACTATCTACAATACGAGCTACAGTTTTACACGTAACTCTAATTTAATAAGGCTATAAAACAACCAAACAATATGTTTGAACCCCTTTTACCTTTTCAATGAGTTAAATGGGAGTGTAAACAGGGCATCATGGGCTCCAAGATATCTGCAGATGGTGACTGCAGCCAAGGAAAGCTATGACAAGTCTGGACAAGCTATTAAAAAGTAAATCTATATTACTATCAACAAAGGTAGATATAATTAGAACTATGGTATTCCCAGTAGTAGCATACTGATGTGAGAGCTGGACCATAAAGAAGGCTGAGCACCGGAGAATTGATGCCGACTGTGGTGTTGTAGAAAACTGCTTAGAGTCCCTTGGACTGCAAGAGGATGCAATAAATCAGTACTTCAGGTAATAAAGCAAAACTGTTCACTGGAAGCTCAAATATTTTGTCCAAATTATGAGAAGACAAGATTCCCAAGAGAAGACTCTGATGGTGGGTAAGATTGAAAGCACACAAAGAAGGGAAGAGGCGGAGATGGATAGATGAGGTCATTGAAGCAATGAGCATGAGCTTGATGGAGCTCAGAGGGGCAGTGGCTGACAGATGTGCTGAGTCAAAAAAGAATGAACAACTAAACAACAGCAACAAAAAAGAAGAACTCATGAAGACCCTAATAATGGGAAACAAAAGCACAATATGTTACAATAAGACCCATTCATGCATCCAGATGAAGAATAAACCATCCCACACTGACTATATTTAATGTAATTTTTCCACATTATAGAACAATTATTTCTCATACAAAAAATGTGTTTTGTCTTTGGACTGCAGGGGTCATTTGATGAGCAACTATTGTACAACATATTCTGTCATGCATTCAAAACAGCACGTTTTATGTGTAAAAAATATTAAACTAAAATGTATAAAAATAACATTATTAAAATGAATTTGTGAGCGTTATATCTATCTGACCAGGTGAAAGGGAGCTTGATCAAGTGGCCTTAGAGCCAATTATACTGTTTAAAAGGATGGTAATAAGTCAAGATGAATTTCCTGCCATTATATCACATAATCATTCAGGTCAAGAGCAGGATCAAGCTATTCCATCAGCTAAGTGTATGATTCAGTGAAACCTGCCGGGCCATTACTCCAGTTCGTATCCATGTGCCACATTTGTACTTTATATTATGTTTTAATGGGACCCTTTGGCACAGTGTATTATTTTGTCTCATTAATACATCTAGGTATTTATATGTTTATTTATGCCGATGTCTGAATACAGGCACAGGGTGATTTTTCTCTCTTTTTAACTTTTTCCACTAGTGTAAAGACAATAAGAAAAAAACATAAATATTTCTTTGAGAAAGTGTCTAATAAAATGTATCATCGTACCCTACAGTGCATCTTCTTAAAGGGATATGGAATGTATCAATACTGTTCTACATCAAACAAAGCCCTGAAAGTCAATTGTATACAAATAAAAACATTTCTGTAATGCAGGAGAAAAATAGTAACATTTTATTTATATTTTGGACAGCAGCGTGTTTAAAACCATTTTAAAAACACATAATAACATGTACCATTGTGTAGTAGTTTGTAGCTGGAAGGCATGTTGGTGGCTGACATCCTAAATCTGACTGGTCCCTACTTCTTCATTGACAAGAGGTTATAGACAACTTAGATAATAAACTCATGCCTTGGTTTCCCAAAAGGCAAGAGTTTAGTAGGGACCAGTCAGATTTGCTTTTGTAGGGACCAGTCAGCTATCACTGAGCCTTCCAACTAGGAGGACTCCTTTTGGTGGTCATAGCAATCAAACTGAATTATTCTTACTCAATACTTCTACACAAAGGGTGTATGTTATGTTGCTTTTATATTTTTTTTAATATGGTTTTAAACACGCCACTGTCCTAAGTATAAATAACATTTGATTATGTTTTTCCTACCATTATTATTATACATAACTAATGAGTGTTAAGCACTCTGGGAGACAGATTTATCTTCCTAATTATTATACTTGAGTTTTTATATCACACTAGTTCTTTACCTATCATAAATGACAGTATAATATTACATGTGTGTGACCCCATGTCTCTTTCCCATCCTCTCCCTCCCCTGTGTCTCTCTCCCCCCCTCCATCACCTGTGTTTCTTCCCCCTCTCCCTCCCCTGTGTCTCTTTCCCCCTCCCCTGTGTCTCTCCCCGCCCTCCCCTGTGTCTCTTTCCCCCTTTTACCCCTCTGTTTTTATATCACACTATAAATGACGGTATAATATTGCATGTGTCCCCCCCCCCATGTCTCTTTCTTGTCTTCTCCCTCCCCTGTGTCTCCCACCCCTCCATCCCCTGTGTTTCTTCCCCCTCTCCCTCCCCTGTGACTCTTTCCCCCTTCTTCCTCACCTGTGTCTCTTTCCCCCCTCTCCCTCCCCTGTGTCTCCCCCCTCTCTCCCCCCTTGTGTCTCCCCCCCTCTTCCCTGTGTCTCTTTCCCCCTTTCCCCTGAGTCTCTTTCCTCGTCGATATTCCCCTTTCCCCGGTGTCTCTTTCCCCCTCCCCTGTGTCTCTTTCCCCCCTCCTCCCTCCCCTGTGTCTTGTTCCCCCTTATACCCCTTTGTCTCTTCCCCCTTTCGCCCTTCAGTCCCCCTCCTCCCCCCCCCCCCCCATTTCATGCGCACTGCGGCATTTACGGAAATATGTACAAATAGTTTTTGAAGTGCGCATGCGCTCTCACTGGAGTGTTACGCACGCTTTACAAACTATCAGCCTTATTAAATTATGATTTGGCCAATTCTAAAGGCTCTATATAAGCACACAGCATATTTTTTTACAGAACTTTTTAGTTAGTGAAGACCATGCTTTTTGATAGAAGTTCACTAACTAAAAAGTTCTATAAAATAAATATGCACTGTGCTCATATAGAGCCAGATGCAATTGGCCGAATCGCAATTTAATAAGGCTGTATATTAGTGATAGTTAATCTGTGCTGAGCTTCCTTCGTTACATAGGTTAGGAGGGAACAAAAATCACAAACATCCTCCAAATGGCAATAAACATGTAAAGTTACTCCTTTAGATTATTTAAAAAGGGGAAAATGTGTCATTTATATATACCAATAATCAAAATCTAAACATTTAGATGGCATTTGAAATTGATAGTTTCTTCAGGAACTTGGAGAATGTCCTTATAAATTTGCTAAGAATCAGAGTAAGTAAACACTGTAAAAGCCAACACTGCTGCATTTAAAGGTCATTATAAAATAATGAATACATTTGTAGACATTGTTGATTTGATTTAGGCTGCTCTATATGATGGCGCAGAGCACTTGACAGATACATATGTTGAGTTGCTCACAATATTTTTGTATTGATGAGAATTATCTTCCATTAAAGAGACTGTTGAACACCCCAGCACCCGCCTTATTAGCAGGATTGATCTATTTCCAGCACATTATTCAGGAACTAAAACCATCTGACGTCTATTCTTCTCTAATGCAGCTAATCTAAATTTCCATTCCCTGTGTAATGCAAATAAAAAGATCTCATTTTCCACAGGGAGCAATATTACACCGATGGAAGCCCCCAATACCCCACCACAATCTACATGTATCAGCTTTACATCAATTGCAGGATTCTGCAAACCTTGAAATCCAAACCCACGACTGAGATTGGATTTTAACCCTCACTTAACAAACACAATCCAGTCAAAATCAATTATTTGTATGTGATCCTTGAGAGTATCTCCAGCCAATGACCTGTAAGGTTTTAGCGCGCTTAGGAAGCCATTCATGAAGAAGCATCTTACACACATAACTGCAACTATTGTGCTCGGTAACAATGTGTCAAATCCCACAGCTTATTTCAGGTTATTTCCCTGGACACTGAGAATTATCTCTGTATTAGATCATTCAGTCTGTGTTACTTAGTAGTTCAGTGTATTTACATTAAATCTCTTTATTTATGTGTCATGTACTGTGATTTGTACATAAGTAATGACTAAATATTGAGAAGAAATACACATTCTATATGTAAGGTTTCTCAGAAGTAATGCTACGTCTTTCAGCAAACTCCATTTAAGAAAATGTCCTTCTTTGTGAAAAAGTATACAGCCTTATTAAGTTTTTAGTTAGTGAACTTCTATCCAAAAGCAAGGTCTTCACTAACTAAAAACTTCTGTAAAAAAAATACAGAGCCCTTTTAAATTTGCCGAATCGCAATTTTATAAGGCTGATAATTTGCTAATATTTAATTAGTGAAATGGTACATGCAACGCAGTTTGAATATCCCATTCAATTGATAAGAAGACTGCTTTTTTGCTGAAAAATATTTTAAAATGTATTCCAAGACCAATTTCTAAAATCATATAGATATGTACTGTATAAATATATATATATACATAGATATATATTACTAAATTCAAAAAGACAAAGCTGTAGAACAAGTTGAGCTTTTAATGCCCTATAAGGACACTTTTAATACACAAATGAAGTATCAATAAACCCTATGCATATGTTATATGATTGACCTAAGTGTATATACCACAATGCCTCATCATACCATAGTCAAGATAAATAAGGTAAATAATTTAATGATGGCCCACATGTGGGCCAAATACAAATATTGATAATCCACCTGAGTTGATGGGATAAAGGTAGAAAAAGATTTAACTTGTTAAAGTTCCTTGTAAAGTCCCATGCAGGATATACCAATCCAAACGTCTCTATAGGAGTATATACAACATTGATCCTGAAGATCTCAATCTGGACGGATCTATCTATTTTTGTGATCTCTTGTGAGTTGTGTGAACTGCTCTAAAGCCTTACTATATCTGGAATTGTGGCGACTGGAGCAGCACTAGGATTTAATGCTGTTTTCATACCTCACTTTTGTTGAGGGCTCTACATGTGAGTGCAATACACTACTGAATGTGAGGAGATATCCTGTGGAATAAATTGTTGACTGAACTACAATATTGGCTTCTTCCGCTCCTCTCTTCCCATACCCTCTTGTTTTATACACAAATAGATCTCTCTCTCTCTCTCATATATATACTGTGATACCTTTTTTATTGGACGAACATATTCATGTTAACTATGATCTTTTGAGAAGCACAGAGAGAAAGAAATGCAAAGAGTATTCTCTCTGTGCTAAACTACAAATCAGTATTGCTTTAGACTTGAAAATAAGAGTTGTTGACACTCATGGCTACCTAGATAGATAGATAGATAGATAGATATTACTCTACCAATAAGAGACCAGGGTGTACATATCTTAGAAACTAAATAATTTACAAGAAAGCTGTTTTACAAAATGAACAGTCAGTTTTCAATTGTGTTTTTCTGTTGGTAATGTTTGTCTAAACCCTAAAGAGGACAACTGCCCTTTGTTGGCTGTATATGGTCACATAGCAGCATCTACAGACAAGGAGCTATATGCAGCAGAAGGGTTCATGTATATACAAGGCACTATATGCAGCAGAAGGGTTCATGTATATACAAGGCACTGTATGCAGCAGAAGGGTTCATGTATGTACAAGGCACTGTATGCAGCAGAAGGGTTCATGTACATACAAGGCACTGTATGCAGCAGAAGGGTTCATGTATATACAAGGCACTGTATGCAGCAGAAGGGTTCATGTATATACAAGGCACTGTATGCAGCAGAAGGGTTCATGTATATACATGGTACTATATGCAGCAGAAGGGTTCATGTACGTACAAGGCACTGTATGCAGCAGAAGGGTTCATGTACATACAAGGCACTGGATGCAGCAGAAGGGTTCATGTACATACAAGGCACTGTATGCAGCAGAAGGGTTCATGTACGTACAAGGCACTGTATGCAGCAGAAGGGTTCATGTACATACAAGGCACTGTATGCAGCAGAAGGGTTCATGTATATACAAGGCACTGTATGCAGCAGAAGGGTTCATGTATATACAAGGCACTGTATGCAGCAGAAGGGTTCATGTATATACAAGGCACTGTATGCAGCAGAAGGGTTCATGTATATACAAGGCACTGTATGCAGCTGAAGGGTTCATGTATATACAAGGCACTGTATGCAGCAGAAGAGTTCATGTACATACAAGGCACTGTATGCAGCAGAAGGGTTCATGTATATACAAGGCACTGTATGCAGCAGAAGGGTTCATGTATGTACAAGGCACTGCATGCAGCAGAAGGGTATATACTGTATGCAGCAGAAGGGTTCATGTATATACAAGGCACTGTATGCAGCAGAAGGGTTCATGTATATACAAGGCACTGTATGCAGCAGAAGGGTTCATGTATGTACAAGGCACTGTATGCAGCAGAAGGTTCATGTATATACAAGGCACTGTATGCAGCAGAAGGTTCATGTATATACAAGGCACTGTATGCAGCAGAAGGGTTCATGTACGTAGAAGGCACTGTATGCAGCAGAAGGGTTCATGTACATACAAGGCACTGTATGCAGCAGAAGGGTTCATGTATATACAAGGCACTGTATGCAGCAGAAGGTTCATGTATGTACAAGGCACTATATGCAGCAGAAGGTTCATGTATGTACAAGGCACTGTATGCAGCAGAAGGATTCATGTATGTACAAGGCACTGTATGCAGCAGAAGGGTTCATGTACGTACAAGGCACTGTATGCAGCAGAAGGTTCATGTATATACAAGGCACTGTATGCAGCAGAAGGTTCATGTATGTACAAGGCACTATATGCAGCAGAAGGTTCATGTATGTACAAGGCACTGTATGCAGCAGAAGGATTCATGTATGTACAAGGCACTGTATGCAGCAGAAGGTTCATGTATATACAAGGCACTGTATGCAGCAGAAGGGTTCATGTATGTACAAGGCACTGCATGCAGCAGAAGGGTATATACTGTATGCAGCAGAAGGGTTCATGTATATACAAGGCACTGTATGCAGCAGAAGGGTTCATGTATGTACAAGGCACTGTATGCAGCAGAAGGGTTCATGTATGTACAAGGCACTGTATGCAGCAGAAGGGTTCATGTATATACAAGGCACTGTATGCAGCAGAAGGGTTCATGTACATACAAGGCACTGTATGCAGCAGAAGGGTTCATGTATATACAAGGCACTGTATGCAGCAGAAGGGTTCATGTATGTACAAGGCACTGTATGCAGCAGAAGGGTTCATGTACGTACAAGGCACTGTATGCAGCAGAAGGGTTCATGTACGTACAAGGCACTGTATGCAGCAGAAAGGTTCATGTACGTACAAGGCACTGTATGCAGCAGAAGGGTTCATGTACGTAGAAGGCACTGTATGCAGCAGAAGGGTTCATGTACATACAAGGCACTGTATGCAGCAGAAGGGTTCATGTATATACAAGGCACTGTATGCAGCAGAAGGGTTCATGTACATACATGGCACTATATGCAGCAGAAGGGTTCATGTACGTACAAGGCACTGTATGCAGCAGAAGGGTTCATGTACATACAAGGCACTGGATGCAGCAGAAGGGTTCATGTACGTACAAGGCACTGTATGCAGCAGAAGGGTTCATGTACGTACAAGGCACTGTATGCAGCAGAAGGGTTCATGTACGTACAAGGCACTGTATGCAGCAGAAGGGTTCATGTATGTACAAGGCACTGTATGCAGCAGAAGGGTTCATGTATATACAAGGCACTGTATGCAGCAGAAGGGTTCATGTACGTACAAGGCACTGTATGCAGCAGAAGGGTTCATGTACGTACAAGGCACTGTATGCAGCAGAAAGGTTCATGTACGTACAAGGCACTGTATGCAGCAGAAGGGTTCATGTACGTAGAAGGCACTGTATGCAGCAGAAGGGTTCATGTACATACAAGGCACTGTATGCAGCAGAAGGGTTCATGTATATACAAGGCACTGTATGCAGCAGAAGGGTTCATGTATATACATGGCACTATATGCAGCAGAAGGGTTCATGTACGTACAAGGCACTGTATGCAGCAGAAGGGTTCATGTACATACAAGGCACTGGATGCAGCAGAAGGGTTCATGTACATACAAGGCACTGTATGCAGCAGAAGGGTTCATGTACGTACAAGGCACTGTATGCAGCAGAAGGGTTCATGTACATACAAGGCACTGTATGCAGCAGAAGGGTTCATGTATATACAAGGCACTGTATGCAGCAGAAGGGTTCATGTATATACAAGGCACTGTATGCAGCTGAAGGGTTCATGTATATACAAGGCACTGTATGCAGCAAAAGAGTTCATGTACATACAAGGCAATGTATGCAGTAGAAGGGTTCATGTATATACAAGGCACTGTATGCAGCAGAAGGGTTCATGTATGTACAAGGCACTGCATGCAGCAGAAGGGTATATACTGTATGCAGCAGAAGGGTTCATGTATATACAAGGCACTGTATGCAGCAGAAGGGTTCATGTATGTACAAGGCACTGTATGCAGCAGAAGGGTTCATGTATGTACAAGGCACTGTATGCAGCAGAAGGTTCATGTATGTACAAGGCACTGTATGCAGCAGAAGGGTTCATGTATGTACAAGGCACTGTATGCAGCAGAAGGGTATATACTGTATGCAGCAGAAGGGTTCATGTATATACATGGCACTGTATGCAGCAGAAGGGTTCATGTACGTACAAGGCACTGTATGCAGCAGAAGGGTTCATGTATATACAAGGCACTGTATGCAGCAGAAGGGTTCATGTACGTACAAGGCACTGTATGCAGCAGAAGGGTTCATGTACGTACAAGGCACTGTATGCAGCAGAAAGGTTCATGTACGTACAAGGCACTGTATGCAGCAGACGGGTTCATGTACGTACAAGGTACTGTATGCAGCAGAAGGGTTCATGTACGTAGAAGGCACTGTATGCAGCAGAAGGGTTCATGTACATACAAGGCACTGTATGCAGCAGAAGGGTTCATGTATATACAAGGCACTGTATGCAGCAGAAGGGTTCATGTACATACAAGGCACTGTATGCAGCAGAAGGGTTCATGTACATACAAGGCACTGTATGCAGCAGAAGGGTTCATGTATATACAAGGCACTGTATGCAGCAGAAGGGTTCATGTATATACATGGCACTATATGCAGCAGAAGGGTTCATGTACGTACAAGGCACTGTATGCAGCAGAAGGGTTCATGTACATACAAGGCACTGTATGCAGCAGAAGGGTTCATGTACATACAAGGCACTGTATGCAGCAGAAGGGTTCATGTATATACATGGCACTATATGCAGCAGAAGGGTTCATGTACGTACAAGGCACTGTATGCAGCAGAAGGGTTCATGTACATACAAGGCACTGTATGCAGCAGAAGGGTTCATGTACATACAAGGCACTGTATGCAGCAGAAGGGTTCATGTACATACAAGGCACTGTATGCAACAGAAGGGTTCATGTATATACAAGGCACTGTATGCAGCAGAAGGGTTCATGTATATACAAGGCACTGTATGCAGCAGAAGGGTTCATGTATATACAAGGCACTGTATGCAGCTGAAGGGTTCATGTATATACAAGGCACTGTATGCAGCAGAAGAGTTCATGTACATACAAGGCACTGTATGCAGCAGAAGGGTTCATGTATATACATGGCACTATATGCAGCAGAAGGGTTCATGTATGTACAAGGCACTGTATGCAGCAGAAGGGTTCATGTATATACAAGGCACTGTATGCAGCAGAAGGGTTCATGTATATACAAGGCACTGTATGCAGCAGAAGGGTTCATGTATGTACAAGGCACTGTATGCAGCAGAAGAGTTCATGTATATGCAAGGCACTGTATGCCGCAGAAAGGTTCATGTATATACAAGGCACTGTATGCAGCAGAAGGGTTCATGTAAATAAAGGCACTGTATGCAGCAGAAGGGTTCATGTATATACAAGGCACTGTATGCAGCAGAAGGGTTCATGTATATACAAGGCACTGTATGCAGCTGAAGGGTTCATGTATATACAAGGCACTGTATGCAGCAGAAGAGTTCATGTACATACAAGGCACTGTATGCAGCAGAAGGGTTCATGTATATACATGGCAGTATATGCAGCAGAAGGGTTCATGTATGTACAAGGCACTGTATGCAGCAGAAGGGTTCATGTATATACAAGGCACTGTATGCAGCAGAAGGGTTCATGTATATACAAGGCACTGTATGCAGCAGAAGGGTTCATGTATGTACAAGGCACTGTATGCAGCAGAAGGGTTCATGTATATACAAGGCACTGTATGCAGCAGAAGGTTCATGTATGTACAAGGCACTGTATGCAGCAGAAGGGTTCATGTATGTACAAGGCACTGCATGCAGCAGAAGGGTATATACTGTATGCAGCAGAAGGGTTCATGTATATACAAGGCACTGTATGCAGCAGAAGGGTTCATGTATGTACAAGGCACTGTATGCAGCAGAAGGGTTCATGTATGTACAAGGCACTGTATGCAGCAGAAGGTTCATGTATGTACAAGGCACTGTATGCAGCAGAAGGGTTCATGTATGTACAAGGCACTGTATGCAGCAGAAGGGTATATACTGTATGCAGCAGAAGGGTTCATGTATATACATGGCACTGTATGCAGCAGAAGGGTTCATGTACGTACAAGGCACTGTATGCAGCAGAAGGGTTCATGTATATACAAGGCACTGTATGCAGCAGAAGGGTTCATGTACGTACAAGGCACTGTATGCAGCAGAAAGGTTCATGTACGTACAAGGCACTGTATGCAGCAGAAGGGTTCATGTACGTACAAGGTACTGTATGCAGCAGAAGGGTTCATGTACGTAGATGGCACTGTATGCAGCAGAAGGGTTCATGTACATACAAGGCACTGTATGCAGCAGAAGGGTTCATGTATATACAAGGCACTGTATGCAGCAGAAGGGTTCATGTATATACATGGCACTATATGCAGCAGAAGGGTTCATGTACGTACAAGGCACTGTATGCAGCAGAAGGGTTCATGTACGTAGAAGGCACTGTATGCAGCAGAAGGGTTCATGTACATACAAGGCACTGTATGCAGCAGAAGGGTTCATGTACATACAAGGCACTGTATGCAGCAGAAGGGTTCATGTATATACAAGGCACTGTATGCAGCAGAAGGGTTCATGTATATACAAGGCACTGTATGCAGCTGAAGGGTTCATGTATATACAAGGCACTGTATGCAGCAGAAGAGTTCATGTACATACAAGGCACTGTATGCAGCAGAAGGGTTCATGTATATACATGGCACTATATGCAGCAGAAGGGTTCATGTATGTACAAGGCACTGTATGCAGCAGAAGAGTTCATTTATATGCAAGGCACTGTATGCCGCAGAAAGGTTCATGTATATACAAGGCACTGTATGCAGCAGAAGGGTTCATGTATATACAAGGCACTGTATGCAGCAGAAGGGTTCATGTATATACAAGGCACTGTATGCAGCAGAAGGGTTCATGTATATACAAGGCACTGTATGCAGCAGAAGGGTTCATGTATATACAAGGCACTGTATGCAGCTGAAGGGTTCATGTATATACAAGGCACTATATGCAGCAGCAGAGTTCATGTATGTACAAGGCACTGTATGCAGCAGAAGGGTTCATGTATATACATGGCACTATATGCAGCAGAAGGGTTCATGTATATACAAGGCACTGTATGCAGCAGAAGGGTTCATGTATATACAAGGCACTGTATGCAGCAGAAGGGTTCATGTATATACAAGGCACTGTATGCAGCAGAAGGGTTCATGTATATACAAGGCACTGTATGCAGCAGAAGGATTCATGTATATACATGGCACTATATGCAACAGAAGGGTTCATGTACGTACAAGGCACTGTATGCAGCAGCAGAGTTCATGTACGTACAAGGCACTATATGCAACAGAAGGGTTCATGTATATACAAGGCACTATATGCAGCAGAAGGGTTCATGTATATACAAGGCACTATATGGAACAGAAGGGTTCATGTATATACAAGGCACTATATGCAGCAGAAGCGTTCATGTATGTACAAGGCTCTATACGCAGCAGAAGGGTTCATGTATATACAAGGCACTATATGCAGCAGAAGGGTTCATGTATATACAAGGCACTATATGCAGCAGAAGGGTTCATGTATATACAAGGCACTGTATGCAGCAGAAGCGTTCATGTATGTACAAGGCTCTATACGCAGCAGAAGGGTTCATGTTTATACAAGGCACTATATGGAACAGAAGGGTTCATGTATATACAAGGCACTGTATGCAGCAGAAGCGTTCATGTATATACAAGGCACTATATGCAGCAGAAGGGTTCATGTATATACAAGGCTCTATACGCAGCAGAAGGGTTCATGTATATACAAGGCACTATATGCAGCAGAAGGGTTCATGTATATACAAGGCACTGTATGCAGCAGAAGCGTTCATGTATATACAAGGCACTATATGCAGCAGAAGGGTTCATGTATATACAAGGCACTATATGCAGCAGAAGGGTTCATGTATATACAAGGCACTATATGCAGCAGAATGGTTCATGTATATACAAGGCACTGTATGCAGCAGAAGGGTTCATCTATGTACAAGGTACAAGGCACTATATGGAACAGAAGAGTTCATGTACATACAAGGCACTGTATGCAGCAGAAGGTGTAACGGATCTACTGGCACCCCGACCGGGTACCTCCGTTGATGGACGCGTCCTAGCTTGCGTCAAGGCCTACAAGCACCGCACCGGACACCAAAACCACCACAGACTCCAAGGATAGTACATCAGGAACAAGCGTTCAGTAGTTACAGCTCAAGGGAGTATGCAAAAGCATAGCAATCCCCAGTATGATATCGCGATCCCCTCAATAACGAGATGAGACTACGTTTTGAAGGGTCAAGTAGAACTAAATTTTAATGACAGGGTTCATGTATATACAAGGCACTGTATGCCGCAGAAAGGTTCATGTATATACAAGGCACTGTATGCAGCAGAAGGGTTCATGTATATACAAGGCACTGTATGCAGCAGAAGGGTTCATGTATGTACAAGGCACTGTATGCAGCAGAAGGGTTCATGTATGTACAAGGCACTGTATGCAGCAGAAGGTTCATGTATGTACAAGGCACTGTATGCAGCAGAAGGGTTCATGTATGTACAAGGCACTGTATGCAGCAGAAGGGTATATACTGTATGCAGCAGAAGGGTTCATGTATATACATGGCACTGTATGCAGCAGAAGGGTTCATGTACGTACAAGGCACTGTATGCAGCAGAAGGGTTCATGTATATACAAGGCACTGTATGCAGCAGAAGGGTTCATGTACGTACAAGGCACTGTATGCAGCAGAAAGGTTCATGTACGTACAAGGCACTGTATGCAGCAGAAGGGTTCATGTACGTACAAGGTACTGTATGCAGCAGAAGGGTTCATGTACGTAGATGGCACTGTATGCAGCAGAAGGGTTCATGTACATACAAGGCACTGTATGCAGCAGAAGGGTTCATGTATATACAAGGCACTGTATGCAGCAGAAGGGTTCATGTATATACATGGCACTATATGCAGCAGAAGGGTTCATGTACGTACAAGGCACTGTATGCAGCAGAAGGGTTCATGTACGTAGAAGGCACTGTATGCAGCAGAAGGGTTCATGTACATACAAGGCACTGTATGCAGCAGAAGGGTTCATGTACATACAAGGCACTGTATGCAGCAGAAGGGTTCATGTATATACAAGGCACTGTATGCAGCAGAAGGGTTCATGTATATACAAGGCACTGTATGCAGCTGAAGGGTTCATGTATATACAAGGCACTGTATGCAGCAGAAGAGTTCATGTACATACAAGGCACTGTATGCAGCAGAAGGGTTCATGTATATACATGGCACTATATGCAGCAGAAGGGTTCATGTATGTACAAGGCACTGTATGCAGCAGAAGAGTTCATTTATATGCAAGGCACTGTATGCCGCAGAAAGGTTCATGTATATACAAGGCACTGTATGCAGCAGAAGGGTTCATGTATATACAAGGCACTGTATGCAGCAGAAGGGTTCATGTATATACAAGGCACTGTATGCAGCAGAAGGGTTCATGTATATACAAGGCACTGTATGCAGCAGAAGGGTTCATGTATATACAAGGCACTGTATGCAGCTGAAGGGTTCATGTATATACAAGGCACTATATGCAGCAGCAGAGTTCATGTATGTACAAGGCACTGTATGCAGCAGAAGGGTTCATGTATATACAAGGCACTGTATGCAGCAGAAGGGTTCATGTATATACAAGGCACTGTATGCAGCTGAAGGGTTCATGTATATACAAGGCACTATATGCAGCAGCAGAGTTCATGTATGTACAAGGCACTGTATGCAGCAGAAGGGTTCATGTATATACATGGCACTATATGCAGCAGAAGGGTTCATGTATATACAAGGCACTGTATGCAGCAGAAGGGTTCATGTATATACAAGGCACTGTATGCAGCAGAAGGGTTCATGTATATACAAGGCACTGTATGCAGCAGAAGGGTTCATGTATATACAAGGCACTGTATGCAGCAGAAGGATTCATGTATATACATGGCACTATATGCAACAGAAGGGTTCATGTACGTACAAGGCACTGTATGCAGCAGCAGAGTTCATGTACGTACAAGGCACTATATGCAACAGAAGGGTTCATGTATATACAAGGCACTATATGCAGCAGAAGGGTTCATGTATATACAAGGCACTATATGGAACAGAAGGGTTCATGTATATACAAGGCACTATATGCAGCAGAAGCGTTCATGTATGTACAAGGCTCTATACGCAGCAGAAGGGTTCATGTATATACAAGGCACTATATGCAGCAGAAGGGTTCATGTATATACAAGGCACTATATGCAGCAGAAGGGTTCATGTATATACAAGGCACTGTATGCAGCAGAAGCGTTCATGTATGTACAAGGCTCTATACGCAGCAGAAGGGTTCATGTTTATACAAGGCACTATATGGAACAGAAGGGTTCATGTATATACAAGGCACTGTATGCAGCAGAAGCGTTCATGTATATACAAGGCACTATATGCAGCAGAAGGGTTCATGTATATACAAGGCTCTATACGCAGCAGAAGGGTTCATGTATATACAAGGCACTATATGCAGCAGAAGGGTTCATGTATATACAAGGCACTGTATGCAGCAGAAGCGTTCATGTATATACAAGGCACTATATGCAGCAGAAGGGTTCATGTATATACAAGGCACTATATGCAGCAGAAGGGTTCATGTATATACAAGGCACTATATGCAGCAGAATGGTTCATGTATATACAAGGCACTGTATGCAGCAGAAGGGTTCATCTATGTACAAGGTACAAGGCACTATATGGAACAGAAGAGTTCATGTACATACAAGGCACTGTATGCAGCAGAAGGTGTAACGGATCTACTGGCACCCCGACCGGGTACCTCCGTTGATGGACGCGTCCTAGCTTGCGTCAAGGCCTACAAGCACCGCACCGGACACCAAAACCACCACAGACTCCAAGGATAGTACATCAGGAACAAGCGTTCAGTAGTTACAGCTCAAGGGAGTATGCAAAAGCATAGCAATCCCCAGTATGATATCGCGATCCCCTCAATAACGAGATGAGACTACGTTTTGAAGGGTCAAGTAGAACTAAATTTTAATGACAGGGAATCTCCTTTTATGCAATGTTTCCCTCTGAAGGGCTACACCCACATAATTATCACAACAGCCAATTATCTGCATGGTTCAACCCCCACGTCTCCTCCCCTCAGATAACAGGTAACACAATTAAAACAGACACAATTTTAACCACATTCTGGATGTACCCCAAATACAGGGGGTACACCTTTAAGTCCCGCACCATTCAATATCTCTCACCCAGGGGAACAACATATACAAAAATGGCATGAATCAGACCAGGGGTTCAAAAGTTAGTAAAAGTATGTTTTTACACATAACACACAGACATTGCACATATCCCCCATACAATACACATATAGGACAATAGGTGAGTCACACCTCCCTGGCAACTTGGATACAATCAGACATTAATTAGATCATTCTTATCAGAGAATGAAAACACTTTGGAAAATGCAAGGATCCTTTACAACTTTCTTATCTCTTGAATCTCTGTAACAGGATTATCTATTAGCCTAGGTCTGCAAAAGTCTGGCTAATATTCTGAGCCAATATATTCTGTAGAACATCAACCAGCATACATATAGTAGGATCATATTTTAACCATAATAATCATAAAACAGTTTAAAACAGGGATGGGTTCCGTTACACACCTCCCCCGTGACCATAAGCCGGCATACACGGTCTGATCCCAACGGATCGGCCTGGGGATGTCCGGACAAAAGTATTTGTTGGTCAATTCTCTAGTTTGACAACCCATCAGCATTACTGCAATTCACATTTACTCACATTTCCCATATCCCCAGATAGCTGGGATCTGAGCGCACAAAACCACCGAATAGCGCTCAGATCCTCTTCACACAGTTCAATTGCCATGTAGCTAAAGTCTTTCCCATAGTCTTTCATTATATGAATGGGCTTCATGGCACAGTTATCTGGGGTATCATGGTTCACACAGGGCAAGTACAGAATGACCACCCTGTATGTAAAGGGCCAGAATGAGTGACATACACTCTGGTATGGCCGAACACTGGTTCCAAAGGGCAATATGTACCAGGGCCATAGTCGCAGGGCAGGAGGCTGGCAAACAGTCCTCTCCAAGCCAAAGTGGCGAAGGGCACTTCGTCACACATCTCTCCTTTGGGGGGAAGTCTAACCAGGTACCTGGATATTTTGCTGTGGTGATGGGGCAACACGCTGAGGGGACTTGAGGGGCAGAGGCCAGCGGCACTCTGCCCTGATGCCAGCTCTTCTGCTGGTATAACCTGCAGGACCTCCTGCTCTGTACAAGGGACAAAGGGAGGGCAGAGGCCGACTGCACTCTGCCCCGCTGTCAGCTTTTCTGCTGGGGTACTTGGGACATATTCCGCCTCAGTAGCCAGGGAAACGTGGGAGTCAGTGGGGGTTAACATTTCCTCTGTTAACCCTGGGGCCACATTAGAAGTTAGCTGGGGAGGGGAATTTGTACTTACCCCCTCCTCCGGTTGTCCCAGTGACGGTAGTTGGGGATCTGGACAAGCTGTGGGCGCAGAGACCACGGTCCCATCTGCGCCGTCTGGGAGATTGGTGTCTCCCCTGGTTAGGGTAAACTGTCGCTGGGGGGGAAGGACGACACCTTCTGCCCCCTGTGTTTCACACTGCCGCTGGGGGGGAAGGACGACACCTTTGGCCCCCTGGGGTACCCACTGCCGCTGTGGAGGAAGGTCGACACCTTCTGCTCCCTGGGGTACACACTGCCGCTGGGGAGGAAGGACGACACCTTCGGCTCCCTGGGGAACACACTGCCGCTGGGGAGGAAGGACGACACCTTCAGCTCCCTGGGGTACACACTGCCGCTGGGGAGGAAGGACGACACCTTCGGCCCCCTGGGGTACACACTGCTGCTGGGGAGGAAGGACGACACCTTCAGCTCCCTGGGGTACACACTGCCGCTGGGGGGGAAGGACGACACCTTCTGCCCCCTGGGGTTCACACTGCCACTGGGGGGGAAGGACGACACCTTCTGCCCCCTGGGGTTCACACTGCTGCTGGGGGGGAAGGACGACACCTTCTACCCCCTGGGGTTCACACTGCTGCTGGGGGGGGAGGACGACACCTTCTGGCCCCTGGGGTTCACACTGCCGCTGGAGGGGAAGGACGACACCTTCTGCCCTCTGTAGGGCCGGTAGAGAGACCTCGGTCCCATCTCTACCTGCCATCTGGAGGTCATCCCAGGACCAGTCAATGAAGTCTGGTTCTGCTTGTCGAGTAGGTTGGGGCTGCACAAGGCTGAGCAGGTGTTGGTAGTCCTGCTCCAGCTCCCACTCTCTCGTTACCAGGTGGGTCATGTCTTTGCTCACCTCGCCTTCGTCATCCCAGACATACATGCCCATCCGTTAGTCGTAGATGTCCCAAAACCTAGACCCCTCCGTGCTGCCAAGATCAATATCGTCCTCCAAGGCATCCCATAATAAACCCGGGCCATCATAATCATCCCCCTCCGGTAAGTCGTGTTCAGACGTCCAGGGGGTAAGTCGAACGGTATGCCACCAGAGGGCCTGGTATGCGTTGTCTAGCCAGAGCTCTCGCCATACCAGGGTTTCTAGTCTTATCACCCACTCATCCAGGGGCTGCTCTCCCAATAGATACATCCGCATCGCCACACGCTTCTGTAGCCGCTGCTCATCACTGGGGAGACTCTCACCTCGCCGCCATTGGGCATCTTCCAGGGCATCATACCAGAGTTCCTTTCTGTCTGCATCCCTGTAGTCCGCGGCCGCCTCCTCCTCCTCATCATGAAACGCTGTCTGAAAACTAGCCGGTTCCATCCTGCTGTAGCCAGGGGCGCTGTACGGATACTAGCGTTGCCCTCAATTTGTAACTCCAAACGTTACCGGTGTCTCCGTGCTGCTTTTCCTCTTACTAGGACGCCATCCCACCACTGCCAGCCAATGTAACGGATCTACTGGCACCCCGACCGGGTACCTCCGTTGATGGACGCGTCCTAGCTTGCGTCGAGGCCTACAAGCACCGCACCGGACACCAAAACCACCACAGACTCCAAGGATAGTACATCAGGAACAAGCGTTCAGTAGTTACAGCTCAAGGGAGTATGCAAAAGCATAGCAATCCCCAGTATGATATCGCGATCCCCTCAATAACGAGATGAGACTACGTTTTGAAGGGTCAAGTAGAACTAAATTTTAATGACAGGGAATCTCCTTTTATGCAATGTTTCCCTCTGAAGGGCTACACCCACATAATTATCACAACAGCCAATTATCTGCATGGTTCAACCCCCACGTCTCCTCCCCTCAGATAACAGGTAACACAATTAAAACAGACACAATTTTAACCACATTCTGGATGTACCCCAAATACAGGGGGTACACCTTTAAGTCCCGCACCATTCAATATCTCTCACCCAGGGGAACAACATATACAAAAATGGCATGAATCAGACCAGGGGTTCAAAAGTTAGTAAAAGTATGTTTTTACACATAACACACAGACATTGCACATATCCCCCATACAATACACATATAGGACAATAGGTGAGTCACACCTCCCTGGCAACTTGGATACAATCAGACATTAATTAGATCATTCTTATCAGAGAATGAAAACACTTTGGAAAATGCAAGGATCCTTTACAACTTTCTTATCTCTTGAATCTCTGTAACAGGATTATCTATTAGCCTAGGTCTGCAAAAGTCTGGCTAATATTCTGAGCCAATATATTCTGTAGAACATCAACCAGCATACATATAGTAGGATCATATTTTAACCATAATAATCATAAAACAGTTTAAAACAGGGATGGGTTCCGTTACAGAAGGGTTCATGTATATACATGGCAGTATATGCAGCAGAAGGGTTCATGTATGTACAAGGCACTGTATGCAGCAGAAGGGTTCATGTATATACAAGGCACTGTATGCAGCAGAAGGGTTCATGTATATACAAGGCACTGTATGCAACAGAAGGGTTCATGTATGTACAAGGCACTGTATGCAGCAGAAGAGTTCATCTATGTACAATGCGGTATACGCAGTATAAGGGTTAATGTATAGACAAGGCAGTATAAGCAGCCGAAGAGTTAATGTGTCACCTGGAGATGTGCGTCTCCCTCAACAATAGCAGATTCCCAGCACACGTGTAACTCCTGTGACAATGATCAATTCCCTTCTGCTTGGGTGAAACTCACTTCATTCTGAAGCCTGAGGCTTCCCCTCTCACAGACAGACCCAGGACAAAACACAGCGTTTAGACAGACACATTTATCACGGCTCGGAAATGTTGATGCTTTCAAATGACAATTACATTCTCTCTTTATACACCAGCAACTTAAAGGAGAGTCTTCATTTTACTTGAGAAGCAATTTTCACTTTGCCAGTGACAACCTGACCACACATACATATACATACTCATTCTTATTCTGCAACTTGTACCATATCTGGATCACAATAAATAACAAAAATAATAATAATAATAATGTATATAGTGTGTTTCTCTTATTCTCTTAGTTGGACTCAAATCCCTTTACAATCTAATCTATCTCATATATTGTGTTACCCAAAGGCTGTCTAGATATGTCTTGAGATTCTTTTTTTTAGGATGTCCAATAATGGGACTCAAGTACCAATGGATGTTAAGCAAACTCTTAGTACAATTAGATATGGTGCACTTGCTGGTCGAAGAGCATGGATAGGAGTCTAGGGAACAGGAGCGCAGGAACTGGGGGTGGGGGGGTGGGGACAGAAAATAGCAAAGTGATATATATATATATATATATATATATATATATATATATATATATATCACAATGAAGACAGGAACTGTACCAGAGTGGGACACCACTTTTCACAAAATAACCACTCCATCCAAAACTTGAAATTCAAAATACTCAGAGGTCATTTTAAAAACACACAAGGAAAGGCCTTGGAAATGAAAATGATAACACACTTTAATATGAAAAATACAGGACTTAATGTAAATATGGAATTTGTGTCGCATTATCTTAACTTCTCATAACATTCTATATTCCTGATCTGATTTTTTTTTTCCACTGGTTTCTTTCTGGTCTGCTTCTCGGTCTCCTTACAGCTTTATGGTACCTTAACCCCTTATGACGTGCAGATATTTACGACCCAGTTTATTTACTCTTATCTACACTCATGCAGTCTTCTTCACAGCTGATGGAACAGAGCATTCCTTTTTGTTTGTTTTTTTTTGTTTTGTTTTTTAAGTCTGTAATTTCTGTGTTTTAATGGGAATCTAATATCAGTATTGCTCCGGACTTGAGAAAGAGAGGAAGCTCTCAAAAGCTTGTCATATATTTATGAATATGTTTGTCCAATAAAAAAGTTATCACTATATACTGCAATACTCTGATTATTCATATATATAATTTTGCTATTTTCTGTTTCCCCTATTCATTAAAACAAATAAAAATAAATTATATATATATATATATATATATATATATATATATATATATACACACACACACACACACATATACACTGCACTGGCGGTAGATACGCCCATGCTTTCTCTCCTGGGAGTAGAGTTGAATTATCCCCCCCCAGATATTGTGGGCTCCTATGCCTATGCTAGGGAACCAAGAGTTCCCAAGGTACACCTCTCTAGCAACATGAAAAATATATATGTTGTCCAACATTTATAGGACAAGGAACAAGTTAAAGTTTGCCTATTGTGGTAGAATTTATACAAACAGTATTTAACTGACTTCCTCCATTCTTTTTTTCTTCATTAAGGTAATATTTTTTTGACTTCAACTTACCCCTGTATAGCACTATGGAATATGATGGCACGTTACAAATAAAGGAAATAGAAATAATAATCTAACAAAGAGTTGGAGAACCAGTGAATCAGATCACAGGAAACCATAAAAAAATATTTTAATAAAATATTTTTTTAGGTGTGTAATCTAAACAGTTTGACTCAACACTTCCTAGTTAGCTAGCTATGACTCCATGATGAGTAGTCTAAATGCCTACCCCCTTCGATTTCCTTTTTCTCTCCAAAATAAAAATATATTCATTCAGAAAGAGGGTCACATCCATCCCCCAACCTGAGGTTGCAAATCCATGATCTAAATCAGTGGTCTCAACAGCGTGGTACTGGGCTGTTGCTGGCTTCTGAGACCTTATCTGCTGGTCCTCAGGAACAAGAGGTATGAGAAGAGTCTTATGGATTAAAGATATAACTACCAATAGTCAGTTATATATAAAACACTACTTACTAATTAACATATCTGCATTCTCTATTCAGATCATAATGAAATTAAAATTTGGTATGTCACCTGTTGATGGTGATACGACATCCCACTACCAGCCAGTCCCCAGAGGTTGAGAGTCAAGGAGCGAAAAGATTGGAAGTCTTCTTGCCATTACTGATTTAAATATTTACTCTCAGATGAATTGTATTGAATAAACAAATATATATATAGGTGATAACCACTAGTGCACAGCCAAACCCATGAGCAGACCCTCACAAGTCTTGATAGTAAGAGGTCTGAGCGTTATATTGCAGGTGATACATTATAGCATTGAACCTTAAAATAAGGAAAGTTTTAATATGTTTTTCATATTTCCTTTTCTCTCAAGGAGAGTCTTACTAAATAAAACATGTTTACCTTTGACTGTAGGAAAAGGCCATCAGCACCCACAGCTTCTGGATGGTGAAGAGTCTGCAGGTTTGTGGCTGTTACGTTCACGGGAAATGCTGTACAAAGGCGCCAACTACACATAGGAAAGAAAAAGATCCCCATTACCAGCTGATTTAGAGCGTTCACTGTATCAAACTAATAATATGGGGATCCCTCACTTTAACACGTCTCAAGGATATACTGTACCTGTCATGCCCGGGCAGCACAACATCTGGATCCATCAGAGCTTTAGATATCATTCTAGTTCCATCAGTTTCACTAAGTGTCACAGCGTTAAAATCCAGCAGGAGAACATGGTCTACAGGTGCCCTGAAATAAAGAAATGTGAAGAAAATATTAGGCTTTGTATGAAACGACACAGCACATATTTACATCACTGACTAACAAACGGTTTCAATATTATACAAATGGGGCATAGGTAGGACACAACATTAAGTGCATGTATGTGTATGTAAATACTTATTGCTAAACATAAATATCTATTATACACTAGACGAACAGTGAGAGTATTGCAGTATAAAGTGAGACCTTTTTTTATTGGATAGAGATATTCATTGAAATGACGAGCTTTCGAGAGGTGTACCTCTCTTTACCAAGTCAGAAGCAATACTGAATTAAGCAAATGAAAAAAAGTGAAGTAACCATGTAGAGATTAGAGTGGGAAACAGACAGGCATCATAAATAATGTCCCGATACGTGAAGTATATGAGTCTATAGTCCAGGTTTTAGATAAGAACACAGTCATAACTTAGGACCATTAATATTCCTACAAATCGGGGATCAGAAAAACACCACTAAAGCATGGGGAGAAATGAGTAATGTGTCAGAGACACCAACATTTTTGATAGTGAGAAAGATATCCTCAGTCAATATTAAGTCCGGTATCTTTTATATTAAAACATTTGATCATCTTTAGTTAAAATGTTTTCCTCTCCTGGATGATTTAGAAATTTCCTCTGAGTATTTTGATTTTCACTTTCTGGATGGAGTGATTATACTGTGTAAAATGGTACCCAACTGGGGTACAGTAACTGTCTTTATATATATATATATATATATATATATATATATTGGCAAAGTCTCTATTTTCTATCCAAGGAAAATATAATTTATAGCCCTACAAGGACTATACCCTTCTAATACAAACATACATGCCACTAACGTGTTAAATAATGGCTCAGTGGATCAAACAAAGAATGACCCAGCTTAATTCTGCAATCTCTTTCAAATGAAAGATAATTTTGTGCAAAAACATCCAAAAATAGCAAAGTTTAAAAACTTTATTTAATCCATTAAAAACAATACATGAAATATACAGTTAACCAAGAAAACGTATCCTTGTGCTTTTCTTGTGCATTTTCTTGGCTCGTTGTATTTTTCTGTGTCTTTGTTAATGGATTAAATAAAACTTTGTTCGACTTCTATATTTTTGCACCAAATTCTTTTGTAAAATTCTCTTTACTAGTTAGAATAAAACAGCATGTATTAATATAATAACAGTAAGACGCAGCACCCAGTGTGTGAATCTCTATTTCCTTGTGAGATAGTTTATCTATCAATCCCAGTGCTAACCCAACCAGACATAACCTCCTCAAGACATTGATCTGTTTTGCCTGCAGGTTTCTATTTACAGTGAGACTGAAATTCCTATTTTTTCCTTATTAACGTTCTCCCACTCAACAGAGAAGTAAAATGGAAGTGTAACAAGACGAGGGCATTAAATATAAACATTCAATTCCAAATCACTTACATGAGTTCCGGTTATAATATATAAAATATTCATGTCACTGCAGATTATCCAAATCCTCAGCAATTCAATAATTCATCAGTTATATCATGCAATTATATGTTAGTGCTAGAAAGTTCTACCAACCCATCAGAAATTGTTGCTATATATATATATATATATATATATATATATATATATATATATATATATATAGCTCAACTATTTCTGATGGGTTGGTAGAATTTTATAGCACTAACATCTAATTGCATGATATAACTGATGCGTATATTATATATATATATATATATATATATATATATATATATATATATATATAATTTATTCACATTGAATAAATTATAGCTGTATAATTCTATCTTTATGCTGCATGTTAACATTTGCTAACTATCTCAATAATTGTGGAAGCTTTGCCCTGTATGAATCTTCTATCCCCGATACCTCATTTTTTGAATTATTTTCTATTGTGTTATTGCCGATTTTACCTATTGTTTCACCTCCTGGACAGTTGACTTTAATATTATGTTTTCATATTACTGATTCATATTATGGTTTCAATATTTAAGTTTCCTGGATTATGAAGCATCTGATAGGGGAGAATCAGTAGTGTATGGAAACATTTTTAGCAAGCAAATATCCCAAAATGAACATTTTTAAACTTACCCGAAAGTTTGCTAAATCTTTGAGTTTGCAAGCAGTTGACTTTCAGAGTTAACACCCCTTGAAATTCCTGCTAGAATCAGCATAAAATGCATAACTCATTTTGGCCAATCATAGGCAGCTAATACATTGTATCAATCTATGTTTGTGCATGAAGGCATCATGGGATGTGCAGATCCTGCCCAAGGAAGCAAGGAGGAGTCAGACATTGATTTGTAGATCTCTGCATTGTGCGGCTATTGGCTTGATGGTTAGCAAAGGGTTAAAATTTGTACCCAAATGCAGTGTTTCTATTGGTAGGTACACTGTGCCTATGTAAGCAGCTCTGGGGGTGTGGAAAACAAGTTTTATTTTAAAATAAAATAAATCTGTATGTGTATAGAATGACTTTATGTAATGTGTGTGTTAGATTAGAAATAAGGTAAAAACAGGGAAACTTAGATATGCCTTTAAGAATAGACATATTTTTTAAGTGGGATTTATGATGGTTTTATGTTTGTATCTTTAATCAACATTTTTTAGAACATTTATAATGAATGAATAAAAGTTACATTTTACTTAAAATACATAAGTGTCGTTGTATATAGTTTTTTCTATGGGGTGGTGCCTAATAGTTAAATAAGTGCTTTTTTTTCTTACAGTTTAATTGCACTGCCCCCCCCCCCCCCCTCCCCAAGAGAAGGGCATTGTACCGCCTGTGATCCTGATCATAATATACCTCCAACCAGCTGATTTATTTACCTATTTACCTTTCACTTTGTTTCAATTGACGCGCTATTTAATGAATCTGGGAAATGTTTTATCTTTTGCAAAATAATTCCTTACAAGACCCGTGAAAGATACAAAACCTGGTTTATTGTGTTTACTGTTGACAAACAAGCAACACAAATGTTTGGAGCATCACTGGTATTTATTTGTGTATTTAGCTCTGCCAATCGGTACATGATGTGACCTCCAGGTCCACGTATATTTACTGTCAAATCAAATCCCTAGTGAGCCCATTTATTAGAGTCCACCAACTGGAAAACTGGAGCAAAACCAAGGAAAACAATTACATCCATTTTCTAAAAGAAAGCCCCCCCACTGCTTCTTATTGGGATTGGTTTATTTAAAACAAATATGGGGCCTTTTGCTCCATTTTTTTTCCATTTTGGAGCCAGACACTTTAATAGTTCTGCACTCATATGCATTTAAAAGAATACATTTTATATATTTTTGTATGAAATGTAAAATATATACTTTTAATATGTGTGTAAACGGCTTAGTGAATCAGCCTATAGGGAGTGACTGAATTCTGCACAGAACTCCATAAATCCAATTGGTAATTAGTAATCGGGACGCCCTGCTTTTGTTGTTTTAACCTTTGCAGCACCGCATTTTAATGCAAAAAACTTTTGTAATGTTAAAATCTGCACTTTTAATGCATGATAGAAAATAATAAAGTTTAATATTGTTTCATGTCTGATCTTGAGAAAGTTGCACAAAATTCCACAGACACCAACCCTTCACCCTTACCATGTGCGATAAAAGAGCTTGCAATCTGATTTACTAATACAGATTATAATCGTAAGAGCTTGCTGTATGGTTTAATTTTATATAGAGTAATGTAAGAGCTTGCAATCTGGTTTAATGTAATACAAACTGCCCTAAGAGCTTGCAATCTGGTATAATGTAATACATAAGTGTTTGCAGTCTTATGATCCGGTTTAATCTTATTCAGACTAAGCTAAATCCTGCAATCTTTGCTCGTCCTTGACCAGAAGTAGCTCTAATAAGAAAAACAGGGCAGACCCATAACGTGAACTAACATGGTTTAATTTTACATAACATTCTTTTTGTAATGTATCAAATTTTAGTTCAAACATAAAAAAATATCTCTGGATATTAAATTAAATACAAATGTTTATAGAACTTGTTTTAAAATAGCTGTTTTTTGCAGGAAAAACATATTAAAAAACATAAGTTTAAACTTCCTTGGAAGTGCACAGAGCATACTGTAGTATGTAGGTCTCATCGGAAGAGAAGTATGACTCATACAGCTGTATTACTGCTCATTGGCTGACAGGAGACAAGCCCCCATAAAGTTTCAATTACATTTATTTACTTTGAGAGCATCATTTGAAATATATATTCAGTGTGTTTTTAATTATAAAATCATTGAATGTTCCTTTTACTCCCCCTGAATGTATATGGCACGGGCATGCTTATCATCATGTAGACGTTCTAGGTCACACAATAAGCTTTCCCAGGTTGTGCTCTGTAATCATCAGGCTATCAAGTCCTTGCACTATCGCTTGAGGAAAACTAATTTCACACAGTTCTTGTTATAATGCAGTGAGGTCCCCCGAGATGAAAAGTAATCATACAATCCTTCCCTTCCTATAATGACCGACCCTCGCCGAGGAGCCGAGCAGTGCTGGGAATCGCGTTAAAATTGTTAAGAAACACATCTGGTTTTGTCTCAGTAAATTATATTTTTCTGTCTTGTCAGCAGAGAGGGGAAAAACAGTCAAATCAGGGTAAACAAAACCAAAAATAAGGACATTGATGAGAAATGCAGGATATACATGAGGATGATACAATGTATCAGCTGCCAATAGCTATACATACAATGGCGACATATCACCATTGGACAACCCAAGTTCTAAATTTGAAAAACAACAGGCAAAATGCTTTTACAAAGTAAATATTAACCGAGGCTCTAATTTATTACATTTTATATAAAATTATGTTTTGGTTTTTGTTGGTTAACTCTCAGAGGTGGGAGGACACTTTGAATACACAGGAAGTATATGTCACAATGGAAATGTGGCAGTTACATTTAGTGGTTTCAACCCGAACTAATGAGAAACTGATTAGTTTATAAGGACCCAATCTTCTGAGAAAGTAGGAGACAGAATTAATTGAGTCACAGTAATAATGATAGTTCAAAAAATTTGAAAAAGTAAACATTTTATTTATTTATAAAAATATTGTGGCCACAGTGAGGTCCTTTATCACGTATCTGAATTCTGGACAAGGAGGTTTCATTTGTATTACTGCAAACTCTATAAGCAGTCAATGTATATATTTTAAAATGACCAGTACATGTAAAATTGCTGGGGAAAAAATAGTAACATAGAGCACTATTAATTTCTATAATTAGTAAATCAACCCACTAAAATTCTTATATATACTGTAAGAGGGTCTGAGAAATGTGCTAAGTATCATATGTATAAAATATTGCCAAAAGAGACAAAATATTATATATATATATAGATAGACAATGAAAAGAATAGTATATTATATTATGTTATTTATGTCACCATCATGAAAACAGCTTCATTTACGAGCGTACGATGCATCTTTAGTGGGTGGGTGTCGCACAATGATTTCAATTGCAGACCCCAGACCACAATAATATATTTCACAAATAAACTGCCAAACTCTTCTTAACATGACTTGCAAAAATATATATTTTTAAAATAGCAAACAAATTTATTTTTTAATTCCCATCCATGCATTTTTTTAAATTCTTATCTCAATTATACTTTATTTCATCGGCATAAAGAGAGGTTCATTACATCTAATCAGTTTTATTTTAACTTGGCAGATAAGAGTTACATCTCTTGAAAGCTCATCACTCAAAATGAAATGTTTGTCCAATAAAATGCGATCAATTCTCCTATTTTTTTATATTTTGTTTCAAAAAGAGAAAAAACGCCATTCTGACATATTTCCTTTTGAGTTTTAGGTTGCACAAGAAAATTGATTTATTTACACATGAAAAAACATTTTACCTCCTTGATAATTATATGTGTATTGTATTATTGCTAAAGAAAAGTTTTAAAGTAAAAATCAAAAGTCTGTTTCACCTCCCTGCTGTCTTATCTCGCCAAAGAAGCGCAAATTAAACCTTGAAACAGCTACAACTTGCTGCTTCATTAAATCATTAAAATTAGGCTTAAACATCAGAAGAGTTAAAGGAAGACTGGTCATGTTTTACATTTCTGTAAAATAAAATGGACTTAAGATGTGAATTTAATAATTATCATTAATAATACTGTTATGTGAATGTTATTCATGGAACGTGTACTTTTAATCCTCATACCAGAAGTAAGTATCAACAAAATGTGTTTAATTCGAATATAAAAGAAATGCAATTTAAGAATAAAATTACAGATAATGAGAATCACTGTAATCCTTGAAAAATATTATATCACGTTAAAAATATTTGTTAATACATGAGAAATAAAAATTAACTTTTTTGAGAGATGTGCATATAGTTCTACTGAAAAATACAGTATTATTATTAATAATAATTATTATTATAATAAAAAAGGAATAGTACAAACAGTTAATATTATATTGTACAATTCTAGATTTAAACTTCTTACTAAAAATATTTGTTAAAACATGAGAAATAAAAGGTAACTTTTTTTGAGAGATGGGTAAATAGCCCTACTGAAAAATAGAGGATTATTATTATTACTAATAATCATAATAAAATAAGAATAGTACAAACAATTCATATTATATTGTACAATTCTAGATTTAAACATCTTGCTAAAAATATTTATTAAAACATGAGAAATAAAATGTAACTTTTTAAGAGATGTGTATATAGATCTACTGAAAAATAATTTTTTTAATAATAACAATAATAATAATAAGAAAAAATAAGAATAGTACAAACAATTAGTATTATATTGCAAAATTCTAGATTTAAATGACTTACTAAAAATATTTGTTAATACATGAGAAATAAAATCTAACTTTTTAAGGGATGTGTTTATAGCTCTACTGAACAATAAATTATTATTAATATTAATTAGTATTCTATTGTACAATTCTAGATTCAGACTTCTTACTAAACATTGTTATATGTTTAGCCTAACACAATATTAAATGTTTTGTGTAAAATAATTGAAATATTTGGAAATATAGAAAAGATCCAAGAACGGAAATAAAGATGAGTATTTTCATTTGCTATGTTTGTTTAAAAAATAGGCTGAGACTGGTGCTTTAAGATGCTTTTCAATTACCATCCATTTCTCTCTTAAAAAGGAACAAAAATAGCGGAGTGGAAAACGGGTCAGGGCAGCCTGTGACAATGACAGTGTGATGGGCTGGGACCCCCTGTGGCGTTTCCATCTGCTATCATTAAGGTGGCTATTCAGACATGAAAAAATCCCTCTTGCTGTGCTGATAGGCAGGCATCAAGAACTATGACAAGGCATTAAGACTGGAGTCAGGGAGAGGTTTGTCATATTCGCAAACAGCGAAGGCTCCAACAGGACCTCGGATGTATTATTGGAATTTTAAAATCTGTCACCTGGATGGGGTATTAACCCATGCCACACTTTGTTTCATGCCACTTTGTTGTGTCTTTTATTTCTTGCATTGGGTTTAACCCCCTAAAATACTCTTTAATAATTATGTACGCACATAACTCTATGGAAAATGTTAGTGTTAATGTGATATTTTGACCTGGCCTTGGATTAACCCAATATGATTAATCCAAAAAGGTGCAATCACTCCCAAAACCATGATTAATAGCTTATTGGCAGTATCTGTAATGCACTTTTTTGTTTTCTATATGCTGCTGTTTTAATGCTATGAGTGCCACTTGTCAACTGCCCAACTGGCATTCTTGGTATGGAACATGTTCTCACTTCTAAATAAAGAGTAATAATAATAGTTGGAGTATATATTTTTGTATATCAGATCGACCACAACTGTATTAAGACAACCTAAACTGTTGTCAAGAATTGCTCCATTGACGTCCGCCATTTTGAATTTATTTTTATGAATACAAACCAGACATGGTCTATAAAGATGTTTAAGTTCCAATGTATTAATATCACCGTACATACCTGTAATCTTCCCCACAAGACACCCAGATCTTTTGCTCATTCTGTAGGGTTTTTGGGTTCTTAATTTCTTGCCCCTTATCATCGAACATTCGGGAGATTCTGAGGCCTAGTGAACCGAAATCAGATGAACTCTGGAGTCTTTGCTGGATAGTTTGAAGGAGCTGGTACAAAGAATAAAAATATACCAATATAAAACACCCAACCTCTTTACTCCATTACAAACCAAGTACAAACACATGATAATTAAATTCATATACAATGTTAAAAGGAGTGTGAAATGACTGCGATGTTTATTTCAGTGTAGAGTAACCAAATGAGCGCAGGCTTTTAACCAGCAGGGGGTGCAACAGGATTATGATTGAGCTCTGACCCTCTGGCACGGAGGCTGAAAGCTGATTTGACAGTTGTAGCGAGCGAGCACTCAGCGGAGGTACAGCGTAATCGGGCCCTTTGTAAAAGGTTATGTATTTTTTCCTCTTTCGCATTATGCACTACATTTGTTAGTGTGTTTGCTAATGGATTTTTTTCTGGGGTTACCTTATTAAAATAATAAAAAAAAATCAATGCTGAGGCACTAATCACTAAATGCAGCGGAGATTTATTTTCTGTGTCGCAGCTATCGAAGTGCGTAGACATTATGTAAATGCTACGACGTAAAATCAAGTGTATCGAATGCAAAGCAAAGAGTTACATGGAATCAGGAGTGAGAATATTATCTGGATGAATGTAACCGGTTGGTGTAGGAAAGGGGAAGTATATTATTAAAAATAATATTATTAATAATCATTATTATTAATACGTTTTTTATAATGCGCTAACTTTTTCATCAGCGCAATTTACAACAGTAAAGAAAGAATGGGTGTAATAAGTATTATTAAAAAAAGTCTTTCACCTATGGCCTTCACACCTACACATGCCAACTGTCTTGCTGGCGCACAACCACTTGCTATTAATTATTCATCTTCCCCACAACATATTCCGTAGTGCTATACATGGGTTACATCCAGGCACAGATTTGTATTTAACTCAGATTCCTGAAAATGATAATCATAATAAAAAAAATACTATAATGGCTCATATGTGGTAAGAATAATACCATGTAATACTGTAATAATAATAATACTCCTCTACTGTAATAATAAGTTACAGAAACTACCGTGCTTTCTCTTCTCATGCAAACAACATGTAAACATACAAAAATCCTTGCGAGCCCGTTCTAAGGCATGGGTCGTCTGTAAGTAGGGTCGTCTGTAACCCGGGGACCACCTGTATGTGTAAAATGTTGGTGCATATAAATAAAGATTACATTTAATACAATAAATTATAAAGTATGCAGAATAAGGCAGCACACAACTGGTGGTCCCCACCCAAAAGACGTTACCATCTACAGAACCAGCTGCACTGGCTTTCTAGGGGTTAACAACTCCAATTTCCATGTAGGAGGACAAATTTAGATGGTGCGTGAGCCCCATGTAAACGCAAATGACTGCTTTCAGAGATAACTGCAGCCATTTTTGCACGCTCACTAAGCTCCTTATTTGGTGATTGGCCCAGGCTTGTGATAGCGCCAGGATCCAGATTGCATGTTGTGTTGTTTGGGGGAGGGCTGAAAACAAATAGTGACTTGTGGAAACCTAGAAATCATGTTTAGATGTGTGTGACCATCTGAGAGACATCAGCCAAGTGTGACGTGACGATGAGCGGATCCAGAATGGAGCACTACGTATAATTCAGAGCGCATCCTACAGTAGCTACACTATATTATACCATATGGTCTTTTGAAGAAATATAATTGAAAATAGGCAACATATTTTAGCTTTTAAAAAAACATAGCCTCTAACGTACTACCTTTTATGTGCAATTATGCTGCTGTGGAATCTGCCATAATGGTTTCAGTTTGGAGGGGACTTTGATGAATCAGAAAGCCCCTATCTGCACAATGGGATTGTGGCATCCCAAACATTTTTTCAATAGGATTAATGGGTAGCTTATTACCAAACAGAATCAGTTGACGCAAGAAAATGGAATCCCACAGTAAAAACTCATTGCATGCAAATGTTTAATATATTTATTAAAGGGAAAAAGTGACATTCCATCTGAGTTTGCTCATCTGACAGTCGCCGGAGATGGAGGGTTGTGCTTACTCTTCTATTTAGTTCTACTGTGGCAGCCTACTTAAGAGATATTTCATCAGAATCCACAATACTTCCCAATACTTCAAGATTTCTAAAGCATTGCTGGTCACTCAGCATCAAAACCATTTGATCATTTGTATAGATGATGTATTCAAAAATGTAAATCAAAAAAGCGGAAGTCAATGGACCATTGGACTTTTTTTTTTATTTTTTGTCTGTTTGTTTTAAATGTACATCTTACAAGCATTACAACTGATAAATGTTATAGTTTCAAGTTTCCAATTAAATAATAATAATTTATTATTATTATTATTATTATTATTATTATATCTTATTTGGATAGTGCCAATATATTTCACTGAGCTGCTTCAACACAGTTTTCAAAGTTATTAGCACTGCAGAATGAGATAAACGTACTAAGACGAATACAAAATGGCCTTTCTTTTTTATCTATAGAAACAATATTATTGGTCTACCCAATAAACCTTCAGCCTTTGTTGCGCATGAGTCTCCCCCAACCTTGGGCAGACCATTCTTGACCCAGATTTTCTGTAGACTTCAAGATGATTATTTGAGTATCTAAGAGAAAGGGTCACTGACGCAAACCTTGGCACGACTTGATGAGCCCCATGTTTGACACAGTTGTTTGGAATTATTTCTTGAGCTTCACGAATTGATTTTTTATAACATGTCTTAACAAGAGGATGAAGAAAGTATCTGATGGACACCTACCTCCTGGATGACGTCTTTGGGATTGGTGGCAGAGCTACCTTGCAGTTCCTTCTTGTTGATATAAATGAGGGTCTCCCCCACGTCCTTTCCATTTTCATACACCTGGAATATTGTCATTACAATTATTTCTTCATACATTCCGATATCCATATATATTTTATAAATGGGCCTAAAATCTATGGAACCAAAAACGCCCCTTAATACTATCACTTAAATACAACTAGTAAAGGAATATATGTCTGAATTAGTCATGAGGGGTCCAATACAGAGCAAAGGAAGAGGGTTAAAATATAATATAAAAATACATTAATAATTAAGGGGACGCTGTGGTCATATTTAAAAAATATATTAATTAGAAGAGTTACACGAGTCAACTGGTTTTAGAATGGAAAATAAAATCATACAAATAAATAAATAAAAAGCAAATATTCCAAGGTATCAATTATTTTGGTTTCTGGAAATCAACTTCCTGAAGTGGGAGGAGGCTTTGATTGCACAGGAAGTTCATCTACGCAATGGGAATGTGGCATATATTAGTGCCAGAGATTTCAGAAGCAGTAAATGAGAGCATTGGCAAACAACCTTGAGAAAATAAAAGACAGAATCACCTGACAAACAAGAAAAAAATAATTGGATATAAAAGCTAAAAATAAAAATGTTGTGTTTATTTTTTTAACAATAAAAAAATGTTTCATAATTATTATATTTATTTATTCAAATGATCATTTAACCCGTTTACAAGTTTTTATTTTATTGTCTTCACAAATCTTCTGTAATTACTACAGATGATATTAAACAGGACTGGTTCCGTAAGTCAAAGTCAGTAAATTGTACATATACTTTGTGTATATATATATATATATATATATATATATATATATATATATATATATATATATATATATATATATATATATATATATATATACACACACATACACATACATACACACACTTGTATATATAATTAAGAGTGATGTAGCCATGAATGTCCAATAATCCAGGTACATTTTTTTTTGGACAGCACTGATATAAGATTTCCCAAATGAAACACAGGAATTACAGGATTTTTTTTTTTAAAGAAAAAAAAAAAAAAAATTGTGGACTCATTTGCATGTCCCTGCCCAGATTCCCAGAGTGCAGTGCAATGACTGTATTTCTTGAAAATCTGAGCAAGAAAGAGTTTTTTTAACTCATTTTTAGAGACATTCAAATATGAACATAATATTATATATTAAAATAATAAAATATTCAAATATATATATATATGTGTGCGTGTATGTATGAAGAGTGAGGGAGTCGTAATTGTCCAGTAATACCATAATAAAATACTGCAATACTCTGATATATATACTGTATATAAAACCACACGCACAT
>CM050175.1:75565566-75665566 GCA_027410445.1 Discoglossus pictus | reverse complement strand
TATTTAATATCATATAAGGAGATAGAGCACTAAAAAACTAAATAGAGTGTACATTGAATAAGTGAAGTTTAAAATCTATTTTTTAAGAATTACAATGAACTATTATTGATTTGAAAAATATTTTAAAAGAATACCAAAAATAACCAGCTTACATTATATCAAGCAAGAAAAGTAATAGTAATAATATTTCTATTTTACACAATTCTTAGTTTGCTGCTAAAAATAAACCAATCTCAAGAAATAGGAACATTAACAAAAAAAGTATGTGGTCTGTGAAATGAAATTCCAGAACTGGCCATTAATATTGAAAACATAATTAAACATAGTAAAAATTAGCAAAATTTTAAAAGTACAGAAATGGTCATTAACGGAAACATAATTAAACATAGGAAAGTTACTGAACTTTTAACAGTCCAGAAATGGTCATTCATATTTAAAACACAATTATATGTAGGAAAATTAGTAAGATTTTAAAAAATGTAATAAAAAAAATATATATATATTATAAAAATAAATTTTTATGCATAATGGCAAAACAATCCATAAAGGATAAAGTAATTCAATAAAAAATGGTAAAATTAACAATAACTACATTCAATTTTCCAATAGAAAAAGCAAAAACAAAGCTTTTTAACTTCCTGGAAAGTAGATACAGTCTACCCGGTTATTTTTGCAATTTCAACATCAGTTTGCCGAATGTTGAAAAGTGAGGTAAGAAAAACATCCTACAAAAAAAAATATATATATAAAAAAATGAAAAAACATAAAATAAAAAGGCCATTTATAACTGTTTTACTGTAAGAGCACATGCAATCTTAGAATTTTAATAAATTAAATACTATTTTTATATTATTATTTTACTTTCAAAAAAATAGTTTGCCCATAATCAATTTTTTCAAAAGACCAAAAAATAAATAGTGGACGGCAGAGATCATTTAATAGAATTTGTTGCTCTAAAACTTAGATAAATGGGCTTATAAGGAGGCAATATTGTCCAAAAGATTATTGGGAGGGAAATATTACATGTTTGCTTCAAGCATCCTTCTCCCATGCCAATATGCATTTCACCGGCACACCACCCACTTATTCAAGGCAAGAGCACTAATACGTATTCATACCATGCCTTATAGGGACAATACCATTACTAACAATAACTGGTAGAAATATTCATGGGATGACATCATTTTGGAAGCAGCTTGATCACATATCTCCCCAGTATAGGGTGCAGCTATAGAAATAAAACTGAAATTTGGCATTAAAGGGTCAGATATATAAACATGGCACAAATATTAATTCTGGTTGGGGTCTGACCACTCATCATGAATCCTATATCTTAAGAGTGGGATAGGTTATGGCGTGACCAGGTAGTACACCAATAAGGTTGTGTAGAGGTAGGAGTAACCTTAGTATAGTAGAGATGCAGGAGGGAAACTGTAGGGTTATGGTTGATATAGCAAGCAGCTCCTGGAGTAATGTTACAGTAGTATTTGGTAGTACATAAGGTTGTGTTTAGGTAGGAGTAACCTTAGTATAGTAGAGATATAGGAGGGAAACTGTAGGGTTATGACTAATATACAGAGCAACTAGTGGAGTAATTGTATAGTAGGATCGGATAGTACATAAGGTTGTGTAGAAATAGGAGTAACCTTAGTAGAGAAGGGATATAGGAGGGAAACTGTAGGGTTATGACTAATATACCAAGCAACTAGTGGAGTAATTGTATAGTAGGATCGGATAGTACATAAGGTTGTGTAGAAATAGGAGTAACCTTAGTAGAGAAGGGATATAGGAGGGAAACTGTAGGGTTATGACTAATATACCAAGCAACTAGTGGAGTAATTTTATAGTAGGATCGGATAGTACATAAGGTTGTGTAGAAATAGGAGTAACCTTAGTATAGAAGGGATATAGGAGGGAAACTGTAGGGTTATGACTAATATACCGAGCAGCTAGTGGAGTAATTGTATAGTAGGATCGGATAGTACATAAGGTTGTGTAGAAATAGGAGTAACCTTAGTATAGAAGGGATATAGGAGGGAAACTGTAGGGTTATGACTAATATACCAAGCAACTAGTGGAGTAATTTTATAGTAGGATCGGATAGTACATAAGGTTGTGTAGAAATAGGAGTAACCTTAGTAGAGAAGGGATATAGGAGGGAAACTGTAGGGTTATGACTAATATACCAAGCAACTAGTGGAGTAATTGTATAGTAGGATTGGATAGTACATAAGGTTGTGTAGAAATAGGAGTAACCTTAGTATAGAAGGGATATAGGAGGGAAACTGTAGGGTTATGACTAATATACCGAGCAGCTAGTGGAGTAATTTTATAGTAGGATCGGATAGTACATAAGGTTGTGTAGAAATAGGAGTAACCTTAGTATAGAAGGGATATAGCAGGGAAACTGTAGGGTTATGACTAATATACCGAGCAGCTAGTGGAGTAATTTTATAGTAGGATCGGATAGTACATAAGGTTGTGTAGAAATAGGAGTAACCTTAGTATAGAAGGGATATAGCAGGGAAACTGTAGGGTTATGACTAATATACCGAGCAGCTAGTGGAGTAATTTTACCGTAAGATCGGGTAGTAAATAAGGTTGTGTAGAGGTAGGAGTAACCTTAGTATAGAAGGGATATAGAAGGGAAACTGTAGGGTTATGATAGATATACCAAGCAGCTAGTGGAGTAATGTAGGAAATGTAGAATTTCTATGGCAGGCATAGAGTTGGGATAGTATAGGGATATGGTAGAGGTAGAAGTACGGTAAGAGTAACACAGTATTATAGTAGGATCTGGGTCGTGGTAGGAAAAATTAAAGTGCAGTAAGTTTCGGATTAGACTAAATAGTTAAGATAGTCTTGTGTTTATTGAATATGTCAAAACTAAACAAAAATGTTATTATTATGACCTGTTATTCATTTGAAAAATAATTTCTCAAAAAATTACCAAAAGTAATCAACTTTCATTACTCTGAGCCAGAAAAGTAAGTTTGTTTTCTAGTAAGTAACAAACATAAAAAATAGGAGAGACTAACAGCCCTATTAAGTTCCTCAGCCCTATTTAATAGCCCGTAACGTAGCCCGCAAGACTTGCGGCTATTAAAATTGGCCTCGAAAAGTAACCGGCCAACTACTTGAGGGGTAAGGGCCAAAAATCCCTACGGGATGTCGAGAATTGAACTCCGCGTCCGCAAATCCTTTGATCTGTAAAGCCTGTAACTGTTACGTTTCCAATCACACTATTAAATTGCAATGAATCCACTGGCGTTCAACCCCGTAACCCACAAATGGAGCCAGAAAGCCAATTGAGAGGACCCGCAAGGGGGTTAAAGTCCTATTTGCAGCACTGCAAATGCAAATGTTAGGTATTTAAATTAACAGCACAACATTCTCAAGCTCGCAAATCTGCAATATAAAATACTTTTATTTCTGTTTAATTTCCGTATTATATGTATTATTAACGCATTGATTGCTGGGATCGATATAATGGAACTCGCATGGACTAAAATATCATATTTACTGATTTATTCATAATGCATTATTCCTGGAATGCGAGTCCGATCGAAACTCGTAATTGAAAACAGTAAGTCTTTGAAATCTAACCTCCATTTTTCACTGACGTAATGATGGCGATCTAATTTGCCATTGGCTCCGTCTAAACGCATAACTACAGGTTTGACTAATCAATCATGTTCACGGCCGCACATCCTACGTGCACAAGAATGGTTTACGGGCCCGTAACTCTAATGGCCCGTAACTCGCAGCATGGTGGAATTTAATAGCTCTTTAACACAGCTGAATTTCAAGCCCGCAGCCTTTGGGGGAGTGCTGATGCCGCTACGGGCTTAAAATGTAATAGGGCTGTAAGAGCAGTTGTGGGGTTTGAGGGTCAGTGACACCAGATCTCATAATATAAACATCACTGTATTTTTATGTTACTCTTAACAAGCTACTGATGATCAATACAAAATACTGAAACATATTAAGACATATAAATATTTAAAGGAGTAACACAAAGCAAGTCCCATTTCCACAAAGAACCAACTAAAACAAGTGGCAAGACTTTAAGAATCACTAAGTATTTTTTGCCCAAAAAATTATAACATATTATTAAAAAAACTTAAACTTATTTATTATTAAAAAGCTTTATTTTTATTCCATGCGACTTGATTTGCAGTTCTGATCAAGCAATACATGGCCTCCTTTGCTGCTTAGTCACTTTAGAGGGATTCCGTGTAAATTATTCAATTTTGGATCGCTACCTTGTCATTGTGAAGGGGCTTGTGTACCTCAATGAAGCTGTGAGCTATACCATGTAGGGTCACCCAAGATGGAAAGGTCATAACAGAGAGGTCTGAAAGCTGGAGAAGGAACTGGCACCCACTCCAGTATCTTTGCCAAGATAGCCATATGAATAGGGACAAACAGAAACACAGACAGGTGTGCCTGGGTGCTGCCATCCATATGGTCATCAAGAGTCAGACATGACTGAAGGACTGAACTGCATGACTGTGCACAGAGTCTGGCAGAACAGTGTACACTAACACCCCCCATAATTTACATGAACAAAAATAAAAAATGTATACAGTGGTCTATTAAGTGAATCTGTGGTGTATTTTCACCATTGGGTACCAGTTGGAGTCTTACAAGTCGCTCCCATGTTACTTTGTGCCAACCCCGACCTTATGATATGTCTATTACTACATGCATTATCTTAGTAGTTGTATAACCTATAAACGTACACTTTATTAACTCTTTACAACGATGAAAATATAAAAAAACATTTCCCACTCTAATGAACCGTAATAAACATCAACCATAAGCCATAAAATGAATCATCAATTAATGCAAATTTATAATAAAGTCAATTGAAAAGAAAAGTTGGAAAAATTTAAATTATCTAAAATTATATGTACAGTACATTCATTATTATATTGTATTATTATTATATTTTATTCCATAGATACAAATAAAACTGTATAAAAAATAAATGCTCCACCCAACAGTATCATGTTATTATGTTGCTTTTAAAGGGATATTTTAGTTAACTTTTCCCCTATATGTTAGTAATAGACATCAGTGCATTTCTGTGATGATTTAGACTAACAAAATTCTTTTAAAAATGATATATTATTACTTTATTTATGTTGATACAGAATATCCACCCCAAAAAAACTGTGAATCTTTCTTTATTGCAAATCCTTTTTTTCTTTTCTTAGAGAAATAGTGAATAGAGGTAAAAGAAGACAAAACTTGACCCCTTGCGATCCCAGTATTAATAGGTCTGTTCATAATTCAATCTGTTAGTGTGGAGGGGCATCCAAGTGGAAACCTGCAGGCCTGGGACACATAAAGGACCCTCCTTCAAACATTATCTGACCCTCTCCACTCTATTCACAAAAGAGAGCTTATGGGTCCATACGTTGGGGGGAAAAATGCTCATTTTCATTGTGCCGGAGAAATTCTACACATTTTACTGTTCTTTCTTTTGGTAAAAACACAGCATGGAGGGGCAACGTATACAGGAATTGGGTGGGACGGAGGTAAATGAGCAGATTACCAGAGAATAGGCTCGGAACGGGCTCGGGGCTGGACATATACTGGCAATATTATAGGGAAGAAAAGGGGGACCGCTTCTGTGGGATCATTTTACATTTCAATGTATCGACTTATCACGGATATGAATGGGGTTTGTGGGAGAAAAGTGGCAAAATATCTCGGAAAGTTCCAGAATCATTAGCAGTTTGAAACTAAAAATAGGGAGTGTTTTATATATATCAAATCGAAAAAATATATACGATACTCACCAAATATTGTCAGAACGTGAGAATACACCGTACAGTGTGGTAATTATGGTTTCTCATACATTCATGTCTTTATGGAAAAGTTTTTAGAACAATTTGGGGAAAAATACAAAAGTCCAAGGCAGCTCTTTGAAGGCTGCTATATATATATATATATATATATATTCATTCACATGGTTTCTCATATATTCAGTTTATTTTGCAAAAGTTTTTTATATCTAATATGTTGAGTGTGTATATATTTTATATATATATAGTAAATAAAAAGTACATTTGTGTTCACATTTTAATGTCTAAAACAAGTTAAAAAACCAGCTCAGAATTCCGAGAAAAACAGTTATTACACTGCATTCTGGGAAGTTGAGCTGGGACACACAAATGTGCCCACAATTTTATATATATATATATATATATATATATATATATATATATATATATAAAATTATATTTATATATATATATATATATATATATATATATATATATATATATATATATATATATATATATATATATAGAGTAAATGAATAGTACATCTGTGTTCACATTTGAATATCCAAAACAAGCTAAAAAAAAAAAAACGGTTTCCAGCTCAGAATTCAGAGAAAAACAGTTACTACACTGCATTCTGGGAAGCTGAGCTGGGAAAATGCAAATGTGCCCACAAATATACACTTTATTGAACACTGACCAAGGGCCTCATTCTATTATCGGCCGTAAATCGGCCGTAAGGCTGCGATTCCTTATGGGGGTTCCGTTACCTCGCAATTTAATTATACGGCCCGCAAGGATCTCCCCTTACGGCCGGCCGTAAATCTTGCAACCGGCCGTAAGCTCGGAAATCTAAAAAGTCAAAAATAAATTCAAGACGGCACTGTAAAGCTCTGTAAATGCTAGGGATCATATTGGGGGACATGAGGATTAAAAGAAACCCACTCTCAAGCTTGCACATCAGCCCAAACCCGAGTTCAAATTAACTGTTTATTTTCCGGCTGCGGCGTGGGTGTGTCTGAGGTGCTCCAAGCACTCTGGACTTTTTACATGGATATTTGACGTATATTAAAAAAATAATATTTTATGGATTTGAGTATAGGGTAATTATGTGCTATTTTTGCTAACACCGAAAATCCCTTTATAGTCTTCTCAAAGTGCAGGATGGCTTTATTTGGGCTATTTTATGTGCTTAATTGGTGCTAGCGAGACCTCTTTCCTGCAAGTAAGCTGCGGCTCGCTTTTAGCCTTGCAGAGAGGGTTCCCGGAGCAATTGAATTGCAAATAGGAATTTCTTACGGCCGATTTCCTTGCGGCCGTTTTAGATCAAAGGCTTTTTTCCGGCGCGAGCGGCCGCAAGAGATAGCAAGGCGCCGGCCGCAAGCCTGCCGGAATCCCCGGCCGGAGGGGAATAGAATAGCCGAATAGCTTGCGGCCGGTCCTTGCGGCCCCGCAACGGCTGCGGCCGATAATAGAATGAGGCCCCAAGACTTTTACTGGTCAGATGGTCAGAGAGGCCATGTATCATTTAATACAGACTGCATAGATATATACCCTAGACAAACAAATATATGCTGTGCGTGTATATATATATATATATATATATATATATATATATATATATATATATATATATATATATATATATATACAGAACAGAGACTCTCCCAGGGTCTCTTTTTCTCCTGCTATCTTGAAGAAAGCAACCAGAGAGGGTTTGGAGACAGAAAGTGGATCATAGACTAAAATAGAGGGGTTTGCCAGACTCTTCATAAAGGGGCCATACGAGGGGCTTGGAGTTGGAATGATTTCCTCATATTGGAGAGAAAGTTGGGTGAATGATATTATTATAAGTAATGCATTGAAATATAGTTGTATCTGTGCTTGCAAACTTTTTTTTCCCAGCACACATGAAGATTGAACCAAACTTTGTATAAAACTCAAGTGTTGAGTAGACTGTTGTAATAATTAATGCATTAAGCTGACACTATGGAATCTGCTGGTGCTCTACAAATAAAATATAATAATAATAATAATATTAATGTTGAATTTGACCACACATTTAACATATTCCAACATGATTATTCTTATGGAAAAACAAAAAAACTCCCAAAAAGATCATTTGTACGTTAGTAAGCACTGAGTGATATGACGATTTGATATTCAGATTAGACCCCTTTACCCAGCTATTGAACAAACCAAGATTAGCATTATCTTCATGGGTGGTCATTCTTTCACCCATCGGACCCCAGGGATCGTGTGGGTTGATGACAAAAGGAATGTCAGGCTGATAGTGCATAAATATAGATGATTGCAAAATGATAATAAGAGAAACATATTCAAGGTAACAGTTACGTGTTTACTGAAAAAGGCATTAAGTACATGTATTATTCATTAACCTGTGAATTTCTCCTCATCTGATGCTAATGGACCAAAATTGGCAAATACTGCTTTTACCTAAAATAAAAGTGTTTCCTACATTTCTGGAATCTGCATGAAATAATATCCCACTTTTGCTAAGAACAATTTTGTGTTATTATTTCATTTAATACACAGCGCTGTCAACTTCCCAGCAAGGGGCTTGGAAGAGCTTGACTTGGCTTAACCCATTCTACGCCGACACATCCAGCACCACAGGGGTTATAGTGTCCTTTTTACATAATTGCACTTCTTTAAAATAAATGAAAATAATAAAAGGCAATAAAAACTGCCATAAATATGCCATGTTAATAATATTTTTTTTCTGCTTATTTTACTTTGATAATTTTCTCCTGCTCAAGATGCATTTAGAAATTTGGTTCCAGTTAATATTGATTTTCTGACATGGACAAAAATCACTACTTGCATATGTGAGTGGAGTAATGAACTTCAGATGGGTCTTTAAATGTCATTGAACAATTGTTGTAATTTGGTTGACTTGGTAATGCTGCAATTGCTGAATGGATTGATCACCATCGTACCTCTTCATGGGCCGTATAAAGTTCTTCCTCAGACATGGAAAGTATTTCCTTTCGAGTGATTTCATTTGTCAGACCGTTCATGAAATGTTCGAGCTGTAAAATGGAAAAAGAAAAAAAAATAATAATAATCTGATTTGCACTGAAGCAACTTTATATATAGGATAAAAGATTGCCAAGTGAATTACAAGGTGGGAGTACAAGGAATGCTCATGAAGCAAGAAGCCAAAGCTTAGGATGTTGCCTGAAGCAGAAGATGTAATTATCTAATTTTACATTCAGAGATACCCCATAATGCCTGGTGATTCCACTTTATAATATCATAATTGTACCATCAGAAACAAAGTATCACCAAGCCAGAGATTGGATTCTGCAGTAATGGAAATATATAACAGGCACTACAAATGTATATATACTCTGGTAGGGTCTCTGTCACCCCAAAAGGAAGTTGATTTAATTGTAAAGGGTGTTTAAAACTGGATATAGTTTTTCTCTATAGTAAATCATTTCTGAAATAATTAGAATTATTTTTTTTACTGCAATAGTATGCTAATGTACACCTCATTTATGCTAGTGTGCGGCTCAGTATGCCAATATACGGTTTAAAGTACCTGGTATGGTTGGATCTAACTGCCTTATAGCATTGAAGGGCTTTATTTTGGCCACTACAGAGACAGTCAAGCAAAGTGAAATCCTAATGAGCACATCAAAGCAGCGGATTAATATGCACGAGCCACTTATTTGCATATACAATGTAGCAACAACAACCATTTTCCAAGATTGATTTACATTAGAATAAAAACGGATAACACAATGTATAGACAGTTTTTCATGCTAACCTAAAAAACAACAACTTGATTTGGGGTGATAGAGTCCTTTTAAACATGTGACAGTTCCTCTATATGAAGCATCACCTGGATGATACACAATGAACTCGAAACTATAAAGATTACAACATCTTGACAAAGTACTTGATCTGATTGCACTAAATGAACAATGAGATCACAGACGTAAAAGATCAGGTTTTAAATGTTTCAAACATTTTCGATAGGCTGAAAAATTTAAACAAAATGTGGATTTGATCCAGAAAGGCCCACCTAGTTATAGAAAATAGAGTATTTATTGTATATTGTGGTCATTTTCTTGGACTATGGGATAAATTGGTAATTTCCAGAGGCCCAAAAGTATTTTGTAACATTTTCAACTCTTATTTTTCATGTAATAATAAGTTACAAGAAAATAAGGATATTCTACTGTTTTTAGAGATCTTGAAGCCCTTCTGACTAACCAAGCAGAACATGTACAAAGAATATTCAACCAATCAGAACCTGTAGAGAGAACATTCAACCATTCAAAACTTGTACAGAGAGCCATTAACCAATCAGAACCAGTACAGAGAACATTCAACCAATCGGAACCAGTACAGAGAACATTCAACCACTCTGAACCTGTACAGAGAGCTGTTAACCAATCAGGACCAGTACAGAGAACATTCAACCAATCAGAATCTGTACAAAGAACATTCAACCAATCAGAATCTGTACAAAGAACATTCAAGCAATCAGAAACAGTACAGAGTACATGCCACCATTCAAAACAGGTACAGAGAGCATTCAACCAATCAGGACCAGTACAGAGAGCATTCAACCAATCAGCAACAGCACAAACCCCTATTGAGATTGTGGGGAATGTAGGAGCAGTACTTGCAAAACTATTGTGAGACACCACCTTTCTAATATAAAGATTAACATTTTTACTTTATAAAGAATTATGGACATACATTTACAAACTAAAAGTTACATTTTTACCAAAACGATTCTAGTGTTTCATAATAATGTGATAAAATGTGATATAATGACCACTACCAAGATTGGGTCAATCTTCAAGCAAATGTACCAACATGAATCCAAGCTAATCGTGCGTCAATGCTCATTAGTCCTGTGCACCCTCCCTCTACAGGCCGTGGACGTTGGGGGCCTGGTAATAAATATAATCCAACAAGTCCATCATGGTGTAGATCCCCTGTCCAGTACAACTGGACCAAAGAATGCATTTTTGATGGTATTTAGGCTCTATTTCTCACAAACTACCTAGATTATAACGACACATTGTATTAATATGTACTAATATAGAAGTTGTTGTCTGTTTTTATCACTAATCCACCTAATACAAACTACCCACATAAATGGTAACTTTATTGCTTGACTGGTCACCATAAGTTAATTATCTCAACCCTAAATAAAATATATTTTTTAATAATATTTTTTTAAGTGACATAAAATAGTACTAAATTAGTGTCACCATCACACAAGCACTTGCCAATTAGCACACACTGAGTGGCTAATATTGCATATTATGCCTTACATGCACATTAATATACATGCACGCTATGACAATGAGGCTTCATATGCACTGACAAGATTCTCCAATGGGCTGTGAAGAGACAAAAGAATGGCACAAATTACTTATTTATATATACAAAACTCACTATAAAGACCAGCTGCAGGTAGTTCTGAAAAGTGCATTTTAATGGGGTCCCATTCACCATGGGAACAAATGGGGGGGGAGTAGTTTGCACTACAGAGTTTGGTGGAGGAGCCTTCTCTATTCCAGAGAACCAAATCAATCACTTGTCCAGACTGTGGGAGTCAGAGTTACTTAGTGAAAGGGGCCCATATATAAACAAGTCAATAACTCATTGTGTGTGATTGTTTAGCTGGAGGAGTCGGCTTTCAAGAAGCTGTCCCTGCATCTCCTCCAATGAATCTTACTTTGTGCCGGGACTGGGCTGTTGGGGCTTTGCTGGGGTGCATTTGCTGGGAAAAAATACAGTGTCTGAAAGAGAAATCTCACAACTGTTCAATCCTTATTTAGGGTCTATTTTAGGGATGACCTCATCAACTAATGCAAATGGCAATTACACAATTTCGTAAATGTTTTTTTATAGGATATTTTGGGGATATTATGGGGATATTTTTAATAGTACAAAAATCGAATACAGTAAAACCCCCGTTATCTATGGGCACTCCCTATTGCAGGATAAGTGTAGTTTCCGGTTATTCATGAGTCCCTGAAAAAAAGGGTCCAAACGACCCTTAAACTCCCCAAAACCCCTCAAAATGCCTTTAAAAAGGCATTAGCACCTAAACTGGGCCATTTAGGCCCAGAAAAAACAATAAGTTTTTCCCAGTCTCGAACTCCCGACAGTGCCGGTTATGCCGGTGTAGCGGGAGTTTCTTTAAAATGGGGAATTGGTGCCGGTGCCGTTTGCTTGAGAGTCCCGATTAGTTAGGTGCCGGATAACCGGGATTCTACTGTATATAATTAGAGGGACATGGTACATGTTTTTATGCGTTACAAAAAAGTTAAGTTTTAAACATTACAAAAGCAACATTTATTTAGTATCCACGTTTCTTTTAGAGGATTTATATTTAAATAAATACGTTTTATGTGAAATTGAGGCAGATTAGTTACTAGAGCAATCTTGTGAATTGTTAGATTATGTTTATATATATGAAATAATATAACGTACATATGTGCAATATAAAAGGTGGGAATGGCGCATGCAAGTCATACAAACACGTGACCGAATCATTACTAGTATGTGATATATGTACAGAGAGCACTCATGCATGCAACATCTAATATACGGAATATATCTCGCTCCAGAGACTGGCTGGTGAGTTTCAGCTTTTACAAGAAATAATATACGGTATATGTGCTCAATATAGGTATGAATTACGCATGCACCTGATTGAGCCATGTATGTCGAACACTTCATCAGAGCGCACTCAGGCATACAACATACAGTATATGGAATATGTCATACCCCAGAGACCTGTTAGTGAGATACTGCGCAATATAAAATAAAGGTTGGAATTGCGCAGACAAGTCATACAACACATGATTGAGCTATGGATGTACACCGAACACTTCATCAGAGCGCACTCAGGCAAACAACATATAGTACATGGAATACGTCTTACGCCAGAGACCCGTTAGTGAATTTCGGCGTTTACAGGAAATATACCGTACATGTGCGCAATATAAAATAAGGTGGGAACGGTGCATACAACCATGTGACTGAAACAGGTATGTATACGGTACACTTCATCAGAGCGCACTCAGGCATGCAACATATGGAATATATCTGGCTCCGGAGACCTGTTAATGAGTTTTAGCTTTTACAAGAAATTATATACAATGGGCCTCATTCAATTGCGATTTGGCCAATTGAATAGGGCTCTATATAAGCACATAACATATTTTTTTACAGAAGTTTTTAGTTAGTGATCTTCTATCCAAAAGCAAGGTCTTCACTAACTAAAAACTTCTGTAAAAAAATATGCTGTGTGCTTATATAGAGCCCTATTCAATTGTCCAAATCGCAATTGAATGAGGCCCAATGTCCATAGCTTTTCTGCACATACTTTTTATATAAAAAGCGCCAACATTTTCCGTAGCGCAAGCACGTACAGCTATTTTGAGGCTGATAACTAACAAGTTACAATCGCTTAAACACATTTCACCAAAAGTCAAAAAATGACGGCAATTTTGTTGGATGCCCACATGACTCTATTTATGGATAATAACTATTTAAATCTATATAATTATTAGTTCTTATGATTTTATTTATGCAAGACTTGAGGGTGCAACAAAAAGAACAATAACCATTAAATCTTTAATGCTTCCAGGAACTCGGGAGTGTTTGTACACAGTTTTGAGATGATGGATTCTATTAAGACGCATTACAGCAGAAACAGGGGAAAGAAGAAAAAAAAAATCAGTCTGCCGCGGCTATTAGCTCTTTTTATTTTGCCAGTGCAAGCCTGACCCGGTCTGTGGCGCTACAAGTTGGCAGCTGTGATTGCAGTACAGATTTCACACAGTGTAATTACTGCAGTGACACCAGGACTGAGAGGTACAAAGGGAAAAAAAAGAGGCCCCACAGGTTATTAGCACTAAACACTAGGAGAAATCAAACGAGGAGTCAATGCATAATTTCGAGGCCTATCAAGCCTCATCAGAAACAGCGGGGAGGAAAGTGCTGCACTTCATCATCTCACTCTCTGACTTTTGTTGGAAATTACAGTAATTAAAAGAGAGCTAAGTACTTCTCAGGCAAGGGGTCCATTCTTTACCCATCACCTTTTAGTCGGCTGCTGATTTTGTGTGACCTTTTCCTTGGCTCTGTCTGCCGCAGTCAACACACATCTTTGTTGAATGGCTCTCTGAAACCTAATTACTATCTGTTGGGTGATTCAGTATTGATCAGAAAGGTGGCATTGCAAAATAAGAGTGCCAACACTGTGGCCCCGGCAATCGAAAAGTAATTCCAGGCCCATAGAAACGGCTCTCCCGGCCCACTTATTACAAGCAGCTGTGAACTCGCCCGATCGATGGACGCCACCCAATTGCTTCTTGGACTTAAATGCTGCATTTTTTTATTTGTTGGTTTCTTTTGGGGACACGGTGACAATCAGTGGCCTCTGACATCAGGAGATGGTGTGATAATGTTATCGACCATTAATATCATCTCATGATGGACAACATTCAGCAGAAAATGATACAGAATAGTAAATTATATTCGAGGCAGTGATTAAATAGCAGAGAAAAGGGTCATTTTAATTATATGTGTTTATATTACAGGTTTAGATTGAATAAAAGTCTAAATGAAATGTTTATCCAACAAAGAAAAGTATAACTGTGTACAATGATATATAGATTTGTTATATATATATATATATATATATATATATATATATATATATATAATCTAACCTATCCATCCATCCATCCATCTATCTATCCATCCATCCATCCATCCATCCATCTATCCATCCCGCCATTCATCCATCCATCCATCTATCTATCTATCTATCCATCCCGCCATTCATCCATCCATCTATCAATACAAATGGCAGAATGGTGTAGCACGCTCAGTTCAAAACTGAATAGATGCAGAACAAACCAACGGATAAGAGATACAAAGACAAAACCCACGGCACTGTTTGGGTATATTAACATCTCAGTTACGGTACTTGGCAAATGTTTTAGAACAGTTTAGATATATTTTTTGCCATTGTACTGAAACAATAGTCATTAATTAAATTAGGTTCTTTTGCCATCTTAGTATCACATTTATAGTTGTCAGTGTTGGGGGCGTTTGAGTTGTTGATCACGCTTTTGCGTCCCTCACTCCACGAGGGACGCCTGTGGGCCTTGCAATGCGAGGCGTCAACACACGACTTTGGCGCTCATTGCACTGCAAACCGAAAAACTTAGCACTTTGCAGCTGACCGCGAGGAAAGTAGTTTGCTAATTTAAACGGTCAAAATTAGTTCATGCGCGTAACTCGAAGAACCTGAAACACAAGAAAACGAATAAAAAAAAATAATAAACACACTCACACACAGCACAGGGGGACAGCCAGGAAGCCCGGGAGCGAGGTTGCAAGTGAATTTGAGCCATATTTGTCGGCAAAGCAAGGAGAGAAATGGCAGACGAAAAACACAAAAAATCTGAAACAGGATGAAAATGAGACTGAGCAACGCCAGGCACGCAGGACTTAAAAAATACACCAAGACAGTAACACTTACACCAACAACGCAAGGCATGCGGGACTTAAAAAATACACCAAGACAGTAACACTTACACCAACAACGCAAGGCATGCGGGACTTAAAAAATACACCAAGACAGTAACACTTACACCAACAACGCAAGGCATGCGGGACTTAAAAAATACACCAAGACAGTAACACTTACACCAACAACGCAAGGCATGCGGGACTTAAAAAATACACCGAGACAGTAACACTTACACCAACAACGCAAGGCATGCGGGACTTAAAAAATACACCGAGACAGTAACACTTACACCAACAACGCAAGGCATGCGGGACTTAAAAAATACACCAAGACAGTAACACTTACACCAACAACGCAAGGCATGCGGGACTTAAAAAATACACCAAGACAGTAACACTTACACCAACAACGCAAGGCATGCGGGACTTAAAAAATACACCGAGACAGTAACACTTACACCAACAACGCAAGGCATGCGGGACTTAGAAAATACACAACGGCGAAGACAGTAACACTTACACCAACAACGCAAGGCATGCGGGACTTTGAAAATAAAACCAAAGGAAGTCAGTGTGCGCCACGCAAATAATCAGCAGACACACAGAGAAGATACACGGGAGATGGTGGAAAGAGACACATGGCATTCCCAAGCACAAAACTTGCAGGTTAATGAACCCTGCAATTAGCAGCCCGTATAGTAGGCGGGAGAAAAGGCTCACAATGAGCACCAAAAGCGCTCATCGTAGGGCTAATCATTGCAAAGCAGGAAAGTTGAAGTTCCACCGGAGGAAAGGCTCGCAATGAGCGCTGAAGGAGCTCATCGTAAGACTCGCTATGAGCACCAAGGGTAATCATTGCAAAGCAGGAAAGATGAAGCACATGGGGGAAGAGGCTTGCAATGAGGGCCGAAGGCACCCAGGGTGGGGCTTGCGATGAGCACCAAAGGTGCTCAGAGGAGCAAAAACCTCACACTGTGTGGCAAACAGCATTGCCAGCCTTACAATTTTATTCCTGTCATTTTTGACAGGCAAGTAGCTAGTATACATATAAATATAATTAATTATTACACTGCACTCTGGGAACCTGGGCAGGGACATGCAAATGTGCCCATAAAGCCTCCACTCTTGTAATCCATTATTATTTAAAACATGCCTTCCTTTAAGCATATGCCTGCTGTATTACACAGCTTTGAGCAAAGCTCAAGACGGATTATACATGTCAGGAATCCTACCCATATTCAGCTGTTTCAAGGCTACTTCCTCTCACCAGTGTGGGACCAGTTCGTTAGTTTGTGTAGTAGATTTTGTGAGAAGGTAGCTTACCACAACAATCATTAATTTATGGTGGGCAAAAGGGATAGAAGCCTCCACCGTACAGTAAATAAATAGTACATCTGTGATATATATATATATATATATATATATACACACACACACACACAGTGCCTTGCAAAAGTATTCACCCCCTTGACTTTTTACCTATTTTGTTACATTACAGCCTTAAATTCAATGTTTTGTTAATCTGAATTTTATGTGGCGGATCAGAACACAATAGTCTAAGTTGGTGAAGTAAAATGAGAAAATATATACATAAAACTATTTTTTAGTAATAGAAAACAGAAAATTGGCATGTGCGTATGTAATCACCCCCTTTGTTATGAAGCCCATAAAAAGCTCTGGTGCAACCAATTACCTTCAGAAGTCACATAATTAGTGAAATGATGTCCACCTGTGTGCAATCTAAGTGTCCCATGATCTGTCATTACATATACACACCTTTTTTGAAAGGCCTCAGAGGCTGCAACACCTAAGCAAGAGGCACTACTAACCAAACACTGCCATGAAGACCAAGGAACTCTCCAAACACGTAAGGGACAATGTTGTTGAGAAGTACAAGTCAGGGTTAGGTTATAAAAAAATATCCAAATCTTTGATGATCCCCAGGAGCACCATCAAATCTATCATAACCAAAATAGAAAGAAAATGGCACAACAGCAAACCTGCCAAGAGACGGCCGCCCACCAAAACTCACGGACCGGACAAGGAGGGCATTAATCAGAGAGGCAGCACAGAGACCTAAGGTAACCCTGGAGGAGCTGCAGAGATCCACAGCAGAGACTGGAGTATCTGTACATAGGACGACAATAAGCCGTACGCTCCATAGAGTTGGGCTTTATGGCAGAGTGGCCAGAAGAAAGCCATTACTTTCAGTAAAATACAAAATGGCGCATTTTGAGTTTGCGAAAAGGCATGTGGGAGACTCCCAAAATGTATGGAGGAAGGTGCTCTGGTCTGATGAGACTAAAATTGAACTTTTCGGCCATCAAAGAAAACGCTATGTCTGGCGCAAACCCAACACATCACATTCCCCAAAGAGCACCATCCCCACAGTGAAACATGGCGGTGGCAGTATCATGCTGGGGGATGTTTTTCAGCAGCCGGGACTGGGAAACTGGTCAGAGTTGAGGGAAAGATGGATGGTGCTAAATACAGGGATATTCCTGAGCAAAACCTGTACCACTCTGTGCGTGATTTGAGGCTAGGACGGAGGTTCACCTTCCAGCAGGACAATGACCCCAAACACACTGCTAAAGCAACACTTGGGGGGTTTAAGGGGAAACATGTAAATGTGTTGGAATGGCCGAGTCACAGCCGAGACCTCAATCCAATAGGAAATCTGTGGTCAGACTTAAAGATTGCTGTTCACAAGCGCAAACCATCCAACTTGAAGGAGCTGGAGCAGTTTTGCAAGGAGGAATGGGCAAAAATCCCAGTGGTAAGATGTGGCAAGCTCATAGAGACTTATCCAAAGCGACTTGGAACTGTGATCGCCGCACAAGTTGTGGCATGTTCTGTAAATTAAATGATGGAGAGAGAGAGATAGAGTGTGTGTGAGTGAGTGAGTGAGTGAGAGAGAGACAGGAGAGACAGACAGAGAGAGGGAGAGAAACATTTACAGAACGAAAGAATATGTTGCTAATATACATTTTATTATATTCACTATAAAGTCATATCAGTTTGGAGCGTTGCTATGTAAATGGTGTTCATGATAGGAATGCAAAATAAGCACTTAATTGGGACACATATACTACAAAGTTAAATGCTGTAGATCTTTTGGTACTTTATATATATTCTTCATAGATACGTCCCATGCAGCACTTAGCTCATATTGCCCATTATCCTTTAACTACCAGTATAGATAAAACTGAATAAGGCTTTTATCCTATTTCGCTACCTCACTTAGTAGATATATCCCAATTTACTATAGTAATATACTAAGTTAACTTACATCTACTATTTTAAAGCACATCCTTTATAGAACATGGCTCATTACTATAACATGCATAAATAAATAATTGTATATTTGTAACTATATTCCTAATATTAAATTCTTACTATGGAAAATATAAGGAGCCATGTACTAGAGAGTGGAAATGCATTGTGACATAATTTGCATGTTCCCACCCAGTTTCCCAGAGTGCAGTGCAATAACTGTAATTTTTGGACTTCTGAGCACGTAATACGTTTTTTAACTTATTTTTAGACATTCGTTTGGGAACACTATTTATTTTATGGAAATAATAAAGTATAAAAATTGCATATAAATTAATTTATTAGTACATCTATTTTATTACTAAAAGCTTTCTCAAAGAATTTACATTCAGAGAACTGTGTAACCTAAAAGTGAGCAGCAAAACCGATTAACATCTTTGATTATATTGATGCCGTGTGATAGATCTGACAATCAGCACGTTTCATGTGTTATTCTCACTTTTCATCTTAAAACATATGGCATTAACATGTAACAAATATTATTTTTGTGTAAAATCCATTTAGTAAAGATTTGTTAAAAACCTTGGGGGGGACATTCTGGGATATTCTTAAGATAGTTCTTTATTGCACATTTCTTTATTTGAAATACATATCAGATAATTCATAAAGTCCTACAAGTGTGATTTGTTTTATCATATGCAAGTTAACATAGAATATGAAAATATTAACTTAGAATATTTTACTGAATTGGACGTAAACTTAGTTAAGTTAAAAAAAGAGATCTATATTTATTTGAAAATTAACAGACATATCTAAGTTTCCTAGATAATCAATCTCTCTCTCTCCCCACCACCTAAGCTTGTAATTGGATGCGCACATTGAACTGCACAGCCGCTTGGTGAGTAAAAAACAGGTTAAAATCCGTACTTGCATGCTGTACTGCTATAGGCTAGTACGTTTTGATGATGTAAGCACTCAGGGGGTGGGGATGCTAGGATTTCACCTGGCTGCACATAAATCTGTAAGCATGTTTATTGGTAACATTTAAAGGACACTTCTATATACCTTTAATACTCATTAGAACGTTAGAAGAAATAAGTTAACTGAGAACAGTAATAGACTAACTTAGAATATACTTACTAAATGTCATATTAGAAGTAATAACAATGCAGAGTCCCTGCAGAGGTCAAGCTCATACCTTAATGATGTGTTCCACATCTACTTTTACTGTTGGACACCTTTTCCCAGTCCAGAGGTGGTGGTATAATAGAATACTGTGTCGCTTTAAGTCTCCATTTTCATGTAATTTAATTAGGTTGAAAAAATGTTATTCATGATGAGGAAAGGGAATACGTAAGGAGAACACATGCTCTGTATTTGGCACCACTATTAATATATCACAGAGTTATGTTGTGGTAAAAAAAGACTGTAATTATTATATATACAGTATCTTCAAGAAACAAGGACGTGTCTTAAGATGCAGAATGACTCATAGGTGGAAGTGCATCACGTTTGCGCCCGTGCTATTGACCTCATTTACATTACATGTTACCTCTGGTCTTGTGACACATGTCACCAGAGAATGGACCAAAATATTAATTTTAACAGTTAATCCACATATTATAAGGATTAGTGGAGATCTAATAAGATTGAACTGGATGGACTAAAAGTCTTTTTTCAACCTCAATTACTATGTATCTATGTAAAAGTTAGGTATCTAGGTCTCATTGGTAGACAAGTATGACTTGTGTATCTATATTAATGCTCATTGGCTGACAGGGGCAATCCCCAAGGAAATTAAATATTGTGTTTTGGAAAAAACAGAAACACAAAGTAGCACATTTACAAACACTCTTTTTCATTTGCAACAAATACAAAATTATTTCCATGTCCCTTTAAGGGGCTTTGTACCAGAAACAAACAAAAAATTAGAGTGAAGAGCTTTAAAAAACTAAATTAACAAAAATAATTCTACAGTTGGTCAACATGGAATTCCCACCCAACACTGCCCCCCAACCAGCCCTCACTAACACTGAATATCACAAGTTCACTTTGTAGTCCAGGGAATGTTTCTCCATGATGTCCTATGATTGGCTAAGAAGTAATCAAAGAATTCTAAATATAAAAAAGATCAGATATCAGTTGAGGATGAATTTGTATCAGATTTCCATGTGGATAGCTTTATGGTGAATTCTTTAGGGGACAAGAGCAGAACTACCCCCGGTGTACCTGGGGGCCTCAGTGCTGTCCAATGTTCTTTGTATTTTTTTTTTTTTTCAAATGCCCTTGGGGGCTCCACACACTGGCCCCTCCTGCCCTCAACCACCTGGATGCCCCACCCACAGGTGCAATCGGTGCAAGGCACCTTGGCCACTGGCCTCTGAGGGTCCCCTGTGGACCTCCCACGGCCCCCGCATTTCCCCTGTGGCCCCCACAGGTCCTCTGTGGCCCCCACAGCCCCTTATGGTCCCCTAGGTCTCTAGTGGGTCCCCTGTGCCCATGTTGCCCCGCGAAGCCCCCTGTGTTCCCCTCAGCCTCCTGTGGCCCCTCGTGGACCTCTGCATCTCCCTCAGCCCCCTGTGGCCTCGCTCAGCCCCTTGTGGTTCCCTCAGTCTTTGCGGGCCTCTGTATATATGTACTGTGTGTGTTGGTGTTGGAGGGGGTTGGGGAAGTGCAAAAAACAGTTGTGCCTGTCCCCTTCGGGGGGGGGGGGGGGGGGCGGTGCAACCCCCCCCCCCCCCCCCACCACCACCAGAACTATGTACTAGCCATGTACTAGCTCCGCCAAGTGCAAAAAACAATTGTGCCTGTCACCTTCTGGGGAGGGGGGGCCTGGAGTAAAAAGAAAATGTACCCCCCCCCCCCCCAGAAGGGGACAGGCACAATTGTCCCATGTACTAGCCCCGCCATGCTTATATATATATGTCCTATAGTATACAGTATATAGTAAATAGTACCTTTGTGCTCACATCTGAATGTCTATATATATATGGTGCCAGAGAAGGGGCCAAACACAAATTCCTTTCTTTTTTGCACTGGGTCCCCTGATAAGGGAATAAACTAGAAACAATTGCATATTTCTTATAGGATATTAATCGGTGTCACAATGTAGCAATCACCCATTATTGTGACAGATTATCTTCTAATACAATGGTTTAAAAGATACAATGTTACATTTTTTTAAATGGAGTCGATCTTAAGAAATGCTCAGTGCTTATAATAAGCCGCCATGTTTGGTGAACTATGCTCAGTTGATTCTAGTTTATTAGCCAATCTTAAGATTACTTTTAAAATTAGAGCTATTAGCAACTTATTATCTGAGCCGCTACCAAGTGTGAAACTCCCACAGAGTAATCATTATAAAATAGAAACACTTATCTGCTCCTGGGTCTCATTCTTATAAATCCAGTCTGGTTTATGCTATTTTATACAGGTGTATTTAGGGGGTATTTTTCATAAACAACAATTGACACCGAACATTGTGGGTAAAATCATTGCAATGCATTAAACCAGAACATCACTGGAATACATTTATAAAATAGCATCTAAACATTATGGAGGAAGAGAAAAGTTTTATTTTTTTCTACTGTCAACTTTCATTTTGAAACACTAAATAAACCTTACACCACGCAGACAGCGCCATGAATAGCCACCAACTAGCCAAAATCTAAATGAGATCACCATCAATAATAATTATGTACCATATAAGAGGGTCATTTAAAAACATCTTAAGAAATCCCCTGCTAACATATTATAAAATACACAAGAGTGTAAAGTGAGGCAGCCACGGCCATAGAAAGGCAACTTGAATTGCCGTACTAAATCGTTTGTGCACACAGGCCAAGGAATGAATTGCTTTCGCCATTTGTAGCTCATATTTTCAAGATATTAAGGGTGGAATACGCATCTCTCCCAGCATTCCTTAGTCTTTAACATTTATGTACATGACATTTAGAGGTCAGTATAGTGAACTTTACATAAACACAAACCTTTGGTTACATAGCCCAGGCCCTGAAAAGCTTGCAATCTAGTTTTATGGGTGAAAGATACACTATGGTGAAAGGGTAAGTGCATATACTGTAGAAGGAAGGAAGTTACTAAGGGTAGCTCACCAAGGCATATTTGAAGAGTTGAGTCTTGAAAGAGTTGCTGGTAGTATTTGTCTAATATTGGGTGGCCAGATGTTCTAGAGGTGTGGGGTGCTAGAACTGTATGGGGTGGTAAGGGGATGTTACTGACCAAACCAAAAAATGGTATATAGCAAGATATGAAAGGTGTGACCATGGCGTGTTTGAAGGAAGATGGACAGTAGATGTGAAGAGTGATGGATCAGTGGAGGTGCCAGTAACATACGGATGTGAGAGCTGGACCATACATAAGGCTGAGCACCATGGAATGGACTCATTTGTTTTGTGGTGTTGGATAAAGCTCCTTAGAGTCCCTTGGACTGCAAAAAAATTTAATCAATCCATACTACAGGAAATGAAGCCAAATTGTTCACTGGAAGGTCTGATCAGGAGGTTGAAGCTCAATAATTGTGTCCATATAATGAGAAGACTCCCTGGAAAAGACTCTGATGCTGGGAAAGACTGAAGGCATACATAGAAGGGAATGTGAGAGGTGAATAGAAGAGGTCTATGAAGTAATGATCATGAGCTTGAGGGAGTTCAGAGGGGCAGTGGATGACAGATGAGCCTGGTGTGATGCACACAAAATGATAGAAGACATATAATATAGGAAATACACAGTGTTCAGATACCCTTTACTATATTGTGCAAAACGGTGTAATAAATTAACTTTAGTTTACTAAAAGTTAAACATTGACATTCCACGGGGATATGGAAGAAATTCTATCATGAACACTTTTTAGTCTTCAATGTATGATTAAGAGAGTGAGCGATGCTACTTGAAGACAAATACTGAGCTCTCAGTTGATCCCTTTAAGACTTTCCCTACTGAACACATGGGGAGGAATAAAAATGTCTGAGCCAATGGACTAGAATCACTAAAATGAAGAAGCAAGAGGGGGGTGTTAGAATTTAACTTTTACAGTGCCTTGCAAAATTATTCACCCCCCCCCCCCCTTGACGTTTTACCTTTTTGTTACATTACAGCCTTAAGTTCAATGTTTTGTTAATCTGAATTTTATGTGATGGATCAGAACACAATAGTCTAAGTCGGTGAAGTGAAATTAGAAAAATATATACAATTACCTTCAGAAGTCACATAATTAGTGAAATGATGTCCACCTGTGTGTAATCTAAGTGTCATGTGATCTGTCATTACATATACACACCTTTTTTTGAAAGGCCCCAGAGGCTGCAACACCTAAGCAAGAGGCACTACTAACCAAACACTGCCATGAAGACCAAGGAACTCTCCAAACAAGTAAGGGACAATGTTGTTGAGAAGTACAAGTCAGGGTTAGGTTATAAAAATAAATATCCAAATCTTTGATGATCCCCAGTAGCACCATCAAATCTATCATAACCAAATGGAAAGAACATGGCACAACAGCAAACCTGCCAAGAGACGGCCGCCCACCAAAACTCATGGAGCGGGCAAGGAGGGCATTAATCAGAGAGGCAGCACAGAGACTTAAGGTAACCCTGGAGGAGCTGCAGAGATCCACAGCAGAGACTGGAGTATCTGTACATAGGACGACAATAAGCCGTACGCTCCATAGAGTTGGGCTTTATGGCAGAGTGGCCAGAAGAAAGCCATTACTTTCAGCAAAAAACAAAATGGCACGTTTTGAGTTTGTGAAAAGGCATGTGGGAGACTCCCAAAATGTATGGAGGAAGGTGCTCTGGTCTGATGAGACTACAATTGAACTTTTCGGCCATCAAAGAAAACGCTATGTCTGGCGCAAACCCAACACATCACATCACCCAAAGAGCACCAGTGAAACATGGTGGTGGCAGCATCATGCTGTGGGGATGTTTTTCAGCAGCCGGGACTGGGAAACTGGTCAGAGTTGAGGGAAAGATGGATGGTGCTAAATACAGGGATATTCTTGAGCAAAACCTGTACCACTCTGTGTGTGATTTGAGGCTAGGACGGAGGTTCACCTTCCAGCAGGACAATGACCCCAAACACACTGCTAAAGCAACACTTGGGGGGTTTAAGGGGAAACATGTAAATGTGTTGGAATGGCCGAGTCATAGCCCAGACCTCAATCCAATAGAAAATATGTGGTCAGACTTAAAGATTGCTGTTCACAAGCACAAACCATCCAACTTGAAGGAGCTGGAGCAGTTTTGCAAGGAGGAATGGGCAAAAATCCCAGTGGTAAGATGTGGCAAGCTCATAGAGACTTATCCAAAGCGACTTGGAGCTGTGATTGCCGCAAAAGGTGGCTCTACAAAGTATTGACTTTAGGGGGTGAATAGTTATGCACATTGACTTTTTCTGTTATTTTGTCCTATTTGCTGTTTGTTTCACAATAAAAAAAAAAAAAAAAAAAAAAACACAACATCTACAAAGTTGTGGCATGTTCTGTAAATTAAATGATGCAAATCCTCAAACAATCCGTGTTAATTCCAGGTTGTGAGGCAACAAAACACGAAAAATGCCAAGGGGGTGAATACTTTTGCAAGGCGCTGTATATGGCCAAAAATGTCTGGAGACACCAGAGCACTTCATGGAATGTATCTTTATTATTATTTGTGACTCTTCATTTGATTTGGTTGAATAATTAGAGTATGGCTGTTTACAGTTAGCATCTCTAAAAGCTTGTTGCCCTAAATCAAATGTTGACAATGAGCTGGTATCAATATATCCCCATTCCTCTTATTATTAACTAGTTGAGCTACTCCAATCTTTAATTTGATGCAATGTATCAAGAATTTAAAGTAGACTTCTAAGTAGACCCATTTAAACAGGAACACGGGAGTAAAACGAAGAATATTTCAGCTTCTCTTGTATTATCTCAAAAGTAGCATTATTACTAAATCCTAAATACAGAAATAGGAACACATTAGCCATTAAATGCACATGTAAATGAATGCTCAGAGGGAATTAACAATGGAATAATTCGGTGAGAGAAAAAAAAAACTGGTAGCTGCATTAAAAGTCAAGCTATTTTACAAGAATAGGTGTAATTTCATTTTGGCACTGCATATTTTATATAAACTCTAGTGTATAATAGCAGATCTCTCTTTAAGATTGTGAATGGTGTCAGCATGAGAACCTGCACCCCATCATCAGTCACTTCAGGCTTCGTGTGATTCAGTTCACAGCCTCTCTATTGACACCATGGCAGGTGTTCAGCAAACATCTTCATTGTCAGTCTCGGCAGTAGAGCGCTCTAATCCCCTCCACAAGCCACTGCAGTATTTTCTGAATTTCAATCACAAAACGCTTTGATATCTTTAGCATCATAGTCCAATCCAATGGGATTTTCTTAAGGGAGGTTTAATTGGTCGAGGTCGGTTACTTGTCTGATCCCTGTTCCATATTCCTTTTTCTCTCTAACGTTTTCTGTCCCGCCCCGGCCTGCTAATACGTTTATTTTTATTAGATATTTTCAATACTACATTTTCTTATCCATCAGTAAAATTTAATTTTATTTCTAAAGTAAAACAGCATGCTTTTCGATCTAAAACAAATCGCAGTAAAAAAAAGAAAGCATCATATTATGAGTAAATGCCCCAAAAAGTCACCAATACATCAGTACTTTCTTCTGATACCATGAATAATTAGCTTTTTTTACTCTCGTTTTCTTGAGGCCAAACTACCGAATGAAGCAATACATGCGGTTTCTGGTTCAAACATCATGGTTATATGTAGGACACTAATTTTATATTGAACTATTTCTTAATAAATTTGTTATTTCAGAAATAATTTGGACCTTACAGCTGCTTTATGCCTTGTTAAAATGTTATTCAGTGCTCAGAAGATGACGTAAAGTTAGCATGTGCTATAAATATTGTATATATATATATATATAAAAAAAATATATATATATATATATATATATACACACCTAATATAAAATACATTTATATATCATGTAAAATGAATATATATCATATACAATTCATTCACATCTAGCTATGCAGGCTTCCTTATTGCTCTTTTCTTAAAAAAAATAGATTAATAGGTTTGGTATTAGGTACTTTTGGCAAATTAAATCACTAGTCTTAATTAATGTACTAGTCTTATGCAAATATATTTATAATTTCTATTAATATTCTCTAAATATTTTCAGAATATTAATATTGTGAAAAAAATATGAAGTTATGCTTATTTACTAATATATTTTTTCTCTATCTTGAATATGATGTGCAAACCAGAAGGTGGCTGGATGTTTGTCTGATTACTTACAATTGGAAATATCTGGTATTTTACTGTAGGTGTGTTGTGTTCAACATAGCACAGACCATATATCACATAAGGTATCCTGGTGGACTCTCCAAAATACACTTTATTAAAACTGAATAGTTAATATTGAATATTATTTGACACTAACTCAACTACAGATTAATCAACTAAATGTAGGAAATGGCCAGTTGTCCTAGACACATCTAGACATTTTTTCACATTACTCCTCCTTTGCCCTTGCTACATCCTCAATATATGGTTACTCTCTCTTTATCGTATCTATCTATCTATCAATCCATCCATCCATCTATCCATCCATACATCTATCCATCTATCCATCCATACATCTATCCATCTATCCATCCATCCATACATCTATCCATCTATCCATCTACCCATCTATCCATCTACCCATCTATCCATCCACCCATCTATCCATCCATCCATACATCTATCCATCCATCCATCTATCCATCCATCCATCCATCTATCCATCTACCCATCCATCCATCTATCGATCTACCCATCTACCCATCCATCCATCTATCCATCTAGTAAATAAATAGTACATTTGTGTTCACATTTGAAATTTCTAAAACAAGTTAAAAAACCAGCTCAGTACTCCAAGAAATATAGTCATTATACTGCCCTCTGGGAAGCTGAGCAGGGACATCCAAATGTGCCCACAAATATATATATTAGATAGAGAGAGATTAGTAGTGTATCTCTCAAATATAATTTAATATATTTCACGAGGGGAGTATCTTCCAGAAAAAGTGGAGTGTAAGTTCAAGAGGTCACGATTTGAAGTTGGTAAGAATAATGTAAGAAAACACTATTTCATAGTAAGAATAGTACATAAGTAGAAGATCCTTCCCAAACACAGTTAAACAACTTAGGCACAAGGCTATCTGGAGGGTTATTAAGGCAAGCTTTGGTAGTAAAAATTGGCACATTAGATGTGTCTTTTGCATCTTATGTGCCATAAAATATAAATTCCTATCTTTATGTTTACAGAGTAGATATTAAGACCTCCAATGTATTTTATGTGACTCCTAATGTTGTTAGTTTATTGCATACTTCACATACATGGAACATTTTCCCAAACTACAGTGGTCCTTTAAACACTTCAGTAACATTGGTGGCATCCAGTATAATAAATAAAACTCTTACAGTATCTGCAACCTACTCATCTCTCATGGTTATCAAATTGAATTCAATCTAACTTCAGTCATATGGCTTCTTCACCACAGTGGTACACTAACCACAAGAGGAATAGATGGCAGGGACCTGGTTCAAAAGACCTGTTATTTAAGGGTTAGGGCTTCAGAAAATGCTGGAACTTTATAAATAAAAAGTAATAATAACAAAGGATCATAACTGTAAATCATCCAAAACACTATTAGGGCAGATAGAGAAAAATTAGTATTCCAAAAGAATCATCTATTTTAGGTTCTTCTTAAATAATATGTTCTCTCATCTTGGTTTAAGCTCTTGAGTTTAGTATCCATTACTCAGCCCAATACAGGCTATAAATGTGTTCAAATTGCCATTTGAAAAGCATTCTAAAGATTTGTCTCAATTTGAACAGATACTAAGTGACTTCAAGTGTCTCTTGAATTGGCCTCAACAGATCTTGAGAGAGGCTCATTCTCTCGACAGACAATAAGTTGGAGGACAGATAATTAGACTGGAGAGCACTTCATTTAAAAAACTTCTTAGCATTTAACGAACGTGCAGCCAAGTAAGAATTACATGTACCTCTGAAATACAGCCCAACATAGCAACACATAAAATGGTAAAATCCAATGGAAAAACTGTTAATTTAAAATGTTTGGTTGACCTCTTTCTATTTGAGACTTGTGCAATGTTTAATTGTCATTAAGCTCCTTATTGCTGTAGGCTCTGCAAGCCACGGCAACACCTTCTTTCCAATAGTTACACTATTTAGTTTTTTTAGAGCTGGTTCACCTCCGCTGTCCAATTCCATCACTGTTAGTCACAGAGACCTCACACCTCCATGCTCCCAACCTCACACCTACTCATTATCTCTGCTACCTTTTGGCCTCAGGGCCTCTATCACTTAGTAGGGAATTATCTTAAACACCAAACCCAGTGACACGACATAGATGGGATTTCCAATCTTCCTGTTTTTCTACACCCTCTGAACTTCCTGCTTGGAAGTTGGAATTGTCTCATTCTCTTATATCCTTGGGACATGCACTTTGTTTTTCTTATCTCTGAATTCTGATCATCCAATATATGTGTTTGTATAACCTAATGTTACCCACTGCTGATATTTCTACAAGTATTAACTGTAATAATAATTATCTATCTATCCATCCATCCATGCATCTATCCATCCATCTATCCATCCATCTATCTATCTATCTATCCATCCATCCATCTATCATCCATCCATCTATCCATCCATCCATCTATACATCAATCCATCCATCCATCCATCTATACACACACAGTCCAAAGTAAGATAAACAATTATCAAAAGCTCTCTTTCGCAATGTTAATACAACATGTGCTCTGGCTAAGCCAAATTCAAAAAATGTATATGACAATTCTTCCTCAAAGCATTTCTCACTCCTTTATTTTGTGGAAACAAATTAATAAAATAATGCATTTATTAGAGAGAGGATCTTGGCTCACTCCACTATGGCTACCCCATAAGGAACCCACAAGTGATAAAACGTCTGTTATCTTGGTGGATCAGATAAAATATAACCAATATCCAAATCAAAGCCCTAAACTGGTCACCTATGGAGTTTAGGGATACATTCCACTAACCACAAAGAGAATGGCTTAACTTAGCCTCAATAAATATAAACATGGCTTATCTTCTAGGACCAGGACAACAAACCAGCCAGGAAAACACCATTTGAGAAATGCTACATCTACAACTCCAATGGAAAGAACAATATCTCCATTCTATATAATTACATAAAAGACCAAGTTACAACAGATTACCCTACAAAATATCCTGGGAATAATACCTGAATATAACCCTGGAAGAAGCGCAATGGGATAAAATATTTCGAAATGCAGCAAGCTCCTCTCTCAATATATTTCTAAGAGAGAATGCTTTTAAAACTCTTTTAAGATGGTATATCACTCCAGCGAGACTACAAATCTCAAATCCATCCCTGGATGGTAAATGTTTTAGAGGCTGCAACGAAACAAGTACTCTAAGACGTGCATTATGGGAATGCCCTAAAATCACTCATGTATGGGAAAAAACATACTCTACCTTAGAAAACTGTGGGGATTTCATATTACCCCCCAAAAAACATAAGAAGCATTACTAGGACTTCCCATTCCAGAACTCCGGAAGAAATTACAATTTCTTAGCCTCCAGAAGTGTCATAGCAACTAATTGGAAACAAACAAGCATTCTCACATTTGAGAAGTTAAGAGGAAAATTAAATATATATATATATCTCTATCTATATATATATAAATATATATATAAATATATATATATATATATATATATATATATATATATATATATATATATATATATATATATATATATATATATACACAGACACACACGATGAGTATGATTTCATCGGAACTAGATGGAAATTATAAAACATGGGCATCATACTGGGGCAAAGAAAGATAATCTGCATTATGGAGAGCGTCCACAACATTTCATACCCCTCCACCACTTTTTTACCACCTCCCCCTTTTTTCTTTTTTTTCACATATAATTATTGTTTTGTTCTTTTGTAATATTAAGCCTTTATGGTTAAACAAAATCAACAAGGAAAAAAAAAGAAAAATAAAGTTTTATGATACATAGGAGAAGTTTACCATACCATTATACTAGAACAAACTTAAAAACGTCTAATTAGATTTTGTGTACTTTCCTTTTATTTCAATAACAATGATTTAAGTTTAAAAAAAGCTCTTTAACAATTTTTAATACATTTCAGCTCTTCTTTAGACCAACTCTTCATATCTTAGAGCAGTCGTTCTCTTAGTTGTTTTTTTAACGGGACCACTTAGAAGTTGGTGATTGACAACTTGATTACTGCTTAGATCCATCACAGACCACCTAATGAATTGTCTGCCTTGTTAATGACAATTATAATGCAATGAGCACTATTAGCATGGAGCATATGCACTTAAAAACATACAATCTACTATATAGGCACTGTGCACTATTGCTATTGCGCTATATGCTTTTCTTTTCATTTTGTTTATTTATTTATTTTTTAAATCCAGGCTGTACCTTGGATCATCTGATTGAAGGTCATGGATCACTGGTGGTCCAATGACATCCAATTGGGAACGTCTGATTTAGAATAAATATGTTTTTATGTGTACCTTTAGTGTTGAGTGCAAGGAATATAGGCTATGAGTTAGAGTGCTCCTCAAGCTATTACAATGTTCAGTCAATTAGCTTGTTCCGACACAATCTAATTCAGCGGAGAGGTGGTTGGTCTCCACTGCACCGTGGCCCAGAAGATTGGAAATGTCCATATAGATACCTGGCAAATCACATCTTGTAACCCCAGTACTCATGGGATGTGCCCTGACATTTTAATTACACATACACTCAACGTGAACCCTAGAGGGAAGAAATAGTAATTAAATAATCTACTCATTTCGGGTCAATCATCTTTCATTTCTCTGTGAATATATTTACATGTTACCACCATTTTCTGAGGCTTTCTTATGTATCCTTTTGTAGATATTACAACATTTTACCCAAAGAGGTTTGAACTACATATCAATGCTCATTACAAGTCTCTTGCTCATATATCATGAACAGTAGGTAGACAGTAACCAGTGCGAGAATAGTAGGATTGAAGACGTCTAACTGGGAAACTAATGACCAGGAAAAGTGTATGTCTGAAATGCTCTTCTTACTGTGTTAGCCAAGCTGTGTGATTGACTTGGACAATGGCAAATGCCACTGCTTGATAAAATGGGCCAACACAAACAGAATTGTTCAGTTGAATCAAGGGCTTGGAGTAATTTGTCTAGTGCAAAAATCAATAAACAGGAATCAATTCTATATGTTTGTGATGGCGGGTGAGATGAAAAACAATATCTTTACCAATTCTCTCTTATATCAAATTGTGATTCCCATGTCCAATACACGTCAACGCCTACTGCAAAAGGCAAGATTATTCATTAAAAATACCACTAATCTTAATAATAGTAAGATAAACAATATTTTTGGATGAGTTGTGCTTCTGTAAATTATTATTGATTTAGATATTTTAATGTAACCCACAGAGGAGCAATCAGGACGGAGCACAGAAGGCCTCGCAGGAAGGGACAGACACACAGATGGGAGCTCGGGGAATCTGGACCATTTCTCATATTATGGGAAAGATCATTTGCAAAATTGCTCACTCATCCTTCTCGTGTCTGGGGCCAATAATGAGATTGATTCTTTATCTGATTTCATGAAATGGCTCGATATGACATATATTCATGTGGCTTAATGGTAAATGAGTCAGTTTTCACATATTATAAAAGAACTTGCCTGATTATCAGATGAAAAACATATGTTGTCTGCTCTCTTTTTGAATTATAGACAATTATTGACATTCAGTTACTAAAATACAAAGAAATCAATCATATTTCTACTTGCCACAAACTCTGCATTCTCCTAAAATGAAGCTAGGCAGGTCTAAAAATTTAGAAAATGCACCTAGATGTCCATGTGGACATTATCATTTCTACTACAATAATTATTCTGTAACATTCAATCTAATTTAACTGCATATATACTATTGGATTTGGGGAAGGAGGATAGAAAGTGAGGGCATAAGGAAAATACTGAGTGTTTGGGGTGTGGCGGAGGGGGAACATTATATGGATAGACAGAGAACCCATGAGGGATTAGTGCTAGTGGTGGGCAACCGGTTTCGAGGAAGCCCCCAAAGTCAGGACAAAATCTCTTAAATTAAACAATACATTCAGTATACATAATGTTATCCTGATGATTCATTAGGACTGGGAATTATAGGCATTAGAATGGGAAGAATAGATGGTCTAATGCTGGGAGAAATATCAACAACCTCAGATACACAGATAATACTACTCTGACAGCTGAAATTGAGGAAGAACTAATGGACCTATTGATGAGAGTGAAGGAAGAGAGTGAAAAAGCTGCCTGCTGCTCAACGTTAAAAAGACGAAGATCATGGCAAACAACATTCTCAGTTCCTGGCATATAGATGGGGAAGAAGTGGAGGCAGTGACAGATTGTGTTTCCTGTGCGTCCAAGGTCTCTTCAGATGATGACTGCAGCCATGAAATTAAAAGAGGTTTGCTTCTGTGGAGGAAAGCTATGGTAAGTCTGGACAAGCAACCCACAGATTTAGAACTATGGTATTCCCAGTAGTAACATGCGGATGTGAGAGCTGGATGATAATGAAGACTGAGTGCCATAGAATTGACGCCTTTGGATTGTGGTGTTGGAGAAAACTGATTAGAGAGTTCTTAGGACTGCAATAATAGCCAATCAATCAATACTACAGGAAATTAAGACAAACTGTTCACTGGAAGGTTTGATCATGAGACTAAAGATCAAATATTTTGTCCATATCATGAGATGATAGGATTCCCTACAGAAGATTGGGGAAGCTGAGCTGGGGAAGATTGAGGAGGTGATTGATAGTTGAGGTCATTGAAGCAATTAGCATGTGCATGAGGGAGCTCAAGAGGGGCAGTGGCTGACATATGTGCCTGACATGCTTCGGTCCATAAGGTAATGAAAGTCAGAGATGAATAAAAAACAACAAAAGCAGGAAGGAGATATCACATATATAGTTGTGAGCATGCGGGTTGTTGCTAACGCTGCGGGCTCGAAGCGAGGGGCCGCATTTGTGGAGGTGGAGGCTTCCACGTCGACCCCAAAATTTACGGACTTAGCAAATAACAAATACGAGCCGCGGGACTTAGAAAAAAAACATTTAGAGCTCGCAAAAATACGACCTTAGCGCCCGAAACACGCGAACATAAAAACATTAAAAACGCAATAAATACACACAACAAACACATAAAAAGCTTACCCACAGCAAGGGGGGGGGGGCACCAGTTTAGACACCCGAAAATCCCCTAAACGAGAGAAAAAATGGCCACCCTAAACACGCAAAACACCAAACACATACGGATTTTCCGAAAAAGCCGGACGATGTCCAAGAGCAAGGACACAAAATCAGCCACAGCAGCGTACCACACACATTAGGCGTCATTTTACAACACTAACTTACACAATGCGGAAGTACACAGCTACCCTAACGGATTTTCCTTGCGCACACAGCCTATTTACACTACACACATTGCTGACACTTACACAGCAGCTCCACAGCACTCAAAACACACATTGTATGCTGCAGGAACATGAAAACAGATTGCTAGCTCTTCAGTACAATGCTTCCTGCATATATTACTTCAAAATAGGTAAAGTATATTCATTTAGTATTTCATTAATTATTTCATTGGCATACAAAAAAAAAAAACGCCAACGCTGCTCATAGCACAGAAACAACCAGCAGCCTCGCAATGAGCGCCTTTGGCCGAAGGTGCTCAGCGCGAGGCTCGCAATGAGCGCCGAAGGATCTTGCAACACCAACAAAATTAATGTCGCAATCAAACACCATTACCTGCCTTACAATCCTATTGCCGACATTTTTTGACGGGCTAGTTGCTAGTAAAAAATAAGGGGAAGTCTTTATAAGACTACAATGGAGAGGACCAAACCTTCATAGAATTGCAAATAACAAATGATAATATTTAAGTTTATGTTCTTACTTTTTGTTGAGTAATTCTAATTCTTTAACATATATCCCTGAACAAAATGGGCCGGTGGTGTCCAGTTAATGACTGCTGAGATAATTAGCAAACTTACAATAGTATTAGTGACATTGGTGGATTCTTGTTTATCCTCCAGTGAAATAAAGGACACTTTTTCTGAGCTCAGACTTATCCACCTTCTAAAAGTAATTTCCAAACTGTCTCTTCTGTCCACTGTGGGTCAAGTGATCTGCGAGTGATGTCTATGAATTTTGATGTGCCCTTGTTGCTGTTCCGAGTGCTCAATATTTCCACAACTAGAGGGGGGCACGGAGCCCCTGCTCCATGATGGAAGTCTTTTTGAATATCCCCAAAGTAATTTACCTCCTGGGATCTCTGTTCCAGGCCTTTATTTACCAGAAACTCTTTTAAAAGCGATAGGATCCTGCTAGGAGGTGTTGAAGCATGAAAGTTTCTTCTTCTTCACTCTTGGTAACTTTGTCGATTCCAAATTTCCTGATGTGTTTATATGTTGTGTTGTACTATGTTAACCGATTAAACATTAAATAACATTAGTACTTTTGTGTTCACATTTTGACATCTAAAAGTAAGTTTAAAAATGTATTGTCTGCTCAGAATTCCGAGAAAAAGTTATTAAAGTGCATTCTGGGAAACAGGGTCGGTCTCAGCGTGCCAGGCACATCTATTATTGTGTCTCTAGTCATGCCTATCCATAAGATTATCTTGGCAAAGATACTTGAGTGGGTGCCAGCTCCATCTCCAGGGGCCCTTGATTTGTCTGACCTCTCTGCTATAACCTGCTCGTCTAGGGTGATCCTACATTGTATAGCTCACAGCTTCATTGGGGTACATAAGCCCCTACATAATAACACAGTCCCCTTTTAAAGTTATCTATCGAATCCGCTGTCACCACCTCCTCTGGTAGAGAATTCCACAGATTAACCAGCCTTACTGTGAAGAACCCTTTTCTTTCTTTAAGGTGGAATCTTTTTACTTCTAACCTCAAGGGATGTCCTCTTGTCAGTTGAAAACCTCTTGGCACAAAAAGCTCCCCCGACAAATCTTTATACCGACCCTGGATGTATTTATATAAGGTAATCATATCTCCTCTTAGACGCCTTTTTTCTAGAGAAAATAAGTGTAATTTGGTTAGTCTTTCTTCATAACTTAGCCCCTCCATTCCCCTTATTAGTGTAAGTGTATAGAAGTATATTCACTAAGGGAGCTATAGAAAAAATGTTGTTTAAACTGAGCTAGAGAGATTAAGGGTTTGCGCTGATGTTGTGCGCAGTGCACTCCAGAGGGGATAGCGGAGTAGTGGCGGAGCTACTGCTGGAGCAGCAGGTGCAAAGCACCGGGCCAAGGACAATTTAAGAGCCCTCTGTTACCTGGAGAGAGGATTTAGCTGAGAAGGAAATCAACTAGGAGACATCCAGGGCAGCGGGAAGATGACGAGCTGGGGTATAGCTGAGCAGCGCTAGAGCTACTGTAGGTGCAACGCACCAGGGCCCACCGCAGCGTAGCAGCACTCTGTTACCTAGTTTAGCTAAGAAGGAGATCAGCAAGGAGGCATCCTGAGCAATGAGAAGATGTCAAGCGGAGAGAGAGGATATAGATGAGAAGAAGATCAGCGAGGAGATACCACCAGGAGAGAGAAGATGATAAGCTTGGGTAAAGCTGAGCAGCGGCAGAGCTACTGTAGGTGCAGCAGGTGCAAAGTACCAAGGCCCACAAAACTGTATGGCCCTTTGTTACCTGGAGAAATGGTTCAGCAAGGAGACATTCAGAGCAGCGAGAAGATGTTGAGCTGGGATATAGCTATTGCTGGGGCAGCAGGTACAAAAGCACCGGGGCCCACAACAGTGTAGGGACCCTCTGTTTGCTAAAGTAATCAGGTCTCTTAATTTAATGGGGTAATTATTTTTTTATCTGATCTGATCACCCTAGGAGTGATTTGGCTACCTACATATATTGTTAGTCTTCTTTATTGCTGATAACAGGGTGGATATGGATGTTGCAAGGAGGGCCCCTCAAATTGTTTCACACCGGGGCCCTGCATTCACTAGCTTCACCCCTATATTTATTGGTCAGTATCTCTCAGTAAAGACAAAGCACCAATCCAACAACTACCAGCTTCAATGCTTGTGTTAAATATCTTAAAATAAAAACCTTGCAATCTTACCGTACCCTTAAGAAATACATGTCCATTAAAGGAAATTCAGCAGCAGCTTAACAAAATTTCACATCTCCTATTTGGGGAAAATTATATATTTTTTTTGTTTCAGCTTTAAAAAAATACTTTGTGTTTCTTGTATGGCATCAACTTCCCAGAATATAGCGGTGAGTGTCACAAGGCGCACACTAATTGTTGCGATTAGGTCTAACAAGCCGGCCTCCCCGCTGTTCTGAGAATGTCTCTGACTTCTGATCCTGACATCTGTGTCTTACAAGAATTTCACTCTGCTCTGACATTCCTTCTGATGTTGATCCAGGAATTAATGGATTGTGAAAAACCTGGCAGGATATCATTTAAAAAATAGAATTCTTAGTGTACAAAGTGATGAAAAAGTATCAGAATTCACATACTGTACTTTGTGTCGAATATTAACAGTTTTACTTTTAACAAAAAAAAATTAAAAAAAAATTGATGGAGAAGCTTTAGGACTCAATTCATTACAAAAACAGCACAATTATACAATCTAATTAAAGGACCAGCACAACTATAATTTATTGCAGCTTAAAGAAAACTGATAATTAAACACCTTTCCTATTTAATGAATGTTTCTCATAATTTACTTTTAAATATATGTTTTTACTTTGGAATATATGTTATTACATATTCTTAAACAAGAATAAGACTTATCTTAGCCCAGAACACCACAGTCTTGCGTGACTAGTTATTTCTCTTTATGTAACAGGCAGGACCTGCTTTACTATTTCTTTTTGGTCATGTTTGTAGCATAGGTGTGGTGGCCACATGGAGAAGCTTTATGGCTCATTTCATTACAAAATCAGCAAAATTATTCAATGTTGGACCAGAACAACTATACATTATTGCTCTGATAATTGAACACCTTTCCTATTTAATGAATGTTTCTCTTAATTTTCTTTTAAATATATATATATCTTTCCTACTGAATATATGTTAATACATATTTTTAAATAATAATAATATTTATCTTAGCCTTGACTTCTACTAGCTATTTCTCTCTATGCAGCAGGCAGGACCTGCTTTACGGTTTCTGCTTATGATATTTTTTATATGTTTGTAGCATTATTGTGGTGGCCATATATGTTGGTGACAAAGCACTTACATAGGAATGTGGGCATCCTAAATGGACTCTGTCACTCCATACTCAGGATGTTTTTACCTTATTCGTAAAGAGCATCTTCAACGAATACCAAGCAAACGACGAGTGCCGAGGCATTTTATCCTTGTCAAAATGCGGCAAGTACAACATTTGACGAGTTTTGAGGTAGATGAGTGCCGAGGTACCACTATCCCAGGTAAATAAATATATTTTCGGTGAGTCTTTAGCAATGTAAAAAGAATCAGATAACATCTCCTTGGCATTTGTAAATACAATTTCTTCTCACCTGTTTTCCAACAAATAAAGATGCATCATCATTTCTGTAGACAGTAAACTAGCTATATAATTGATATTAATTAATATTGTTATATTAAGTAGAACAGTATGCCGTTATTTGTTCTTCCTGAAATGCACTAAACACAATTTTCAGAATAGAAAAAAAAAGGTTGTCTGTCAAGATGCTTAAAACAAAGGGATCTTTAAAGTGAAATTTTACACATCACGGCTTATTGACGTCTATTTCACTACTGGTTAATTACTAGATGCCAAAGGAATTTAAACATAGCTCAGTCGGTGACAGGAACGTGTGACAGGCAGCAGACAGAGGGACTTCAATTTGTTTTCTGGTGGCAGGGCCCATGGAGTTCCATTAGTTTGGAGGAAAGTATGGACTAAATGCTTATTGATGTGAGGCTGACGTCTTGGAATTGTTTCAAAGTTGCCCAAAGAAAGTGTGACGATCGGCTTGGAGCATGGAGGCCACCAATGAAACCCTCTCCCATAAAGAGCTCTCCATTTCCCCCATGAGATTTGCATAGGGAGATAGGTGTCTCTGGGATTGGCCTTGTGATGTCCCACCTGGAGGCCCTAACTCCCTTACATCTTCCTGGTTATGGTTGGGATCAATTACCATTCCTCCCCTACCTTTCCTGTCCACCATAGAGAGAGAAATGTGAACAATGGATGTGCTTCATGATAAAAAAAAAACTTGTGGGATTATCTAGAAGTGGACAGGAAATCCAAACAATATAAGTTAGTTAACTAGTTTAGAAGGGAACTTTGAATATGGTCACAGAGAAGTGCACCCATTCCACGGTCCAAGTGAGGATTCATGTAGCCAAAGAAAAATAATTCTGGACCTGAATCACAACCCTGGTTCAGTCAGTCAAGGAATACACAACTAGTCCAATCCATTGCAATTTAGCACAAAATAACTGGGGTTTACATAGAAACATAGATATGATAGGATATAAGGACAAAATAGGCCCATCTAGTTGACCAAACAAAACAAAACAGATGGTCCAAAAGAACAAACTGGAGTGTAAAGAGGTGACATGTGGGAATACACTGACTGTTTATTTGTAACTTGCCATCATATTCAGTAGCGCTATACATGGGTTATGATCAAGACAAAAACAATAAGTTAAATTACTTGTTCTATTCTAATGAAAACCATAGGTTAAATCACAAATTCTGGAAAGATATGTAAACTCATTGGCTGACAACCTTGGGCTCATACAGATATATTACTGTTCATCAGTTGATAAGTCACCCATGGCAAGAGAACAGAATAATTGGGAACAGTCCCTGCAAAGCTCTGCCCCAAACAGTTTATATACACAATGAGCGCGATTCGATTGCAAGGCCGCAACTCGAACCGAGTAGGCCGTATGTCTGCGGGCCTGCTGCGAGCCCACAGCGGCCACAACTTATGGTACTATTCAATTGGCCTGGCCCACAAGTCCCGGCCAGATAGCATGGTTTGGCGGTGTACGCTATCGAAAGTAGCATTTGCGAGCTTGAACTTGACCGCTGACGCAAGGCCGTAGCTTCCGGTTAGTAACAGCCACTGGAATGTGGGTCCGATCGTGACTCGTGGTTCCAGCCTGTAGGACTTGAAATCCAACCTCCATTTTTCATTGAAGTCTTACGGGCTTGAATTACGATCGAAACCCACATTCCAGATATAATGCAATATTGATAAAGCCTTAAATATGATATTCTATTACATGCCAGTTCCAAAATATTTATTAGTAACACATTGATTGCTGTGATCGATATAACACGGAAATTAAACATGGAATAAAGTATTTTCTGGCTGATTTGCGGGCTTGAGAATGTTGTGCTATTAATTCTAAGACCTAACATCACTTTCCCTTGTAATATAAGTACAGTAGTGTGTGTATTTGCATTTATAGTGCTCCGGACATGTCATTAAGCCCTTTTCGAGACCTCCTTGGTACCAGTAACTTGTGGTCTGACATTTGCCATTTGCGGGCTTGATGAAGCCAGTTTCGAGCTTGCAAAAAAAGACGCCAATTGAATAGCAAAGTAACTTGCGGGCTCCATTTCCGAGCCCAGATCTCCCGAAAGCCTCAATTGAATGAGGCTCAATGTTTCTATTGGCCCTAGATGCATTAGCCAATCAAAGACTTTTTTTTTTTTAAAAGCTGCTGTCTTTCATTGACTAGTAAATCTAGTACCAATAGAAACACTGTATGCATGAGATGCTGGGCGCAGACTTTTGTAGGGACTGTTTGGAAGGTTTCAGTGAGTAAAAAACAGCTTTTAAGTACTTGTTAATAAAATTATGTTTAGATACAAGCACACACTTAGGTAGTTGATTTTAATATTAAATACAGGGACCTTTTTTATTCCTTTAAGTCAAAAAAGTTAATCAAACAAAGAATGGTGTATTGTGTCAAAAGTACCAGAACAAGAGGTCAGTTTATGAAGATAAATAAACATAACTATATACAGTCCTAGATACACACACACAGACAGACAGACACATACTAACTAGACACACAAACACTGACAGATACAATGAGACACAAAGACACACACAAAGACAGACTTGCACAGATAAAGACACACAAACTGGACAGACAGAGGCACACACACACACAGAGTGCACCTAAAGACAAAGGGTCTTATTCTATTGCGTCAGACTCTAATGTTACACATACTTAAAGACGTATATAAACTTTGCCACATATTCTATTAGCTACTCACATGGGCGTAGAGGATCAAAAAAATCTGTGGGGGATAATTCAACTCTATTCCCAGGACAGGAAGCAGGGGCAGATCTACCGCTGATGCACCCCGACAATGCACAGGCCCTGCTCTGGGGGTCCCCATTGCTGCAATGCCCCTTAAACACTTTTTTTTTTAAATGTATTTCTTTACATTTTCAATAGATATATATTGAGAATTTAAAGAAGGAAATAAAAAAGTTTAAGAGTCAAAGCTTTCAGGGGATTTAAGTTAAATTTTGCTATTTTTTGTGTCCTCTATTCATTTAAACTGAGGGCATTTGTCCACCGCTCCCAAAATAAGTCAGACCGCAACTAGAAAAAGTATAACATTTCTGAAACAAATATAATGAGTAGTAAATAGGACTCAGAAAGGGTTTTAATCGTCAGTTCTGATAGCTGTAGCAGCAATTAAACACACACAAATGTACTTTAAAAGCACAGGAAGGCATGGAAAGACAATAGAATTAAATGGACAATGGTTAATTAATATTATTTTTAACTGTTAATTTTGTGTAATATCGATTCCGGTACTCAAGGGGTTAATACATATCATGAAACCAACATGGACTAAACAAGATGCTCTAATGCATTGTCCAGAGTGCTAGCCCAATGGGCAAACATTAAATTTTGGCTCTCACTAATCCTTAGTCTCCAATTGTAAGTTATTTCTAACTTCTGCTATTTACTGACATCATGATGACATTCCCATTTTCTGTTGGCTGTGTCTAAGACATAAATTATAGGTTTGGTTAAATATGGCAAGCTCATATAATCACGCCCCCTGAAATCCTACATTCAAATGCATGGTTTGTATACGGAGCCTGAGAGACTTAATTTCTGGGTTAGAGATAATAGAATACAGCTAGAAGTTTAGCATATTTGTGGTTTTGAGACCGTTGTGCCTTTAATACTGATGTCTTTCCCTGCCTTCCCATGCTTTTATAGTACAGTATTGTGTGTTTAATTACTGTTACAGCTCTAATAAGTGTTTTAAAAAGCCCTTGTGTACCCTATTTAGTACTCGTAATATGTTTGACAGATGCTTGATACTTTTTTCACTTGCCGGTCAGACTTTATTTGTGAGCTAGCGCTACGGGTCTAATAGTATATCGATTTTGTGTAAATTTAATTATTTTTAGCTGTGCTAAAACCAATGGAGTTCTAAGGCCAGTCGTAATCAGATTGCGAGTAGCTAATAGAATATGTGGCAATATTAAGAGCAGTTTTAAGTATGTATAAAGACACACATACACATAAATAGAGACAGAGAGAAATAATCACGCAAAGTACCATATATACTCGAGTATAAGCCGAGTTTTTCAGCCCTTTTTTAAAGGCAAAAAAGGGCCCCCTCGGTGTCACAACCTACTATGATGATGGGATCTAGAGTATCCTAGTACTCTTATTCCCAGTAGGTTTAGACCTAAGTTTGGGTGACTCTAGACCTATGGACAGTCTTTGTCGGTACAAAGGCATAAGTCCCAGCTTGCTTTGGTAGTGTACCTGGGAGCACCTTGGTAGGGAGTCAGAACGAGCTCCTCTACAAGCATATGCCTCTGGGTCAATAATACATGCTTAGTCAAAGTATGAAAATTAAGAACAACTTCTTTATTTTTACACAAGTATTTAAACAACTCACAAAACCAGTACAGGGAGTGGCTACCCCCTTGTCCAACCCTCATCTTCCTCTTGGCCAATGGGGTAATCTCCAGAGTAACTTGATTACCTCTGGCCAATGGACTAGAGGTAAGCTCTGGGAACTTCCAGACCCCTCCCATGGGCCGCCCACTAGGTGTGGCTACCTAATTCACTCGGTCTCTGGCTCTCAAGGGAGAAACATCTATTTTCTACTGTACTATGACCATGATATTGGGCTGAAGACCCCATGGGGTTAAGGTGCCTCAATGTCTGTACAGACCCCTTTATTCTGGCCTTGCTATCACTTCAAGTGTTTACTTTAGGTGATAGCTGGAAGGCAGATGGGTGATCTACTCAGGTTACTATCTGTATCAGACCCAATATGAATGACTGCACACAACATGGCTCCTACATTACAATACAATATATTTACAGATAATACCACTACAACATTTTATAACCCACATGTTATGAGTTGAGGCAGTACTTCCCACGTCAGTCCACTTAATGCGTTATGATGACTTTAGTGGTGACGTGGTAAACTGCCTCTTCTCTGAATGCATAACAATAACAGTGGGACTCTGCCCTGAATATATAATATTATAACAGTGGCTCTGGGAGCCCAAGACCTTCTGTTCAATAACATGTGGCAGATAACAGTTCCAAATCCAAGATGGCCCCTGGCTGATTCATGACACTCGGCTTATACTCGAGTTACTCTCCCCCCGTGTCTCTCTACCCTCCCCGTGTGTCTCTCTACACTCCCCCGTGTGTCTCTCTACACTCCCCCGTGTGTCTCTCTACACTCCCCCGTGTGTCTCTCTACACTCCCCCGTGTGTCTCTCTACACTCCCCCGTGTGTCTCTCTACACTCCTCCGTGTGTCTCTCTACACTCCCCCGTGTGTCTCTCTACACTCCCCCGTGTGTCTCTCTACACTCCCCCGTGTGTCTCTCTACACTCCCCCGTGTGTCTCTCTACACTCCCCCGTGTGTCTCTCTATACTCCCCCGTGTGTCTCTCTACACTCCCCCGTGTGTCTCTCTATACTCCCCCGTGTGTCTCTCTACACTCCCTTCTCCTCAACCTTGAGGATGAGGAGGGAGGTTGAGGATGATGAGGAGGGGTTGAGGAGGGGGGTTGAGGATCAGGGGTTTAGGAGAGAGGATGAGGATGGGGGGGTTGAGGGGGGTTTGAGGAGGGTTGAGGTTGAGGAGGGGGTTGAGGATGAGGATGGAGGGGTTGAGGAGGGGGATTGAGGATGGGGGGGTTGAGGAGAGAGGATGAGGATGGGGGGGTTAAGGAGGGGGTTGAGGATGAGGAGGGAGGTTGAGGAGGGGGTTGAGGATGAGGAGGGAGGTTGAAGAGGGGGTTGAGGATGAGGAGGGAGGTTGAGGAGGGAGGTTGAGGATGAGGAGGGAGGTTGAGGATGAGGAGAGAGGTTGAGAATGAGGAGAGAGGTTGAGAATGAGGAGTGGGGTTGAGGATGAGGAGGGAGGTTGAGGAGGGGGTTGAGGATGAGGAGGGAGGTTGAGGATGAGGAGGGAGGTTGAGGATGAGGAGGGAGGTTGAGGATGAGGAGGGAGGTTGAGAATGAGGAGTGGGGTTGAGAATGAGGAGGGGGGTTGAGGAGGGTGATAAAGGAGGGGGGAAGAGACACAGGAAAGGGAGAGGGGAGAAGGGAGGTTGAGGATGAGGAGGGAGGTTGAGGATGAGGAGGGAGGTTGAGAATGAGGAGTGGGGTTGAGAATGAGGAGTGGGGTTGAGGAGGGTGATAAAGGAGGGGGGAAGAGACACAGGAAAGGGAGAGGGGAGAAGAGACACGGGAGAGAGAGGGGGGACACAGAGGGCACAAGAGGGACACAGGGGGCAGCACATTTCCCACCCTCGGCTTATACTAGAGTCACTCATTTTACCCAGTATTTTGTGGTAAAATGGGTGCCTCGGCTTATACTCGGGTCGGCTTATACTCGAGTATATGGTAAGACAAGCATGGGAAGCAACTAAAGGAACACATATATACTAATATTAACAGACACACCTAGCGACACACACAAACAGGCACACAATTAAAACCAGACATTCATAAAGACAGACAAGCACGCAACTAACACTTGCACCTAAACACAGGCACATACACACAATGACAAACAGACACCTAGGATATGAACACACCAACGGTCAGACAAGCAGAAAAGCAAATACACACCCATAGAGGTATATGCATATCCTCCTTTGCATGTGGCTAAATGTGGACTAAATAAATAGTACATTTGTGTTCACATTTGAATGTCTAAGAATAAGTTGAAAAAACATATTTCCTGCTAATAATTCTCAGAAATTTTTATTGCACTGCACTCTGGGAAACTGGGTGTGGGCATGCAAATGAGACCACAATTAATTTTCACTCTTTAATCCAAAACCACATATATAGTTGTCGTAATTGCGGGGTTGTTGGTAACGCAATGTTAAATATAACTGCAAGGCCCGCGAGGACTACCGCGAGGCCCACGGACTAAGGCTGCAATGAGCACCAAAGGCATTCTTTGCAGGCCTGTCGAGGAGCACCTGTGGCGCTCATCGCAAGCCCTGTAAGACTTAGGACCGAAGCATGTAAAACAGGCGAATCACGCAACTGGAATCGCGAGCCCCGTAGGACAGACATAAAGACAGACATTACACACAGAAATGTGAACACATAAAGACAAACGCATGCAAAGTCAGACCCTCCATACAATGAAACTCCTGATATTAAAGGGTTAATGAATTTTGTTACATTGCTTCTCTATCAAAGAAACACAAACCCAGGCCCAGCCATCACTCGGCGTTATGCAGATCTGAAAGGGACACACATGGACTTTGATTTCCCCCAAGGATTGATGAGCAAGTACAAAATAACAAGAGGTGACAGCGAACAGATGAGTGAGGTCTAATATAATGTCATTTCTAGTAACAATATACCTTAAACCGGCCTTGGAGGGTGTGCGGGTCACTGCGGGGAGCAGACATTGTGTAAACACGGGACACAAATCAAAGGCAGCAAAACAAATATTTATATAAGAAACATAAAAATAAATAAATAACGGTTATAAGGAGCAGTAAATAGAAAGTGACACATTGTAACGCAGGGACTTGTGTTATCTAATTTACATAAACAGGAATATTAATTTGTCTCTCAAGACTCTTCAGGCCAGAAAGCTTTGACCTAAATATGTGGAAACTAAGAATATGTCACAGATAAAGACTGACGAAGACTCCTGATACTAGGTTATGTCTAAATGCAAATCTCAGCACCAGTGGCGGAGCTAGGGAAAGGAGGGCCCGGTGTAAAAAGGATTTACATTATATATATATATATATATATATATATATATATATATATACACACACATATACACACACTAGCGACTTCCCCGTCAAAAGTGACGGGGCAATAAAATTGTAAGGCAGGTAATGCTGTTTGCCATAGACATTAATTTTTTTGGTGGTCTGAGATCCTTCAGTGCTCAATGCGAGCCTTGCGTTGAGTGCCTTCGGCGCTGATCACATGGGTCGCAATGAGCGCCTTTGGCGCTCATTTTGAGGCTGTTGGTTGTTGTACTTTTATGTTGTTGTTGTACTTTTTTTGCTGTCATTATAAGGTCGGCTCTGATCTGCTTTTTGCGCTTATTGCAAGGCTTTGTGTGCTATGAGCAGCGTTGGCGCTCGTTGTGAGGCGCGTGGTGAAGGGCTTTTGTGCTTATTGTTTTTTTGTTTTTTTTGTGTATATGTACTTTTGTATGCTAATTAAATAATTAATAAATGAATATACTTTACCTATTTGGAACTAATATATGCAGGAAGCATTGTGCTGAAGAGCTGACAATCTGTTTTGATGTTCCTGCAGCATGTAATGTAGGTTTGCAGTGTTGTGGAGCTGAGGTGTAAGTGTCAGCAATGTGTGCAGTGTGTAGTGTAAATAGGCTGCGTGCGCGAGGGGAAGCCGTTAGGGTAGCTGTGTACTTCCTCATTGTGTAAGTTAGTGTTGTAAAATGGCGGCGATTGTGTATGTGGTACGCGTGTGTGGATGATTTAGCGTCCTTGCTAATGGTGTATCTTGTACCTCGTCCGGATTTTTTGAAAAGCTGTATGTGCTTGGTGGTGTTTTGCGTCTTTAGGGTCCTGTAGCCTCGTTTTTTTTCGGGGGCCATTTTTTCTCTTGCTTAGGTGATTTTCGTGTGTCGAAACGCGGTAATTTGGACTTAAATGGAGGTGTAACTTCACTTGCAGAGGTCCTGGGTGCCCCCTTGCTGTGGGTGAGCTTTTTGTGTCATTTTTGTGTGTATTTATTGTGTTTTTAATGTTTTTAGGTGCGTGCGGTTCGGCCGTTAAGGTTCTATTTTTGCGAGTTCGTAATGTTTTTTTTATAAATCCCGCGGCTCGTATTTTTTTAGTGTAAGTCCGTATTTATTGATTGCGTGTTAGATGTATTTTTTTAAAGTCCCGCTTCCGTGGGTGTTTGTAACCGCATGTGAGGCGGCGTAGAGCCTCCACCTCCGCAAATGCGGCCCCACGCTTCGCAAGGGTCTGCATTTGCGGCCCGAACTGCGTCCCACGCTCGCAAAGCGTGACGACGATTCGTAGTTTGACAACTATTATATGTGATATACACACACACACACACACACAGTCGAGTCACATTATTATGACCATCGCCCACTTTTGACGTCAGCAGCGTATAGCCAATAAAATACAGCACGTGTCCATGAGCTGTCTTGGTGGGTTTATACGGGGACATCTGATCAACCATTGCTGCCATGGAGATCTATCCAAGTTTGAAATGGGGATGATCATTGGCTTTTCTGGTATTTCTAAAAAATCTCACTTTGTGAACTGCTCATGTGCTGCTGTGGTTAAAGTGTACCATGACTGGACAAATGGCACCACTGTGAATAAACGGAGTGGAAACTGAGGAGCATCACGTGCCATTGATGTCAGAGGTAAATGTCGGCTGCAAAAGGTGTGAGAGGGCCAACCGAGATGCTACAGTTGAGAAACTCACCATCCAAATGAACCATGGGGCTACCAAACGTGTGTATACAATGACAGTACAGTGTATGGGGCTCCAAAGCAAATGGCTGGTCACTGCACCCATGCTGGCGAAGGTTCATCTTCAGAAACGGCTTCAATTTGTACGACAGTACAGAAATTGGACCTCTTCTGATTGTCAAAGGGTTGCCTTCTCTGATGAGTCACGTTTTCTGCTCTATCAACTGGACAGACATTGGTGTATCAGGCGCAAAACCTCTGAGGACAAATACTCTGCAACCATTGTTGGAAGAACACAAGCTGGTGGCGGCAGCGTTATGGTCTGGGGAATGTTTTCTTGGCATTGTCAGGGTCCACTCATACCTCTGGAAGGCACTCTCATCCGATTGGGTTATCTATCCATCCTTGTAGATCAAGTACACCCATACATGATGACTGTCTTCACTTGAGCGGATGGGATCTTCCAGCAGGACAATGCTACATGTCATACGGGCAGACTTGAGGAGCACGATGAAGACTTCCAGGTACTCCTCTGGCCTCCAAATTCCCTGGACTTGAACCCCATCGAGCACCTGAGGGATCAACTTGATCGCCATCATTTCTGTATGGATCCTCCACCACGCACTCTTCCGCAGTGGTCAGATGCACTGCAGTCCGTATGGCTCCAGATACCCTTGCCAACCTTCCAGCATCTTACGGACTCACTGCCATGATGTCTAGCTTCTGTCCGTGCTGCACACAGTGGTTATTCGGGATAGTTACCCGGGTTACAGGTTTGACGTAAACCGCAATGAGCGCTGAAGGCGCTCATTGCCAGGCCCACGAAAAGCGCCAAAGGCATTAGGCCATTGGCGCTCATCGCGAGGCACGCAAGACTTTGAAAAAATTACACCTTTAACAGCCGACATTTTTTTGAAGACAGTAAATCGGAAGCTGTCGGAAGGACCTCTGAAAGACACCAATTAATCAAAAAATTCACTTACAACCTCACACACAGAGGAGCTAAGTTATGAAGAAAGACTAACTAAATTACACTTATTTTCTCTAGAAAAAATGCATCTAAGAGGAGATATGATTACCTTATATAAATACATCCAGGGTCAGTATAAAGATTTGTCAGGGGAGCTTTTTGTGCCAAGAGACAAGAGGACATCCCTTGAGGTTAGAAGTAAAAAGATTCCACCTTAAAGAAAGAAAAGGGCTCTTCACAGTAAGGGTGGTTAATCTGTGGAATTCTCTACCAAATGAGGTGGTGACAGCTGATTCGATAGACAACTTTAAAAGGGGACTGGATTTATTTCTAATTAAAAAGGGAATGCAGGGTTATCCTGGATAATTAGAGAGAGAGTATTGATCCAGGGAGAAAGTATCTGGGGTCAGGAAGAATTATTTTATTTTTATTTTTTAAGTTTTACTTGTTTTTTTTTTCTGTTTGCCTTCCTCTGGATTAATTAATAATTAAAAAATAAAATAAAATAAAAAATAAATAATAGTTGATTAATAATGCATAACTAATCCGCATATTGCAGATCAGAGGAGATCTTGAAAGGTTGAACTTGATGAATTGAAAGTATTTTTTTAACCTTAATTACTATGTAACACAGCACAGGGGGAGAGGCAGGGAGATGGTAAGTGAGGCTGCAAGCTAATTTGATGTTTAATTGGCATTTTTGGGCGGTCTGAAATTAGCTAAGCGAGGAAAAAATGTCGGCCATAAAGCCAGATTTTTTTAGAAAAAGGCTCAAATCGAGGCCGAATGCTGTAGGACTTCGATGAACATCCCTAAGGCCCGCAAGACTTTAAAAGAAAGTCTCGATCGGCGCTCATTGTGAGGCACACAAGACTTGAAGAGGGAGAGGGAGGAGAATGACACAGGGGAGGGAGAGGGAGGAGAGGGTGGAAAAAGACACAGGGGAGGGAAAAACACAGAGCAGGGACAGGGGGCAAAGAGACAGCGGGAGGGAGAGAGGGGGAAACGGACACAGGAAAGGGAGAGGGGGGGGGGGGAGACACAAGGGTCAGAGAGTGTGGAGAGGCTCGCAATGAACACCGAAGGCGCTCATTGCAAGGCCCCCAAAGTGGGGGGGGGGGGGGGAGGCTCGTAATGAGCGCCAAATGATGCTCATTGCGGGGCTTGCGATGAGCACCAAAGGCACTCATTGCGAGGCATGAAGGTGGTGGGTTGGCCGAGGCCTGCAATGAACGGCGCTTATCGCAAGGCCCGTAAAGTAGATAGTGGTAGAGCCTCGCAAGTTAGAGGGGGAAGATCCATGCATTGCCAGCCTTCAAATTTGAATGCCGTCATTTTTGACATACAAGTTGCTAGTGTGTGTATATATTGTGACAAACCACTTCTTTTACAGGTAGGATTGTCACCGATCTTGCAGTAACCACAGCCTTCTAGGGTATACAAAGTCCAGGACACCTTCAGCTCAATTTTCCTTTTTTATTCAGTTTGAAAGCAGGTACTTTAAATAATAACAAAACAAACAAAATCCCTTGCTCTTACTTGAGCTCTTACTAGACAGTACTTGCTATCTGCAATTGGGTGGCTTTCCCACTTACCAATTTCCCAAACAAAAGCAATGTCTTTGCAATAAGCGCAGCCTCTCCTAGCTGTCTTTTCCTCTCTCTCTTGGAGCAGGCTGCTCTCTTCTTTTAAAGGCCTGTCTGCTAATTGAGTAGCTACAGGTGAGTGCCAATTAGCTAACTCTTAAAAACCAGATCCAAGCTGTGGTCTGTTATACAGCAACTAGTGCTGTTGGAGCATTGGCCCCCCCTGCTCTCCAAATACTCCGCCCCAGGGACCCATACCATGTTTTGCAGAGCATCAGCTATGCATATTGCAAACTGTAACATCTCTCCCTGGGGCATTTAACTGAGAAATCCTCTGGTTGCTGTCTAGCAAATCAGGTCTGATGTATCTCCCATCAACCACTATTCCACCTTTATGCTCACAATATATATATATATATATATATATATATATATATATATATATATATATATATATATATATATATATATATATATAATACGCATACTTACATATACACATATAAATTATCTATATATATATTTTAAGTATATAATATTTGCTCCTGCAATTTTTACCATTGAGTTCTTACTTAAAGATATCTGACATTTTTGTGAATTTTGCTAATATATTATAATATTGATGATGCTATGAGACAGAGAGATTACAGCCATACAATAGTAAAAGACCACTGCAGTCATATATTTATAATATATTACATTTTGAAGAACTGCACTTTAGAAGGGCAAAAGGTTTCTAGAAAGTAAAAAAAAAAATACAATATTTAAATGGTTAACTTTTTATGTTATTCTGCTGCAGTGAAATCTACCATTTTTGTTTATGTTGATCTGCATTCATAGATGGGAGGAGACTTTGAATGCACAGGAAGATTGTGTCTGTTACAGTGGAAAAAGTGGCAGTTAAAACTACCAGTGCTTGCAGTAGGACTGGAAGTGATTTGGGTAAACAAAAGTACTTGTTAATGGTTTACATATTGCAACTGTGAAGGCATGGTGGTCAAGGGTCCAAGGTAGCTGATTTGGTGGGTACCTACTACCCACTCCACCACTTCAGACTACTAGAGCACTGTCTGTGGTATATGATTAGTTTAATGGGTTACTTTGACTCTTTTGGAATCAGTTGGGCCGAGCAAACCTCAAAAGACGGTGATGGTTGGACTTCATACTTTCTTTTATCCTGACCTTCCTCCACCATGTCCTAAATAAGCCATGTAGACACGGCCTTCACCTAATAGAGAAATAAGTGCACATACAACCCCATAGTACCATTGGACAACCAAGGTAGACATACTACTTCCAGTCTTGGTGATTGAACACCACTTTTTAGAAAGTTCTAAACAGAACTGGGATCTGCTCTGAGATAATGATGGTGTGAACCCCCCTCCTGTAGGGCATATAGGTACAATATTGGTCAGACACATGTTCAGATAATTATAACTAGCGAATTGCCCGTCAAAAAATGACGGCAATGAAATTGTAAGTGAGCTAATGGTGTTTGGTGTATATAATGTGGCTGATTTAGCGTCCTTCGTTTTCTAGGTCGTGCGACTTTTTTCGGAATATCCGTAGCTGTTTGGTGGTGTTGTGCGTGTTTAGGGACCTTTAGCCTCGTTTTAGTTTTGTTCGGCGGCCATTTTTTCTCTCGCTTAGGTGATTTTCGGGTCTCTAAACTCCGGAATTTGTGGTTAAATGGAGGTGTAACTTCACTTGCAGAGGTCCTCGGTGCCCCCCTTGCTGTGAGTAACCTTTTTATGTGTTTGTTGTTTGTATTTGTTGTGTTTGTAATGTTTTTGGGGTAGCGCGGGTTGCGTCCTTGTTTTTAATCTCGTAGGTACTTTTCAGCAAATACGTAGGTGTTTGGTGGTGTTTTGCGTCTTTAGACTGCTGTAGCCTCGTTTTCGGGTTTTTTCGGCGGCCATTTTTTCTCTCGCTTAGAGAATTTTTGAGTGTCTAAACTCTTTCAATTTGAGTTAAATTGAGGTGTAACTTCAGTTTTCGAGTTCCTGGATGCTCCCTCTTCCTGTAAGTAGGCTTTTTATGTATTTGTTGTGTGTATTTGTTGTATTTTTCATGTTTTCATGTGCGCGTGTTGCGGACAATTTTTGCCAGGTCGTAACGTATCTCGTATTTTCTTTGTGTAACGGCGTAAATTTTGCGAGGGTCGCAGTTGCTGGCAAGGAGCGCCTTTGGCCCTCGCTTCGCATGCTCACAGCTATATATGTGATTATTGTACTTTATTTGCGTATTCTGTAGGACTAGACTGAGCCAAGATTTGAATCATCTGCAGAAAACTCCCAGGGGTTTATCTAGGGAACTAATCTACTTCCCAGTTGACCTGGATAATAAAATGGCCAATACATACATTTTGAGTACAAATCCCTACAGAAAACACAATATAACCCAATAATTTCTAAAGACATAAAATTGTCAAACAATAAGAGCTTTACAAGTATGTTTGATGTGGAATATGTTATATATGTTCATCTTTATCATGAGATGCTTTCACAGTTAATCTAAGAGCTACTGACACAAAAGCCTGAGGTTTGTGCACAGAAGCCAGATGCCAGCAATAGATATGTATCTTACGCACCATGACATCTGTATTCTGTACTTCCCGTCAAGAGGATCTTGTGCTTCTCAATGAAACATGATCACATCATCTTTGACATGTACTACTGAACTGACAAGAGCCCGTATTGTATTTGTGATTCATACATCGATGTAGTTACAAGCTGTTGTAGGTTACAAAGCAAAACTGTACCACAAAACTGCACCCGTCAAATTAGTAGGACGTGAGTCTGAAAGGGAGAAGGAAATCTCGTAGGTGGCTTTGAGTTAAAGGATGACAGAGGATGGGTAATATTGATCATCTCAATCACTTTAAGGAGCACTCATACTCCTCTGGAGATTATCATTAACATGAAGTGTATACTGAAGATTAATAACATGGCAGAGCAAAATAACACACTCTAGTTCTATTCTATAACCATACATATATGGCCATGTCCGTGTATTTCTGTCTTACAAGATTTCAGCAGAGCTAATGGGCTACTGTAGTGTGGAAAAGCCATGGTATGTAACACATTAACAACATTAGAGGCTATGTAATCCCTTCTGGATGGGGAAGGGGCTTGTGTACATCAATGAAGCTGTGAGCTATACCATGTACGGTCATCCAAGACAGGCAGGTCATAGCACCTAGGTCAGCAAATCACAGTCCACTGGAGAAGGAACTGGCAACCCACTCCAGTATCTTTGCCAAACAACATTATGGATAAGCACAACCAGACACAAGATGTGCCTGGCGTGCTGCAATCTATAGGGTCATGGAGAGTTGGACACAACAACAAACCATGAGCATACAAAAAAAAAAGTCTTAAAATTAACTGACTGGACTTGTGTCATGAGTATTCCCCTCTTGGATTACAAATCTGCATGAAGCCTGAGGAGGAAGGATTATATTACGGTTAATACTCTTCTATTAAGTTCTATTGTCAATAGGTTATTTATTGTATCAGTCTTTCAATAAAACTGAATAGTATCTGCTGCCATCAAAGCAAAATTGAATATAATACATACATATAAAAGGCCGTGTTCATTTAAAACTTTATAGGAACAGTTTGCACATCATCAAGTCATGGTCTTCATAGCTATACTATAAAAGATACTTCAGCTGTGCTTTAAAAGGAAGTTTCACTTGGCAGGATAATGAAGGGTACTGTATGTGCGGAAATAACGTAATAAATACCTGTGCATAACTACACATGGTGGCATGGGCGTAGGAGCCTCAAAAAGTCTGCGGGGCTTAATTGAACCTTACTGCCAGGACAGGAAGCAGGGGCGGATCCATCACCGGCAAACGCAGTGCAATGCAATTCTCAATGCCCCTGCTCCGCCGACCCACCCCCCTCCCAATATCATTTTTTTTAAATCATATTGGGGGGAGGGCAGGGGCATTGAGTACTTTATATATATATATATATATATATATATAATAAATTCTAAATCAAAGCTTTTATGGGAAAGACATACAGCTATATAGTGCTAGTGGCCAAATCTGGTAATGCATGATTAAGTTTAATTTTGCTATTTTTTGTGTCCCCTGTTCATTTAATCTGTGGGGGGGGGGATTTGTCCCCCCCATCCCTCCAGTTCCTATGCCCCTGCATGGTGGGTGCTTGAGAAACACAAGACACACGGGGGGGGGGGGGGGGGAAAACAAAGCAATGACTGAAACCCACCGAGACACAAGCCTACTGGACAACTAATTAATGATCGCCTGTGTGGCAGGTCCCCTTATAGCAAATTGGGTGGCGGAGATCTGTGGCCTCAGGACAGAATCATTCACATCACTTTATGGACGTCCCCAAAACAAAAAGAATGTAAGGAGGTATCTTCACTAAAGACATCACTTTGATTTTATTATTATTTGAAACAGGATTGGTGATTGATAGATAGATAGATAGATGCGTCTTTCAATGCGTCAACTGTCTATCTATCTATCGATCTATCTACCCATCTATCTATCTATCTACCCATCTATCTATCTATCCTTCCTTATCTAGATAGATAGATGCTATGGCAACAAAGGTCCGCATAGTTAGATCTATGGTATTCCCAACATACAGATGTGAGAGCTGAGCCATAAAGAAGTCTGAACGCAGCAGAATTCTTTGAATTGTGGCGTTGGCAAAAACTACTTAGAGTTCCTTGTACTGCAAGAAAGTCCAATAAATCAGTACAACAAGAAATTATGACAAACTATTCACTGGAAGGTATGATCATGAGGCTGAAGCAAAAATATTTTGGCCACATCATGAGAAGACATGATTTCTTAGAGAAGACTCTGATGCGGGGAAAGATTGAAGGCACAAGAAGAAGGGAACGACAGAGGTAGAGATGATGTCACTGAAGCAATGAAAATGAACTTGATTGTGCTCAGAGGTGCAGTGACTGAGATATTTGCCTGGTGTGCTTTGGTCCATAGGGTCATGGAGAGTGGGACATGACTGTATGACTAATGAATAAATACATTCTGTAGGACAAAAGCAGGCTTTGCAATCTATTAATACAATGTAACGTTTACTTGTAATCACAAATGTATTATACTAAATGATTTTGAGGATTTCTCAGATCACTAAGTAAATGTTCTACCACTTGTTTAACAACTGATATGCGCTATATTCAGCAGTACAAAATACAATTTAATATATAGGTGAAACATTTTTTTTCATATTTTTTCCAAACCTAGACAACCTAGACTAAATTAATTGATGGTCACAGACCACTGGCACTCCGCTTTTCAAAGTTTAGCAAGTTAATCTAACTGTAAATAAATAAACTGCATGACACTGATATAGCACTTGCTGCTTTTAAGTAACAATTCTTATTATTCAGACTCCTCAAAATAGATCCAGGAATCCAGAGGCCACAGTGGAATATAATAGTAATCAATCCTTACGGCAGCCTTTCTGTTCCCTATTTATGTGCCTTCAATACCATTGGCCCTTAAAGGGGAAGCACTGCTATTCTTGTCCATTCACACTGGACTCTGACTGAGAACTATTGTAGGAGGAGTGGGTGGGATGCTGGGGGGTTGCAGGATGTTGACAGGACAGCTAGGCTGTCACTCAGGTGCACACAGAAGCCTGCACCCCCTCTCACCAGTCCATGTCTCTGCGGGAGAGTTTCCTTACAAATAATACCTGTGGGTGTTGAAGCGGCTCAGGAATCTATCACACTTATTCTTACTTGACTAATTTATTCTCATTTTGGAAGAGTCATTAAACAATAATATGTGTCGGAGTATTTCCAAGGCCAGGTCACACACTCTAGTATAATGCATTGAGGGGTTGTGCAGTGGTGGCCAGATGTGGGGACAGTATGACTCAAATACACAATTTTTTGGCCATGAAAAAGAGAGTTGCGTCTCTCAAAAGCTGTCACTCTAAACAAAATGCATCACCATATGTTGCAATGCAATACATATGTTTAATCTGCAATACTGGACATTTTTGGCTACTCCAATCTTTCTAACCATGTTTGGCTATCCCAATCTCCAAAACCATTTTTGGCTACTCCAATCTTCAGAACCATTTTTTGGCTACTTCAATCTTCAGAACCATGTTTGGCTACTCCAGTGTTCAGAAGCATGAGCCACAGACGTGTGCTTTTGTTACAGTACAAGTTGTGATAGTATGCAATGGACACATTGATCAGTCAAATACAGTGCCTTGCAAAAGTATTCATCCCCCCTTGACTTTTTACCTATTTTGTTACATTACAGCTTTTAAGTTCAATGTTTTGTTAATCTGAATTTTATGTTATGGATCAGAACACAATAGTCTAAGTTGGTGAAGTGAAAGGAGAAAACTATATACATAAAACTATATTTTAGTAATAGAAAACAGAAAATTAGCATGTGCGTATGTATTCACCCCCTTTGTTATGAAGCCCATAAAAAGCTCTGGTGCAACCAATTACCTTCAGAAGTCATTACATATACACAAACCTTTTTTGAAAGGCCCCAGAGGCTGCAACACCTAAGCAAGAGGCACCACTAACCAAACACTGCCATGAAGACCAAGGAACTCTCCTAACAAGTAAGGGACAATGTTGTTGAGAAGTACAAGTCAGGGTTAGGTTATCAAAAAATATCCTAATTTTTGATGATCCCCAGGAGCACCATCATATCTATCATAACCAAATGGAAAGAACATGGCGCAACAGCAAACCTGCCAAGAGACGGCGCCCACCAAAACTCATGGACGAGCAAGGAGAGCATTAATCACAGAGGCAGCACAGAGACCTAAGGTAACCCTGGAGGAGCTGCAGAGATCCACAGCAGAGACTGAAGTATCTGTACATAGGACGACAATAAGCCGTACGCTCCATAGAGTTGGGCTTTATGGCAGAGTGGCCAGAAGAAAGCCATTACTTTCAGCAAAAAACAAAATGGCACGTTTTGAGTTTGAGAAAAGGCATGTGGGAGACTCCCAAAATGTATGGAGGAAGGTGCTCTGGTCTGATGAGACAAAAATTTTACTTTTTGGCCATCAAAGAAAACGCTATGTCTGGCGCAAACCCAACACATCACCCAAAGAGCACCATCCCCACAGTGAAACATGGCGGTGGCAGCATCATGCTGTGGGGATGTTTTTCAGCAGCCGGGACTGGGAAACTGGTCAGAGTTGAGGGAGAGATGGATGGTGCTAAATACAGGGATATTCTTGAGCAAAACCTGTACTACTCTGTGCGTGATTTGAGGCTAGGACGGAGGGTCACCTTCCAGCAGGACAATGACCCCAAACACACTGCTAAAGCGACACTTGGGGGGGTTTAAGGGGAAACATGTAAATGTGTTGGAATGGCCGAGTCACAGCCCAGACCTGAACCAAATAGAAAATCTGTGGTCAGACTTAAAGATTGCTGTTCACAAGCACAAACCATCCAACTTGAAGGAGCTGGAGCAGTTTTGCAAGGAGGAATGGGCAAAAATCCCAGTGGTAAGATGTGGCAAGCTCATAGAGACTTATCCAAAGCGACTTGGAGCTGTGATTGCCGCAAAAGGTGGCTCTACAAAGTATTGTCTTTAGGGGGTGAATAGTTATGCACATTGACTTTTTCTGTTATTTTGTCCTATTTATTGTTTGCTTCACAATAAAAAAAAACATCTTCAAGTTGTGGCATGTTCTTTAAATTAAACTATGCAAATCCTCAAACAATCCATGTTAATTCCAGGTTGTGAGGCAACAAAACACCAAAAATGCCAAGGGGGGTGAATACTTTTGCAAGGCACTGTACATTACTATAATATATATATATATATATATATATTTTAAATAATAAACACAAGAACTCATTAAAATGTTTTGATATGTTGATATATCACAGATAATTATTAAAGCAAGATAGAGAAATAGAACTGACAGACACAGTTTGGTTGGGTATAAAATAGGAGTGATGCAGTTGGAGATGGTCATGCCCTCCTACTCAGGAGGACCAAAGGTGATGTTCTGATGGCATCATTTGACCATCATTATCTGAAAGATACATACATCATTGTCTCCCAATAATGCGAAAATAATTTAATTTATCGGTTGATGTACTTTAAATTTTTGGCGTCCTTTGTGTACAAGGCAGCCAATATATCACCTTAGGTGGCTTTGGGTATTTATTTAGCATTTTCTTGTACAAAACACTTTTTTATAAACACTTATGAGTAATATTTAGGAGATACAGAACCACATTCATGTACTTCATAATAAGAACTAAAATGAAAGTCTAATACTAACAACCAAGTACCACCAAAAACCATAAGCACAAACCAAAAACCTACACCCATTATTACTAATGTCTGCTAAGGCAGCATAGAGGCAGTAATTATGTATTTTATTTATAGATAGGTCGGACGCAGAGAATCTCAAGTTGGCTGTAATCACCTAGAATAGTTTTCATAGGTTGTCCATCACTATTGTAACTCCTAACTATGGGCCATATTCTAATAGCTGCTTGCAAATGCCTTAGACACATACATTTGGCTGCAGGTATTTTTTTTTTATATCAATGTTTAGATGTATTCTATTGACTCCAGCTTGCAAATTCCAAATTTGTAAACCCTGTATTTTTAAGTTTGATTTCAGGGGGCGTGATCACATGATCTGACAATATTTAAGCAAGCCCATAATTTACTTCTTAGCCACCAGCCAATAGTAAATGAGACCGTCATCACGACGTCAGTAAAGCATGGAAGTTAGATGTAATCTGCAATGGGTGGCTTCATATTAATTCGGACTTGCAATCTATAAAATGCATTAGAGCATCTGTTCATTCCATGTGGGTTTCATGATATGCATTAACCCCTTGAGTTCTGGGATCGATATTACTCAGAAATAACAGTTAAAAATAAAAAAAATTGAATTGCATATGTATGGGTTTGAGACTGTTTTGCAATTAATTCTTTGTCTTTGTGCTTTTAAAGTACAGTATTGTGTGTTTAATTGCTGCTACAGCTCTAATAAACTTTTTTCAGTTTCAGGTCAGACTTTATTTGCGAGCTAGAGCTACACGTCTAATAGAATATCAATTAGGAGTAACTTTAATTGGTTAACGCGCGTAATATTCAAGCTGTACTAAAACCAATGGAGTTCTAAGGCCGGTTTTGCATATTTGGCTGGCCCACAGTGATTGTGGGTGGGTAACTCGTAATCAAATTACGTATAGCTAATAGAATATTTGGCAATATTAAGAGCAGTTTTAAGTGTGTATACATTTACAAATTGACCAATAGAATAGGGCGCTATATTAGCAACCTTAAATCAATATCTAACCCTTCCCCCAACCTTAATCCGATTCTCAGCCCTTACTCTATATCCTATACAAAAATCCTAACAATAACTATAACCCTACCCTCCACCCTCATCTTACCCGCAAATCCTATCACCAACTGAACCATGCCCTCAAACCATCCCCTCAACCCCTCAAACTTGCCTACACCCACTGTTTCTTGTGAGTCCTTAGAAATAGATTTTAATAATAAATAAAACATTGCAAGTATGAAACACTTTACAGCAGGGCTAGCAGTGCTTCCCAAATAAATACAGTCATGAAACTCATTTTGTGCTCCACAAGGACAAACTCAATTCTAAAACCATAAATTAGCTCCTACATATTTCCAAAAACTCAAAAACCATGGTCAATACACCACTATACTTAGCGGCTCCCAACAGGCCAATACAATTCTCCCAACACGGTCACACGTACAACCCAAAATCTTACAGGACCCTGCCACTTGTTATAGGGGTAACCTCTAGTGTAATGGATCCACAGGATCCCAGGAAACTTAGGGCCTTATTCAAATACGAATCTGCCAATTGAATAGGGCTCTATATAAGCACAGAGCATATTTATTTACAGAAGTTTTTAGTTAGTGAAGACCTTGCTTTGTTTAGAACTTCACTAACTAAAAACTTCTGTAAAAAAATATGCTATGTGCTTATATAGAGCCCTATTCAATTGGACAAATCACAATTGAATGAGGCCCTTAGTTCGGAAACCTGACATGGTTATGTGATGAGTTTTTAAAAATTAGCAATTTACAAAAAGTCTAGACAAAATATTTGGGGAGAAATGCACATGTTTGTGAAGCATGTAACAAACTAACAACATTAACAGGTTTGTAAGCCATGAATCAAAAAAAAATGTTTTATGAAAGATATTTAGCTGATTTGGCTTGTGCCATGCTGAATAGCAAGTTTGTCTGTAGCTTGAGGGGGAGCCTTATCCTACAGGGGCTTAATGCAAGAAATATGACATGTCAGTGGTCCTTTAACATTATATAATTTTAGATAGAGGACATTAAAATATACTTCTTTGAAGATCTAAAATTTGGAGACGGGCAAATATTATTAGATTGTAAAGAACACTACAGCCTTTAACTTATTACTTTTATATGCATTTATGCTGCAGTGGTATCTACCATTTTGTATAGAGGTGTAATGTAATCAAGATTACATCAGCAAAATGGGCATATGAAAGCTACAACTGCCAGTGAGTGATCCCATTAGGACTAATGAAAAGCCAACTAGGACATGACCCATTGAGACAAAAGCAAAGGAAACTGAACCCACAAGTAAAGATTAATTGCAGATAAAAGTGAACAATGTAAAGTCTGTGGGTGTTTTAATACTTTCTACATTCTCTAGTTGGTTATTTAAAAGCCTGTATAGAAATAAATCTGAGCACAGTGGTCATTTAAGCCCAAATTCGATGGTTTTATAGACTCCCGTCACGCTTCCATTGACATCCAGTGATTGTTCATATTTCCAAACAATTACTTCCCCACCAACTCTAGATGGCAATATTGCTCTTATTGTACTTCCAATGACTTGTCACCAGTCCCTACACTTTCTCTTTATCTGGATTTTACGTGCCACAGATCTATAGCCTCTTATTATAAGTGTAATGAAGCAGAACTTATTGAAACATTTTATTGATTGCTCAGATCACAAGTTTACTGTCATACTGAATTGGCACCTCACTCGCTCAAGCAAGCTGCTAACACCTTTTTAAAAAAGTGACAACTACATCTATTTCATGACCAAAAATCCATTTTCATCTCTTATCAAGACAAGAATACAATTTTCACTTCATTTAACTGATGTTAGGCCTGATCGAGGCTTGACATTTGAAAACGACACAAGTTTAAGGTTCCTAAAATACTGTACTTCAAATACGTAGGACAGCGCTTGTTTGAGGGCAGCGCGCTGGGCATCTGTTAATGGAGCTTTGCTTGTTCAAATAATCCTCCCCTGGCGCAGTTAAAATATCCACATAGGTATCAGGGGCATCAGTGGGGCATCACTAACTCCCAAATACACGGCTGGGTCATTGTGCTTACTGCCAACACAAACTTTAAGTACACACACAAATATTCTTCTGATTGGTTGGGTTTTTGAGTAAAAGACTTCGATAACTTGGAAGTTGGGCATTTTAAGAATAATTTAAATGAAACAAATATTTCCAATTTGATATTGAGTTTATCGCATGTGATTAATTATCTACATTAATTATCATCAGCACTACAGAATTTGTTGGCACTATATAAATATAGAGATGATAATGACATTGATGATGATCTACATAGGTTGAAAAAATATATTTAGTATTGGATACTGATATCACATATATAGTTGTGAGCATACGAGTTGTTGCTAACGCTTGCGGGCTCGCTCCTTGCCAGCAACTGTGACTCTCGCAAAATTTACGTTGTAACGCAAACAAAATACGAGACACGTTACGACCCATTACGACCTCGCAAAAATCGGATGCAACACACGCACATCAAAACATGAAAAATACAACAAATACACACAACAAATACATAAACAGCTTACCTACAGCAAGAGGGAGCATCCAGGACCTTGAAAACTAAAGTTACACCTCAATTTAACTCAAATTAAAAGAGTTTAGACACTAAAAAAATCTCTAAAAGAGAAAAAATGGCCGCTGAAAAAAAACGAAAACGAGGCTACAGCAGTCTAAAGACGCAAAACATCACCAAACACCTACGGATTTCACAACAAATACAAACAACAAACACATAAAAAGGTTACTCACAGCAAGGGGGGGGCACCGAGGACCTCTGCAAGTGAAGTTACACCTCCATTTAACCACAAATTTCGGAGTTTAGAGACCCGAAAATCACCTAAGCGAGAGAAAAAATGGCCGCCGAATAAAACGAAAATGAGGCTAAAGGTCCCAAAACACCAAACAGCTACGGATATTACGAAAAACTTGCACGACATAGAAAACGAACGACGCTACATCAGCCACATTATATACACCAAACACCCTTAGCTCACTTACAATTTCATTGCCGTCATTTTGTGACAGGCAATTCGCTAGTATATATATATATTAGGCATGTTTGGCATATACGATACAGTACATTTAGGATATATATAAATTACATATGTTTTGTGCATATAATGTAACATGTAACGCACACGGTGTAGAAGAGATCAGTTTTCCAGTCCTGCGTGCATGAATATTATCGTGACACAATTTCCTGTCACCACTTACACTTTGTATATGCTTTAGGCTGATTGGATTGCTAATTGTCTTTCACGTCAAAACACAGAGGAGGTTTGAAATGTTGCTATTATGGATGTAAAAAGTTCTATATTGCAGTGTATTCTGAAGTGGCCTCCACTTGGCTGTCTTAGGCCTTTGAATGACAGCCTCCCTGCTTGATACACACTGAGACCACAGCCTCCCTCATTCACTGACAGTGCCGTGGCCTTTTCACACGTTCCCTCCACAGCGGTGTTTGTCCCCAAACAGTAGAGCCAACACAATGGCATTCCAGATCGAGCACCCCCACCAACAGCCCCACTACATAACAGGAATGCTAATTAGGAAGGGCAGACCCCGACATTGAAAGTGTTAAGTGCATTTACATACTGACAGGTTATGTTATTTCCACTGTTACTGGTAAACTTAACCCTTTCACAGGCAGAGGGGTTGCTTTGCAATGCGTTGCAGTCCCCTCTGCCAGTGAAAGGGTTAAACAATTACTTACACCTCTAATGGCGACAGTATCCCTATATTTTAATGCTATTGTTAGAACTCACAAAAGTAACAACTCCACTAATTTATTACATCTGAAATACAATTATACTGCAGTGGAATCTACCATTTTGGATTCTTTTAATTGCAGATGGAACGTTTATATGCTCATTGGAAATGTTGCACCTAAGGCTGCCAGTGCTTTTAACAGCTAATCAGTTTACAAGGATACCCCCCCCCCTCCAAGTAACATGTAGTAAAGAATAACTGTGTATGAGATAAAAAGGTAAATGTTACGTTTACTTATTTATTCATTTTTATATTTTACCATCACCTATAATAATGAAATGGCTTAAGGGTATATTATTCTAAAATGGGAGCTATATATTTATTATTTTATATATATATATATATATATATATATATATTTGCAGAAGGAACTGAAAGAAATGTAAGGGACCACTGTACCGTACTTTGGTAAGAACTCCACTTTCTTGGGATATATGCAACAAAGTAACAACATGAACAGGTATGCAACACACGAGCATAAAAGCATTTTAAAGAAAAACATATATTTACATGACTCTGATTGTGTCTTGGGAGATTCTTATACTGATAATTTTTCTGTTGATGGGGAGGATTTTCTGCCATTGAATTGTGTTGTCAAGTATACTATCTAGAGAGGATGCTTTGAACAGAACATAATGTTGGGCCAGTTCCTTAGCCTGTGTAGTAGATTTTGTGAGTAGGTAGTTCACCACAACAATTATTTACTTTATGGTGGGCAAAAGAGCGATTTTAGTACAGTAAATAAATAGTACATATAGACTGAGATAGACAGACAGGCACACACACACACACACACAATCACAGTCTATTAAGTTTTTGTTCACTTGTGCAGCTACTGAGAAGAAAAGTCCTGAAGAATATCAGATATAATCACCTTCTGCTGGTGGTGCTATGGATGCCAATCTTAAAATGAGGATGGAGAAGGAGATAAGAGGAGTAGTAAATGGTGGAGACAACCACGTGTGACCCGGCCAAGAGAGGGCACCATAAAAAACAAAATGGTCTCTGGGTATACATGTATCTACCTTCTAATTCCATGACAAGACAATGCATAAAGACTATGGACAAGTGACCTAACTGGAAGAGCACTGACTTTTATCTGACTGGGGTCTATAGAGGGACATTAGTACTGACCTTTATCTGACTGGGGGTCTATAGAGGGACATTAGTACTGACCTTTATCTGACTGGGGGTCTATAGAGGGACATTAGTACTGGCCTTTATCTGACTGGGGTCTATAGAGGGACATTAGTACTGACCTTTATCTGACTGGGGGTCTATAGAGTGACATTAGTACTGACCTTTATCTGACTGGGGGTCTATAGAGGGACATTAGTACTGGCCTTTATCTGACTGGGGGTCTATAGAGGGACATTAGTACTGGCCTTTATCTGACTGGGGGTCTATAGAGGGACATTAGTACTGACCTTTATCTGACTGAGGGTCTATAGAGGGACATTAGTACTGGCCTTTATCTGACTGGGGGTCTATAGAGTGACATTAGTACTGACTTTTATCTGACTGGGGTCTATAGAGGGACATTAGTACGGACCTTTATCTGACTGGGGGTCTATAGAGGGACATTAGTACTGACCTTTATCCGACTGGAGGTCTATAGAGGGACATTAGTACTGACCTTTATCTGACTGGGGGTCTATAGAGTGACATTAGTACTGACCTTTATCTGACTCTGGGGGTCTATAGAGTGACATTAGTACTGACCTTTATCTGACTCTGGGGTCTATAGAGGGACATTAGTACTGACCTTTATCTGACTGGGGGTCTATAGAGGGACATTAGTACTGGCCTTTATCTGACTGGGGGTCTATAGAGTGACATTAGTACTGACTTTTATCTGACTGGGGTCTATAGAGGGACATTAGTACTGACCTTTATCTGACTGGGGTCTATAGAGGGACATTAGTACTGACCTTTATCTGACTGGGGTCTACAGAGTGGCATTAGTACTGACCTTTATCTGACTGGGGGTCTATAGAGGGACATTAGTACTGACCTTTATCTGACTGGGGGTCTATAGAGGGACATTAGTACTGACCTTTATCTGACTGGGGGTCTATAGAGGGACATTAGTACAGACCTTTATCTGACTGGGGTCTATAGAGGGACATTAGTACTGACCTTTATCTGACTGGGGGTCTATAGAGGGACATTAGTACTGACCTTTATCTGACTGGGGGTCTATAGAGGGACATTAGTACTGACCTTTATCTTACTGGGTTCTATAGAGGGACATTAGTACTGACCTTTATCCGACTGGAGGTCTATAGAGGGACATTAGTACTGACCTTTATCTGACTGGGGGTCTATAGAGAGACATTAGTACTGACCATTATCTGACTGGGGGTCTATAGAGGGACATTAGTACTGACCTTTATCTGACTGGGGATCTAGAGAGGGACATTAGTACTGACCTTTATCTGACTGGGGGTCTATAGAGGGACATTAGTACTGACCTTTATCTGACTGGGGGTCTATAGAGGGACATTAGTACTGACCTTTATCTGACTGGGGGTCTATAGAGGGACATTAGTACTGACCTTTATCTGACTGGGGTCTATAGAGGGACATTAGTACTGACCTTTATCTGACTGGGGGTCTATAGAGGGACATTAGTAGTGACCTTTATCTGACTGGGGGTCTATAGAGGGACATTAGTAGTGACCTTTATCTGACTGGGGGTCTATAGAGGGACATTAGTACTGACCTTTATCTGACTGGGGGTCTATAGAGGGACATTAGTAGTGACCTTTATCTGACTGGGGGTCTATAGAGGGACATTAGTACTGACCTTTATCTGACTGGGGGTCTATAGAGGGACATTAGTACTGACCTTTATCTGACTGGGGGTCTATAGAGGGACATTAGTACTGACCTTTATCTGACTGGGGTCTATAGAGGGACATTAGTACTGACCTTTATCTGACTGGGGGTCTATAGAGGGACATTAGTACTGACCTTTATCTGACTGGGGGTCTATAGAGGGACATTAGTAGTGACCTTTATCTGACTGGGGGTCTATAGAGGGACATTAGTACTGACCTTTATCTGACTGGGGGTCTATAGAGGGACATTAGTAGTGACCTTTGTCTGACTGGGGGTCTATAGAGGGACATTAGTACTGACCTTTATCTGACTGGGGGTCTATAGAGGGACATTAGTACTGACCTTTATCTGACTGGGGGTCTATAGAGGGACATTAGTAGTGACCTTTATCTGACTAGAGCCCCAACTCAAATTTTGTAAAAAGAAAAGAAAAAATCCTTTTGTTTGATTACATTGTTGAGTAATTAAACAATAGGTACAAAACGAATATGGCACCCGCCAGGATGGCACAGTTTATCCCTTAAACCAGTCCTTTCCAACCATTGTATGTGGAAGACAAAGCTGGACATTGTTTTCCCAATTTTTTTTTTTTAGTATTCACTGAAGTACCGCACCTCCATGTAGTTTCTCTGTATTCATGTGTATAATATTATATAGCATTTTAAGTTATCTTAATAGCAAAGGAATGGGAGGAGTAGGGTCTATGGTAGCTACAGAAATTGAGTGGGAGGAAGTGGGATGATAGAGATAGGGAGGGAGGAAGAGGGGTGATAGAGATAGGGAGGGAGGAAGAGGGATGATAGAGATAGGGTGGGCGGAAGAGGGGTGATAGAGATAGGGTGGGAGGAAGAGGGGTGATAGAGATAGGGTGGGAGGAAGAGGGGTGATAGAGATAGGGTGGGAGGAAGAGGGGCGATAGAGATAGGGAATGGGGGAAGAGGGGCGATAGAGATAGGGAATGGGGGAAGAGGGGTGATAGAGATAGGGACGGAGGAATAAGGATGATAGAGATAGGGACGGAGGAAGAGGCATGATAGAGATAGGGACGGAGGAAGAGGCATGATAGATATAGGGACGGAGGAAGAGGCATGATAGAGATAGGGACGGAGGAAGAGGGATGATAGAGATAGGGACGGAGGAAGAGGGATGATAGAGATAGGGAGGGAGGAAGAGGGATGATAGAGATAGGGACGGAGGAAGAGGCATGATAGAGATAGGGACGGAGGAAGAGGCATGATAGAGATAGGGACGGAGGAAGAGGCATGATAGAGATAGGGACGGAGGAAGAGGCATGATAGAGATAGGGACGGAGGAAGAGGGATGATAGAGATAGGGACGGAGGAAGAGGGATGATAGAGATAGGGAGGGAGGAAGAGGGATGATAGAGATAGGGACGGAGGAAGATCTATGATAGAGATAGGGACGGAGGAAGATCTATGATAGAGATAGGGAGGAAGGAAGAGGGGTGATTGAGATAGGGAGGGAGGAAGAGGGGTGATTGAGATAGGGAGGGAGGAAGAGGGGTGATAGAGATAGGGAGGAAGGAAGAGGGGTGATAGAGATAGGGAGGAAGGAAGAGGGGTGATAGAGATAGGGAGGAAGGAAGAGGGGTAATAGAGATAGGGAGGAGGAAGAGGGGTAATAGAGATAGGGACGGAGGAAGAGGGATGATAGAGATAGGGTGGGAGGAAGAGGGATGATAGAGATAGGGACGGAGGAAGATCTATGATAGAGATAGGGAGGAAGGAAGAGGGGTGATAGAGATAGGGAGGGAGGAAGAGGGGTGATAGAGATAGGGAGGAAGGAAGAGGGGTGATAGAGATAGGGAGGAAGGAAGAGGGGTGATAGAGATAGGGAGGAGGAAGAGGGGTGATAGAGATAGGGAGGGAGGAAGAGGGATGATAGAGATAGGGAGGAGGAAGAGGGGTGATAGAGATAGGGAGGAGGAAGAGGGGTGATAGAGATATGGAGGGAGGAAGAGGGGTGATAGAGATAGGGAGGAGAAAGAGGGGTGATAGAGATTGGGAGGGAGGAAGAGGGGTGATAGAGATAGGGAGAGAGGAAGAGGCATGATAGAGATAGGGAGGAGGAAGAGGGGTGATAGAGATAGGGACGGAGGAAGAGGCATGATAGAGATAGGGACGGAGGAAGAGGCATGATAGAGATAGGGACGGAGGAAGAGGCATGATAGAGATAGGGACGGAGGAAGAGGGATGATAGAGATAGGGACGGAGGAAGAGGGATGATAGAGATAGGGACGGAGGAAGAGGGATGATAGAGATAGGGAGGGAGGAAGAGGGATGATAGAGATAGGGACGGAGGAAGATCTATGATAGAGATAGGGACGGAGGAAGATCTATGATAGAGATAGGGAGGAAGGAAGAGGGGTGATTGAGATAGGGAGGGAGGAAGAGGGGTGATAGAGATAGGGAGGGAGGAAGAGGGGTGATAGAGATAGGGAGGAAGGAAGAGGGGTGATAGAGATAGGGAGGAAGGAAGAGGGGTAATAGAGATAGGGAGGAGGAAGAGGGGTAATAGAGATAGGGACGGAGGAAGAGGGATGATAGAGATAGGGTGGGAGGAAGAGGGATGATAGAGATAGGGACGGAGGAAGATCTATGATAGAGATAGGGAGGAAGGAAGAGGGGTGATAGAGATAGGGAGGGAGGAAGAGGGGTGATAGAGATAGGGAGGAAGGAAGAGGGGTGATAGAGATAGGGAGGAAGGAAGAGGGGTGATAGAGATAGGGAGGAGGAAGAGGGGTGATAGAGATAGGGAGGGAGGAAGAGGGATGATAGAGATAGGGAGGAGGAAGAGGGGTGATAGAGATAGGGAGGAGGAAGAGGGGTGATAGAGATATGGAGGGAGGAAGAGGGGTGATAGAGATAGGGAGGAGAAAGAGGGGTGATAGAGATTGGGAGGGAGGAAGAGGGGTGATAGAGATAGGGAGAGAGGAAGAGGCATGATAGAGATAGGGAGGAGGAAGAGGGGTGATAGAGATAGGGAGGGAGAAAGAGGGATGATAGAGATAGGGAGAGAGGAAGAGGGGTGATAGAGATAGGGAGGGAGAAAGAGGGATGATAGAGATAGGGAGAGAGGAAGAGGGGTAATAGACAAAACCGGATACTGTTTGCAACAGTGGTTGTGTTGGAAAGTCTTTTTTCAAAAACTATTATACCAATGATGGGCTCTAGAATCAGATCTAGAGGAAAGGGAGTAACATATATGAGCAACTAAATCAGAATTTCCCAAGCAAGTAATTATTACCCCAGTAGGGAGGTGAATGCCATCTAAACCATCAGCAAATATTTCTCCTTTAAGATGTATAATTTAATACAACCAACTAAATAAAAATAACAAATGTAAAGGTAATATCTTTAATGGCTTAGTGATCATTATTTTATAGGTTCCTTTAAAAAAAATGCCAACTATTTACACATAAGTAAGAACGGCACAAATGGAAATATAATTCATTTTAATAAAAATACTAGCAATGAAAATGAATATAAAACATCTATTTGGTAAATGTCCTAGATATAAATTTGGATCTTACACATAGTGGACTGTATACACCGGGAGATACAGGAACAAATACACTATGGATGAAGGGTTAGCAAACTATTGTAGATTGTCTCCCGAAGAAGCCCTGTAGTGAGTGAAACGTGTAGATATAGTGTTACAGAGATTGTTATCACCAACTCCCTTTTGATACTGAATGTCATTACATTGAAATGTCACCTCATCTGGAAGCAAAGCAGCAACTGAGAGCTGCAGCTACCAACTAGATAGAATAAGGGCTATACAATTGTAATTTAGCTTTTGCACAAGAATTTCTTTTTTAATAACATCTAAGAAACATCAGCACATTTTAATATATTTTTTTACATTGTGAATACTAAGGAAGTGATATTAACTTGTACCGGAATTAGACCTAGGTAAATGTTACCTATATAATTATATCTATATGGATTCACAGCTCCCTGGCACATAAAATGGACTTGTTTCTTGATATTTGTAGTTTTGTCCATTCCTTAAGATACCTAAACAATAAAATGTACAAACTACTACAATTATACTACAGACTTCTAAACTATTTACAATAATGGCATTCACATTACGATATCAATTTATAAGTTAACTTGGAAACCAACCATATATATACGGTAATATTTTTATACAGTTATATGAAATCACCCCTATTATTATTATTTATTATGTTTTATTTGTAATGTGCCAACATATAGTGCTGTACCTTTCCCATAGCTCCTTATTTTTTTCCACACCATCTTCATTGTAAAAGTTATAAATAGCAATTGCTTACATAATTATCAGTTATTATTTTGTATTAATATATCAATTTCTAAGTTAACTTGCAAGCAAATCTTATGTATAGCTTATTTATATAGTTATAATATGTGTTGTAGGTGCTTGTGTACTTCAATGTAGCTGTGAACTATACCATGTAGGGTAACCCAAGATGGGCATATAATAGCAGAGAGGTCAGACAAATTGTGGTCCACTGGAGAAGGAACCGGCAACCCAGTTAATTTTCAACTCCATCTTAATTACAGCAGGTGTTTAGATGAAATATTCACATGATGTCACCTTTCTCATCCACCTAAAATATTTCTGGATCCATAGTTGTAAATTATTAACATTAATGACATTTGTATCTTATATTAGTTTCTAAGTTAACTTGCACACCAAGGTTATTATGCCTAGCATTTGTAACAAGATTACTTTTCTTAGTCAATCTTTAAATACCTGTTCTTAGCAACTTCAGAAATACATTTGTGACTATGAAGCACAGTGTGTAGCGAGAGCTATGAGACATATGTCATCCTCCTCAAGATAAATACAATTAACTCTGCAGTGAAAGTAACTTTGTATGTAATGGTTAGCACAGGCAGTGATACAATGTCACACCTCTTTATGACATTGTGCCAATCATTTCCTAGATACAGAATAACACACAATGCAATGCTGAGATAACTCACCTGCTCACAATACCTCCTTGCAGATTGCAATTGTTGAGCCAAGGAAGCCAGGACTCCTTGGATATAGATTTTGGCTCCTGTTGGGCTGAAACCTTCTCCTTTAGAGATCCAGACAGGTCCTCGTAAGAGTGTGACGGAGGTTTGCAGACACTTGTCAAGCAGTGGAACTGGAGAGAGACAATAAAATAAAGATACTGTTGTGTGATCCTCAGCTCTATAATTTATAAATGACCCCGAATAAGTCTCAAGGAAGCAACTGCTCCTTGGCCACCATGAAATGAGTATTTATAGTGAGATACCCCCTGTGTGAGCTGGATGAGCACACCTGAATAGGTCTGAAGTGAGCCTAACTAGCTGCTCGGGGTGTCAGTTTGTGCTCTGATTGCCTTATCTTCTCATTTATCACAGATGATTTGGAACAAACCTTGCTGAAGTGTACCGGCATTGTCCTCATAACATTGTACCATTTATGCTCCTTTTTGAAAATCTTAAAATGCCCCCCTCCCCAAAATAATCTGTGTGGTGCTATGTGAGAAATCATTTGGCGCCTTAGCAATTACCAATGAACAGTTTATAAAGTCTCTGAAAAAGCAGGAAACTGAGACATTTCGTATAAATGCAACTGTCTTACTGTTGTCTTATTGCATTATATTTGTGTTTCTTCATACCCGGTCCTCTGTTTTATCTTTATAATTTAACGGTTGTACCCACTGCACCTTGTAAATAGTACTATGGAAAAAATATATATTATTATTAATAATAATAATAATACATATTATTAATAATGATCTAATAAAAATAATATTAATGAATGTACTTTACTGCACCTTATAAATTGTTGTTGCTTACTCATGCAGTCATGTCTGACTCTCTGTGACCCTCCAAAGTGCAGCACGACAGGCTGAATTGTTATGTCTGTTATGTGCTTGTTCATGAGATTATCTTTGCAAAGATAATGGAGTGGGTTCCCAGTTCCTTCTCCAGTGAATTGCAATTTGTCTGTCCTCTCTGCTATGACCAGCTCATCATGTACACAAGCCCAGTGGCCACCTTTTGGTGCCATATAATATCTCTCTCTCTCCTGACTCTCTCTCTCTCTCCTGACTCTCTCTCTCTCTCCTGACTCTCTCTCTCTCTCTCCTGTCTCTCTCTCTCTCTCCTGTCTCTCTCTCTCTCCTGTCTCTCTCTCTCTCTCTCCTCTCTCTCTCTCTCCTCTCTCTCTCTCTCCTCTCTCCTCTCTCTCTCTCTCCTCTCTCCTCTCTCCTCTCTCTCTCTCTCTTATATATAAAAGCAGGTTTTTTTAACTTGTTTTAGACATTCAAATGTGAACGCTGATGTACTCTCTATTTACTATATATATATACTAGCGAATTGCCCGTAAAAAAATGACAGCAATAGAATTCTAAGTCAAGGAATGGTGTTTGGCACAGACATTATTTTATGTGGTGGTCTGAGGTCTCAGCGGTGATTGCGAGGCTTTTTGCGCTTATTGCACTCATTGTGAGGCGCGCAGTGAATGTCTTTTGCGTTTATTGCGATAGTGTTTTTTTTTTTTGTGTATATGTATTTTGTGATGCTAATTAAATATGTAATAAATGAATATACTTTACCTATTTGTAAGTAATATATGCAGGAAGCATTGTGCTGAAGAGCTGGCAATCTGTTTTGATGTCCCTGCAGCATACAATGTAGGTTTGCAGTGTTTTGGAGCTGAGGCTCAGCAATGTGTGCAGTGTGTAGTGTAAATAGGCTGCGTGCGCGAGGGTAAGGCGTTAGGGTAGCTGTGTAGTTCCGCATTCTGTAAGTTAGTGTATGTAAAATGGTGGCGAATGTGTATGTGGTGCGCGGGTGTGGATGATTTAGCGTCCTTGCTAATGGTGTATGTTGTAGGTCGTACGGGGTTTTTGTAAAAGACGTATTTGCTTTGTGTAATGTATCGGCTTTCGGGGTGGTGTAGCCTCGATTTGTTTTTTTTCGGCGGCCATTTTTTCTCTCACTTAGGAGATTTTCGAGTGGGTAAACTTTGTAAATTTGCCAGAATTCGAGGTTTAAGCTGTGTCGCAGAGGTCCTGGGTGTCCCCCCTTGGTGTGGGTAAGGGTTTTATTTTATTTTTGTGTGTATTTTTGTGTTTTATAATGTTTGCCGATGTGCGCAGGTTGTCCGTTAGGGTTGTCCATTAAGGTTAAGGTTAAGTCCGTAATGGATTTTTTGTAAGTCCCGCAGCTCGTATTTTTTTCTGTAAGTCCGTAGTTAGTCATTGCGTGTTTATGCTTGTTTTCCAAGTCCTGATTGTGTGGTCGTTTGTAACCGATTGTGAGTCGCCGTAGAGCCTCCACCTCCACAAATGCCTTTGCAGCCTGCAATGAGCCTGCAGGCTCATTGCAGTCGACGTGGGAGCCTCCACCTCCGCAAATGCGGACCCTCGCTTTGCGAGGGGCCGCATTTGCGATTGGAAAGTCGTAGGGGGTCGAAGGGATGAGCGCTCCATGCCAGCAACTTCGGCGCTCCATGCCAGCAACTGAGGCCCTCGCTTTGCGAGGGCTGCAGGCTCGCTATGCGAGCCCGCAGTGTTAGAAACAACCCACATGCTCACAAATATATATGTGATATATACACACACACATTGAGTAAAATATATATACATTTGTGGGCACATTTGTGTGTCCCAGCTCAACTTCCCAGAATGCAGTGTAATAACTGTTTTTCTTGGAACTCTGAGCTGGAGGTTTTTTAACTTGCTTTAGACATTCAAATGTGAACACAGATGTACTTTTTATTTACTATACATTCATATATATATATATATATATATATATATATATACTATGAAATTGCCCATCAAAAATGACGGGAATGAGATTGTAAGGCTGGCAATGCTGGTTGGCATACAATGTGAGGCTTTTGGTCCTCGTTGGTTGTATTAGAGAGGAAGTAAACCGTGGAAGAGACTCGCAATTGTCTCATTTCCCCCCTCCTCTACCTCCCTTGTGTCTCACCCCCCCCCCGTGTTTTTACCCCCTCTCCCTCCCGTGTCTCTAACCCCCTCCCCTGTGTCTCTCCCTCCCATGTTTCTCTTTTCCCCTCCTCTGTGTCTCTTTCCCCCTTTTCCCTCCCCTGTGTCTGTCCCCCCTTCCCCTGTGTCTCTTTCCCCCCCTCTCCCTGTGTCTGTTCCGTCCTCCCTTGTGTCTCTTCCCCCCATTTCCCCCCCCTGTGTATCTTGCCCCTCATCTCCCTCCCCTGTGTCTCGTCCCCCTCTCCTCTCCTTCCCCTGTGTCTCTTTCCCTCCTGTGTCTCTTCCCCCACCTCTCCCTCTCCTGTGTTTCTTCCCCCTCCCCTGTGTCTCTTTCCACCTCCCCAGTGTCTCTTTACACCCCCTTCCCTCCCATGTGTCTGTTTCCCCCTCCCCTGTGTCTCTTTCCCCCTCCCCTGTGTCTCCTTCCCCCTCTCCCTCCTCTGTGTAGTTTTCCCCCTCCCCTTATGCCACGTATTGCGCATGTGCGCACCCCGACCGGCTTTGCGATCGGATCGTTGTCACATACAGTCAGGTCCATAAATATTGGGACATGGACACAATTCTAATCTTTTTGGCTCTATACACCACCACAATGGATTTGAAATGAAACTAACAAGATGTGCTTTAACTGCAGACTTTCAGCTTTAATTTGAGGGCATTTACATCCAAATCAGGTGAACGGTGTAGGAATTACAACAGTTTGTATATGTGCCTCCCACTTTTTAAGGGACCAAAAGTAATGGGACAATTGGCTGCTCAGCTGTTCCATAACCAGGTGTGTGTTATTCCCTCATTATCCCATTTACAAAGAGCAGATACAAGCTCCAGTGTTCATTTCAAGTGTGCTATTTGCATTTGTTGCTGTTAACTCTCAATATGAGATCCAAAGAGCTGTCACTATCAGTGAAGCAAGCCATCATTAGGCTGAAAAAACAAAACAAACCCATCAGAGAGATAGCAAAAACATTAGGTGTGGCCAAATCAACTGTTTGGAACATACTTAAAAAGAAAGAACGCACCGGTGAGCTCAGCAACACCAAAAGACCCGGAAGACCACGGAAAACAACTGTGGTGGATGACCGAAGAATTATTTCCCTGGTGAAGAAAACACCCTTCACAACAGTTGGCCAGATCAAGAACACTCTCCAGGAGGTAGGTGTATGTGTGTCAAAGTCAACAATCAAGAGAAGACTTCACCAGAGTAAATACAGAGGGTTCACCACAAGATGTAAACCATTGGTGAGCCTCAAAAACAGGAAGGCCAGATTAGAGTTTTCCAAACAACACCTAAAAAAGCCTTCACAGTTCTGGAACAACATCCTATGGACAGATGAGACTAAGATCAACTTGTACCAGAGTGATGGGAAGAGAAGAGTATGGAGACGGAAAGGAACTGCTCATGATCCAAAGCATACCACCTCATCAGTGAAGCATGGTGGTGGTAGTGTCATGGCGTGGGCATGTATGGCAGCTAATGGAACTGGTACTCTTGTATTTATTGATGATGTGACTGCTGACAAAAGCAGCAGGATGAATTCTGAAGTGTTTCGGGCAATATTATCTGCTCATATTCAGCCAAATGCTTCAGAACTCATTGGACGGCGCTTCACAGTGCAGATGGACAATGACCCGAAGCATACTGCAAAAGCAACCAAAGAGTTTTTTAAGGGAAAGAAGTGGAATGTTATGCAATGGCCAAGTCAATCACCTGATCTGAATCCGATTGAGCATGCATTTCACTTGCTAAAGACAAAACTGAAGGGAAAATGCCCCAAGAACAAGCAGGAACTGAAGACAGTTGCAATAGAGGTCTGGCAGAGCATCACCAGGGATGAAACCCAGCGCCTGGTGATGTCTATGCGTTCCAGACTTCAGGCTGTAATTGACTGCAAAGGATTTGCAACCGAGTATTAAAAAGTGAAAGTTTGTTTTATGACTGTTAATCTGTCCCATTACTTTTGGTCCCTTAAAAAGTGGGAGGCACATATACAAACTGTTGTAATTCCTACACCGTTCACCTGATTTGGATGTAAATACCCTCAAATTAAAGCTGAAAGTCTGCAGGTAAAGCACATCTTGTTCGTTTCATTTCAAATCCATTGTGGTGGTGTATAGAGCCAAAAAGATTAGAATTGTGTCGATGTCCCAATATTTATGGACCTGACTGTATATAGTTGTGAGCATGCGGGACGTTGCTAACGCTGCGGACCTCGCAAAATTTACGGACTTACGACAAACAAATATGAGACACGTTACGAACTATTACAACCTCGCAAAAATATGACCTTACCGCCCGAAACTTAACCCTAAGCAGAAACGTCTGCACCAAATAGGCACCTTCCATGAGGTTGGACCATACATTACAAGCTCCCTGCTGTGTTCACTGAAATAAAATGATCCACATTGTTTCCCTTTGAGGTTTGTGTAAATAAGGAATAAGCTGATTGCAAAACACACAGTGGGGGCCATCTGAGAGTAGTTGGGAACTGTGGTCCTTGCAGGACCTACCAAGTGTAAGAAGCTCTACACGCCTGTTACATAGAAAAGTTCAAACATCAGATATCCATCAATATTAAAAACCCTCAAAAATTATTTTTCATTTAGTTTTCAGTGATCAATTCCCTGGCTCTTTAATAACTATATATTTTCGGTGCTTACTATCTATTACTCAAAAATTATTATAAAAAAATTCAAATTAAACTATAATTTTAATAATAAATATATATACACCAAAAAAAAAAAAAATAAAATATTCCTTTAAGCTTATGCCCACTGCATTACACAGCTTTTATGCAAAGCCAAGGTTGGATTATACACAAGCTGGGATTCCTACCCACGGACAGCCGTTTCAAGGTTACTGCCTTTCATCAGCGTGGGGGCGGGAACCCAGCTTGTGTTGTGGAGTTATTTTCAGTATATTTTACTCAAGCTATACTAAAGAATATATATACACTAGCGAATTTCCCGTCAAAAAATGACGGCAATGAAATTGTAAGTGAGCTAATGCTGTTTGGTGTATAATAATCCAAAAAATAATACATTGAATAAATGAATATACTTTACCTATTTTGAAGCATTGTGTTGAAGAGCTGGCAATCTGTTTTGATGTTGCTGCAGCATTAGTGGTGTGGAGCTGCTGTGTAAGCGTGATGAATGTGTGCAGCGTAATACTGTGCTGCGCAAGACCAAACCGTTAGCGTAGTTGTGTACTTCCGCATTGGCGTAAAATGGCATGTAATCTGTGGTATGAGTCTTAGCGGATTATCCGTAGGTCTTTTGTGGTGTTTTGCGAGTTTCTTGTGGTGTTTTGCGAGTGTGTTGTGGTGTTTTCCGTGTTTAGAGTGCTGTAGCCTCGTTTTCGTTTTGTTCGGCGGCCATTTTTTCTCTCGCTTAGCGATTTTATTAGTGTCTAAAATGTTTTATTTTGATTTAAATGAAGGTGTAAGTTGTTTTTTTGAGGTGCTGGGTGCTCCCTGTTGCTGTAGGTAAGCTTTTTATGTATGTGCTGTGTGTATTTATTGTGTTTTGAATTTTGTAATGTTCGCGAGTTGCGTCCGAGTGTTGCGAGGTCGTAATGTGTGTTAACGTGTGTCGTACGAGGGCCGCAGTTGCTGGCAAGAAGCGCGAGCCCGCAAGCATTAGCAACAACTCGCATGCTCACAACTATATATGTGATATACTAGCAATTTGCCTGTCAAAAATGATGGGGCAATAAAAAAGTGTCACACAATGGGAGTGAACTGCATGCCTCAACTGCTCGCCTCGCTCGGCACTCATTGCACCCTAAGTCCTGCATGTTGGCTCACTTTGAGGCAACGGCTCTTTCGCAAGGCTTGCAGTTGCAGCCCTATGGGCCGCCAACGGCTATTACTGTATGCCTCAAGTGCTCGCCTCACTTCGCGAGGTTCACAGTGCAACTCTAATTCGCGCCTTTTGCCTCAGTTTGGGAGGCTTGTGGTTGCGGCCCTACAGGCCGCCAACGTCAATCACTGCGTGCCTCAACTACTTGACTCGATTCGAGATGCTCACAGTGCAATGAGCGCCTTCCGTGCTCATTGCACCCTAAGTCCTGCATGTCCGCTCACTTTGCGAGGCTTGCAGTTGCAGTCCTGTGGGCATGACTCCTGATCAGTGCATGACTCAACTGCTCGCTTCACGAGACTCACAGACCAATGAGGGCCTTCGCATGTCGCATAGAGCGCCTTAGTCCCGCATGTCGTCTGGCAAAAATGTATCAGGTGTCAGAGCATAGTAATAAAGTAAATAATTACCTGTTTTGAGTGTCCTATCCCGTTCAGCCAATGAGCATTATTCATAAAGTAAGGGCAGTGTAAAATATGAGATGTTTTTTTTTGTTTTGCAATAATTAATAAATTAATATACCTTACTGTAATTAATTAATAAATGAATATATGTTACCTATTTGTACTTAATATGCAGCAATCAATATCCTGAAGAGCTAACAATCTGTTTGGCGTATTTTGTAAAATGTACAGGGAGACTGTTGCTCATCTGAGGAGAAAGTGTCAGCAATGTGCTAAGTGTGCAGTGTATATAGGCTGCGTGCGCGAGGGCAAATCACTTGTTTAGGCGGGAGAACCTACATTTCAAAAGCGTAATGTGGTAATGTGCAAGTTAGTGCTGTGAAATGGCGGCGTTATTCTATGTCTTACGCGGTTCGCGAGCATTTTCTGACCTTCCTAATAGTGTATTTTTCTTATAGTGTGTGTGATGATTTTTTTTTTGTGTGTGTTTTTTTGTGTGTGCGGTACGACCGTTAAAGTTGTATTTTTGCGGGATCCGGAATTTTTCCTGGGTCCAGATTTTTGCAAAGTGTTATGGTCCGTCACTGCCTAAGTTGTGTGGGGTCGTAAGGATGAGCGCCTATGGCGCTCATCCCTACCAGTGCAATGAGCGCCTTTGGCGCTCATTGCCTGCAACTGCGGCTGGCTCGCTGTGCAAGCCTGCAAGCATTAGCAACAACCCGCAATGCTCACAACTATATATGTGATATATATATATATTAAATTGTAATTCTGCAGATTCTAAAAGGCTCTATATAAGCACAGAGCATATTATTTTACAGAAGCTTTTGGTTTATGAATACCTTGCTTTTGGATAGAAGATCACAAGCTAAAAACTTCTGAAAAAAAATAAGCTCCGTGCTTATATAGAGCACTTTAGAATTTGCAGAATTGCAATTTAATAGGGCTGATAGTAAATAAATAAAACATCTGTGTTCACATTTGAATGTTTAAAACAAGTTAAAAAAACCTTTTTCATGCCCAGAATTCAGATAAATACAGTGATTACACTGCATTCTGGGAACCTGGACATGGACATGCAAATGTGCCCACAAAGGCTTTGCTCTTGCAATCCATAACCATATCAAACATGGCTTCCCTTAAGCATATGCCTGCTTTATCAAACAGCTTTGCACAAAGTTACTGTTGGGTTATACACAAGCTAGGAATCCTACCCACATAAAGCCATTTCAGGGTTACTGCCTATCATCAGCGTGGGGCCGGTTCCTTAGCTTGTGTAGTGGATATTTTGAGTAGATATATATATATATGTGGTGTATTACTTGAATTTGAATGGCCTTATCAATTGAGAATATTATATATTCCCAAGTAATGGCACATCTTTATACTTACATGTATAAACATATACCGTATTTTTCGCCGTATAAGACGCACTTTTTCTTCCCCAAAACTGGGGGGGGGGAAGTTGGTGCGTCTTATACGGCGAATATACCTTTTAAAACTGCCTCTCTGTCCTCTTGATCTCTTCCCACTCCTGATTGGCGCTTCCTACAGCACCAGCAGCATGCATCGCGTCGGCCGGTGCATCCTAGTGACGTCACACACGCGACGCTGCAGTACACGAGGAGTGCTGGTAGGAAGCGCTGGGGTGAGATCAAGATGGGCTGAGATCAGAAGAAAGGTGAGGATCAGGAGGGTCAGGGAGGATCAAGGGCTCCCAAATGCTGCAGTATGTGTGTGTGTGTGTGTGTGTGTATGTGTGTGTGTGTGTATGTGTGTGTGTATGTGTGTGTGTGTGTGTATGTGTGTGTGTATGTGTATGTGTGTGTGTGTATATGTATATATATATATATATATATATATATATATATATATATATATATATATATTTGTGTGTAATGTAGGTGTGTATCTGTGTGTGAAGTGTATTTGTGTTTGATTCAGAATTTTTTTTTTCTTGTTTTCCTCCTCTAAAAACTAGGTGCGTCTTATCTGCAGGTGCGTCTTATAGGGCGAAAAATACGGTATATATATATATATATATATATATATATATATATATATATATATATTTTATTTTTTTACTCAAGCTATACTAAAGTAATGGCACATATATATATATATATATATATATATATATATATATATATATATATATATATATATATATATTATACACATGTATAAACATATATAGATGTATGATATTTACACTCACACATATTTGTCCATGGGTGGGTTTCCTGGCTTGTACATAATCCATCCTAGGCTTTGCTTAAAGTGGTGTAATACAGCAAAAGAAGCCATATTTGAAATGGTATTGGATTAAAAAGCAGAGCCTTTCTGGGCACATTTGCATGTCCCTGCTTAGGTTCCCAGAACGCAGTGCAATAGCTTTACTTTTTGGAATTCTGAACAGGAAACATTTTTTTAGATGTTCAAATGTGAGCACAAATGTACAATTTATTTGCAATATATATATATATATATATATATATATATATATATATATACACACATATGATTTTATGATATTTTATATTCCCAAGGAATGGCACATCTAGTGCTTGCTTGTTTGCCTGCTACATGTCAGATCTGACTGTCCCTAAGGTGCTTATGAGGATGCTTTTGCAGTCATTTCCTTAAATACTGATGCCTATGTGAATTTGGAGTTTCCGCCATTGAGCAGAATGACAAGCCCGCAATCACTGTACTTAAAGCAATGTTTCACAGCTGTTTTGCTTTTGCAGTGATCCCATTAAAGTGACGGCACATGCCTGTGGGGTCCTCTGTGTTACCAGGCTCTGAACATGAGATTGATTTGCACAATGCTGGACTATTAGACATAGCATGAAGTTACCAGATGAATCACTGCTTGGTACCTAAGCTCTGGTGACCCTCTAGGACCTTTAATGGGACATTGCAGTAAACATTTTTACAATTTATTACATTTTATATACAATTATGCTGCTAACTTTTTTTTTTTTTTTTTCTGATCAACTTCTTCATTTAAAAAGAAACTTTGAAAGGACAGGAAGTTGTTATCAACACAATGGGAATGTGGCAGCTACAACTACCAGTGCAGGAAAATTAGAACACTTCTTAGTTTACAATGACACACCTTCCTAAGAAAGTAGTAGGCAAAATCAACACAGCCGAGAGTCGTTGTCACGCGAATCGATGGCCGCATTTGTAGTGGTGGACGCTTCATGGTTGGCTGCAATGAGCCGAAGGTTTGCGAGGGGCCGCATTAGCAGAGGGGGACATAAACTGCAATGAGCCAAATGCTCATTGCTGGCCGCAAATGCGCACCTCGCAAAGCGAGTGTCCAGAAAAGCGGGACTTTGAAAAAAAAAAACACGCCGCGGGACTTAGAAAAAAAACTATAATGCGCAATGAGAAAATATGGACTTAGACAATAAAAAGTATGAAGTTAACGGCCGAAACGCGTACATCAAAAAACAACAAAAACACTTAAAAATAAAAAAATAACAAAAACATCACACACAGCACGGGGGGACAGCCAGGATATCTGGGGTAAGGTTGAACACGAATTAAAGTCTAATTTAAGGAGTTTCGCCACTTGAAAATCGGCTAAGAGAGAAAAAAAATGGCGGCCGAAAAAAATTAAAACGAAACTACACGATCCTGAAGCGCAGAAAACACCGACAAGGACGTACAAAGTTTACAAACAACAATTACGACCTGCGGAAGTTAGTGGCCGAACCGCGCACATCCACAAACACCAAAACTACAACAACACCAAAAATATCACATGAAACAAACATCACACACAGCACGGGGGGACAGCCAGGACGTCTGGGAGTGAGCGTGCACGCAAATTTAAGTCGCATTTAAGAAGTTTTGCCACTTGAAAATCAGCTAAGCGAGAAGAAAAATGGCGGACAAAAAAAATTAAAACAAAGCTAAAGGACACAAAGCCACGAAAATCACCACCAGGCACGTACGAGTTAGCCAGGAACGTAGCACATAGAAAATATACCATTACAACGGACGGAAAATGCTCCCGAGCTAAGTAACACATAGAAAAAAATGCAATTTTGCCGCTTTACCCGCCTAAACAAACGGTTTGGCCTCGCGCACTCAGCCTATTTACACTGCACACTTGGCACATTGCTGACAATTTTCAGATGCAGGAAAATCCAAATAGATTGTTAGCTCTTCAGGATATTGATAGCTGCATATTAAAAATAAATAGGTAAAGTATATTAATTTATTAATTCATATTACTTTATTAATTCACTGTACTCACATTTTTTTCACATTTTATACTGTACTTATATATCTGTCTTCGCGATGAGCGCCGAAGGTGATCGTTGCAAAGCAGGACACTTGAAGTACACGAGGGGAGAGGCTCACAATGAGCGCCGAAGGTCCACAGAGGAGCAAAAGCCTTACATTGTGTGGCAAACAGCATTGCCATGGCTTAGAATTGTATTGCCCCGTCATTTTTGACGGGCAAGTCGCTAGTTACATATAAAAATTAAAAATGTCAAAGCTACATGTATATTTTTGATTTCCGAAAACTATTTGCCTGTTGTAAAGTTTAGTTATTTAGTTCACCTGTCAAAATCTATCATTTATAGTAGAATTATAATTTGAAAGCTTATATCTTCTAACCATATAATATACTAAATAATCTATCTTTATAAATATGGAATCTTACAGTCCCATTTTCTATTGGCTGATTCAAAATTTGCGTTTACGGGCTTGCTGAATTGGTCATGTTCCCACCCTGTACTCCTCTCCAAACCAGTGCATGGTTTACGGTTTTGGCTTCGGGCCCCTAACTTGCGGGCTTGAGCAATAGAATAGCATCGCAATCAGAGATGAATGGGAGCCTGCAACTCACTCGCAGACATTCGTCCGTCTGTGATAGCGTTACGGGCTTGCCATTGAATATGGCCCTCTATTTTTACAAATATAGGAGTCTTTAGGAATTGGTTCAAGGATAAGGATATAAGGAAGACTCCATACCGTATTTATACATTCAGAGTCTGAGGAAGGGCTGAATGACATAGTAAATACACTATATTTATTAATAAGGGGTCTTAGGAACTGCCTCAAGGATATACTAAAGACTCTATATACTAAATACTTTAGATTTAAAAATATGGAGTCTTTAGGAATTGGATCAAGATATACTAAAGACTCTATATTTTAAAATGCGGCATCTCTAGGAATTGGCTTAAGATTATACTAAACAATCTATATACTTATATTTATAATGCAGAGTCTTTAGTATATCCTTGAGACAATTTCTTTCTTTTAGACAATATAAAGGCTTGAATTAGTTATTTCAGTAACAACTATTTACTTTGCTTTTTCTTTTGTATTTACATTATTATTTGGAACAAATGAATAAATGTAAATTTTAAAACCATATAAGAAATATTAGACTTAGGAGGCCCTTTAATTGTCTAAATTTAATTCTTAAGTACAATCGGAGTCCTGCACTTCCTTAAACTGAACAAAGTAACTGTGCATTAAATATGCCGTCACATCTTCTGCTTGAGCAAGTGGACCAAACTGGTGTGAATTGTTAATGTCTTGCTGCTTTGCTTCACGGCTTGTGATTGATCATTTGTAACTATATCTACTCCTTGTTCCATGAAATCAAGTTTGCGGTAATGGGTTCATCACATTTTTGGGTTAAATTGAGAGTAAAGAGGGACTGTGTGTGCGAATAAGGCTTGCCATGTTCAGGGCTGGCCTTGGAACAGCGTGCGATCTAAAGGCCATATTCAGAGGCTCTCCACTCATCATACGCTCGCTGGTTCTCAATGGACTCCATTGGCAGGGGACATTTGGGAGGGTTCCAATACACTTTAAGTCTGTTGCACTTCCACCAATGAGCGCGTCTCTTTGGAGTTAACAGGCGAGTATAACCGCTCAATGTATAGCACTATGTTATTTAGATTATATTGATGCATGACATGTTTGCTTCAATAGAGGTTTTAAATAGTGCAACTGAGTGAAAGTAAATATACATGAATGGGACCAAGTACAACACCATATATTTCCTTGTAACTGAATATTTAAGGAGGCGCTGAAGCATCTTGTTTTAAGATTTTGAAGAATTTGACTTTTTTAATGTGAAAAATGTTTTTACAAATTTGAAAATAAATTAATATTTTGCTTTATTGCTAATAGATATTTTCTTTTTGTCTCTATTCAGTTTTGTTGAAAACTGCTCTTTAAAAAGCACTGACAGTGGAACTCCATAGAATCATAAGGATCACCTTCCACTCAAGCAATAGGCAGAGATCATTGTATGGTGAAATGTATATATATATATATATATATATATATATATATATATATATATATATATATTCATCAAAAGAAAAAAAGGAAAAAAAGGGCGCTTAGCACCTCTATAATGGAGATTCAAAAAAGAAAAGAAAGTTTCTCCCTAAAAGCAGGGGTAATGAAGGGATAAAGGTAAAGGACTATACCAAAATGTATCACCATAAGATAGTGGTGTACAAAATAATATAGGAGTACTAGGTAAGCAACGCTAAGCATTACTTAAACATCCTAGTATCCTATTAATGGAGTCCTCATATATCTGTTGAAACAATCATAGGACTATATATAAATCAAATAAGTGAAAAATATATAGAAAAAGGAGTGAAATAAAACACAGAAAAAATACAAAAACACTCTATAAAGGTATATAAACAGAGGGAAATTAATTAGATGGCCTATGGTATCTTGAAAAGTACTGAAGTACACAAAGAGAACATAGAACAGGGCAATAATGGTGAACAGTACACCAGAGCACAGCTTAAAATTGTGGCTGCGCTGTATCATAGAAGGAAAAAGGTCCTGCTCCACCTGCTCTTACCTTGCGGCTCCAAGTACATACCAGTGTACTCCAGATACTCCAAACAAGAAGGAGAAAGGATACAGGAGGGTATCAAGATGTAGTCATGGCCTAGTAGTAATACATAAAAAAGAAATGAATATTAAAAGCCGCTGGGGGTCGCGTAACTAGTTAGCATGTGTACTTCAGTACTTTTCAAGATTCCATAGGCCATCTAATTAATTTCCCTCTGTTTATATACCTTTATAGAGTGTTTTTGTATTTTTTCTGTGTTTTATTTCACTCCTTTTTCTATATATTTTTCACTTATTTGATTTATATATAGTCCTATGATTGTTTCAACAGATATATGAGGACTCCATTAATAGGATACTAGGATGTTTAAGTAATGCTTAGCATTGCTTACCTAGTACTCCTATATTATTTTGTACACCACTATCTTATGGTGATACATTTTGGTATAGTCCTTTACCTTTATCCCTTCATTACCCCTGCTTTTAGGGAGAAACTTTCTTTTCTTTTTTGAATCTCCTATATATATATATATATATATATATATATATATATATATATATATATACATATACATATACATATACATATAGATACATGTAAATAAATATATATATATATATATATATATACACATATAGATACATATAAATAAATAAATATATATATATATATATATATACATATAGATACATATAAATAAATAAATATATATATATATATATATATATACATATAGATACATATAAATAAATAAATAAATAAATATATATATATATATACATATAGATACATATAAATAAATAAATATATATATATATATATATATATAAATAAAAAAAAAAAAAAAATATATATATATATATATATATATACATAATGTAATTCTAATTAAGAGTATAATTATGCAAACAAAAAAAAAACATTTTGATCTGTTTGATAGTCTCTGAAGGCATCCATGATACTTTTGTAAAGGATTAGTGTTTGAGCTGGGTGTTTGCATTTCTGCAGAGCTTCCAGTTAATGTTGCAAACTACCTGTTTTTGAGCAGGTACAGGGAAAGTGTGTAGGTGTCAAATTCCAAAACCTCTGATGACTGAACAAATCCCTGGTCCCTCGATCCACCATTCAGTACATAAGAGCTTGTCCTTAGTCTCCAAGTTATCAGCCAGTGCTACATTCAGATAAGATGGAAATTTCTATACTCAAACATTTTCTTCAAATATTACATACAAGTTTTTTCTCATATGCAGTGGTCGTTTTCAAGAAATATGGGTGATCTTAACCTTATTCCTCATCTTGCCCTAATATACTAAATGTTATAAATTGATAGGAAATCTTGGTCAGTTGTTATTAACTGAAATACAGCAAATTGATTTACAATCACTCAGAACAATGAAACCTCTTTGTCCAGTAGATTTTCAGCACCAGTTTAATGTCCATTTTTCTAAACTACCTGTATATATAATTATCTTTTTTCAATTAAAAATCAGGTTCTTAAATTTGTGGAGATATAAGAATTATTTTCAAATATTTAAATACAGTTAGGGAAAAAAAGTATTTGATCCCCTGCTGATTGTGAACGTTTGTCTACTGACGAAGAAATGACCAGTCTATAATTTTAATAGTCGGTGTATTTTAACCGTTAGAGACAGAATAACAAAACAAAACAAAAAACAGAAAAAACGCATGTCAAAAATTTTATAAATTCATTTGCAGGTCAATGAGGGAAATAAGTATTTGACCCCTTCGACTTAGTACTTGGTGGCAAAACCCTTGTTTGCAATCACAGAGGTCAGACGTTTCTTGTAGTTGGCCATCAGGTTTGCACACATCTCAGGAGGAATTTTGTCCCATTCCTCTTTGCAGATCCTATGCAAGTCATTAAGGTTTCGAGGCTGATGTTTGGCAACTCGAACCTTCAGCTCCCTCCACAGATTTTCTATGGGATTAAGGTCTGAAGACTGGCTAGGACACTCCAGGACCTTAATCTGCTTTTTCTTGAGCTACTCCTTTGTTGCCTTGGGTGTGTTTTGGGTCATTGTCCTGCTGGAATACCCATCCACAACCCATTTTCAATGCCCTGGCTGAGGGAAGGAGGTTCTCACCCAAGATTTGACAGTACATGGCCCCGTCCATCGTCCTTTTGATGCGATGCAGTTGTCCTGTCCCCTTAGCAGAAAAACACCCCCAAAGCATAATGTTTCCATCTCCATATTTGAAGGTGGGGATTGTGTTCTTGGGGTCATAGGCAGCATTCCTCCTCCTCCAAACACGACTAGTTGAGTTGATGCCAAAGAGCTCGATTTTGGTCAAATCTGACCACAACACTTCCACCCAGTTCTCCTCTGAATTATTCAGAGGTTCATTGGCAAACTTCAGACAGGCCTGTAAATGTGCTTTCTTGAGCAGGGCGAACCTCCTTGCGGGCGCTGCAGGATTTAAGTCCTTCACAGCGTATTGTGTTACTAATTGTTTTCTTGGTGACTATAGTCCCAGCTGCCTTGAGATCATTAACACGATCCTGCCGTGTAGTTCTGGGCTATTCCTCACCGTTCTCATGATCATTGAAACTCCACAACCTTGCACGGAGCACCAGGGGGACACTGACAGTTATTTTGTTTCTTCCATTTGAGAATAATTGCACCAATTGTTGTCACCTTCTCACCAAGCTGCTTGCCGATGGTCTTGTAGCCCATTCCAGTCTTATGTAGGTCTACAATCTTGTCCCTGACATCCTTGGGCGGCACTTTGGTCTTGGCCATGGTTGAAAATTTGAAATCTGATTGATTGCTTCTGTGGACAGGTGTCTTTTATACAGGTAACGAGTGCTCCTAATCTCAGCTTGTTACCTGTATAAAAGACACCTGGGAGCCAGAAATCTTCCTGATTGTTAGGGGATCAAATACTTATTTCACTCATTGACCTGCAAATCAACTTATAACTTTTTTGACATATGTTTTTCTTGGGGGCGGGGGGGGTTGTTATTCTATCTCTCACTGTTAAAATACACCTACCATTCAAATTATAGACTGATCATTTCTTTGTCAGTGGAAAAACGTTCACAATCCAGGGAAGTGGGGTCTGCTTTTCCTCCAAAATTCCTGCCTTCAGCTACAGGATTTTTCCCTCAGGGTTGCAGGATTGTGAGGTGGGATTTCTGTAGTAGAAGGCAGGAGTATGGGGAGGGGGGGCAGACCACCCTCCCCTGGGTTGTGACAATTGGTGGCAGTAATGGGATTTTGGTGCAGGAACCGGCAGCTGTCTGTATCCCAAAGTGAGTATAATGATAAAGTGTTCCAGAGATACCTAGTCTTGTCCAAATAACAACATAGGCATCCACCAGAACTGAGGAGGATTATACTGTCAAAACCCATGGAGGAGGGTCTGCTTTACTCCCAAAACTCCTGAGGGGGAATCCTTGTAGCTAGAGTTAGGAGTTTTGGAGTTCAAGCAGACCCCCTCTCCTGGGTTGTGACAACTGGTGGCAGCGGTGGGATCTTGGTGCAGAAACAAGAATATGATGATGAAGTGTTCCAGAGATACCTACTAAACAATCAAATAGACTGGCGTCCACCAGAACTGATGAGGATTATAAGAAGCTTCTGCTCACCATCCAATCTCAAGTCTCCGCAGAAAGCTATCACTTTCGGCCTGAAGTGATATCCTCCTGGGGTCCCAACTTGGATGCCTCACTATACTGGGTTGTGACACTTACATTTAAGAGAATGGTACTAAGAGGCACACAAACGAATACTTAGCTTTCCTTACCCACCAATTATGGCCTAATCTACACACCCAAAAGGGCTACCTGTGAGCATAAAATATAATATAGCATGGACTTTCTTAACCACCTATAACACATTCAACCATAATAATGATATATCTATCAAAGAACAATTTAAAACCATCAAGTCTGAGCTCCAATATAAGTACCTTCAAGTTTAACATATCATAACCTACAAAATGGGCAAACCCAAGAAAAGCATCAATAGTAAAAGCATTCCAGGACATTTTAGAGCTCCAGAAGCTCAAAAACTCCCATCACAAGACTCTGGGTCTGGCCAATCTGATTCCTCAGAAAATGAGGATAACTCAGAGCAAACGACCCAACATATGGAACTAGCAGACCGTTCCCTAGTTAAAATAGAAAAGATGCTTCATGAACATATTACCCACGCAGTTGTTGGTCTTTATTCACGGAGCTAAAGAACACAATTACTTGAAGAAACTACAGATTACATAATAGAAACTCAGGAACTAGATAAACATAAAATCGCATAAAATTCTTCTAGAATTCAAGAATTGGAGGCCAAGTAGAAGACTTGGAGAACCGTTCCCGCACACATAACGTCAGAATCAGAGGGATCCCCAAAGATACTCTTGAGCTGATGCATTATGTCAAAGCAGTAATAAGCTCTATCCTACCCAAACAGCCTGAAACTGAATGGGAATTTGAAAGAGCTCATAAAGCTCTGTTCTCATTGGGAGATCAAAACCTGCCTAAAGAGCTAGAGATTTAGTTTTCACAGCCTCCAGAAAAATGCCTGAGATAAAAGGCCCTGACGGAACCTCCCTCCAAGTCTACATGGGCCTTTCCCCAGAAACTCTGGCCAAACGCAAAGCAATGAAACCCACCTTGCTGATCTTCCCCAAGCTTAAAATTCCTTTCAAATGGGGTTTCCCATTTGTTCTAATATTCCAATATAGAGACTCTACTTATAAAGTTCACTCCCCTGAGGAGAGCAGGAACTTACTAATCTACCTACAATGATTCACCGAAGAAGGTCTGGAAAAACAAAACAATCCCCTGCAAATGACCAGACCAATTAGGATCTGGACAGAGACTTCAGAAAACAAACAATCTAAAAATATCCCTAACAGACCTCCAACGGTATCCAGGGGAAACAAGGAAAGCCCTGACTCTGCCATTAATTGATCAGGCTAAAACAACTCTTCCTGAAACTATGAGCAAGAACTCTATATATGGGAACTTGGAAAATTTTGTTGTATATCTCCTATCTCTGAGTGACACAACGAAGACCAATAAAACTGGTTGGTAGCTTGGATTATCTGCACCAGGGAAGCCGGTACTCTTACTCAACTTAATGAACCCTCATCAGGTAACATAAATTTCACTCACCTACCAGTCACATGACAGACATTAACTATACAATTCTAACCCATAATGTGAGAGGGTTTAACTCTCCATTTAAACAAAGGAAGGCCTTTCTTTTCTATAAACGCTTCAAACCATCAGTAATCTTTATACAGGAGACTCACTTTACTAATAATAAAGCTTTTTAAACAAGGACTACCCTAAATTCTATACCTGTAAACAAAAAAACTAAAAAAGCTGACGCTGCCATTCTATCCTAATACTAACTGGGACAATACTAAATAACAAAGTCTCAATGGTAAATCTTTATGCCCACTACCACTCCCCACAACTCACTAATTAAAATCCTTAAAACTCTCATCTCCCTTAAAACTGGCAACATTATTTTGGGAGTGATCTAAATCTAGCTTTACAACCAAGCCTTGATAGATCCAAGAGCGTTTCTGACACTCTAAAAAACTAAAACAAATTAACACTCTTCTACAACAATTGGGGTTGGTTGACACCTGGAGGGGGCATCATTCCGATGAGAAAGAACATACTTACTACTCCCATAATTATAACTCCTATACAAGGATAGACGCTTTATTAATTGACTCCAAACTTTTTGATCACTCAAGCGATGCCCAAATACTCCCATGCCCCTGGACAGACCACACTGCAGTATCTATTAGAATTGATCTGGGCCTCAACCTTAAGACCAAATTTAACTGGAGGTTGAATGAAATGCTAATTTCTGTTCCCTCAATCCAAAATCAAGTAGAGGAAGAACTTAAACTCTATTTTTCCCAAAATGATATCCCAGAAACTGGAATCCGATGGGTCTGGGCTACTACATCAAGCCATTAGAACCTAACCTTGAATACAAGGCTTTAAAGCAGGCCTACATCAAGTTAAATGTTATCTGTTCGCAGATAATGTATTGAGTACACTTACAGACCCTGTAAACTTAATCTCAGCACTAATGGATACCCATGAAACCTTTGGTCAGATCCTTGAGAAAACTGAGGTTATAGGAGCACAACTCCCTCACCACACAATATATCTCATCAAAGAAAAATTCACATTCTTATGGCCGAAAACATACTTGAAATACTTAGGCTTAAACATAACTCCGGAAAAATCTGATCTTTATAAGGCCAATTACACACCCCTATTAAAATAACTGTCTGCAGACCATTATAAATGGAATACATTTCAGATCTCTTGGACTGGATAAATAAACACCATTAAAATTAACATATTGCCTAGAATCCTATACTTCTTTAGATTTTTACCCATTCCAATCAACTTAAAAGATATAGAGAAACTCTAAAAACAAGCTTTTCGATTAATTTCGCATAATAAGCATCTAAAGATAAACAAATCTCTCATGCATTGACATAAAAACTCAGGAGGACTGTCTTGTCCCAACTTCAAACTATACTCTAGGGCTACACATATCTCCTTCATCCCCCAGGCACACTCTAAGGAACATCGACCTCTTTGGGTCTTCATTAAGAATCTCCAAATAAAACCATATAAATGGGATTCTATAATATTGGCCCCCACAACCCCTCCCGGGGGCGCTAAGCTTACCAACCCCATGATTAAATTATCCTTAGGCAACTGGGCTTAAAACCAACTCCAGGCGTCAACTAAAACATAAAGTTTCACCACTGACCCTCACTCTTACCTCACCACAAATCCTAGAAAGCATGGGGGACGAATCTAAACCTTGGTGGCTCATGAATAAATTAGACAGACAAGAGGCATGGCTTCTAGACAGTCAATTACTCTCAATTTATAAATTTAAAATCAAATTTGAACTGCAAACAAAATAATTCTTCAACTTTTAAAAAATCAGACACCACATCACCTCAATAATTCGGACTTGGAGAACACCCGAATCCTCCTGGTTATCTCACATTTGCAATAAAGCCTCACTCACCAAAAGGATTTTGGGTATTCTCTATTCAATTCTAAACCATCCTCCGATCAATCAGAAACAAAAATTCATTAGGCAGTGGGAACAAGACCTGGGGGGGCACATGGGACCAACACAAACGGGAAAGGGTATGCTTATGCTTATCTAAAGGATTGGTTTATTTATCTATTTGGAAACAGCAATCAAAGTTCTACATAGAGCGATTTCCCCCAGACAAACTACATAGACTTAACCCACAAATTTCCCCAGCATGCTTCAGAAACTGCAGAGAGATTGGTACCTTTCACCATATGTGGTGGGACTGCCCCCTGGGTCAAAGAATGTGGTCAAACATTACTAAAATGGCATCCGAAACTCTAAATACAACAGTTAAGCCTTCAATTGATCTTTGCCTATTAGATATCCCTAACCCCCACATAACCAAAAATCAAAATAAATGGCTACAATTTTTAATGATTGCAGCAAAGACCCACCTAGCTAAAAAATGGAAAACCCCTAAACAAACAGGAAATAATTAACAGACTTAATTGTATAACGATCTACAAAAGATTGACCTACATCCTTACCAACACGCTCCCAACCTTTTTGGAAATTTGGGAAGAATGGCTAAACTCAACTCAATCTCTATAACCTAAACATTAACAAATACTCTACTCTCACACGAACACCTCTCAGAAACTGGCGGATCCCGGGCTCTGGTGTAGACCCCGAAAACTTAAAGCGGCCATCCGATTACACTCCCTATAACAGTTCATTTTGTTGACTGACTCATCAGATAAAGTTTACCCCTTTTGGAATGTTTCTTTTTACCCCTCCCCCCACCCCCATTTGATTCTGCTTCCCCTTTAATCTTTTTTTTTGTTTCTTTTTTTACCAGTTTTGGGGGATGGACACCTTATTGACATAAACTTAGGTGAAACGAAAAGGCTCTCCATATAAGTCGAGAACATCTCCGATTTCATGTTCCACACCCTGCCCCACACACTCTTGACTAGAATATTAATGTTGAAAAAGGAAAATGGTTTTGGAGAAGTCCCTATTTTGTCTTTATTATATTTATCTTCAGGAAAAAAAAACACTGTATCTACTATACAAACTATCTTTTTGACCTGCGTGTCAAACCAGTACCACCTTAATGTTATTGACATTTGTGCCAATAAAAAATATTGAAAACAAAAGAATGGAACTAAAAAGACAATTTTGTCAATATCCAAAGCTCTAGGATGACCCCTTCCCGTGCCAGCACAAGAGGGGGAAATACCATTGCTTCCCTATCTCATGTTAATCTTATTTTTCTACACCACAGATCACCCATTTTCTTACAAAATATTTTTGTAGTAATTATATTTTAATTTAAAATTCAGTTGTTTAAAATGCATGATTGAAGAAAGTCAGTATATTCAGGACAATTGGTTATTACCGGATATCTATGAGCACCATTCACTGCCATGCCCACCATTACATATTCTGCACGTTCGTGGGAGCTGCTGTTTCATAAACTTCAGATCTAGAAATCATTTGGTAATAATCACTTCAATTTATTGAAAGCTTGGAGCAGTCTATCTAATAGCCTGGGGTATTGATCTGCGAATGTTTCACTACAAAGACTATTCAATATAATTACCTTGTTGCAATTACAACAGTGGGACACACACACTCATTATACAATGATCAAATGCATTATCCACTCAGTCGATGATCCACAGAAAATTCTGTTGCTCTGGGTCATGAACATCAAATGTGGTTCAGCGCCTGTGTTTTAAAACTGTTCTCTCGGCTTGTTGCTATGATGTAGATGTAGATAATACCTCGACTGCACGGATAATTACACCAGATAAATCTTACCTAACAAGGTAAATTATCTCCTACAACTTTATCATTATATTTCATCATTTGAAAAGTCTTCCAGACCTTTGTATAACAACATGTCAGTAAAGTGCAGAGGATGCCTTGTTACACATATTAACCGTATAGCAAGAACGCCATCAATATTAACAGCTTAGTTGTACTCATTTTATATACATGTACCAGAGTATGATGTTGTACTTTTCAGAGGCACTCAACAGGCATATAATTTTAATTGACTTGTGAAGGGTATTATTATTACACTTTATGTGTAGAGCACAGCACAGTCAATAGCACTAGAAGATTTATATATATATATATATATATATATATATATATATATATATATATATATATATTATTCTTGTTGTTTATTTGTAACGTGTCAACATATTCCATAGTGCTATACATGGTTTAAGATCCATGCAACAATAAACAATAGCAGTATTAACACGTGGCAAAGGATGGACGACCCTGTCTTTGAGCTTAGAATCCAGTGTCCATAGATCTTTCCCCAAAGCACCTTGCAAGACTGAAAACTTGCAAACTTACAATGTAAAGGGTTTGGGTGAGGTACAGGAGAGTGAAAGATAAGTTGTGCATGTTAAGGCTGGAGGTGAAAAGCTTCTTTAAACAGATGCATTTTTAATTCCATCGAGTAGGGGCAGCACGAGAAACGGCCTGATGGCGGGAATGAGAGAAGGTTATAATAGAGGTGGAAAGAAGGTTGTTAGTAGAATGAAGAGGGCGGATGGGGGAATATTTGGAGATGAGAGCCGAGATATAAGGGGGTACACTGTTGTTTATGGCTTTGTAAGTTAGGGTCATGATTTTAACGTTTTTTTCTGGAGGCTATGGGAAGCCAGTGGAGTGATTGACAGGGAGGTGCAGCAGACAATGAACGTTGAGTATGGTAGATGAGTCTAGCGGAGGTGTTCATTATGGATTGAAGAAGGGACAGGCAGGAGATAAGGAGGCCAGCGAGAAGCGAGTTGCAGAAGTCAAGACAAGATAGGATGAGAGTGACGTATTTTGGAAATGTTTTTTAGATGAAGAAGGCAGGATTTAGTTTGTGACTGTATGTGAGGAATGAAAGAGAGGGCAGAATCCAGACAACAAGGTTGGGAGGTTGGTGTGATGATGGCATTCTCGACAGTGAGAGAAATGTGTGGAATTGAAGCTGAAGTAGAGAGTGGGAAGATTAGGTTCTTAGTTTGGTCTTGAACATGTTGAGTTTGAAGTGGTGGGTGGACATTCAGGAGGATATATTAGAGAGATAGTTGGAAACATGTGTAAGAGTAGCAGGAGATAGATCTGGTGCTGAGAGGTAGATTTGTGTCATCTGCATATAGATGATACTGAAATCCAAAAGATTAGGATACCAAGTGAGGATGTATAGATGGAGAAGAGTGGGGGGCCTAGGACTAAACCTTGGGGTACACCAACAGAGAAGAAGAGGTGCAGAAGAAGGAGACGCTAAATGTTTGATCTTGGGGGTATTATGTGAACCATGAGAGAGCAGTGTCTCATATGCCGAGGGAGCGGAGGATTTGGATTAGAAGAAGGTGGTCAACTGTGTCAAAGGCAGCCGAGATCCAGAAGAAGTAGAAATATAAAAGTGACCCTTTGACATGGCAGTGAGCTTTCGTGACTTCTGTGAGAACTGTCTCAGTGGAGTCTTGGGGCTGGAAGCCAGATTGGAAGGTGTGGAGAAGGGAGTTGGAAAAAATAAATTGGGTAAGGCAATTGTAGACAAGCCACTGAAGTATTTTGGAAGCCAGGGGAAGTAGATAGAAAGGGTGATAGTTAGATGCAGAGTCAGAATGAGATGAGGGTTTCTTAAGAATGGGTGTAATTACCTCATGTTTTAGAGAGGCTGGTAATGTGCCAGTATTTAGGGAAAGGTTGAAGAGATGTTTGAGAGCTGGGGTTAGTCTGGTAGAGAGGGAAGGGATAGGCTGTGATGGAATAGGATCCAGAGGGCAGGTAGTAAAGTGAGAGGTTGATAGTAGGCTGGAGACTTCGTCCTCGGTTACAAGGTCAAAGGAATGCATAGTGGCTGAAGGGTTGGGGAAGGGAGAAGTCTGGGTGTTCTCAGTTAGTGTGGAGTGTGTAAGTCACAATGAGAGGAAAATTTGTTGAAAATGTGCCCTATTTTAGGTGGTGGTGGTAGGCGGAGGGAAGAGTTGAAAGTGGCAAACCAACGTTTGGGGTTGGAGGCTAGAGTTGATATTAAGGATATGAAATAGTACTGTATGACAAGGTTGAGGGCAGATAAGTATAGGAGCGCAACATTAACTTCTAATGAAGGAAATCTGCTGGAGTGAAAGATTTCCTCCATAGTCATTCAGCAGTGCGGGAGCACCTCTGAATGTATCATGCTTCTGTGGTGTGCAATGGTTGTGGATGAGAGTGAGGGTTCTATATATATATATATATATATATATATATATATATATATATATATATATATATATATATATTGGACAAATATTTTAGTTATAGTGACAAGCTTTCGAGAGTAGTACCTCAAATCAAAACCAGACACCGAACACTCATGGCTACCCCAACCTTCAGCCTTCTCACATCCATATGTTACTACTGGGAATACCGTAATTCTAACCTTTGTTTATAGTGACATATCTTAACTTCTTAATTGCTTCTCCAGACTTGCCATAACTTTTCCCAGAAGCAAATGTCTTAATTATATGGCTGCAGTCACCATTTGCAGAGATCTTGTAGCCCAGGAATTGAGATTGCCCTTTGCCATGATTTTCATCTTTTTTTTAACATTGAGCAGCAGACCAGCTCTTGCACTCTCTTCTTTCACCTTCATCAAAAGGTCCTTTAGTTCCTCTTCGCTTTCAGACATCATAGTAGTATCTGAGGTTGTTGATATTTCTCCTAGCAATATTGATTTTGGAGCTCTCTTGCTTTCTCTATTATTCAGTGGACATTGGAAATGTGATCTCTTGTGCCTCCTTCGCTGTGGTACCCGGCATGCACATTTGGTAGTTCCCCGTCCATATAGTGTTGGAGCCCAGCTTGCAGGATCTTAAGCATAGCCTTGCTGGCATGTGATATTAGTGCAATTGTTTGACATTTGGATCATACTTTGGCACTGCCTTTTTGGGGATTTGTAAATAGACTGACCTTTTCATACTACTGGCCACTGTTGAGTTTTCCAAATTTGATGGCTTAAGGCAAGCAACGCTTTCACAGATTCATTGTGTAGGATTTTGAACAGTTCAGCTGGGAATCCATCCACTCCTGCAGCCTTGTTATTAGCAAGACATCCTAGGGCCCATCTCACTTCACTGTTCAAGACATCTGACTCCAGCTCATTGGACAAACTATTGAGGTCATCAGTGCTGTTAAAATCCTTTCTGTATAGATCTTTAGTCTATTCCTAACACCTCTTCTTTATCTGGTCGGATTCTGTTAAGTCCCTACTTTGGAATGAAAGGCTGCTTTGAGATCCATGACTTTCTTGAAGAGATCTCTTGATTTACACATTTGTTTTTCTCCTTCTATATCTTTACATTGACCATTGTAGAATGTCTCCTTGTCTCTTCTTGCTCTCCTCTGGAATTCTGCATTCAGTTAGATAAATATTTTCCTGTCTCCACTACCTTTCGCTTTCCCTCTTTCCTGAGCTACTTTCAAAGCCTCATAAGACAGCCAGTTTGCCTCCTTAGCTTTCTCTCTTCTGAGCATATTCTTTGTTGATATTTTCTAGTCCAAAGTTCTTCAGGCATTTTATCTTCCATGTCTAGTCTATTACATCTATTTTTTTATCTCCACTTATCTCCAAATATTCACAAGGGATATTATTTATTTTGTATGTGCTTGGTCTCATGTTTTTCTCTCTTTTCTTCAGTTTAATTCTGAACTTTGCAACAAGAAGCTCATGGTATGAGCCGCAGTCAGCTCCAGTTCTTGTTTTTTGAAGACTAGAGGAGAATCTAATGATGTAAAGGAGGAGTCTCGTCAGAAGATTGCTGGAGAAGGGTATTGGAGGAAGTAATGGTGGATGAGTTACTAGGCATGGCAGTGGAGAGGGTGCTTTAGAGTTTATTTAGATATAAGAGTTGAGATATAAGTAGGATTGTAGATGATGTATTAAAAAGAAGGTCACCCCAAACTGCTATACAGACTAAACAATAGTAATCTATAACTACTTACATAAATTGTGGATGTTTGGATATCAAGTTAATTAAAAATATGGAGGGTAGAATAGATATTGATTTCCGGATCATATATAGACCAAGAACTACCAGATGTGCAAGATGGATTCTGCTAAGGCAGAGACACAAGAGATCAAATAACAGAGAAATAGTCATTTACCTGGCAGATGAACATTACAGGTGCCAAAAAAAATCAAATGATAAAGATATATCAAAATGTAGGTTGATTATGACTTACAATCCACATTTAATGATGTAATTAGAGTCATTTTTTACCGTAACCCAAATAGCTAAATCTGGCTCAATCTTATAGAACACAACTTGGCTACAAAGCTGAAATATGAGAGATTTGCTGGTTAAAAATAACACTTTGAGCAGTAGACGCCTAAACCCCCTGGGGAGCTACAGTTCATTGAGGGAACCATGAATGCCAACATGTACTGTGACATACTGAAGCAGAGCATGATCCCCTCCCTTCGGAGACTGGGCCGCGGGGCAGTATTCCAACATGATAACGACGGAAAACACACCTCCAAGACGATCACTGCCTTGCTGAAGAAGCTGAAGGTAAAGGTGATGGACTGGCCAAGCATGTCACCAGACCTAAACCCTATTGAGCATCTGTGGGGCATCCTCAAACCAGAAGGTGGGGGAGCAAAAGGTCTCTAACATCCACCAGCTCCGTGATGTCCTCATGGAGGAGTGGAAGAGGACTCCAGTGGCAACCTGTGAAGCTCTGGTGATCTCCATGCCCATGAGGGTTAAGGCAGTGCTGGAAAATAATGGTGGCCATACAAAATATTGACACTTTGGGCCCAATTTGGACATTTCCACTTAGGGGTGTACTCACTTTTGTTGCCAACGGTTTAGACATTAATGGCTGTGTGTTGGGTTATTTTGAGGGGACAGCACATTACACTGTTATACAGGCCGTACACTTACTACTTCACATTGTAGCAGAGGGGCATGTCTTCAGTGTTGTCACATGAAAAGATATCATAAAATATTTCCTTTAAGCATATGCCTGTTGTATTACATAGCTTTTTTGCAAAGCTCAGAATGCATTATACACAAGGCAGGAATCCTACCCAAATACAGCAGTTTCAAGGTTACTCCCTTTCAGCGTGGGGCCGGTTCCTAGCTTGCATAGCAGAGGAGGTAGTTTACCACAACAATCATTTTATTTATGGTGGGCATATATAATACTTGTAGGGATTCATTTTCCTTCATTCGGCAAAGATTAGTATACCTGTAAAAAGTTGTTTGTGTTATTTTCACAAAACCTCTGGGCTACTTGTCCTGAGTGGATGCAATATTCATTTTACTCTATGTAAAATGGATATAGAAGATTCCCTGCTTTTGATGTTAAAATAAACTCCCTAAGTGTTTATTTGCATCTAAAAATCATTTCCCCTTCTGCATCACTACCTTGTTGTGGTGAAGGAGCCTATGTACTTCAATGAAGCTGTGAGTTATACCATGTAGGGTCAAC